>CAWUFW010001864.1:1939045-2542060 GCA_963921515.1 Calotriton arnoldi
GGAGGCGGGAAATGAGGGAAAGGACACTTGAGGGGTGGGGACACAGGGGAGCGGGGGTTGTACATTTTTTTTTTTTAAATCTTACCTCGTGGCTGGGCCCGTGTCTTCTGTGCTCCTGCTCTCCTGAGTCTGCTTCCGGGAACAGGAAGCAGGCAGCCAGGCTCCGTCCCTTAAGCCAATCACAACACTGCAATGCGGCGTTGTGATGGTTCTTGAGGGGCTGGAGAGGTGGGCATGGTCTCCATGCAGGCTGTAATGCAGCCTGCAGTGTGAACAGGTATGTGCGCATGACTGCTTTGGGCGGCCTGAGAGGGCCGACCAAACAGTCATTGCGCATTTGAGTGGGCATACCACTCTGCCCCTGCCCTGCTCCGTGAGTAGAGCAGCCCCACCCACCCTCCTGCCCGCAAAGGAAACATAGCATGAGAATATCAGAAAGTTATCATTATGTTATGTTTCCTCTTCTTGCACTGCTTGAAAGCAGTGGGGTGAAGCTCTTCCACTATAGCGGTGGATCTGCCACTGGGGGTGCGTCACCCACAGTGCTAGGCCTGGGCCCGACCCCCGGACCGCCTCCACTACGAGTCCCAGATTCTCCTCACCTGGACATTGACACTGTGGCGCAATCCGCTGCAATCTCTCCAAATCTGTGACTCAGCCAGCAGGAGCCTCAGCCAGGTGGGATATCACAAGCCTGGGTATAGCAGTTGCCGCCAAGTCTGCTGGGGAACCTCCCAATGCAGGTGATGCAACAGGGCCCCCTTATGCGTGAAGTTGCAGCGCTCCCGCCACACAAGTTCGGTGCAGCTCAGGGGCCTCACCCTCCACAGTGTCTGGCCAGCGCAATATCCTCCGGCCTGTGATGCAGAGAGGCACGGCCCACCATTAGTAATCTCCTCTGTGCATCCCGGTGTAGTGGTGGCACATGGTATGCGATGCAGACCTCCCTACATTGGTGCACAGGAGCGCTTCTACCGTTCACAGCTCCAAGGGGCAACAGGCGGTCTTCTCACACAGGTCAGCAACGTGTCTCCATGTGACCTGGCAGACTTCACCACCAGGTAAGGGCGATCGCTGATGCCTCAATGTCTACCACCACGGCCCATTACCTCCACAGCACCACTGCATCCCACTCCGGGTCCCAGACGCAGGCACAGCGAGGCCTCCAGGCCCCAGGGACTGTCCGCGCTTTCAAGGTTTTGGCTGCCTTGGTGTTGCAAGGAGGGCGCTATGAAAAGTGATGCATCACAGGTTTTCCCCAGCGCAGCACCTCTTTTCATATATGTAGCCCTGATTCTGCATTTCCTCTTCCCCTGGGACTCTGGCTGGTCACCCTGGCTGTTGAGGGGTTTGGGGAGGTTGTTGATCTGTGCGGCACTTTGCCCTGGCTGCTCCATTCTGCATTCCATTGTTTTTATTTTATTTTTTTCATTGGAGGTGGACTTATTGGCTATTTTTGCCTCTAGAGGCAAAAAAGGTGATGTTCTGCTGACTAACTTGAGTTTTTTGCCCGCAAATTGGCCTTTCGTCAGTTTTCGCCTTCTAACGTCAGAATTTGTATCGCCTTCACGCTAGTGTTAGGGGCATTTTTTCACTGCAGCTACCTGAAACTATCGCCATGTAGCGACGTATTGTAAATACATTGCTAACAGGGCAATAGTTTTTGGTGATAGGCCGCGTTAAGAAAACTGCCGCTAACCAACGCTAACGCTGGTTAGCGGCAGTTCCTGTACATATACACCGCAATGTCCTCATTTCTCGAAGCCTTACACGTTTTACGCAGGCCAGAAGATTTGTATACATTCTGCAAGCTCATATTAAATTACACAAAATTGAACCTGAAGCAAAATGGATTCCACACTCTGAAGGGGAATTTGACAAGAAGAGGGTCAGTGGGGATTGATCAACAGAGGTGTTTTCAGTAATTTATGCTCAATCTGATGCATACTGTTGAAGTACAGAGAGATCTGGACTGGAACATTGAAATGAATATATGAAGCATGAGTGTGTATCCACAAAGGAGGCCAAGAGGAGATTTAACGACCAGCAGGAGGCGGCTCCCCTGTACAGAACCACTAACACAAAAAAGCCACCCTGGGTCAGGGCAAAAAGCAGATGCAGTGGAAGGAGTATGTGGGGGATTCCCTTTTATAGGACGAATTCCCTCACCCACCCATGGGTGGCATGCTTCATCATCGGGAACCTCCTCGCACTGCGAACCCGGCTCTCCACGGACGCATACAGCACGTAACTGTCCTTCCGAGCAGAGGTTCTGTGGAACCCTCCTCGAGTGCGCCAAGGATGAGCTGCCACTAGCGCCCCTCAAGTGACGGGAACACCGCTGAACACCAGTTTATCTGACGTCCAACGCGCCAGTCGTTTCACTCTTCGTACACCTACCTGAGTTGGTCTGGTATTATTTTCACACTCATCTCTCATTAGGTCCTGAAGAAAGCCATAGCACCTCTATGGAGGGCATCACGGCTGAAACATGTCGACCCTATGATCACTCACATCCATGCTAGGTTGAATTCTCCAGGCATGTGATTACAACTGTTTTTTAACCCTTACCCCTGGATGTTCCAGTAAAATTGTTCCTACATACCAGGTAGTCAGTTTTAACTCCACTAGCACCCTCTATCTTACACCATCCCTCACCATCACACCCAACCCATCATCTGGTTTTAGTATACCTCTTGTTACATAAAACTAAAACATCCCTGAGCTCCTCCCTCTCAGAGCGGGGGTTGTAGTCCGCACTGCGACTAGGTTCGCAGTGCGAGGAGGTTCCCGATGATGAAGCATGCCACCCATGGGTGGGTGAGGGAATTCGTCCTATAAAAGGGAATCCCCCACATACTCCTGCATACTACTGCATCTGCTATATGAAGCATCAACCTATACTAAAAAGGATAACCACCCAAGAACAATGTAATCCAGAGGATTTTTTTTGTAAAGGAAAATCTAACATTAGGGTGCTTTGCCCAAAGGTATTTCAATACATGTTGTATCTTTACAGTGGAATGTCCTGAAGAGATGCTGGCATCATCAGGGTGTGGTATTAGAGGGATGATTGCAGAGTTTCGATCAGCTTTACTTCAGAAAACAGGTGTATGAAAAGAGGCTTTAATGGCCTAAACCTGCATTATTCCCATGCTCCTTCCAACTAAGGGCCTGATTTTGATGCGGTTAGGAAGGCCTCCTAACGGCATTTACTCCATCCAAATCGGATCGGGAACGTGTCTTTCCCATCCGACTCGGAAAGGTTTCCGACCGACCGAGTATGATGCGAGTTAGGCGTTAGGAATATCCCAATCCCAACCCGACAGCATTTGGAATGACTGAGCGGTACGGAGCAGAATCGTACATCTCTATGTGCCGCGTTTCCGAACGATCAAGTACGATGGTGGATTTGAACAGCCTTTCTGAATCGTGCTATCCGACTCGAATTGGCAGTCGGAATCAGACTCTGGGGGCCCGTAGTGGGCCCCCCTGCACTCAGAGCCTTCCCAATCGGGCCCGTGGGGGTACCCATGGGTCCCCCCTTACCAGCCATGCACAGTGTGATAGGCACCAGGGGGTGCCCGCCACAGGGTGCCCGATTTCCCCCAGCCACCCCTTTCTTCAGTGGGAGCTTATGCATTCGGTCGGAACAAAGGCTCCCATTGAAGTCAATGGGAGTCCAACCAAATCGGATATGGAAGCATCCGGATGCATTGTACTCGGTCGGTTGGACTCTCCCGATCCGATTCGGTCAGAAACCATTCCCAAACCCATTCGGTCAGGAAGCTTTCCAAACCGCATCAGAATCGGGCCCTAAGTGGGCATTTTGGGGATAAATATGATGTGATTTATAGTTAGTGATTAGATAAGACATAATTCAGTTTACATGCTATACAAGTGGTGCATTTTGGTTTGAGATATGTGGAAAATGTTTACTGTGATATATATCCTCTTGAGTTCTTTAATAAAAAGATTAAACATAAACAATTAAATAAATTACAAGATACACAAAAACAGACAATTTACTATTGATATCAGCACATAGAGGAAGAGTTATTTAATTTTTTCCAGAGACAGAAGAACTGGGGCTTGTGATCTGGTATTTGTCTGCACTCTTTGAAATTCTTTTGAAACGTTACTGTCATCACTTTTGTTTTCCAATTGCATTAGTTGCCTGGAAAGCAGATTTCCTGAGAAAATAAATGAGTGATCAACAGACAGTGAACTTTATTGTCAAAGAACACTATAGAATTCTCAGACATGTCTTAAAAACACATGCCGCTTTGCAGGACAAATATTAAAGAGAGCTGCCATTGGAATCTTGAGAATCTATTATGGGTTTTTCGAAGAAGTGCAGTTGAGCTGAGTTTACGTTGAAAAGGTGACTATAGCAGCCATTCAATGCAAAACGTATCTGGACATACAGAAAGGTTCACAAATCACACAGGTACAGAACACAGCATATCATGATATCTTATGAAATACTGAAAAGAAATGCAGAAACTGGCAGAATGTTTCTTCTCAAATGTTTAGGGCACATTCATAAAAGCATATAGTGTTCAGGACTGAGGAATGAAACAGAAAAACATGAGGATAGTGAGTTAGGGATACACACAATCAATTTGTGTGTTTTAGGATATGATGTCGGGCTTGCTGATGATAAAGGTGATGCACAATATCTGATATTGTTGGACCTCTTGGCTGCCTTTGACCCAGTCAACCACATGACAATTATGGTCTGAAAAGAATAGGCTTAAAGGCTCAGTCTTAGTTTCGGTGCCACTCCCTGTTTATTCAGTCTCAATCCTTGGCTATGTTACTTTACATCTTAGCCTTTTACCTTATGTTCACCACAGGGATTTACACAGCACCTCCCACCTCTCAGTATATTTACCCACCCATGCTTCAAATATATTCACTCATATGGGCTCAGGGGCATATTTACGAAATTATCACGCAATGCATTCCTGCGCAAAAACAATCCTCTGAAGCATAATCCTCTTTCTATGTCTGCTGCATTCTGCAGCACACATAGAGAGAGGAAGTGACAAGGAGAAATATTTTTCCGTGTTACGCCACCTCCGGGAAGGCGTACCTCTTTGGCGCATTCCCAGGGTTACCAATTCTGGTAAATCTGGGAATGTATCAAAATCCATGGGAGCTGCATGGGAACACCCACCACAATGCCAATGGAACTCCTTCCCAGGGCAAAGTAAGGCAATGCAGCAATTTGTGCTGAATTGCTTTACTCCAGATTTTTGGAGCCACTCAGGGCCATGCAAAGTGGCCTTGCGTGGCTTCTTATATCGTACTTAAAGTTTGATTTGTGCATGTACCATGTTACGTGGTGCAAATGCGACGTAAACTGGGTCAAAAATATGCCCCTCAGTGTTTTAATTCTGGTGTGTGTGCCTGAGTCAAGTGACAGCAAAAAACACAGAATACAGTGAGAGGGGTTCAATGTTATTTTGCACACTCATACAGTTTGTATTGTGTTTTTTAATTGGTGGGAGGACTAAAAGGTAGTCTGCCCCTACACTATGGTTCTTCCACAACTATTGGCCTTACGGTTTATTCCTTTACCCACTTTCCCTTCACTCATCATGACCATTAGAGCAATCGAAAGAGCCATGGGAGATGCAGTGATATAGGGATGTGCACTGCAGATGAAGTCTGATCGTTATTCTCTTACCCTGAACATTTTAGCCTTTTCAGGCTGTGTTCTCCTCATTCAGTATGCAATATCCCAGCCGACCTTGCTGCTCCCTTTATGGACAGGACCACATTCCGCACATCGCCATAAGAGTGCGTAACCCCAGGAAGAACGCCTGTCGGCAACATCTGACTAAAAAATGGGGAGCAGATACAAATGGGTGTTGGTCTCTGAATGATAGTAAGGGAGAAAGAAGGGGGTCCCCATACCTCCAAGGTGGATCAATAATCAATAATAAGGTATTTGGCGTCCCTCATACCTGTGAATTTAAGTGGCTGAACTTTTGTCATATTTCACTTTGGCTACTAGACATTGAATAACCATAAATCCTAAGTACTGAAGCAAACACGAGCCGATACCACATTTAAATTGGGAAATAAGTTTGTGCTGACATATTTACAACCTCAGAGTCATCATTTTCAGTTACTACAGATGTGTGGCAGCTCTTGATTGCCCCAGCACATTTTTCTTTTCTCCCTTGAAGTTTGATATATAGAGTGGGTGTATCAAAAGTTATATTAGGGTGTGAGAAGATGCATGAAATTATCACATGGATGATGTCATCAGTGATGTCATTTGAGATGTCATCAGTGATGTCATCAGTGATGTCACTGACCATGTCATGAGTGATGTAATATGTGACGTCATCAGCAGTGCATTGCGGGCGCGAGTTATAGTTAGCTGAACTAACTATAACAGGGGAATTTCTATGGTTTTGTACGAGTGAAATGTCCAACTAACTATAACTGTCCCTAAAACCTATGGTTTTTCAGTGAATTTCAAAGGTTTTTTTAAATGCTAATTTCTAACTATAACGTGTCTGAAACCTATGGTTTTTTCAGTGAATTTCAAAGGTTTTTAAAGCTAATTTCTAACTATAACGTGCCTGAAACCTATGATTTTTAAGTGAATTTCAAAGGTTTTTAAATGCTAGTTTCTAACTATGCCTACAGAGGTAGGACATGTGAAGAAAGAAGAAAAACGCACAGAAAGAAGCAAAAGATGTGCAGAAAGAACCAACAGAGGAGCAGAAAGAGGCCTTGTTGCAAAATCATCCTGTGCCCACAACTTTTTCAGACGGGTACTGGTGGTAACTGACTCTGACTAACCAGAGCCAGTGCTATGCTAAAAGACACTTAGAATACAGTGAAAACACCTACATACACTAGGGAACACTATGCGTTGGGGTACCCCTGTGATTAGCATGACCTCCTCTGCAAGTCCCTAGTACATAATAGGGCAGGGGGATAAAACTACCTCTTAAAACGCGTTACAGGGCGCGTTTGCACAGTGGTGAAGGGAGGGGGGCCTGAGGTGACATGTGTGCAAACGCACCCCGTGGCGCGTTTTAAGTTGCGGGATTAAGTCCCCTTGAATTCTGAGGGTCCCTGCGGCCCAACTAGCCCCCAGGTACCTACAGTTAGGACCACAGAGCTGAGTTGCAGAGAGGCGTTCCGAGGCCACGCACCTTTTTCACCTCTCTGCAACGCAACTCTGTTGTGCTTACTGAAGGTACCTGGTGGGCTAGTTGGCCCCAGGGTCCCTCAGGATTCAAAGGGAATTAATTCCCCAACTTAAAACGCACCACAGGGTGTGTTTGCACACATGTCACCTGAGGCCCCGCCCCTCCCTTCACCACTGTGCAAACGCGCCCCGTGGTGCGTTTTAAGTTGGGGATTAGGTCACCTTGAATCCTGAGGGTCCCTGGGGCCCAACTAGCCCACTAGGTACTTCCAGTAAGCACCACAGGCCTGCGTTGCAACGCCTGTAACAAATTGTGCAGTTGTGTTTAGGTAGTGAAAAGGGTCGTGCTGGGGGTAGTGTTTTAGGGTTTAGGGTAGTGCAGTGGTGTTTGTATAGTGTAGGGGGTCATGCTGGGGGTAGATTTAGGGTTTAGGGTAGTGCAGTGGTGTTTGGGTAGTGTAGGGAGTCGTGCTGGGGGAGTGTTTTAGGGTTTAGGGTAGTGCAGTGGTGTTTGGGTAGTGTAGGGGGTCGTGCTGGGGGTAGTGTTTTAGGGTTTAGGGTAGTGCAGTGGTGTTTGGGTAGTGTAGGGGGTCGTGCTGGGGGTAGTGATTTAGGGTAGTGCAGTGGTGTTTGGGTAGTGTAGGGGGTACTGTTGGGGGTAGTGTTTTAGGGTTTAGGGTAGTGCAGTGGTGTTTGGGTAGTGTAGGGATACTGCTGGGGGTAGTCTTTTAGGGTTTAGGGTAGTGCAGTGGTGTTTGGGTAGTGTAGTGGTTCGTGCTGGGGGTCGTTTTTTAGGGTTTAGGGTAGTGCAGTGGTGTTTGTGTAGTGTAGGAGGTAGTGTTTTAGGGTTTAGGGTAGTGCAGTGGTGTTTGTGTAGTGTAGGAGGTCGTGTTTTAGGGTTTAGGGTAGTGCAGTGGTCTTTGGGTAGTGTAGGGAGTCGTGTGGGGGTAGTGTTTTAGGGTTTAGGGTAGTGTAGGGGGTCATGCGGGGGTAGTGTTTTAGGGATTAGGGTAGTGCATTGGTGTTTGGGTAGTGTAGGGGTCATGCGGGGGTAGTGTTTTAGGGTTTAGGGCAGTGCAGTGGTGTTTGGGTAGTGTAGGGGTCGTGCTGGGGGAGTGTTTTAGGGTTTAGGGCAGTGCAGTGGTGTTCGGGTAGTGTAGGGGGTCGTGCTGGGGGGAGTGTTTTAGGGTTTAGGGCAGTGCACTGGTGTTTGGGTAGTGTTGGGGGTCGTGCTGGGGGAGTGTTTGAGGGTTTAGGGTAGTGCAGTGGTGTTCGGGTAGTGTAGGGGTCGTGCTGGGGGTAGTGTTCTAGGGTTTAGGGCAGTGCAGTGGTGTTTGGGCAGTGTAGGGGGTAATGCTGGGGGTGGTGTTTTAGAGTTTAGGGCAGTGCAGTGGTGTTCGGGCAGTGTAGGGGGTCGTGCTGGGGGTGGTGTTTCAGGGTTTAGGGCAGTGCAGTGGTGTTCGGGCAGTGTAGGGGGTGGTGTTTCAGGGTTTAGGGCAGTGCAGTGGTGTTCGGGCAGTGTAGGGGGTCATGCAGGGGTGGTGTTTCAGGGTTTAGGGGAGTGGTGTTCGGGTAGTGTAGGGGGTCGTGCTGGGGGTGGTGTTTCAGGGTTTGGGGCAGTGCAGTGGTGTTCGAGCAGTAAAGGGGGTCGTGCTGGGGGTGGTGTTTCAGGGTTTAGGGCAGTGCAGTGGTGTTCGGGCAGTGTAGGGAGCGGTGCAGGGGGTGGTGTTTCAGGGTTTAGGGCAGTGCAGTGGTGTTCGGGCAGTGTAGGAGGTGCTGCAGGGGGTGGTGTTTCAGGGTTTAGGGCAGTGCAGTGGTGTTCGGGCAGTGTAGGGGTCATGCAGGGGTGGTGTTTCAGAGTTTAGGGCAGTGCAGTGGTGTTCGGGCAGTGTAGGGGGACGTGCTGGGGCTGGTGTTTCAGGGTTTAGGGCAGTACAGTGGTGTTCGGGCAGTGTAGGGGGTTGTGCTGGGGCTGGTGTTTCAGGGTTTAGGGCAGTGCAGTGGTGTTCAGGCAGTGTAGGGGGTCATGCTGGGGCTGGTGTTTCAGGGTTTAGGGCAGGACAGTGGTGTTCGGGCAGTGTAGGGGGTCGTGCTGGGGGTGGTGTTTCAGGGTTTAGTGCAGTGGTGTTTGGGCAGTGTAGGGGGTCGTGCTGGGGCTAGTGTTTCAGGATTTAGGGCAGAGCAATGGTGTTCAGGCAGTGTAGGGGGCTTTGCTGGAGGTGGTGTTTCAGGGTTTAGGGCAGTGCAGTGGTGTTCGTGCAGTGTAGGGGGTGGTGTTTCAGGGTTTAGGGCAGTGGTGTTCAGGCAGTGTAGGGGGTCTTGCTGGGGTTGATGTTTCAGGGTTTAGGGCAGTGCAGTGGTGTTCGGGCAGTGTAGGGGGTCGTGCTGGGGGTGGTGTTTCAGGGTTTAGGGCAGTGCAGTGGTGTTCCGGCAGTGTAGGAGGTCGTGCAGGGGTGGTGTTTCAGGGTTTAGGGCAGTGCAGTGGTGTTCGGGCAGTGTAGGGGGTCGTGCTGGGGGTGGTGTTTCAGGGTTTAGGGCAGTGCAGTGGTGTTCGGGCAGTGTAGGGGGTCATGCAGGGGTGGTGTTTCAGGGTTTAGGGCAGTGCAGTGGTGTTTGGGCAGTGTAGGGGGTCGTGCAGGGGTGGTGTTTCAGGGTTTAGGGCAGTGCAGTGGTGTTCGGCCAGTGTAGGTGGTCTTGCTGGGGGTGGTGTTTAAGGCTTTAGTGCAGTGGTGTTCGGGCAGTGTAGGGGGTCTTGCTGGGGGTGGTGTTTCAGGGTTTAGGGCAGTGCAGTGGTGTTCGGGCAATGTAGGGGGTCTTGCTGGGGCTGGTGTTTCAGGGTTTAGGGCAGTGCAGTGGTGTTCGGGCAGTGTAGGGGGTCGTGCTGGGGCTGGTGTTTCAGGGTTTAGGTTAGTGCAGTGGTGTTCGGGCAGTGTAGGGGGTCGTGCTGGTGCTGGTGTTTCAGGGTTTAGGGCAGTGCAGTGGTTTTCGGGCAGTGTAGGCGGTCGTGCTGGGGCTGGTGTTTCAGGGTTTAGGGCAGTGCAGTGGTGTTCGGGCAGTGTACGGGGTTGTGCTGGGGCTGGTGTTTCAGGGTTTAGGGCAGTGCAGTGGTGTTCGGGCAGTGTAGGGGGTCGTGCTGGGGGTGGTGTTTCAGGGTTTAGGGCAGTGCAGTGGTGTTCGGGCAGTGTAGGGGGTCGTGCTGGGGCTGGTGTTTCATGGTTTAGGGCAGTGCAGTGGTGTTCGGGCAGTGTAGGGGGTCGTGCTGGGGGTGGTGTTTCAGGGTTTAGGGCAGTGCAGTGGTGTTCGGGCAGTGTAGGGGTCATGCTGGGGGTGGTGTTTCAGGGTTTAGGGCAGTGCAGTGGTGTACGGGCAGTGTAGGGGGTCTTGCTGGGGGTGGTGTTTCAGGGTTTAGGGCAGTGGTGTTCGGGCAGTGTAGGGGGTCTTGCTGGGGGTAGTGTTTCGGGGTTTAGGGCAGTGCAGTGGTGTTCGGTCAGTGTAGGGGGTCGTGCTGGAGGTGGTATTTCAGGGTTTAGGGCAGTGCAGTAGTGTTCGCGCAGTGTAGGGGATCGTGCAGGGGGTGGTGTTTCAGGGTTTAGGGCAGTGCAGTGGTGTTCGGGCAGTGTAGGGGGTCGTGCAGGGGTGGTGTTTCAGGGTTTAGGGCAGTGCAGTGGTGTTCGGGCAGTGTAGGGGTTGTGCTGGAGGTGGTATTTCAGGGTTTAGGGCAGTGCAGTGGTGTTCGGTCAGTGTAGGGGGTCGTGCTGGAGGTGGTATTTCAGGGTTTAGGGCAGTGCAGTGGTGTTCGGGCAGTGTAGGGAGCGGTGCAGGGGGTGGTGTTTCAGGGTTTAGGGCAGTGCAGTGGTGTTCGGGCAGTGTAGGGGGTGCTGCAGGGGGTGGTGTTTCAGGGTTTAGGGCAGTGCAGTGGTGTTCGGGCAGTGTAGGGGGTCATGCAGGGGGTGGTGTTTCAGAGTTTAGGGCAGTGCAGTGGTGTTCGGGCAGTGTAGGGGGACGTGCTGGGGCTGGTGTTTCAGGGTTTAGGGCAGTACAGTGGTGTTCGGGCAGTGTAGGGGGTTGTGCTGGGGCTGGTATTTCAGGGTTTAGGGCAGTGCAGTGGTGTTCAGGCAGTGTAGGGGGTCATGCTGGGGCTGGTGTTTCAGGGTTTAGGGCAGGACAGTGGTGTTCGGGCAGTGTAGGGGGTCGTGCTGGGGGTGGTGTTTCAGGGTTTAGTGCAGTGGTGTTTGGGCAGTGTAGGGGGTCGTGCTGGGGCTAGTGTTTCAGGATTTAGGGCAGAGCAATGGTGTTCAGGCAGTGTAGGGGGCTTTGCTGGAGGTGGTGTTTCAGGGTTTAGGGCAGTGCAGTGGTGTTCGTGCAGTGTAGGGGTGGTGTTTCAGGGTTTAGGGCAGTGGTGTTCAGGCAGTGTAGGGGGTCTTGCTGGGGTTGATGTTTCAGGGTTTAGGGCAGTGCAGTGGTGTTCGGGCAGTGTAGGGGGTCGTGCTGGGGGTGGTGTTTCAGGGTTTAGGGCAGTGCAGTGGTGTTCCGGCAGTGTAGGAGGTCGTGCAGGGGGTGGTGTTTCAGGGTTTAGGGCAGTGCAGTGGTGTTCGGGCAGTGTAGGGGGTCGTGCTGGGGGTGGTGTTTCAGGGTTTAGGGCAGTGCAGTGGTGTTCGGGCAGTGTAGGGGGTCATGCAGGGGTGGTGTTTCAGGGTTTAGGGCAGTGCAGTGGTGTTTGGGCAGTGTAGGGGGTCGTGCAGGGGTGGTGTTTCAGGGTTTAGGGCAGTGCAGTGGTGTTCGGCCAGTGTAGGTGGTCTTGCTGGGGGTGGTGTTTAAGGCTTTAGTGCAGTGGTGTTCGGGCAGTGTAGGGGGTCTTGCTGGGGGTGGTGTTTCAGTGTTTAGGGCAGTGCAGTGGTGTTCGGGCAATGTAGGGGTCTTGCTGGGGCTGGTGTTTCAGGGTTTAGGGCAGTGCAGTGGTGTTCGGGCAGTGTAGGGGGTCGTGCTGGGGCTGGTGTTTCAGGGTTTAGGTTAGTGCAGTGGTGTTCGGGCAGTGTAGGGGTCGTGCTGGTGCTGGTGTTTCAGGGTTTAGGGCAGTGCAGTGGTTTTCGGGCAGTGTAGGCGGTCGTGCTGGGGCTGGTGTTTCAGGGTTTAGGGCAGTGCAGTGGTGTTCGGGCAGTGTACGGGGTTGTGCTGGGGCTGGTGTTTCAGGGTTTAGGGCAGTGCAGTGGTGTTCGGGCAGTGTAGGGGGTCGTGCTGGGGGTGGTGTTTCAGGGTTTAGGGCAGTGCAGTGGTGTTCGGGCAGTGTAGGGGGTCGTGCTGGGGCTGGTGTTTCATGGTTTAGGGCAGTGCAGTGGTGTTCGGGCAGTGTAGGGGGTCGTGCTGGGGGTGGTGTTTCAGGGTTTAGGGCAGTGCAGTGGTGTTCGGGCAGTGTAGGGGGTCATGCTGGGGGTGGTGTTTCAGGGTTTAGGGCAGTGCAGTGGTGTACGGGCAGTGTAGGGGGTCTTGCTGGGGGTGGTGTTTCAGGGTTTAGGGCAGTGGTGTTCGGGCAGTGTAGGGGGTCTTGCTGGGGGTAGTGTTTCGGGGTTTAGGGCAGTGCAGTGGTGTTCGGTCAGTGTAGGGGGTCGTGCTGGAGGTGGTATTTCAGGGTTTAGGGCAGTGCAGTAGTGTTCGCGCAGTGTAGGGGATCGTGCAGGGGTGGTGTTTCAGGGTTTAGGGCAGTGCAGTGGTGTTCGGGCAGTGTAGGGGGTCGTGCAGGGGTGGTGTTTCAGGGTTTAGGGCAGTGCAGTGGTGTTCGGGCAGTGTAGGGGTCGTGCTGGGGCTGGTGTTTCAGGGTTTAGGGCAGTGCAGTGGTGTTCGGGCAGTGTAGGGGGTCTTGCTGGGGGTGGTGTTTCAGGGTTTAGGGCAGTGGTGTTCGGGCAGTGTAGGGGTCTTGCTGGGGGTGATGTTTCAGGGTTTAGGGCAGTGCAGTGGTGTTCGGGCAGTGTAGGGGTCTTGCTGGGGGTAGTGTTTCAGGGTTTAGGGCAGTGCAGTATTGTTCGTGCAGTGTAGGGGGTCGTGCTGGGGATGGTGTTTCAGGGTTTAGGGCAGTGCAGTGGTGTTCGGACAGTGTAGGGGTCGTGCAGGGGGTGGTGTTTCAGGGTTTAGGGCAGTGCAGTGGTGTTCAGGCAGTGTAGGGGGTCTTGCTCGGGGTGGTGTTTCAGGGTTTAGGGCAGTGCAGTGGTGTTCGGGCAGTGTAGGGGGTCGTGCTGGGGGTGGTGTTTCAGGGTTTAGGGCAGTGGTGTTCGGGCAGTGTAGGGGGTCTTGCTGGGGGTGATGTTTCAGGGTTTAGGGCAGTGCAGTGGTGTTCGGGCAGTGTAGGAGGTCTTGCTGGGGGTAGTGTTTCAGGGTTTAGGGCAGTGCAGTGGTGTTCGGGCAGTGTAGGGGTCATGCTGGGGGTGGTGTTTCAGGGTTTAGGGCAGTGCAGTGGTGTTCGGGCAGTGTAGGGGGTCTTGAAGGGGGTGGTGTTTCAGGGTTTAGGGCAGTGCAGTGGTGTTTGGGCAGTGTAGGGGGTCGTGCTAGGGTATGTGTTTCAGGGTTTAGGGCAGTGCAGTGGTGTTCGGGCAGTGTAGGGGGTCGTGCAGGGGCTGGTGTTTCAGGGTTTAGGGCAGTGCAGTGGTGTTAGGGCAGTGTAGGGGGTCGTGCTGGGGGTAGTGTTTTAGGGTTTAGGGTAGTGCAGTGGTGCTTGTGTAGTGTAGGGGGTCGTGCTGGGGGTAGTGTTTTAGGGTTTAGGGTAGTGCAGTGGTGTTTGTGTAGTGTAGGGGTCATGTTTTAGGGTAGTGCAGTGGTGTTTGGGTAGTGTAGGGGGTCGTGCTGGGGGTAGTGTTTTAGGATTTAGGTTAGTGCAGTGGTGTTTGGGTAGTGTAGGGGGTCGTGCTGGGGGTAGTGTTTTAGGGTTTAAGGTAGTGCAGTGGTGTTTGTGTAGTGTAGGGGGTCGTGCTGGGGGTAGTGTTTTAGGGTTTAGGGTAGTGCAGTGGTGTTTGTGTAGTATATGGGGTCATGTTTTAGGGTAGTGCAGTGGTGTTTGGGTAGTGTAGGGGGTCGTGCTGGGGGTAGTGTTTTAGGATTTAGGTTAGTGCAGTGGTGTTGGGGTAGTGTTTTAGTGTTTAGGGTAGTGCAGTGGTGTTTGTGTAGTGTAGGGGGTCATGCTGGGGGTAGTGTTTTAGGGTTTAGGATAGTGCAGTGGTGCTTGTGTAGTGTAGGGGGTCGTGCTGGGGCTGGTGTTTCAGGGTTTAGGGTAGTGCAGTGGTGTTCGGGCAGTGTAGGGGGTCGTGCTGGTGCTGGTGTTTCAGGGTTTAGGGCAGTGCAGTGGTTTTCGGGCAGTGTAGGCGGTCGTGCTGGGGCTGGTGTTTCAGGGTTTAGGGCAGTGCAGTGGTGTTCGGGCAGTGTACGGGGTTGTGCTGGGGCTGGTGTTTCAGGGTTTAGGGCAGTGCAGTGGTGTTCGGGCAGTGTAGGGGTCGTGCTGGGGGTGGTGTTTCAGGGTTTATGGCAGTGCAGTGGTGTTCGGGCAGTGTAGGGGGTCGTGCTGGGGCTGGTGTTTCATGGTTTAGGGCAGTGCAGTGGTGTTCGGGCAGTGTAGGGGGTCGTGCTGTGGGTGGTGTTTCAGGGTTTAGGGCAGTGCAGTGGTGTTCGGGCAGTGTAGGGGGTCATGCTGGGGGTGGTGTTTCAGGGTTTAGGGCAGTGCAGTGGTGTACGGGCAGTGTAGGGGTCTTGCTGGGGGTGGTGTTTCAGGGTTTAGGGCAGTGGTGTTCGGGCAGTGTAGGGGTCTTGCTGGGGGTAGTGTTTCGGGGTTTAGGGCAGTGCAGTGGTGTTCGGTCAGTGTAGGGGGTCGTGCTGGGGGTGGTATTTCAGGGTTTAGGGCAGTGCAGTAGTGTTCGGGCAGTGTAGGGGATCGTGCAGGGGTGGTGTTTCAGGGTTTAGGGCAGTGCAGTGGTGTTCGGGCAGTGTAGGGGGTCGTGCAGGGGTGGTGTTTCAGGGTTTAGGGCAGTGCAGTGGTGTTCGGGCAGTGTAGGGGGTCTTGCTGGGGGTGGTGTTTCAGGGTTTAGGGCAGTGGTGTTCGGGCAGTGTAGGGGTCTTGCTGGGGGTGATGTTTCAGGGTTTAGGGCAGTGCAGTGGTGTTCGGGCAGTGTAGGGGGTCTTGCTGGGGGTAGTGTTTCAGGGTTTAGGGCAGTGCAGTGGTGTTCGTGCAGTGTAGGGGGTCGTGCTGGGGATGGTGTTTCAGGGTTTAGGGCAGTGCAGTGGTGTTCGGGCAGTGTAGGGGTCGTGCAGGGGTGGTGTTTCAGGGTTTAGGGCAGTGCAGTGGTGTTCGGGCAGTGTAGGGGGTCTTGCTGGGGGTGGTGTTTCAGGGTTTAGGGCAGTGCAGTGGTGTTCGGGCAGTGTAGGGGGTCGTGCTGGGGGAGGTGTTTCAGGGTTTAGGGCAGTGGTGTTCGGGCAGTGTAGGGGGTCTTGCTGGGGGTGATGTTTCAGGGTTTAGGGCAGTGCAGTGGTGTTCGGGCAGTGTAGGAGGTCTTGCTGGGGGTAGTGTTTCAGGGTTTAGGGCAGTGCAGTGCAGTGGTGTTCAGGCAGTGTAGGGGTCATGCTGGGGGTGGTGTTTCAGGGTTTAGGGCAGTGCAGTGGTGTTCGGGCAGTGTAGGGGGTCTTGAAGGGGTGGTGTTTCAGGGTTTAGGGCAGTGCAGTGGTGTTTGGGCAGTGTAGGGGGTCGTGCTAGGGTATGTGTTTCAGGGTTTAGGGCAGTGCAGTGGTGTTCGGGCAGTGTAGGGGGTCGTGCAGGGGCTGGTGTTTCAGGGTTTAGGGCAGTGCAGTGGTGTTAGGGCAGTGTAGGGGGTCGTGCTGGGGGTAGTGTTTTAGGGTTTAGGGTAGTGCAGTGGTGCTTGTGTAGTGTAGGGGGTCGTGCTGGGGGTAGTGTTTTAGGGTTTAGGGTAGTGCAGTGGTGTTTGTGTAGTGTAGGGGGTCATGTTTTAGGGTAGTGCAGTGGTGTTTGGGTAGTGTAGGGGGTCGTGCTGGGGGTAGTGTTTTAGGATTTAGGTTAGTGCAGTGGTGTTTGGGTAGTGTAGGGGGTCGTGCTGGGGGTAGTGTTTTAGGGTTTAAGGTAGTGCAGTGGTGTTTGTGTAGTGTAGGGGGTCGTGCTGGGGGTAGTGTTTTAGGGTTTAGGGTAGTGCAGTGGTGTTTGTGTAGTATATGGGGTCATGTTTTAGGGTAGTGCAGTGGTGTTTGGGTAGTGTAGGGGGTCGTGCTGGGGGTAGTGTTTTAGGATTTAGGTTAGTGCAGTGGTGTTGGGGTAGTGTTTTAGTGTTTAGGGTAGTGCAGTGGTGTTTGTGTAGTGTAGGGGGTCATGCTGGGGGTAGTGTTTTAGGGTTTAGGATAGTGCAGTGGTGCTTGTGTAGTGTAGGGGGTCGTGCTGGGGCTGGTGTTTCAGGGTTTAGGGTAGTGCAGTGGTGTTCGGGCAGTGTAGGGGGTCGTGCTGGTGCTGGTGTTTCAGGGTTTAGGGCAGTGCAGTGGTTTTCGGGCAGTGTAGGCGGTCGTGCTGGGGCTGGTGTTTCAGGGTTTAGGGCAGTGCAGTGGTGTTCGGGCAGTGTACGGGGTTGTGCTGGGGCTGGTGTTTCAGGGTTTAGGGCAGTGCAGTGGTGTTCGGGCAGTGTAGGGGGTCGTGCTGGGGTGGTGTTTCAGGGTTTATGGCAGTGCAGTGGTGTTCGGGCAGTGTAGGGGGTCGTGCTGGGGCTGGTGTTTCATGGTTTAGGGCAGTGCAGTGGTGTTCGGGCAGTGTAGGGGGTCGTGCTGTGGGTGGTGTTTCAGGGTTTAGGGCAGTGCAGTGGTGTTCGGGCAGTGTAGGGGGTCATGCTGGGGGTGGTGTTTCAGGGTTTAGGGCAGTGCAGTGGTGTACGGGCAGTGTAGGGGGTCTTGCTGGGGGTGGTGTTTCAGGGTTTAGGGCAGTGGTGTTCGGGCAGTGTAGGGGGTCTTGCTGGGGGTAGTGTTTCGGGGTTTAGGGCAGTGCAGTGGTGTTCGGTCAGTGTAGGGGGTCGTGCTGGGGTGGTATTTCAGGGTTTAGGGCAGTGCAGTAGTGTTCGGGCAGTGTAGGGGATCGTGCAGGGGTGGTGTTTCAGGGTTTAGGGCAGTGCAGTGGTGTTCGGGCAGTGTAGGGGGTCGTGCAGGGGTGGTGTTTCAGGGTTTAGGGCAGTGCAGTGGTGTTCGGGCAGTGTAGGGGGTCTTGCTGGGGGTGGTGTTTCAGGGTTTAGGGCAGTGGTGTTCGGGCAGTGTAGGGGGTCTTGCTGGGGGTGATGTTTCAGGTTTTAGGGCAGTGCAGTGGTGTTCGGGCAGTGTAGGGGTCTTGCTGGGGGTAGTGTTTCAGGGTTTAGGGCAGTGCAGTGGTGTTCGTGCAGTGTAGGGGGTCGTGCTGGGGATGGTGTTTCAGGGTTTAGGGCAGTGCAGTGGTGTTCGGGCAGTGTAGGGGTCGTGCAGGGGGTGGTGTTTCAGGGTTTAGGGCAGTGCAGTGGTGTTCGGGCAGTGTAGGGGGTCTTGCTGGGGGTGGTGTTTCAGGGTTTAGGGCAGTGCAGTGGTGTTCGGGCAGTGTAGGGGGTCGTGCTGGGGGAGGTGTTTCAGGGTTTAGGGCAGTGGTGTTCGGGCAGTGTAGGGGGTCTTGCTGGGGTGATGTTTCAGGGTTTAGGGCAGTGCAGTGGTGTTCGGGCAGTGTAGGAGGTCTTGCTGGGGGTAGTGTTTCAGGGTTTAGGGCAGTGCAGTGCAGTGGTGTTCAGGCAGTGTAGGGGTCATGCTGGGGGTGGTGTTTCAGGGTTTAGGGCAGTGCAGTGGTGTTCGGGCAGTGTAGGGGGTCGTGCTAGGGTATGTGTTTCAGGGTTTAGGGCAGTGCAGTGGTGTTCGGGCAGTGTAGGGGGTCGTGCAGGGGCTGGTGTTTCAGGGTTTAGGGCAGTGCAGTGGTGTTCGGGCAGTGTAGGGGGTCGTGCTGGGGGTAGTGTTTTAGGGTTTAGGGTAGTGCAGTGGTGCTTGTGTAGTGTAGGGGGTCGTGCTGGGGGTAGTGTTTTAGGGTTTAGGGTAGTGCAGTGGTGTTTGTGTAGTGTAGGGGTCATGTTTTAGGGTAGTGCAGTGGTGTTTGGGTAGTGTAGGGGGTCGTGCTGGGGGTAGTGTTTTAGGATTTAGGTTAGTGCAGTGGTGTTTGGGTAGTGTAGGGGGTCGTGCTGGGGGTAGTGTTTTAGGGTTTAAGGTAGTGCAGTGGTGTTTGTGTAGTGTAGGGGGTCGTGCTGGGGGTAGTGTTTTAGGGTTTAGGGTAGTGCAGTGGTGCTTGTGTAGTGTAGGGGGTCGTGCTGGGGTAGTGTTTTAGGGTTTAGGGTAGTGCAGTGGTGTTTGTGTAGTGTATGGGGTCATGTTTTAGGGTAGTGCAGTGGTGTTTGGGTAGTGTAGGGGGTCGTGCTGGGGGTAGTGTTTTAGGATTTAGGTTAGTGCAGTGGTGTTGGGGTAGTGTTTTAGTGTTTAGGGTAGTGCAGTGGTGTTTGTGTAGTGTAGGGGGTCATGCTGGGGGTAGTGTTTTAGGGTTTAGGATAGTGCAGTGGTGCTTGTGTAGTGTAGGGGTCGTGCTGGGGTAGTGTTTTAGGGTTTAGGGTAGTGCAGTGGTGTTTTTGTAGTGTAGGGGGTCATGTTTTAAGATGCAACGCTCCAATACCTGACCGGTCTGCACTACATAAAACTACAAAAAAACTAAAAATAAAGTGTTTTGCACACTTTTGTCATTGGGCTATATGTGGGCTACATCTGGGTAATATTTGTGCTACATTTGGGCTCTTTTTTCACTTGTGGTCATCTTGGAAGACTTCTTTGTTATGAAGTTTCCTAATTTCCTCATTCACTGCAGTCTCCTCAGTAGGAAATGCTTTCAGTTTTTTACTTTGATTCCATCAAGAAGGCATTCAGATGTGTCACACATTTGCCATAAATTCAGAATGTTATTACTCTAGTTGTTCATTAGATCACTGTAGTTAAGCTACTGCTCACCAAGGAGTTAACTGGAAGTCTACTGCTGGTATTGAAAGTGATTGTTTCAGTCTGCATGTCAGAATTTTCTAATGAAATAGAAGAGGATTTGAGATCTCACTTAAAACATGCACAAAATTTTCTTTTGCAGCACTAACCATAATTTCTATGGCAAAATGAACCCCCTCATTTTGTTCCTTTTCAAATTAAATGTTTTAAGTGTTACCAGTTTATTCCAATCAAGATGGCTTCAGGTGTGCCATACTTTTGTCATAAGTAAGGCTGTTAGCACTCTAGTTGTTCTTTAGAACACTCTGGGAAGCTGCAGTAGAACACAAAGACATCAACTGACAGGCTGCTCCTGTTGAAATATAACAGGAAGATATTTGAGATCACACTTGAAACATGTCCAAATTTTTCTTTCCAGAGCACTAACCATAATTTCTATGACAAGATGAACCCCATCATTTTGTTCCTTTTTAAATTAAATGTTTTAAGTGTTACCAGTTTATTCCAATCAAGATGGCTTCAGGTGTGCCATACTTTTGTCATAAGTAAGGCTGTTAGCACTCTAGTTGTTCTTTAGAACACTCTGGGAAGCTGCAGTAGAACACAAAGGAATCAACTGACAGTCTCAGCCCTTGTTGGATGTACATGTTGTACTGAGAATGTCAGACTTCATTCTCACATGACTGAGAAAGATAATGTGAATTTACAGAAAATATGCTCTCATTTTAGCTTCTGGAGCACCTTCCAAAACTGTATGGGACAAGCATGTGAAAATAGTTTTCTCTCAAACATGATTCTTGATATCCCAGCAGAAGGTTTTTCACAGGGTAAAATCACCTTAGAACACACCACAATTCCTGAAATTAGTATGGTACCATCAACAAATGAATTCTAATGTAACTAAAGTCTGTTATCACCCTTTATAGTTCTCCTTTTGGTAACCCTCAAAATCTTCGATTCACTACAATGCATTTCAATGGGGTACTATCATTTATATTGGTCCCAAGATGGCTGCCAGCAATTCCAGGATGAAGTGCTGACAGCCAATCAGATCTCACGATGACATGTGTGGTTAGGCTCCGCCCAGATATATATGTGTTTTTACTTTTGATTTTCTCAGCAACTACTGAACGGATTTACACCATTTAACAAAAGGGTTCTTTTTGAACCAAGAACTACCTCTTTGCCAAATTTGGTGTAATTCCGTTCAGCAGTTCGGGCTGTAGCCTTGCATAAAGTTTCCTATGGGAAATTGATTTTTGACTCTTATTTTTTTAATTTCTCCGCAACTACTGAACGGATTTACACCATTTAACAAAAGGGTTCTTTCTGAACCAAGAACTACCTCTTTGCCAAATTTGGTGTAATTCCGTTCAGCAGTTCGGGCTGTAGCCGTGTCTAAAGTTTCCTATGGGAAAATGAATGGGGAAAACACGTTTTGGGACCCCCTTTTTCTCGGCCCCCGCTTGACGAATCACCCTGAGACTTTCAGGGTAGGAGCGGACCGGAGCGGGCCATAAAGTTTGAAAATTTCGCGAAGATTCGTCAACCGACGCAAGAGTTATTTCAAATAGAATGTCGCGGATTTCCTATGGAAAATAGGTCCTAACTATAACTATCTACTGGCGACCGCCAGTAGATAATATATATATATATATGTATATATATATATTCAAAAACGGCGTCTCGCTGTTGCGTGACAAAATGAGTGCACTCCCGGGTCATTAATGAAACATAAATTTATTGACAAGTAGCCAGCACTGACAGACGCATTTCGGCACGTTGCCTTCCTCAATGTCAGTTTGAATCACGGACATAATTCATTTTAAATCCTTCATACCAGCGTAAACGTGAGGTGCATTTCACAAACATAAAAGAAGGAAAGTAAATACAACCAAACGTATCACAATAACGGCGGCCATCTTTGAATCTAAAACTTGTGTCAGCTAGGTAACGTAAATTTGTATATACTTTTTTAATCACACTGATATACGACCTCTTGCTTCCTATTTACATTCAGAGTTGTCACTGTGCCATTTCACTTTAGATGTTCACGAGGATTGCCCAATACAATCCAGTATGAAATTAAGTAAATATAAAAAACAAATATCAAAAGCAATGAGGGGTGTAACAGAACTCTGATAAACATACATCAAAGTCAATACTTCGGTAGTTAATCTATGATGTTAACGCGTTTACAGATTCACACTTTGATCAGTTTAGAATGATCATCGTTAAATCAACTGCTTTTAGTCATTACGCTTAGATGCCCCCTCTATGTGGCTCAATCGCGATGTGATTCAATCACACCCTGAATGGGCAACCTTTCACCCCAGTAGCTTAATTTCTAACCTCGTGGAACATTCGTTGCTGACAATATTCAATCACCCTAGTTTCAGATGTTTACCCATGAATTATTAATATCACCATACAGTTTAGTGGAAGCAACACCTTAATGCCTGTTACTGACCTAGGTGTACCCACATTTCCTCTTCATTATTCAGCCCATGAGGAACTTTTGTATGCAGCTGAATAATATATTTAGACTCCAGAATCCTCAACTTCCTGGTTCTGTCACCCCCTCTTTCTTCTTTCTGCACTTGATCAATGCAGAAGAATTTGAGTAAGTCTCGATTGCTCTTGTGTACTAACTCAAAATGTTGGGCAACCGGATAACTGTATGGATATCCTAACTGGTAATGACCTAGACGCATTGTTAACATTACAAGCCTTTGAAGAATCTCAATTCACAAATAGCCCGCATATGTTCAAGTATTCTTTTTTGGTGGGATGTATCGTGCTCCCAATGTATCTTCTTGGGCATGGACACTCTAGACAATAGACTGTAAATTCCGAGTTGCAATTCAATAGTTTGTTAATTTTCAGAGTTACATCCCTAGTAATGCCTTCTGACTTAAATTCAGAAGTTGAGGATTCTGGAGTCTAAATATATTATTCAGCTGCATACAAAAGTTCCTCATGGGCTGAATAATGAAGAAGAAATGTGGGTACACCTAGGTCAGTAACAGGCATTAAGGTGTTGCTTCCACTAAACTGAATGGTGATATTAATAATTCATTGGTAAACATCTGAAACTAGGGTGATTGAATATTGTCAGCAAGGAATGTTCCACGAGGTTAGAAATTAAGCTAATGGGGTGAAAGGTTGCCCATTCAGGGCGTGATTAAATCACACCGCTATTGAGCCACATAGAGGGGGCATCTAAGCGTAATGACTAAAAGCAGTTGATTTAACGATGATCATTCTCAACTGATCGAAGTGTGAATCTGTAAACGCGTTAACATCATAGATTAACTACCGAAATATTGACTTTGATGTATGTTTATCAGCGTTCCGTTACACCCCTCATTGCTTTTCATAATTGCTTTTGATATTTGTTTTTTATATTTACTTAATTTCATACTGGATTATATTGGGCATTCCTCGTAAACATCTAAAGTGAAATGGCACAGTAACAACTCTGAATGTATATAGGAAGCAAGAGGTCGTATATCAATGTGATTATAAAAGTATATACGAATTTACGTTACCTAGCTGACACACACAAGTTTCAGATTCAAAGATGGCCGCCGTTATTGTGATACGTTTGGATGTATTTACTTTTCCTTCTTTTATGTTTGTGAGATGCACCTCACGTTTACGCTGGTACGAAGGATTTAAAATGAATTATGTCCGTGATTCAAACTGACATTGAGGAAGGCGACGTGCCGAAACGCGTCTGTCAGTGCTGGCTACTTGTCAATAAATTTATTTTTCATTAATGACCCGGGTGTGCACTCATATTTTGTCACGCAACAGCGAGACACCGTTTTTGAATACGTTAGCGGCTCACCACCGCACGAGTGGCACCCGAGACGTGAGGTGTGTCGAAGGTGGTAGTTCGGTTTGTTGATATATATATTCGAACAGGTATTTGGCTCTCCCCACTTCCCAGCCGGTGAAGAGAGGGTCACGAACTCCAGTTTAGTGTGGCAGATTTTAGTTCTTTATTATTATAGCCATATGACGCGTTTCGGACAACAAGGTGTCCTTGTTCACATGCGGAAACGCAGTCCGCCTACTGTTTTATACTTTTGTTTTTTGCTTTCCCCGTGTCATGTGATACATAAACATAAACAACATACTATGGTGCTCGCTTTCACATAGTCTGTTTTTCGATCGTCGTGCTTTGATCATCATACACATTTACTTTTGCTATTAAGTGTTCTGCTTTATCGTATGTTCAAAATTGTTTAATTCTTTTTGAAAAGTGCACGTGCTTCTTGATATCTGCATAAGTGCATTTTTGTCATTGCAATTTTCACATTATCATGTTTCAATTAATAAATAAATAAATACATATATAATTAAATATTATGTCATTCATTTTATGATAAATAATGTGTATAAAAACCCTTTTATAATTTTGACATATCTGCAATTTAAAAGAATTAGATATTGTTTTTGTCAACATCAGCTGTGCAAAACCTGCATGTTCTCCTACTGGTTTCTTTCTATCTAGTCCATATATATATATTTGCGAAACAACTGCTTCTAGAACCCATTTGGAGCAGGAGTATAATCATGCATTTTTCCATTTCTTTTTCCTGTTGTATATTAAACTATTGACCTAATTTAGGGCCCAATTTCGAGTTGACCTGATAATTACGGGCCCACATACGCCAAACCCGGAGCTATCTGCAGAGTGGAAAGGGCTGCAGGGAACTACTGCGCCTGCCCCCGTCTGCAACCTTCAGCATGGGAGGGGGGGAGGGGGCAGAAGAAGCTCATCCAGCAGAAGTTAAAAAAATCCTTCCCTCACGCTAACTCTAACACCTGACCCCCCTTTGAACCACTAAGGGAAAATGAAAAAGGCCACAAAACATCACCACCTGTTCTAAAAAGGTGTTAAATGTTTTTGTTGTTTGGGCCCTCTATTTTCCCAGAAGGTGGGACACATGCAGAATTGGACCCGGTATTACTGGGTTCACATTCCTAATTCTGAGGGAAATAACTTGGAAACCCATTATCCCATTGTGAGATCCCACCCAGTATTTTTGCTTTCGGCCCCAGTCTCTTTCGGTTGGGTCCCCTAATATCAAAAACAATGAGGAGCAAATGTAAATTGTGTTCCTTTCAATATGTGATCTTGGCATATTTTTATATATTAACACAAAGAGGAGTGCTACTGGGAGTTGATGTCATCTCCAAGGGGTGGTTTCAGAAATCCTGTGTGGGCAGTATGTAGCTTTATTTAAACCAATCACTGGAATCGGAGCAAATATCTCATCTATCTAATGACAATTGACAGCACTGGGGCATGTACCTCAATGCTCACATTTGGAATTCCCATCACCCCATCCAACACTAACTGCCCTTTACTCCCAGCCTTTGTCTGTGATTGAGACATCCATGTAAAATTAAAGCAGTCCTCCTCAAAGGGTCAAGTCAGATTCATTCTCTTCTTATGTCCACTCTCCTTACCCCTTGCCCCCACTGTGACTTGTCGTCTCCCTCTTGTTTTTATAAAGTTGGTATGGTATGCGTGAAGCAGCAGTGCAGCATCTGGTATACATGCTACAGCTACTGCTGCTGCTGCTGTCACAATGACCTGCTTCAAGACACTCCGGCCAAATATGAATTATGACACCTTCCACAGGAGAAGTGAATAATCATGCACATTACAGGCTCCTAATCCCCTTGTTTTTTCATAGAAAACCTTCTCATTTTTAGTGGCAAAAAATGGAAATAAACTATCTACTCTGACCTAATTTCAGCTGCTATAACATTGAAGTAGCTCTGATTCCTTTAGTTAACTGTTACATATCACAATTAATAATAATAGCCCGGTATTTGTAAAGAGCAAATTAAACACCCCTAAGGGTCTCAAGGCGCTGGGGGCCGTCAGGAAGATTAAGGGAGCTATTGCCCAGAGTCACATGGTTCTGGGCTGAGCTGCCGCCGGCGATCGATCCTCGAGCCCCCTGCTCCGGAGTCAGTCGCCCTGGCCGCTGCGCCACACCTCTCCCTCAATTCACTCCTGATAACACTTATCACACTCAACCTACATAGAAGTGTTTCGCATGGTACTAAATTAACTACTTAGAGACATTGCTAAAGTCAAAAGGCCTGGCCTATATCCAAAAGTGCCTATCCCTTAACTGGTGAGTTTAAGCGCTCCATCACTTTCAAATTAATTCTTCATTCAACCTCTGACTCCTTTTTAGGTTTTGCCTTCACAGCGCTTGCGCTGTGCTTTTGAAATCTATTGTATTCAATTTAAATCTTAAAAGAGGCTTAGATCCCACCCCCTTGCTTTTCATTGGTTCTTGTGCTATCCACTTACTTTTCCTCTGTTTCTATTGGCTGCAGCATACTATTTCCTGTTGTTCCTCCCAGTGTTTGCTCTTAGCAGTCTCAGAGGTCCAAGTACTGTTTTCATCCGCTTTGTGGGACTTTCTTCGTAAGCTTTTGCCATCCTATCTGGTACACCCGCACTCCTCCCACTCTTTGCTCTGTGACTTCTTTGTCCTGAGATAACCAGCAACATGCAAAGGCGATCAAAGGCCAGTGGAAACATCAAGTAAACCTAAATTTGAGTGCGACCCTGAAGCGCATGTGTGTACTTATGCAAATGTGTGATTTTTCTTTCATGTTCTGCTGCCAGCCCACCAAAAATCCCATTTTATATCATAAACACCAATGTAACAACGCTCAGCACCAGAGCAGCCCCTGACTCGCACATGAGAGCCATCCTGACGGTTCTTATGTCACTAGCTTAGGCCTAGGACATGAGCTTTGCGCAGACTTGAAGATTACCCTTCCTGATCTCTTGTTTAGATTTTTTTTACTACAGGCAGCAGAAGCATTTCCATTGTAATAACACTCAGTGGGCCGTGTTCACATACGTATTACCAGAAAACACAGCAGCGCAGCAGGTCTTTTCATAGTTATAGAGTCCAAATGCTTGATTTGTAGCAGGCTCATGCACCTTCTGTACATGCCCCAGTTGCATGAAAACAAAGATATTGACTGTTCACTTTTCCTGTCACTGAAGTTGAGCCAAGACCTGAAAGAACCAGCAGACCTTGGTGTCCGGATGGACTTGATCAGTGCCGGTAAGCACAGAGACGATAAGACTTCCACAAATTGCCTAGACCCAGGCTGGACTCCGGCTCGCCCTTCAGCAATTTCTGTGCGCAACCAGTTACAGCACTTGATTTCATCATAAGTGCTTCACCGGCCTTTCTTGTTAAAAGGTATTTTATTGCTTTTATCAATAAATATAGAATAACCAATCACAACCAGGCAGGGACTGGAACTGTAAATATAATATTACATTGCTTAACCCACTGACAAGACATGCATGTTCGGAGGGAACAAGTACTGCCCTTCAAGTCCTCGTGAGCAGCCGACCATGGGCAGAGGAGGCACCCCAGCGTATGCTGCTGCGCTGGGGTAATACCTCTCTCTTTGTGTCTTTCTCCTTCTCGCCTCATGTTAGCGCACTGGACCATCGCAGCCCCCTGCTCAGACACAATAACTCTTTGTCTTTTATCAAAATAATACAAAATAATGAGCAGAACAACTTTGTGCTTCACTGATCGCTCCAAACATCCAGTACAAAGGCTTCTTGCTCCAATGTTACACCCCATGCTCTGGATATTCTACCCCTGCAAATTGATGATATTTATGTATAACACCTTATTTGCCCGAACACCCTTTTTTTCCTTTCAACCAATTCCGCTTCATCTTCATTGCTTATATTTTTTGCAACATAGATGATACCCTGCATCTTTGCCCACAGAGATAAGCTCTTCACTGGTAACAAGGTATGATAGCCAGGAATTAAAGAAGGTTAGCTCCAGCGGTCAACACTGTGCTTCTCAGATGCCATCTAACTTAGTGGGTCCATTCTCAGGTCAAAATTTTCATTTCTCTTGCTCGGTTTACAAAGCAGCTTTTTTTGCCTTTTAACACTGACGGTCTCACGTCCTCTGACATACAGTCCTCTATTCCCAATTCTGCGATCACCGGCACCAAGGACATATCTAAGAGACATCAGCTAAACCCTTCTCTGACACTAAAGAGCCTCTATTTTAATGATAGGTCCATTCCAAAACATGCTACAGAAATATGGGACCTAATAACTCACCAGTCACCAGATTTATGCTTCATCACTGAGACCTGGCTGAACTCTCAAGCACTCATAGCACTTACAGAAAACTACAAATGAGTTAAGCTGGATAGAGAACAAAGGCCAGGTGGGGGAGTAGCCATTGCCTTTCGGGATTCACTTAAGTAACACCACTTAACTCAGTTCTCACCGACTGGGCAGAGATTGCGATATTTAAAATTGAACCATCCCACGGAGTCATATGGAAAGGAGCTATAGTCTATCGCCCCCCCCCGAGCCCCAAGAAAGACTTTGGTCTCAAACTAGTAGAATTAATAGCTCTGTATGTGGTATGTACACAAAATTTCTTATTGGAGATTTTAACTATCATGCGAAACTAGCATCAGATTTGGAGGTTTCCAACGTACTGTCCAATCTACAAATGCTAGATCTCCACTTGATCGAAACAGGTCCTACCCATTTAGCAGGCAACACTCTCGATCTACTATTCACCAATTCCCAGTTCATGCAAATGGATGGGCCTGAAAATCTGACGTGGACAGATCATTTCTAATTAAAATTTTAAATTTCCGTCAGCTCCATCTCCGCCAAAGTTACTTTGGGGAGAGATGGGAGAACAAGATCATTGGAAGCAGGTGACTACTGAAAGCTTTCAGTCTTCCTTCAGGGCCCCTGAAATGGACAATACAGCAGACATCAATTCAGCCTGGGCCGCGTTTTCAGACTCCCTTGCAGATGCACTTGATATAGTCCCCCTTATCACCCGTATACCAGTAAACCAACTCAACCTAAAGCCTCATGGTATACGGTCGACCTGAAAACTGCCAAAACTAATTGTAAGAGACTGGAACGGAAATGGAGGCTTTCCAAAGATGCTCTTACTAACATCACTATAAACTTATGCTAGGTGCATACCATGCTCAGATTAAAAGGGCACGTAGAGCATATACCATCAATAGAATTGAACAAGCTGAAAATTCTTCCAAAGAACTTTTTAACGTTGGAAAGGAGCACAATAACCCACATGCATGCTCCTCAGCCATAGTGGCCTCCCAGACTCTCTGCGACACTCTTGCATCCCATTTAGGTGACTAAAATAAATACCATCTACTGCAACTTTCAGAACAACTCATTAGCCTCATCTTCTACCTGCTCGGCTAACTCCTGTTACAGCCTAATTCAGGCTTCACTCGAGAAATCTGAACTCATCACTCACACTCAACTGTCAGACCTAATAGCCAAAACTAAATCTGGCCCCCTGCTGACCTGTGTGCACCTCACATTACAGCTTTGTTTGCCTCTTTACTTGTTCCATCGGTCGCATTTTTATGTAACCTATCATTGTCTTCAGCCACCGTCCCCTTGACTGGAAAGTGGCCTATGGCACACCTATTCTAAAATAAAACACACCTTGATCCCACAGACCCCGCAAATTATCGTCCCATATCACGTCTTCCTATTAATAGGCAAAATGCTGTAATCCCACGTAAACAAACAGCTGTCATCCTACCTGGAGGCCCACAACCTGTTGGATGCCTCTCAGTCAGGCTTTTGTCCTCTACATAGCATAGAAACCCCCCTCGTAGCGGTAACAGACTTCCTCAATCTTTCTTTGGATGCTGGTTCTTCTTGATTTGTCTGCAGCATTTGACACCGTAACACATCCTATTCTGATCCAATGCCTTCAGGAGATAGGCATACAAGGCACCGCCTTACACTGGCTTATTGACTTTTTGAAAGATAGAACTCAAACTATCACTTTGGGCCCTTTCCAGTCCAAGACTGTCTTCCTGAACAAGGGTGTTCCCCAGGGCTCTGCCTTAAGTCCGACTCACTTCAACAGTTATGTCGCTCCTCTTGCTCAGTTAGTTAAGTCTTACGACTTTGAACTTTCTTATGCAGATGACACTCAGCTGTTCATCTCCCTCAAGCAAGATAGGGAAGATGTTAAACAGCGATTTATCTTCTGCATGAGAATAATTGCCAATTGAATGTTATCAAACTGTTTACAACTAAATGGGGATAAGACTGAAATTCTACTCCTTGACAAAGCTCAAATTCATTGGACCGAGGACTGGTGGCCTAATGAGCTTGGCCCTGCCCCCTCTCCTAGAAGCACGGTGAGGAACTTTGGCATCCTCTTCGATGATAAGTTATCGATGAAGGACCATATGACATCCACATGTGGCATGTGTTTCGGGACAATGCGCCTTCTCAGGAGGATTTTCCAGTGGCTGCCACAGGCCTCTTGCAAAACCCTCATCCAGACCTTGATTATCAGTCGCCTGGACTACGGAAACGCGCTCGTGGTAGCATCAAATGCATCTCTCCATGCCAAGATGCAGGTCGTTCAAAATACGGCAGCCTGACTGGTTAAGAAACAGCCACCAGGCACCCCCTCGGCCCCTCTGCTCATAGCCTTGTAATGGCTTCCTATAAAGAAGAGAGCAATTTTTAAACTCCTCTTCCTGACGCATAAAGCTCCGGCAGGTAAGGGGCCCAAATACCTTCAGGACAAATTGGCACCCTACTGTCCAGATAGAATTCTTAGATCTCCTTCTCTGCCCTCGACGCATCCACACTTCCAAATACAGTGGATGAGCATTTACTTTTCTGGCCCCATTTGTCATCAGGGCTAGTACTAACTTTGTAGGCTTCAAAAAACAGCTTAAAATCTGTATGTTCTAAACGGCTGTTCTCAACCTTTCTGCTACCTCAGCGCCGAGATGCCATTTGGGGGACAAGTCGGGCGCTATATCAAATATTCAGTAACATAACATAACATATGTTGGATAAAACTCTTTCTAAATTAATGACTTCTGAATAAATTATTCACAGGCATTGCTGTACAATCTCAAATATTCCCTTCAACTTCAAAATGTGTTGCTCAAAGGCAATAGCACCTCTACACCCTTCATTTTCTGCATTTTTAGACGTTTCCATTTTGTGAACTTATTATTCAATACCACGTAAGTTGGTGATAACACATACACAGTTCCTACACTTTAGTGCTAGAAAACAACAACATAAGAACGTTGTGAACACATTTCTTTAAAGATACGGCAAGAAGTAGGATTTAGAGAGCCCGAGTATAATTCTGACACTTCCTTATATTATTCCAATTTTTTTGCCGCCATTATTGGGCAGAAACAACTTCAAGGGTCTTTGGCGCAAACTTGCACTTCCCCCAAATGCCTTGACTACATGGACGCTATATTATGGCATCCATCGCCTCCTCTGCCCCATGTTAATTCCAGAATAAGGTGCTATAATATCGCAAAGGGCTTCCAGTGACATTGCTAAAGGTGTACTTATATAAAGACAGCAGGTACAGAAATAACAGCTCTGTGTTAAGGTCCCCAAATGTTCTGGTGACCTTGCACTACATCACAAGGCCCAGGCTCTAGAACCCCATGAGGGCACTATTGGACCAAAGGAAACCTTACTTATAATCCAGTGTTTATTTTGCGAGTCAGGCCAGTTCTAGGCATCCCTCTGCTCAACCCCTGTGATTTTTAGGTTTCACTTGTGAAATCTATTGTATTTAATATAAATATTAAAAGGGGCTTACATCCCGCCCCCTTGCTTTTCATTGGTTCTTGTACTTGCCACTTACTTTTCCTCCTTTTCTATTGGCTGTACCATACTATTTCCTATTGTTTCCTCCGTATGTTTGCTCTCATCAGTCTCCCGAGGCCCAAATACTGTTTTCATCCACTTTGTGGGACTTTTTTTGTTGCACAGCGCTTGCCCTGTGCTTGTTTTTCATTTGCTGGCATTTCCGCTTAAAGGTTTTCAGTCCTGTGTCTTTCGTTCATTTCTCTTCTTTTTGATTCACTTCGTGCTGTAACTTGCATTTTTCTCCCACAGGCTTGGAACGCATCAGTCTCCAAACCTTGCTTTCAGCCCTGAGCTCCATCCCCAGGTTTTACATGCAACCCCGCCAGAGAGACACTTGAGGGAGAAATGCTGATCAGGGCTTGGTATTCATAGGACCACTCAAGCCGGTACTTGTCAACGTACTTCTGCAGATTAAAAGTGCATCCTCATTCCCTACCACTTCATGAAAGGTTGTGCACGCTCAACCTCCACTAAAACTCTTGGCAATCTCTTTTCTTCCACGAGGCTTGGAACTCATCGTTCTCCAAGCCCCGCTTTCAGCCTTGAGCTCCGCCCCCAGGTTTTGCATGCGGCACCGCCAGAGAGACACTTGAGGGAGAAATGCTGATTGGGGCGTGTTACTCATAGAGACTGCTCGAACCGATACATGTTTTACTTTTGATTTTTCAGTTAATCTTTTTATTATGCCCAAACTGCCCTGCGGATTAATGCTTTCTCTAATATATATCTCAAAAACACAAGAGCAACCCATATGTCCATGCGAACTGGGTAATAGCTAATCAGCTGACAACAATTGTTCACATGGAACTCATTTAGGGGCATATTTACAAGGGCTTTATAACTGAGATAAAACTATCACCCTATTTACAAGAGGGTGCTAACATGCATAATCGCATGTTAGCACCCTTTTTCCCAATGCCTCCCTTTGCATCTCTAATGAGATGCAAAGTGGGCGAACCCCGGATGGACTACCTTGTAAATATCGCTGATGTTCACATCGCGATATTTACAAGGCTGCCCCAGCATTTTAGCACACGTTAGTTTTTGGAGAAAACCGCTGTTTTCTCCAAAAACTAACGTCTGCTAAAATGCAGACTTACCTATCCCTAACATTGGGGTGGATTATGCTGATAGGACCATGTGGGTCGTATCAGCAAGGTTATCGCCGTTTTGCAGGGACAGCGATGTTCCCTGCAAAACGGCGATAACCTCACTATCTCTGGAATTTTTATCGCCCTGGAGAAACGTGTTGTTAATAACGCGCTACATTCCAGAGATAGCCTGCGATAACAAAATTTTCGCTAAGCACGGCCAGCGATAATTATCGCTGGCCGTTGATAATATGCCTCTTAGAGATTTTTGTTTGTTTGTTGCAATTATATACTTTTTTGGAATGACTCTCACATGAGCATAAGAAAAAGATCACTCCAATTGTAGGGTTTAAATTAATTTCCACATTTTAGCATTTACTAAATGTTTACATATGAATTAAATAGCCCAGGAAGAATTAATAGTTAATACTCACTTCAGCCGAAATGAGTAACCTTTATTTTAATTGCAAGAAGGCTTAGTAAAGACATTAAATAAAAATAACTACTCACATAACACAACATGCATTGATAAAGCTTTGCAAAAATATTGAAAAAAGGTGACTAATGTGACCCTAGCGAAGTGACCATAACCAACATGTAATAAAAAGCAAGTGACTTTATTGAAAACAAGCAATTGCCATTGCAATAGGTCTTGCATTCACGCGAGTTTGAGCTATTGGCATTGTAAATGACAATGCCTTTTATTTATGTTTTGGGTTTTAAAACATAAACAAAAGGCATTGTCATTTACAATACTAATAGCTTAAACTCTCGCAAATGCGAGACCTATTGCATTGCAATAAAGGGCATTCTCGACCCCTTGTTAGATTGTAAATATCAGAGGAAGAGACAGGCCTGCGACGTCTGCAAAGTAGTGATAAATAGTGCAGTGAAGAAGATGTGTAAGTGTTGTAAATTACACAGAGACAAAGTGTGAAGTGAGAGTTACATATGATCTGAGCTATAAACACTAACAAAGCGCTCCAACACCTTTCGCTCTGTGATTACACTGTCGCGGCTCAGGAGGAAGAGCTGGGGTGGGGCTATTTCCTGCCCTCTCCATGATTTGAGTGTGCACTGTGGCATTGCGTAATGTCATTGCTATCTATGGCCTAAAAAAAACACTCCAGCTGTAGTAGGGCCCTGGCGTCAACTCCTTGTGCAGGGCGGGCTGTGCTTTATGGCAGGCATTGAGGGAGGGAGGGATGGTCTTGGCTGCAGCTCCTGCCTCGTACAGTGTCCCTGCTATTACTAGTGAGTGAGAGGCGCTGAGGTGGTGGTATTGGTATTGGTGGTATTGGTATTGGTGGTGGTGGTATTGATAGTGCTGGTATTGGTGGTATTGATGGTGGTGGTATTGGTGGAGCTGGTATTGGTGGTGCTGGTATTGGTGGTATTGGTGGTGGTGGCATTGGTGGTGGTGGCATTGGTGGTGGTGGTATTGGTGCTGGTGGTATTGGTGGTGGTGGTATTGGTATTGGTGGTGGTGGTATTGGTGTTAGTATTGGTGGTGGTGGTACTGGTATTGGTGATGGAAGTATTGATATTGGTGATGGTATTGGTGGTGGTGGTACTGGTATTGGTGGTGGTATTGGTGGTGGCGGTATTGGTGGTGGTATTGGTGGCATTGGTGGTATTGGTGGTGGTGGTATTGGTGGTGGGGCATTGGTGGTGGTATTGGTGGTGGGGTATTGGTGGTGGTGATATTGGTGGTGGTGGTGGTATTGTGATGGTATTGGTATAGGTGGTGGTATTGGTATTTGTGGTGGTATTGGTATTGGTGGCATTGGTGGTGGTGGTATTGGTATTGGTGGCATTGGTGGTGGTGGTACTGGTGGTGGTGGTGCTATTGGTGGTGGTGGTATTGGTGGTGGTAGTGGCAGTGGTGGTATTGGCAGTGGTGGTGATATTGGTGGTGGTGGTATTGGTGGTGGAGGTATTGGTGGTGGTATTGGTGGTGATGGTGGTGGTGGTTGTATTGGTGGTATTGGTATTGGTGGTGGTGGTATTGGTGGTGGTGGTGGTATTGGTATTGGCGGTATTGGTGGTGGTATTGGTATTGGTGGTGGTATTGGTATTGGTGGTGGTATTGGTATTGGCGGTGGTGGTATTGGATTGGTGGCATTAGATTGGTGGTGGTGGTATTGGTGGTGGTGGTATTGGTGGTGGTGGTTTTGGTGGTTGTGGTGGTATTGGGGTGGTGGCATTGATGGTGGTGGTATTCGTGGTGGTATTGGTGGTGGTATTGGTGGTGGTTATTGGTGGTGGTTATTGGTGACGGTGGTATTGGTGGTGGTGGTGGTATTGGTTGTGGTGGTATTGGTGGTGGAGGTGGTGGTATTGAAGGTGGTGGTATTGGTGGTGGTGGTATTGGTGATGGTATTGGTGGTGCTGGTGGTGGTATTGGTGGCGGTGGTATTGGTGGTATTGGTGGTGGTGGTATTGGTGGTGGTGGTATTGGTGGTGGTGGTATTGGTGGTGGTGGTGGTATTGGTGGTGGTGGTATTGGTGGTTGTGGTGGTATTGGTGGTGGTGGTGTTATTAGTGGTGGTATTGGTGGTGGTGGTGGTATTGGTGGTGATATTGGTGGTACTGGTGGTGATATTGGTGGTGGTGGTATTGGTGGTGGCATTGGTGGTGGTGGTGGTATTGGTGGTGGTGGTACTGGTGGTGGTGGTATTAGTGGTGGTGGTATTGGTGGTGGTATTGTTATTGGTGGTATTGGTGGTGGTATTGGTATTGGCGGTGGTATTGGTGGTATTGGTGGTAGTATTGGTGGTGGTATTGGCGGTGGTGGTATTGGCGGTGGTGGTATTGGTGGTGGTGGTATTGGTGGCGGTGGTGGTGTTGGTAGAGGTGGTATTCGTGGTGGTGATGGTGGTATTGGCGGTGGTGGTATCGGTGGTGGTATTTGTGGTGGTATTGATGGTGGTGGTGGTATTGGTGGTGGTGGTGGTATTGGTGGTGGTGGTATTGGTGGTGGTGGTGGTATTGGTGGTGGTGGTGGTAGTGGTAGTGGTGGTGGTGGTGGTAATGGTATTGGTGGTGGTATTGCTGGTGTTGGTGATGGTGGTGGTATTGGTGGTAGTGGTATTTGTGGTGGTGGTATTGGCAGTGGTGGTGGTATTGGCAGTGGTGGTGGTATTGGTGGTGGTGGTATTGGTGGAGGTGGTGGTGGTATTGTTGGTGGTGGTATTGGTGTAGTTGATATTGGTGGTGGTGGTGTTGTTAACAGGCTTTTGAAAACAACCCGTCAGGTGGCTTTAGTACAGATGAAATGTAACACAGATGTGCTGTTGTCAGCTTCAGCCTATTAGCACAGGATTATGTGCTACCTGGAATTCACATGACTTAGTTTACTAATCATTTCTAAATCCATTTTATTGGGGAGGTTGAAACAGACACGAGACTGGGTCGGCCGTGCTGCTTGAAAAAACACAAGCGGTTTCAGTTGAAGCAGCGCATGTCCAGCCTGGAGTAAGAGAAACTCAATAAAGTAAATTGTGCTCACAGACTAAATAACTTCCCGTGTAAAAGGGCCAGTTGCCATGTAAAGCTCAATCACTAAGGTCAATAAGTGATCAGTATTATGCACACTTAACAATACGAATATACATGATCCATAACGTACATACTTTTATGCACAAAACATTTGAAACACAGATATGTTTAGACTGGACAACCCATATTGACAACATTTTTCTAATTTGGAAGGGTACGGCAGACAGACTTAAATTGTTTATAGCCTATCTCCATAGGTGCAAATCATCCTTGACCTTTACCTATAATGTCAACAGAGAAAGAATTCCTATCCTAGGCCTGGAAATAAGGAATAGACATAATGAATTGATTGTGAGCCTATACAGGAAACCGACAGAACGAAATACACTGCTGCAATACAAAAGTTTCCAACCTCGAGCTCTAAAAGATGGCCTCCCTTATGGCCAATTTTTACGACTACGCAGAAACTGCACTGAGAAAGAGGATTTCTTTCAAGAAGGGAGCATATTGAGCAGCAAACTATGAGAAAGAGGATACCCAAAACAGCTAGTGAAAACATTGATGAAGAGGGCCTGGTACAGCCCACGGGAAGAGATACTTCAATAAAAACAAAAGACCCTATGCAACAAAAGTATCTGTGTGACCACTTTTTGCCCTCATAGCATGCAAATTGCTAAAACCATTAAGTGTCATTGGCCTACACTGGACACCATGAAGATATTTGAAGACCTGACAATGTTTTCATATAGAAAAGGAAGGAATATCAGAGATCACCTAGTACACTCTGACACTAGCAGTCACAAACAAGAGTCCACCATTGCGAATCTGTGGTCATTACCACCCATTAAAGGGCATTTCAAGTGTGGAAGGTGTATAGCAAACACCATTCTAACCCCCTTTTCAATAGGGATTGTGCCCAATTCAAAACAGCCACCCAGATTCCTTGAAGTAAGGGTGTTGACCATTTCTAAATAGAAGAAATTGCCACTAAGTGAATCGACAATTACAACAGGAAATTCAGTACCATTAGGTAAGCCATAATCCTAATTACCTCTCCTCTAGTAGCCCGTACACTACTCCTCCATAACCTCACTAATCCTATATCACACTTACAGTCCCCAGAATTCTCCGTCCTGAAGAGACCCCCATATCCCCAGTGGGGTCGAAACGTTGTCGGCAACCAATAAGGATAGTCTTGAAAGCACCAGAAAAATAACTCTTGTTCTTGATCTGAAATACTGTATCAGAATCACAGAAGACATCCTGTTTTACTCCAATAACCTTTTTTTCAATAAAGTCACTTGTTTTTTATTACATGTTGGTTATGGTCACTTCACTGGGGTCACATTAGTCACCTTTTTTCAATATTTCCGCAAAGCTTTATCAATACATGTTGTGTCATGTGAGTAGTTGTTTTTATTTAACCTCTTTACTAAGGCTTCTTGCAATTAAAATAAAAGTTACTCATTTCGGCTGAAGTGAGTATTAACTATTAATTCTTCCTCGGCTATTTAATTCATATGTAAACATTTAGTAAATGCTATAATGTGGAAATTAATTTAAACCTTAAAATTGTAGTGATCTTCTCTAATATATGGCAGGTACATTTATTCGCACTTTATTCTGGGAACAATGGTCTGATGATTAATGGAACGCCAAGCAGCGGCTGCCCAGGCGCCGCATTTTCTGTCTGCTTACACCGGGAAGAGCGGTTTATCAGGTCAGAGTGGCTGCTTGGGCATGTATTTATAGGGCTTCCTGCTTGTGTTCAAAGCGGCTGCTTGGGCACCGCGTGTTTCTAAAGGGCTTCCTGCTTGTGGTCAGAGCAGCTGCTTGTGTTCTGCATGTTTTGAAGGGCTCCCTGCTTGTGGTCAGATTGGCTGCTTGGGCGCCACATGTTTTTGAAGGGTACCCTGCTTGAGGTCAGAGCGGCTGCTTGGGCGTTGGGTGTTTTTGAAGGGCTTCCTGCTTGTGCTCAGACCGGCTTCTTGAGCAATATGTGTTTTTGAAAGACTCTGCATATGCGCAGCTTGCATATGTCATAGGCTATGTGGCTTTCATGAATCACACTATGATTTCTTTTCTAAACTCGCAGGACGGGTTTATGGAAACATGGCCAAATACGGTATTATGACAAGAAGCACTATTGAATGTCTTTTTTTAAATTCATGCATGGCTTTCACACACCTAATTTCGATTGAGCATCGGACTAATGAGATGCAGGCTTTAATATTTCTGTTTCTTTTCGACACTTGCATGGTGGTGTTGTAACACGCTTTATTTGACATGTTGCACATTTGCCTTTCTGAATAAACAAGTCATAACACTTTAACGAACTTTCAGTAACTTATATTGCACAACTGCTCACCAAGCTACAACTTACAACAAAAACCGGTTTATTAAAAATCACATAGCCGAAACCTAATGCATTTACCAATGCTAGTTTCATTTACCCACTTACCCACTCTTCCTCGCACACAAACTTACAAATCAATGAAGACAAACTTTTAGTTGGAAGCCAAGCTGATTAGTTTTTGACAAAGCTTATTTAATTTGTAGAAAACACACAGATCAACCAGAACAGCCAGATTAGCCATCTCTGCCACACAACTGTACCCTGGATGATGGTTAGTCATCATAAATTGAAAAAAGGATTGTCAAGGACATGATTTTCCTCTAGGTTTATCTCTTCTATGGGCAACAGATTATAGTCCAGCATTTGTGAATCCTCTCCCATAATCCCACTTGAAACAGTTGAAAAAGTTTAGAGATTCACCTCCTGTTGACAACATATATATCCCCACTATGGTGCATGGTCCGCAATAGATGGTTCCACCTGAGAGCTTAAATGAAAATCTTCAAATATTTTTATATTTCTCCATAACATGCCTCTTCCCTTGCATTAATGAGGTCTAGACTGGATTACACCAATGGCATTTTCTTACGGCTGAACTTTAAAGGGGTCCATCAGTGCAGACAAAATCCGCTTAAATGAAGACAGACAAGCCTCTGCTTGCAGTGCCCTATGCACCTCACTGACTCTCAAAGGCACAACATATAACGTTTAGGCTCTTGGTGTGGTTCTTAGGACCTCTACAATCAAAGCTCTCGGCTCCTAAGAAACTAGCTTATAACATCCATTGTTTGGGGATTCTTTTACTCCAAGCTCAAGTGGGTACAACGCAGTGGCCGTTCTCTATTGCAGTTCAGCACCTGTCATCGAAATTCTCTCCACATTTCCATCCTGCAGTGCTGTAAGAAAATGCCTCTTTTGGCATGATTACCCTCATTATTATGGACTGATGCTGTTGGTGTTTAGACTGTGTACACTGGGACCCACCTAACCAGGGTCCAGTGCATGTGCTTTGACCCTTAAAATTCTGTTGAATTGCTTAAAAACCCTGATTGGCACATTTAATTTACCTACAAGTCCCTCGTATATGGTACTCAATCAGTGTACCTAGGGCCTGTAAGTTAAATGTCACTAGTGGACTGCAACATCTATTTTGCTACCTCTAAAGTGACAAAATAAAACATGGCTTGAGGACTCTCCCTGCACCCTGGATGTGTAGTTTGAAAGCTGCAAATTGGACCAGGCAAAATAAATCTTAGACCAGGCCTAAATCTTCCTTTACAATAGTTAGAAGTCACCCCTAAGGTAGGCCCTAAATGCTCATAGGGCAGGGTGCATGGTATTTAAAGAGTAGGGCATGTGTACTTATGTTTTACATGTCCTGGCAATAAAAAACCTTCAAAGTGTTTTCACAGTGGCAAAGCTGGCTCTCCCATAGAAAACCACTGAGTTACATTATAACACCATTAAATGCATAACTTCATTTTGGGAACTGCTAGTACAAAGATTCAAGGAATCAAACTCCTAGTAATTTAAAATCCAATCTAATGGTTAAGTCTGGTTTTAAATTACTATTTTGAACATGCCACATTTAGAAAGTTGGCATTTGCCTGCCTAACTCAAATGTGTCTTTCTGCCAATGTTCAGTGTCACCTGACTGTTAATGACTCTCTTGTGGTGAGATGTGTATTGCTACCAGGCTAAGGACAAAGGGCTTGGATGTGGGGAGATGCTTTTACCCCTGACAAGATGGCCATCAGGCAGGTTCCCAGGAATTTAAATATACTTCAAAAGGTGCCTACCCTGTCTCAAGTAGATGTAACTCACACATAGGCCTGCCCGCTTCATTGTCCTGCTAGCCAGTTAGGAACCAATCCCAGTGGGAGATGGCTGCATGCAGAACCAGTTTTGAGTGACCCCAAAGGAGGGTTTGCCCTTTATCATAGTCACACTTCTGAGTGGGCACAGGGAGGGCTGCACAAAGGAAAAAAGGTTCTGCTTTGTTGGTTTTAGGTGGAGAGGGTACTGTAGCATAGTTTACAGTAAAACACACAGGAAGTGCTGAAAAAGTGGGTAGAGGCATCCCTTGGAACTTTTACCCCATTGGTTAGGGAGGTGGAAGGAGTTTCCCAACCTACAAGCTGGCACTGGGCATAAATGTGTCACCCTCAGTACTCCTTTCAGAACACATCTGTAGCTGTGGAAGACAGAAGGACTGCACTTGATGTGGCCCGGTGGACAGTAACCCCAAGGGCTGGACCTCCTCCCACTTGTACCCAGGACTAAGAAGTGGACTCCAAAGGTCAGTTCGCTGACCTCCTGTTATGCTACAAGGACACAAAAGCTGCAAGAAGCCCACCTTCCTGAAAAGCCCAGCTGACCAGTTCAAACTGGACCTGCCCTGGACCCTGCTGGTGCCTTCCCCTTAAATCAGTCCTGACCCCCCAAGTGGTATCCCTGAGGCCCTGGGGCTCTTGGATAAGTGTCAGAGTGTACTCCTCTTGCCTAAACCAAAAAGGTAGGACTTAGAAACGTTTTCAAGGATTTTTGCCTGGAGAACCAACAGAAGACCAGGACCAACCTGCCAAGTCAATTTGACGAAGGTGCATTGCAGCTGGGCCAAAGATTCTGGTTTCTCCCTCTCTGAGCTTTTCCATTGCAGCAAATACATTTCAGCGGGACATGGTGGAGAAGGTATCCAGGCTAGTGCAGCACTGTTTGGCTACAGCTTTCACCCTTGCCTGGCTGGTGAAATCTGAACTCCAAAATAAAGTACGGATGTAGAAATCTTCACTGAGCGAATGCACCAAAAGTATATGGCCAGCAAAAGACCTTCATTGGGCGCAAATTTAGAATTTCTCCCACTTTGAGCTTTGCCACCAAAAGTCAACAGTTTCACTAGGACTTCATCCGATAGCTATCCAGCCTCGTGGAACCCATCTCAGCCACAGACTGCTGCCTTGCCTCACTGAGGATTTTTTACTTCCATTTCAGAAACTGACCGGGTTGAACCTGGTCTCTGTATCTGACCCACACTGCATCGCGGTCGGCCATAACTTTTGACTTTGACCTGGTCTAGTGTGACCAGTTGCCTGCAGTTGGTGCTTTGTGCTTTCTGGTGCTAAAACTTTATTCAAACTTTAAAAAATCACATCTCCGGTTCCTCTAACTGGATTTTTTAGGTCGAGCATTCGAGACCTCTTGTATATACTTTAATATATACTTATATGTGTATGTACTTTGTGGGCTCTGGAGATCAGCCCTAGGACTTGTCTCCTTCCGCTTAGGGACTTTTGTTTCTGTTCAACCGCCTCTATTTAACTGTCTTGATAGAAAACGACCAGCAGAGGTCAGTAAAATACCAGAATTACTTTCTGCTTGTTTAACTGCCTCTATTTAACTGTCTTGATAGAAAACGACCAGTAGAGATTAGTAAAATACCAGAATTGCTTTCTGCTGAGGGACTTTCTTTTTTTAATTTTTCTGGCAACTGCCTCTATTTAACTTTCTTGATAGAAAATGACCTGCAGAGGTCAGTAAAATACCAGAATCACTTTAGCATTCTCTGGATTCCAGTCCATAGAAATTGTCTTCCACGAGCACCCGTAGACAATAATATTTTTTCAAATCTTGTATTTTCAGTGATATGACCACCGAAGGCCCTGATTTTATATTAAAAACATAGCTTTGGACTATACCATTTCCCGCTGAAAGGCAATATTTCTCTCCATGTGTTCCCATACCTGGCATGTCACGCAGTTTGGTGCTTACTTTCCCTCCATGTTAAAGAACAATAGATGTTTCAGCACCCAGACTAATGTGCTGCATAGCTAAATACATATAAGGTCCCAAAGGTGAGACCGATTGCATTGCAAATGCTTGTGTTGTCTTGGTGTCTATATGCAATATTCAAATTGTCGCTATTTTTTCTAAATTGGAGTGGAATTATTATTATGTTGTGTTTTCTACTTTTTAACTGCTTTTTTACTAATAAATCCTTTACACATTTCTCCTAAGTGTAGGCCTATTTGCTCTGTGCTACAGATACAGAGTTGAGTTCAGGTGTAAATTATTGAGACCTAACTGGACCTAGTAAAGAATTGTGACATTATTACATGGTGAGGACTCACAAATCCCTCCAACGAATAATCCATATTCTCACAAGTGTTCATTGTAGGGCCGGGAGTAACAGATCAATGCCGGAGTTTGAAGATCTTCAAATAAAAAACGCCACCAAATAGCGCATCTAAATGGAACTTATTAACGTAGCCAGTGGTTTCCATGCAAATGTGGCATAGGCCTAGCCCTCTTGAATCCACGTTTAACACACTGTGCTAATTCATCTCTAAAGGGTGTTGATACACCTCCTGCTAAGTTCTACCGAGTTTAAGAGGCTTAGGGGCATATTCTCAAGGAGCTATCGCCGAATTAACGTCACTTTATCGCAGCCAAAGTTGCGATAAATTCATCGCCCCATTCACAAACTGGTGTTAACAGCCCATAACACCAGTTTACCCGCGAAAGCAGCCGCAAAAAACATCGCCACAGATGACCCCGGCAACTATCGCTAATGAGATGCAGAGTAGGCGTTCCCGTGCAAAAAGCCGCAACAACACCACAACGCAACATTCTCAACGACCAGCCAGATCCGCGATAAGATCACAAAACATGCGATAAGGCGCGTTAGCAGCAGGAAACTAACACCTGCTCCGACCTGGTGCAAAGTTGGACGACAGCCTGCACCACAAAAGAGAGCCCAGCCCTGAGCCACACCTGAAGAACAACAGATGCCATGGAGCCACTGAACATGCGTGCCAGACACCCAAGAGGGCCACAACACCCACTGCCACCACCCCCAGGACCCCCCCCCCGGGCCCCTCCCCGGGCACCCCCAACCTCCCCCGGACCAAGACACAGCACATCAACTGCATGAAAACATGAACAAAAGCACCCGCCTGATGTCGCACAATTGCAACAATCAACATACATGTGAGATTCATACATACACCATTGAAAGACCAAACAAAATATCACATTCTAATTTGTCACCAAACAACTATTTTGAAGAGTCATGGCGGGGCATCCCTGGACAATCTGTGACTCACAGCCTGCAAGACAATATCCAAGATAAGGTGTGTCAGGCACTCATCAAAGGACAGGGAGAGAGAGAAAGAGAGAGAGAGAGAAAGAAAGAGAGAGAAAGAGAGAGAGAGACTGAACAAGGAGCGCAAGGCCAATCGGGCCCTTGGCTCTTGCAAACATGCCAACAGCTGCATGTGTCTCAAAATCTGTGCACCCCAAATCACAGGCCTGGCATCAAAGTCAGCGCGAAGTCCACTTCACAATTAAGACATGCAAGCAGTAGTCAGACTAAAATCATGAATGAAAGCTCCTTTGTCTCAACACACAAGGCCGAAGGCCAACCAAACCCCCGACCTTGGTCCTGAATGCGGCTGGCACACCCTGCGTGAGATACCATGCCAGCCTCCGGCGACTCCCACACCACGAACTGCACTAATGAAACACCAACATGCCCACACCCCACACACACTTGTCCCTGCACGACCTACACCAGCAAGGGATGCCCTTGACACATTGGTTAAAAACTACCCATACGTCCAAACGTTGCACACACATACGACTCTGTCAGCTATCGGGACCGCTATCGGTACTGAGGGTAGCCATAAACAGACAAGGAGGGAGCACTACGTCTCAAAATGGGGTCTTTATTTCCAGAAAGGGCACAGTGTCCACTCGTCAAGGGTCCGGGTTGGGTTACTCCCGTCTTCACCAGGACCACTCTTCCTGTGTACGTGTCTCTTCGGTTTCCCGTTCACGTCGCTGTCGGCCGTGGAGACTCCGCATGTAAGGGGGGGAAAGAAAATACCTGGGTCAGTGGACTGGAAGGAGGTACTCCTTAATTCAGGGAATCGGGAGTGAGGGAAGTTGCCACCGCTACTATCAAGTGGAGCCCGTCGTGACCTCCCTCTATAACGCCGCCCGCCCCTCCCGTGCCCCGTGAACCCCTGGAGTCGTGCCTGTACCTTGGCAAGCCACCCTCCTCCTGGAAGGTGGCTGGGCGGAGCGTGATCCGGTTGGCCTCCTGGCTTGATGTCCTCGTCTTCCGTAACGTCTCCCGCCTTCGCGTCTTCCTCTAAGGTCGCTCCTCCGGTTTCGTCCTGGTTCCTGCTTTCTTCACCACTCGATGTCCACGCCACGAACCCTCCTCCTCCGGGGACTCCAACTTCCGTCCTTGGCCAGCGGTCCGGCCCTCTTGGCTCGTTCAGCTGGTTCTCCGATAGGCCGGTGGCGGGCAACGTCACTGGCCACGCCCCCAAGGACACTTCTTGATGGTTTCCCTTAAAGGGCTCCAGACCTGCCTGTAAAGAGGGCGATATAACGCCAGTAAATGTGACGTCCGTGTCGAAGGGCAACACGGTCCGTAGCTCATCAACGGAATCGTGACACATGCCCCCCTCTGGCTTTCCCCGATCGGGGGTAAGAGGAAACCGGGACAGGTAGTCCGCATTCCCCTGTTCCGTGCCCTTACGGTGATGCACCTCAAAGTGGAAGGGTTGAAGGGCTAAGAACCATCGAAGGACTCTGTCGTTGGTACCCTTATTTCTCTGGAGCCAAGTGAGTGGAGCATGATCGGTATACAGTAAAAAGGCTCTCCCTTCTAGATAATACCTGAGTTTTTCTATGCTCCATTTCAGGGCCAGGCATTCCTTCTCTATCGTGGGGTATACTTGTTCCCTAGGGAAGAGTTTCCTGCTGATATATAGGACAGGTCGTTCCAACCCCTCGCTGTCTAGCTGGGAGAGAACGGCACCTAGGCCCACCCCTGAGGCGTCTGTCTGGAGAATGAATGGTTTCTGGAAATCTGGAGTCAGCAAAACCGGTGATGTAGTCAGAGCAGTTTTCAGAGCCATGAAGGCCTGGGTTTCTTGTTCAGAGGGGTTTCTTATGCGGTGAGCTGTTGTAGATTTTTTTAGGAGATCGGTAAGGGGGGCAACTGTCTGAGAAAACAGGGGAATGAACCGTCTATAATAGCCGACCAACCCGAGGAAAGCTCTCATCTCTTTTTTTGTGTTGGGAAAGGGGGTGTCTTGGATGGCCCTCACCTTCTCTGACTGGGGTTCAATTAGCCCTTTTCCCAGCAAGTATCCCAGATATTTGACTTTATGAAAGGCAAACTTTGATTTTTTTGCGTTAATGTGGAGGTTGGCCTCCCTTAACTCTGCAAAAATGGACGACAGATGGGACTGATGTTCTTCCCAGGTTCTACTGAATACAACAATATCGTCTAAATAAGCTGACGAATAATTCGAATGGCTTCTCAGGAGGGTGTCCATGAGTCTCTGAAAGCTAGCGGGGGCACCATGGAGGCCGAAGGGCAGTACTGTGAAATGAAACAGACCATCAGGAGTAGAAAATGCTGTCTTCTCTTGGTCTCCCGGGTGGAGAGGGATCTGCCAGTACCCTTTTGTGAGGTCGATGGTGGATATATAGCGAGCCTCACCCAGGCGTTCTATTAGCTCATCCACCCGGGGAAGGGGGTACCCGTCTTGTTTGGAGATGCGATTCACCGCCCTGAAGTCAATACAAAAACGGGTACTCCCATCAGGTTTCGGAACCAGAACGATTGGCGAACACCAGTTGGTCTTCGAGGGTACCACCACTCCCAATGCCAACAACTCTTCCACCTCTTTCCGTAATGCCATGCGACGGGCCTCGGGGACCCGATAGGGTTTTTGTTTTACCACAACCCCGTCACGGGTAGGTATCGAATGTGTGGTTAAACTGGTCTTTCCAGGTAGGTTGGAAAAGACGTCGGAAAACGAGAGGAGAAGAGTCTGTAGCTCTGCTTTCTCCGTCGCAGGAAGTGTAGGACTATATACGGTCTCATGAACAGAGGTTTGCCCTGGGGTAGCAAATGACACACTACAGGGACTTCTTGGGGTCGGACCAAACCATTTTTTTAACAAATTGACATGGTACAACTGGGTTTTCTTAGGGGAAAGGCGTAGCAGGTAGGTGGTTTTGCCGATTTTCCTCAGGACCTCAAAGGGGCCTTGCCACTCTTTCCTTAGTTTATGTGAGGAAGAAGGGAGAAGCAGGAGAACCCAGTCACCATCCTGGAAGACCCTCAACCTTGTCCCTTTATCATATTGCCTTTTGTATTGTGTTTGTTTTCTTTCTAAGTTATCGTGGGCTAAAGTTCTTAGTTTATGAAGCCTCACCTTTATCTGGTTGGCATAATCCAGCAAGGCATGGGCCTCAGTGATGCCCTGTTCTTCCCAGCTTTCCTTCGTAATCTCGAGAAGGGTGCGAGGCCGTCTTCCAAATAAGAGCTCGAAGGGAGAAACACCCAAACTGGACTGGACTGTACTGCGTATAACGAACAGCGCCAGAGGAAGGAGCTGATCCCAGCTCCTCCCATCCCCTGACAGGAGTTTTTTTAATGTTAGCTTCAGATTCCCGTTGTACCTTTCTACGAGGCCGTCTGTCTGGGGGTGGTACACAGAAGTTCTGATGTGTTGGATATCTAATTGCCTACACACCTGCTTCATGAGACGGGATACGAAAGGCGTGCCTTGATCGGTAAGTATCTCTCTAGGGAACCCCATTCTGGAAAACACCTCGATCAGTTTTTGGGAAATGGTGGTGGTAGTGGCTGTCCGCAAGGGAAGGGCTTCAGGATAGCGAGTGGCATAGTCCACGATCATAAGGACATACTGGTGTCCTTTGCTGGACTTGGGAAGGGGCCCTATCAAGTCCATTCCTATACGTTCGAATGGGTGTCCAATAATGGGCAGAGGCTGTAGGGGCGCCTTTGATGGGATGTATGGGTTTTTCTTCTGGCATATATTGCACTCCTGGCAATACTTTTTATTTGAAGATAAATGCCAGGCCAGTAAAAGCTATCTAGTATAGCTTGACTGGTTTTCTCAGCCCCCACATGTCCCGCTAACAGATGGGAATGGCCGAAATAAAGGATCTGGTCCCTAAAACACATAGGGACCAACAGCTGAGGTGTGGCCCCTTCCTTGGCGACCCGGTATAGGAGCCCATGTTGCTCCTCAAAAGAAGGATAGGTTCTCTTTTGGGTGTCCTTCGTTTCCTGTGCTCTTTGCCATGCATGCCTGAGGGTTGCATCATTTAACTGGGCCCCCTGAAGTTCCTATCCATAGCCCAAGGTTCTGAGGTTAGCAGGGTATCATGAGGGTCCTCCGAGGGGACCCCGATTTAAGGGCACTGGCGATGAGGAGGGGAAAACAGGGATTGTCTACCCCCAATATCAGCGGTTCCGGAAGAGACGGGATAACCCCTACCGTGATGGTGGTCTGTATACCTCCCTTGGTGCGTACTGGTAACTGGGCTACGGGGTAAACACGCACATCCCCATGTACACAGCGTATACAGACAGTCTTCCCCGGGCTTCTCTGTGAGCTGGGGACCACCTCCTCCCGGGCTACTGAGTGTTTGCACCCTGAATCTAGGAGGGCCCTTACTTCCTTGTTGTTAACGAAGAGACTCACATAGTACATATGCCCCATCTCCTGTGCATAAAGGACCGAACGTGGGGCGTAGCTGACGTCCATAGGCTCGTCCTCTGATCTCTCTTTCTTTCTCCTGCAGAAGCGGGCTATGTGTCCCCATTCGCCGCACTCGAAGCATTGGGGGCTAGAGGTAACGGGGAGGTCGGGCCTCCCAGGCCGGAACTTTGGGGGTTCTGGTTGGCTCTTGACGGGTCTCCTCTCGAACCTCGAGGGTAAGGGACCCTTGTGGGGCTTTTCCGGTTCCTTGGGCGTGCAGCGACCCTGGGCACGAGTGAAGGAGGTGGCCATTTCGACTGCTTGGTCGAGAGTCAGGTTGGCGTGCTGTCGAAGCCACCTTTGGGTGTTATATGGGAGGATGTCAATATATTGTTCGAGGTAGATCTTGGTCATAACGTCCTCGACGGTGGATTCACGTGGCTTCAACCACCGGTCGGCGGCGTCCTTCATTTTGTGAAAGAGCGTTTTGGCAGTATCACCAGCTGTTCCCCTTTCTTGCCTGAATTTGAGCCGTAGCGCCTCCTCATCGACCCCAAGGCGGTCCAGAATGTGTTGCTTTACGAGCCCATATACAGCAGTGCCGTCGTTATTTATGAACTGGTAGGCCGCCTGGGCCTCTGCTGTGAGTAATGGAGCTAGGTAGAAGGGCCAGCGATCACTGGGCCATCCACTGGCCCTGGCTGCCCGTTCAAAGTTCAAGAAAAGGCCATAGGGTCCTCCCCAGGTACATACTTCTGTAGCGGCACGACAGTACCAGGCGGAGCAGGGCCTCTCCCTTGTCCCAGTGTCATAAGGAGCTGGTTCTGCCCTTCTGCCAGCTTGGTCAGGTTGTCTGCCTGGGTCTGTATGGCCGCCGTAAACACCGCCCTGTCCATCTCGGCCTGGTTGGTGCCCCGTTCGACGGCCCATTCCAGCTTGGCGTGGCCCTCCTTCAGCTGATACACGAGGTTCTCCATCCTATATCGATGGAGGCGATGCCCACATTCTCCACCACTTGTCAGCTATCGGGACCGCTATCGGTACTGAGGGTAGCCACAAACAGACAAGGAGGGAGCACTACGTCTCAAAATGGGGTCTTTATTTCCAGAAAGGGCACAGTGTCCACTCGTCAAGGGTCCGGGTTGGGTTACTCCCGTCTTCACCAGGACCACTCTTCCTGTGTACGTGTCTCTTCGGTTTCCCGTTCACGTCGCTGTCGGCCGTGGAGACTCCGCATGTAAGGGGGGAAAGAAAATACCGGGGTCAGTGGACTGGAAGGAGGTACTCCTTAATTCAGGGAATCGGGAGTGAGGGAAGTTGCCACCGCTACTATCAAGTGGAGCCCGTCGTGACCTCCTCTATAACGCCGCCCGCCCTCCCGTGCCCGTGAACCCCTGGAGTCGTGCCCGTACCTTGGCAAGCCACCCTCCTCCTGGAAGGTGGCTGGGCGGAGCGTGATCCGGTTGGCCTCCTGGCTTGATGTCCTCGTCTTCCGTAACGTCTCCCGCCTTCGCGTCTTCCTCTAAGGTCGCTCCTCCGGTTTCGTCCTGGTTCCCGCTTTCTTCACCACTCGATGTCCACGCCACGAACCCTCCTCCTCCGGGGACTCCAACTTCCGTCCTGGCCAGCCGGTCCGGCCCTCTTGGCTCGCTCAGCTGGTTCTCCGATAGGCCGGTGGCGGGCAACGTCACTGGCCACGCCCCAAGGACACTTCTTGATAGTTTCCCTAAAGGGCTCCAGACCTGCCTGTAAAGAGGGCGATATAACGCCAGTAAATGTCACGTCCGTGTCGAAGGGCAACACGGTCCGTAGCTCATCAACGGAATCGTGACAGACTCATTGCCCAAAGCTGTGGCATATCGTCCACCGAACTTCCGCCGGCCGGACCAACAAACGCACATGCACAACCTCTGTCATGTGGAACTGTACCGTGCATGAATGCTGCATCTGTTGGGACCCCTGCCAATGGCAGTGTTGCGAATCAGTTTCCGTCTGAGTTTCCGTCTTGCCTACATCACCTGCGTCCAGCCCTGGTTCCACTGTCGATCATGCACATTCGAGTGGCCCATGGAGGTCTGCCTATCCAACGCAATGGTAGATGAATTGGATTATGACCTGACAGTGCGCCCCCTGTTGGCCCACGAACAGGAGTGTCACCTGGATAGCCGTGCATGGGATGCACTGATCCTTGGCGAATGTGCTGGCAGTTGCGCATGGGAGATTGCACAACTCCTCGTGTGCAGTGACCACATCGAGGCGCTCCCCTATTGGGCTGTGTTGCGGATTGGGGAAAAGGCATGGACTGAGCACATCTGCCCAGACCAGTTAATGGATTGGCTCACCCTGTTGTAATTTGGCAGCACTTAAGTTAAGCATTAGCCGAAGACATCCTGTATTCAGAGACTAAATTGTCCGCTTTGTGGAATCCATTTTATATTTCTGGCAGCCATTTTGGTTGCCATGTGCTCGTCATGTGCTCTGTCCTACCTTCCTGTTAACTGCTCTTGAAATCTGCCTAGAGACGAGTTATATTTAGTCTTTTTTGCTTTACACATGCTCAGTTGAGCTCGCAGCTGTCTATGCAGCTGTTCCGAGTTTATAAATGTCAGGATGTGTCTACTAGAAGTAGAAACTGTTAGCTCCACCCACTTGTCGACTGTGCATTTCTTGTATGACCTTATATGTACCTAAAACCAGCATTTTGTGTTTGTACCGCCTTCATTTGAGCCCCTGTGTGGGTATAAAAGGACCAAGGTCCTTCCATTCGGGGTGCTACTTCATGCATTACCGAAGGGTGCTGTGTGAATGTAGTTCCACCTCATGAGGGTTAATAAACTCTGTCTTTTCTATTCCAGTTTCTGTGCCAACTTCTTCCTATTGGTCTGAGGACTCTGTGCAGAAAGGAGAACCCCTAAGCACTGGTAGGCCTTGTTGAGGCTCACCACCACAAATTGGCGCTTCCAACGTGGATTGGTCGAGACGAAGGATTGGAATCTCGCTTCTGGACGCGATCGCTGCCTGAGGAGACCCGAGTCTTGGCACCCACGGCGTTTTTCCTTTCTTTCTGATCTGACCATCCCGGCGGCACCGGTCCTCGACTGAGATCTCTTCTGTTTATTCGCTGTGCAGTGACCATTTGGTCGATTTTGAGACCTTGGCAGTTGGAACCTGGACACCATTTGATTGGTAAGAGCCATTTTGCGGCACTTGCTGTTGGTTTGATGCCTTTGATTGGTAAGGTAGTTTAGTAACACTTACTGCGGCTTTGTTTGTATGATTGGCCAATTTTGGAATCTGTTTTGTAATTATATATGTATTGCAATACATATAGGCAGGTAATGAGGAGAATTTTCTCTATTTAAAATTGTTTGAACAGCGCAACGTACGAAGAGTACCTTAAGCGCTACTTTGATTATAATACTGCATATTCTGCACTATTTTTTTTTGGCATGCCTGTTTTCAGCACACTTCGTAGGATGTGTTGCTTTTGTAGTGGTACCAATTTGAGACTTGACGAAGCACAACCAGCCTCCCGGAGGGGACGCCTAATAGGGATATGTATATTAAGTATGGTATTTCTTCTATATTGTACTGCACGTTATGGAATAAATATACTAGTAAAGATCCTGAGTTGCGTTGGCCGATGTATGGGTCATTTGATTTGCGAAAGATTCAGTATGTGGAACAATGTATGTTTAAACGAAAGACTAGGCAAGATATGTTTGATTGTGTGCGAATGTGGGAGAAAGAAGTGTGTGAGCGAATGAAGCGTGAGCAAGCCTTGATTGACAAAGAACAGTGAAAGACCATTTATGCGAAAGCATTAGAGTTAAAAAACAAGGAGATGAAAGAAATTAAAGAGAGGGAAGATAGGGAACGCCATTTACAGGTAACTGGCCAATACGCTGTTAGGCAGCCCCTTTATCCTATCCTTAATAAACCGCAAGATGATTTCTTGTTATTAGATCGTTCTCCACCTCCGTATATTTTTTCTTCCGCTCCTCATGAGTCAGATGAGGACTCTTTTTCAGACCAGGACAAAGCTCGAGAAACTCGCTCAATGTTATCTACTGGGCGTGCATCTGACATTAGATCTGCTGCGCATAAAGCTGTTCGTAGTACTACCACTGCTTCTGAACTTTTAGATAGTATAAAAGGATGGCAGGAAAGGGAGCAAATATATTTTACCGATACATTTGCTGTAGAGGTTATTGAACGATTTAGGAAGCATTCGGTAGAAATGGAGCCCGATGATGTAGCAGCTGATTGTAAACAATTACGTGACGGTCTTTTTGTTTTCTCCCAGGTGGCTGACACGATCAGACGCTTGGTTAAACTGCGTGTTGAAGCAGCCCGTTTGCGAGAGGAGAAAAAGGCAGCAGAAGCAGCTGCACTAGCATCTCAGATCAGCATGGCACGAACTTCTACTCCTGAAACAGACAAGAATGTTGTAATTCATGTGAAACCCATGCGGGAAGCCGCGCTTTATATGTTCCTCCTAAAGGAACGGGTGCAGATGATGATAAGACTTCTCTTAATGCGAAAGGGTACTTTATTTATAATTGGGTTTACACTCTTGGAATAGAGCAGATGTTATGGCCCTTAAAAATGCATTGCCTGACCCGCGAAAGAATCCAGCAGCCTTTTATGAGGAAGTTGAGGGTGCAATTAGCTCTTGTACTATGACTTTGTCTGATATTGATTTGTTTTTTGGATTAATATTACCGCCTGATATGTGGAGTACTGTGCGTAAAATTGATGATAATGCGACATTTGGAGCATTGTGGAAAGATTTAGAGCGGTTAGATGAAGATAGAGAACCTGCACAGAAACCGTGTCAGTTAATTTTAAATCTTCCGGCAGCTATATTAGTTAAGTTAAAGACGATCATTCCCCCTAAAAAGATAGATTGGACAGTGTTAGCGTCTTGCAAGCAAAAGGTAGATGAATCAGTTTCTGACTTTTTCACACGCTTTGAAGAGGCATTCCACAATTTTAGTGGCCAGTCATTGATAGATGATACGGGTAGGCATCTGTTTGTTGATAAATATGTCGCAAACCTTTGCCAGGGATAGCTAGTCGCTTAAAGGCCAGTGAGAGTTCATGGACTACCTCTTCTCCGGTTTCTCTTTTAACTATGGCTCAGTATTATGAGCGACAAGAATTAGAATCTAAAGGTAATGAGGACAAAAAGTCTAAAGAGTTGAAAACAAAGGTTATGTTGGCTCAAGCTTATGGTCCGCCTTCTAGAGGTCATGATAGAGGTGGACGTGGATCTTATGGTTCGTCCTTTCCTTCCTATACTCGTTCGAATTTGTCTGTTGATCAGTGTGCGTACTGCAAACAATTTGGACATTGGCTTTCTGATTGTCCAGTACTGCGTGCTCAGCAGAATCTACGTGGTCGGGGACAAATGAGAAATCGTTCAGGATATCCAGGGCCTAGAGGAAGCGCGAATGATCGTGCTCGGTTTGATGCTAATACACGTGGGCAGGATGGGTTTAATACTTTTGATAGAAGGAAACAATATCAAATGTCTGACTATGTGCCCTCTGATTTTCAAGATTCTGCTTATGCATAGGATTGCCTAGTATGGGGTAAGGAATCGGTTGAAGTTCCAGTAGATCAGTGGGGTCCCTATGTTACAGCACATGTTTTGGGCTCTACTGATCAGTTTCTCGTTGATACAGGAGCTACTCGTAGCGCCTTGTCTAAACAATTGGTTCCAAGGGCTCCCCTGTCTGGCTTAACCATCACATTGATAGGTTTTGATGGAACACCTTCCCTAAGCCCATTGTCACAACCACTTGCATTCGATGTTGATAAATTTACTGCTCCATGTCTGTTTTTGCTTTCTCCAAACACACCAGACAATATTGTGGGTCTTGATATGCTTAAATATTTCAGGGCTACGATACGGTGTTCTCCAGAAGTAGTACGGGTTATTTTGAATGACAACTACCCTGTGATTGAGAGATCTTGTATTGTTAAAGAGGACATTGCACTAGCCTCACTCCCTAGTACTTTGTGGGCTACTTCGGACACTGATGTAGGACAAATGGTTATTCCACCAGTACATATTAGTGTCAAGGAGGGCGCTTTATTGCCAAGACTGCCTCAGTATAACATTTCTCGAGAAGGAGAAGAAGCACTCACACGTATTGTACATGATTTAATTAAGGTGGGGGTTGTGGAAGAAGTTCCTTACAATGTTTGCAATAGTCCGATTCTTCCCATTTTGAAAAAAGATACTGACACTAGGATCTATAGATTTATCATCGATTTGAGAGAAGTTAACAAGATTGTAGTACCACAGTACCCTGTAGTATCTGACATAGCGACATTGCTTACCCTGGTCCCTCCAACAGCAACTACATTTTCTGTAATTGATCTGAAGAATGCTTTCTTCTCGATTCTTATTCATCCTGATAGCCGATATTTGTTCGGTTTCACTTTGAATAATAGATCATACAGATTTTGTAGAGTTCCTCAAGGCTATACTGAGAGTCCTAGTATTTACAGTCAAGCATTGAAGAGACAGCTTGATTCCTTTACCTTGCCTAAAGGAGTGGCTCTCATACAATATGTCGATGACATCTTGTTGGCAGCTGATACACCTGAGCAGTGTGAGAAATGCACTTTGTCCTTGCTTTCTTTTCTTGCTACACACCACCATAAAGTATCACGGAAGAAATTGCAATATTTTAGACCGAAGGTGACCTATTTAGGACACCTTCTGTCTAAGGAGGGCCGTGCACTAACACCAGATCGCATTCAAGCAATTTTAGACACCCCAGTACCTTCCACGCAGAAAGATGTCCGTGCATTCATTGGTCTGACTTCGTTTTGCAGGCAATGGATATTGGGTTTTTCACACATTGTTAAACCCTTGCTAGCACTTTTGACTAAAAACACTCCGATCCCCCTTCCATGGACAGATGAATGTCAAAATGCTTTTTGTCAGTTGAGACAAGCTCTTTGCTCTGCACCAGTGTTAGGCACACCAGATTATACGAAGGCTTTTACACTCTATGTACATGAGAAAGAAGGATGTGCATTGTCAGTTTTAGTACAGACACACGGGGACAAACAGCGTCCTTGCGCATACCTTTCTGCAGTTCTTGATCCTGTTGCTCGTGCATTACCTGGGTGCTTCCGTTCAGTTGCAGCGACGGCTGTGTCCATAAGTCAGAGTGAAGGGATAGTTTTGTCACACAAACTGTTGGTGCTAGTACCCCATGCAGTAGATGCCCTTTTGAATCAGACTAAGACTCAGCACTTAACTAGTGCTCGTTTGACAGGATACAAATTGACACTGCTAGCACCTCATATTACCTTGAAGAGATGTGCGACACTGAACCCAGCCACTTTGTTGCCATATCCTGCGACTCAGTCTCAGTCAAAGGATCCTCACGATTGCATATTCCTTACTGAGGAGCAGACAAAGGGTCGCATCGATTTGCAAGATACGCCCCTTCCAGATGTAGATGGGGAACTGTGGGTTGATGGGTCCTGTCTGAAGTTACCAGATGGCACGACTTCAGCTGCTTATGCAATTACCACGCTTGAGACAGTAGTGGAAACAGCTCGCATACCTCAGAAGTCAGCTCAAGCAGCTGAACTAATAGCTTTGACACGAGCGTGTGAGCTTAGCACTGACTTGTGTGTGAACATTTACACGGATAGCCGCTATGCTTTTGGAGTGGTTCATGATTTTGGCCTACTCTGGAAGGAAAGAGGCTTTCTTACATCCCATGGGATGCAGATAATGCACGGAGAGTTAGTGCATAATCTCTTGACTGCACTTACATACCCAAAGAGAGTTGCTATTATGAAGTGTAGTGCACACAAGAAAGTGACTGACAAAATAGGACAAGGCAATGCCTTTGCAGACCGCGTAGCCCGTGAAACTGCGATGCAGCGAAGCACTACATCCATGTACGTAGTGAAATCACAAGCTGAGCGTTGGCATGATGCTAGAGAGGAAGTATTGGATATACAGAGACCTGCTTCTGTGGAAGAGTTTGAGCAATGGTCTAAAGAAGGAATGTTAGATGATGAGGGTTGTTGGCGTAACAAAGAAATGAATAAGTGGAAATTGCCTGCAGCCTATTTACAACCTATGGTTCAAATGGCACATGGGCTGGCACATGTTGGAGCTCTAGCAATAACTAAATTGCTTACACAAGTTTGGGAGCATCCTGAAATTGCTAGCACAGCCAAAAGAGTAGTACAGTCCTGTTTGATCTGTTGGCAGTATAATCCTGGAAAAGGGACACGAACTCCTACAGGAGGGTTTGCTACACCAACCGCACCTTTTGAAGTTTTGCAGATGGATTACATCCAACTCGAACGCTGCAATAATCTGAAATATGTCCTAGTGGTGGTATGTGCCTTCAGTAAGTGGATAGAGGCATACCCTACAAAGGATAATACTGCTCTCACCACAGCAAAGGTGCTTCTAAAGGAGTTTTTCCCTAGATACGGTGTTTGCAAACTTTTGTGGAGTGACAATGGACCTCATTTTATTGGGCAAGTTGTTGAGCATGTACTGAAAGGATTAGGGATCAAACAGAAATTCCATACAGTTTTCCACCCGCAATCAGCAGGATTGGTGGAAAGGTATAACGCTACTTTAAAATCAAAATTGGCAAAAATACTGGCTTCCACGTCTCTAAAGTGGCCAGATGCACTACCCTTGGCATTGTTGTCCATAAGATCGGTGCCACATTCACGATCAGGTCTTACCCCCTATGAGGTGGTGTTTGGGAGACCGATGAACATTTGGGGAATTCCTAAGCCACGCCCCATACATGATGTTCCTTGTGTTCTGATGAATGATTATTTGGCACAGTTAACCGACAGTTTGATTTCTATTCATCAACAGGTTCGAGAAGCTCTTCCTGACAGATCTACAGGTGAGGCCCACGAACTCCATCCTGGTGATCACGTAATGGTCAAGGTCTTCGACAGATCAAACAGCTTGGAGCCGAGGTGGCGAGGACCAGAGCAGGTGCTCCTTGCGACAAGGACAGCAGTTCGAGTGACAAACAGAAAGAATTGGATCCACAGCACACACTGCAAACGCGTGTCGCCTGCCTTGGTGGAACCTGCTGTGTTGACCGACCATCGAGAGATTCTGGAGACGGAGAAAGGCCAAGCTATCTCACCTGACGAATCTGCGGAAGTCTTCCCGGACCACACGATCACTGGAGTATCCAGATATCAATTGAGACCGAGGAAAGAATCTGCAGTTTTGAAAAAGACTGGTTGAGCTACTGCCCTGGGTTAGTGAAACGGAGAGCCGATGTGGCAAGGGAGGGGGATCAGCCCTGCATTAGTGTAGTGACACCCGCCTTGGCCCATGGTGAAGAAATCAACGGCTGCCCAGGGAGAAGAGCTCCAACGATTGTTTTCAACAAGTTTTTAGAAAGATCAATCATTACTGTTGCTGAAATGAATAACAAAAGAATCATTTGTGCTGTAGGGTTTGTTGTTGCTATGGTGGCTATGGCAGCAATTACGTGGTACATCGAGAAGGTGGCTCCTGTTCGACAGCTTTTTGTTGCCACTACGCCAGTACCAGTGGAACACTACTACTTCACTCTTCCCTACCATGAGCAGAAGCATCGACAATCCTATCTAAACAATACCTTTATCCAGATGTTGCACCATACTCACAATGCTACAAATACTACCAACTGTTGGGTGTGTGGGATGATACCTGCACATCAAAAGAAAGGAGGAACACCTTTTATTCCTCTTCCATTTTCTCACAATGGTTCTTGTCAAGCTTGGTATGCGCTTTTGTTTGCATTTGGAAAGCCTTCAGTAGGTGGGATTATTTTTCAACTTAATAAAGTGTGTTATCAAAATAAAGAAGGTTATCCACAAGCCAAAGGGACTAAATGGGAATGGGAAGAGTATCAACCGGACAATATTTCAACACCATATGCCTTCACAAATGTGAGAATAATAAAGAACATTGGACCTTTTGTGATTTCTGTGACAAAAACTAAAGCAGATTTGTGTATCTGTAGTGTTGGAAGAATTCCAGTGGGGAGGAGCGAGTGTACTGTAATCCTGACCATTGAAGGTGCCAATAACAGCACTTTCACAGCCTCGCATAATACGTATTTTGTGTGTGGAAATAACGGATATTATCAATTACCTGTTGGGTGGTCAGGAATCTGCTATGTATCTTTTCTGTTGCCCCCTGTGTTTCTGGCACCTGCATTATATCACCGTGATTTTAAACTGTACAATGATATTTCCAAAAACAGAAATAAGAGGACAATAAGTATGGATGAAGTTGACAAAACCGACACTACCCTACAACAATGTGTTGATTTCAACTTGGGCTTATTTTTCTTTGTGGGTGCTGCATTGAACAGTAGAAAGATCAGGCGATTGACTCGTGTTGTGGAAGCTGTTACCAATCAGACAGAGGAACTACAGATTGCAAGGATTGTAGCACTCCAGAATAGGATGGTGTTAGACGTGATTTTGGCTGATAGATGTGGTGCATGTCGCATCATCGGTAGCAGCTGTTGCGTATTCATACCGGATCACTCACCTTCAGTATATGGCGCAATATCAAAACTGCATAAGATTGCTGCAGAAATTCATCCAGAGACTGTTACTTGGACTTTTGCTGGATGCTTTTGGACTCTTGTTTCTGCTTGGGGCTGGAAGCTACTGACTATCCTGTGTGTAATGATTATAATACTTTTTACATGCTGTGTATGTATCCAATGTGGTCCAATGCTTTGCTCCATTTGCATCTCTGCTTGTATACCTGCCAAAAGGAACGTTGCTGAAACAAAGGCCCAACAAATGTTGAATAAAGAGGTGGCCGAAATAATGTTAATAGATGTACGGGATGAATATTTAGATTACCCCAGATAAACGAATGTCTTCAGCTAATGCTGAAAGGGTCGTCTGTTGTAATTTGGCAGCACTTAAGTTAAGCATTAGCCGAAGACATCCTGTATTCAAAGACTAAATTGTCCGCTTTGTGGAATCCATTTTATATTTCTGGCAGCCATTTTGGTTGCCATGTGCTCGTCATGTGCTCTGTCCTACCTTCCTGTTAACTGCTCTTGAAATCTGCCTAGAGACGAGTTATATTTAGTCTTTTTTGCTTTACACATGCTCAGTTGAGTTTATAAATGTCAGGATGTGTCTACTAGAAGTAGAAACTGTTAGCTCCACCCACTTGTCGACTGTGCATTTCTTGTATGACCTTATATGTACCTAAAACCAGCATTTTGTGTTTGTACCACCTTCATTTGAGCCCCTGTGTGGGTATAAAAGGACCAAGGTCCTTCCATTCGGGGTGCTACTTCATGCATTACCGAAGGGTGCTGTGTGAATGTAGTTCCACCTCATGAGGTTTAATAAACTCTGTCTTTTCTATTCCAGTTTCTGTGCCAACTTCTTCCTATTGGTCTGAGGACTCTGTGCAGAAAGGGAGAACCCCTAAGCACTGGTAGGCCTTGTTGAGGCTCACCACCACAACCCTGGTGTTTCTTGAACCCGACAACGACCTACTATTGGAACACATTGCACATGAAGCTACGCTGGCATTCATGGACGAGTAACTACGTTCCTGCAGCCACATCGGATTGTCACCCACAGCACAGGTCCCAACACCTTGTTGCATCGTGGGGAATGCTCACATATCCCACCACAACAGAGGACATGTCTGCCTTCATCTGGACTCTGAATGCATGTGCCTGGAACTACGCGTGTGTACACATACTTGTGCAAGGTGATGCAGTTCCTTGGTCGGAGCAGCACAGCGTCGTTTGGCAACGTTACCAATTCGGACACACTGCTGGGGGGAGAGTACACACATGGCAATGTAGCACGACATGTGAACTTGTCGGACTCTTTCACCTGATCACTGTCAGCAGAGCAGACAGTCGGCGCAGTCGGGTGGCAGATCACTATGCAGACCACATGGGCTGTGAGTCGTGCCCCCTCACACGGGGCAATGGGCAGACGCCAAACAACACATGACTCGTTCAGCAAGGCAAGGTGGGCTGAGACCTTTGCCATCCGTGATGATTGGTGTTCATTTTTGCCTCCCCATTTCCTGCACCTCGACATGTTCCCATGCTGCGTGTAAGTGTCTTCAGCATGTCCCTGCCTGTTGTGGCCGATGCCTTGTCCGTACTGACACGCGCATGCCAATAAAGTCTACGCAACACCACTGGTGTCTAATTGTGATGAGTGTTGATTAGATTGACCACTCGTGTGCCACAATGAGCATCGTCCCTACACAGGGAGGAACTGACTGACGCATGTACAATGGGGGTGGGTCCCTTTTGACAGCTCCACCTCTGTGAGCCAGACATTGTTTTGGGATAGTTGCTGGCCGACCTGTGCACTTACGTGTCTTCAGCAATGTGAGTATGGTGTCCAACCTCTGACCATGTTGAGCAATGTTGTAAATCTTAACAGAATGTGTCCACACAGATCTGTGTGACTTGGTATGCGACGTGAAGTTCTGTTGTCGCATGTGATGTAGGACACCACTTCTGGCCTGCTACCAATTTGGTCATTCCTACACACAGCCCTATTCAATACATGGACTTGTGCCTACGTTGGTGGGTTGTGAGATTGTTGTTAATGTGCAATGGGGACACAGCAAGTACTCACCTTCACAGTCATCCAATTGGCCATGTGCCTCGGGGATAAACATGCGCATTGATGTCATTTACCAGGGTGTACCTTCTTGTGCAATCATTGTCCCTACATCCAGCCATACTTCCATACGTGAGTGAACATAGTCATGACACATCTGTATGATTTCGAATGTTTTATTCACATTCTGGTGAATGACAGAGAGGAAGCTGTACATGGCCATCCAAGCCCACATAACATGGAAGCCCAGTGGTGGGCCAACCAGAGTCCTTTGGGGATTGAAAAGTGATTTAGAAGAGGGGGAGTGCAGTCCGCAGCAGGATTGCTTTGTAATTGTCAAGCAGTGGAGATATGGCAGTCCGTGTCGGGGTCCGGGTGAATGTCGCAGAGTGTTCCGGGGGTCAGTGGAAGGTGTTGTCCCAGGGCATGATGCATAGGGCAGAGCCAGGCAGCGACAGGCCATATGGAGGTGATGGATGCTACTGCCTCCTTCCTCACACAGTCATTACCCTCCACATCTTACTCCTCTGAGACGTCTTCTGTGTCCGGTGTGTCAGGTGTGTGTGGTGGTGTTATGGCTGTGTCACTGTGTGCCACTGACACATCAGGGTGCGAAGGTGATAGGGCTGCATCACTGTGTGCCACTGACACATCAGGGGGCGGAGATGTGTGTGTCGAGGTTCCTGCAGCAGTCATCTGGAACAGGCTCAGTGGCAGCAATGGCAAGATGAGGATCTGCAAGGCATGGAAGATCGCAGCTACATCTCGCTGGTGTTCAGCAGTGGGAGCCATACTTCCAGCCTGCATCGGCTCCATGGTCTCCATTTTCCTCCGCATCTGTGCCAACTCTGTGCTGTCATCGCTGGAGCCTGTCTGCCTAGACAGTTCTTGTATCCGAGTAATGGACCCAGCGATGTCAGCCAAGGATTGTTGGTGAGCATGGTGCGGACAGTGGGTATCCGTTAGGGACTGTAGGTGCTCCCTGATGGGACTCAGGCACCCACGTATGGCATCGAGATTGGCTGCCATGAGCTCAAAACCCAGCCGCAGCTGATCTGCCATCTTCTCCTGGCACCCTAACACACGGCGTTTGAAATCCATGTGTTGGTCGTGGGGGTCCTGGGAGGCAGCCGTGGTGGTGTGTGCTTCCTGCTGTGTGGTCTGTGCAGGGTGTGGGCTCACCACGATGCAGCTGGGCTGCCCTGCTCCTGGAGGTGGGGTGCGGAGGCTGTCCACGAGCAGTTGGAGTGTGTCTGGGCAAATGGGCAGGGTTTCCTCTTCATCATCACTGAAGAGATGTGTGGTCTGCTCTGCAGGAGGTGTTGATTGTCCCTCTGCAATGTAAAGGGGAGATGCAGGTTAACAGTGTGTTCCATGTATGTTGATGCATTGTAGATGTTTACATTCAGACTGCATGACGATGTACATTGTGACTGTTTTGGTGAAGCTGGCTATTTGATGGGAGTCAGTAGACATTTCGACTACATGACGGATGTGTGGTTGTACTCGTACATTATCATCTCACAGTGTCATGCATTGCCAGATGTGATTGGCCAGTTTCTACGCACGAGCGGCACCAGTTGTGTCCTCTGTCTTGTGGTGTAGGGGTTGCACTCTGTCCCACATTGTCGTCAATGTTGATGTACTGTGATTGCTATGTGTGTGTGCTGCATTGTTGGCGATTCGCCCCTGCAGCTCTGCATTGGCGGTCCCTTATCCCTTTGAGTCGGTGTGCATTTGACTTGTGTGCTTTTCGGGTGCTGGGATGTTTGCGACTTGGGTCATTTGTGCTACTGGAGATATTTGGTACTCTTGTGCATTGTTTGTCTGCAGATGTGTTTCTGACGTCATGGGTCGTAGGTGCAGGTGGATGTGTCAGAGTGTGACCTGCTCCTTTACGGATGTGGTCCACACTCAGCCACTTCAGTGTCGTCTCGTGCACCATGTCATGTATTGTGACTTCAGCCATGCTATCTGTCATGCAGTGTCACTTGCATTGTCAGTGTGGCTCACAGAGCCGCTGCTTTTCTGGATTCAGCACATGTGCATGGGTAGGTTGTGGCATTGGTGATATGGAGGGGGGCCCATTTGTGCACATTGTGGACGGGGCCTACTTGGTGTTTCTATGTGTGCTGCAGTGTGCCAAGGGTATCAGGGACATGTTCCACACTCATTGTGGGTGTGCAGTGTGCTGCACATGATTGTGCATGTGTGCCACTGTGCCCATCTGCCCCCGTCCCCCCAGTCCCTGGTCGTTACTCACCCTGTTGCTGTTGGGTCAGGTCATATCGAGCTGTGTCCAGACCCCCAACTCCTTGCACCGTCTCCACACTGATGACTGTGGCCACCGTTTCCTCCAGCTCATCCAGCTCCTCCTGTGGCGCAGGACTCCCACCTCCAGTCGCCTTTGCTGCCTTCATGTTGGCAGCAAGTTTCTCTTTGGTTTGGCTGTGCACTTCATGCCAGTGCCTCTTGACCTCCTCCATTGACCTCCTCGACACTCCGACTGCATTCACTTTGGTGACGATGGACTGCCATATTTCCGTTTATGTTGCCAATGACGCACAGTTGTTGGTAGTGTTCTATCACCTCCGTGACGGTGATCCGGTCTTCCTGCGGACTGAACCACGTCTTCCTCTTCTCCTTGCCCTCCCCCGAACACGGGGTTCCATGCTGGTCCTCCGTGGGGCTTGTGGAGTTCGGCTTGTCCTCTGCACTCGGTTCGGGTGCATCCATGGTGCTACGCAGTTTGGATTGGTTTTGTTTTTTGTTTTTTTGCTTTTATAGTGCATTTTCACGCATGACGCGTGGGTATTGCAGGCCTGTCGCTGGTTTTCGCTGATTTTGGTATCGCGCTTTGTGGCATCGCAACTTTTTGGGCGTTCGTGTTTCGCATTTTTTGTTTGTCGCGTTGGTTTTTACGCGGTCATTTGGTGCGTTATCATGCTGCTATCGCATGGTGCCGCCGGGTTGGGAATTGGACGTTAAGACGGTGTTATTTTCTCGCGATGGACTGCGATATGCAAAGTTGCGTTAAGCTAAATTTGCAATGGTTATCACACGTTCTTGAGAATATGCCCCTTAAAGTGCTGCAAAGAAAAGCAACATCTGACTGCTCTTTCCATGTTACTGCGTTGGACATAATATTCTGATTATGGAGAGGAATCTGCCAGTTGCCTAGCTACAGTGGCCTAGCAATGCATTTACAAAAATACTTTTGCACAGAGTTCATGTACATAAACATTTATTTTTGCACTTGAAGTCTATTTAAAGTCCATGGAGTGATTACACTCATTACTCTCGAAGCATTCCCGCTGGAAGTGTACAGCAAAATAACGGAGTATTGCCTGTCTTATTAACTTGGGAATTACTTAGGGCTGTCCTCATGTTCGATGTATTTGGAACTCAGGATGGCGAAAATGCAACACCTGCTCTGCAGGGAGGCTTAGGAGGGAGAATGTCTCTAAGAACATAAACTGTGGATGTTGTTTAATTTGGGTTATTGTGTGCAGACGTTGTTGGTTTTGCAACACGGATGATTTTCCGTGCTACTTAGAGGCGCGTTGCAAGTCTGTTTACTTATTCTGGGACATAATGTCATTATTTTAGGAGTGGTAGACTATAGGCATGTAATTAAACTCCTGTAACTCATGCCTCCTGATCGGGCACTTCATTGCATATATGTATTAATGCTAATGAATCTCGTCATGAAGTCACAGCATAGTACGATAATGGTCTTCGTTGCCAGTAGTTGGACAGCAGTTATGTTTACCCTTCCTTTGTGATTTTGTATTTTTTTCTTTGGTTATTGTTAAGGGATCATCAATTAGATTTATACTGGACTAACGCTAGACTGTTGTTTTCTTCTTGCATTTTGAAATACTACAAATCAGGTTAGATTTGTGGCATTTCAGGTTTTAAAATAAATACATACATAAATAAATATATAACTAACTAAATAAATAAATACATAAATAAATAAATACTATGCCTAACCTCGATGGGCTAGCAAAATATTAATTTGCTACAGTTGAGGTATTTCGAGTGTATATAGTTGTGTGATCTGTTGCTTTACTAACGTGAAGGCCATTCTACTGAAAAAATATGAGATGTATAGGTTAGGCTGACAAAGGCATGATTTAGTGAGCACAAAAGTGCCATTAGCCTGAAGAAATTGAAAGAACCCATTGTGATGCTATGGGTGTACAAACGCCACAACATCAACCAAATTCAAATTCAAATTTTGGTGTAGGTCAGATTAACAGATATAGGAGTGTTGAAAGTAGAAGTGAGGGTCTTCATACAAGAGTCCAGAGCCACTCAGTTAGGAGGGAAGATCTTTATTAGAAATTAGACTTTTAAGCTGCAACAACAGCAAGTCGGCTCTGTCAGGGCTTCATCCTCCCTCCAACTGCAACTCTCTCCTAGCTCCCACTCCAGACTGCATACCAAGATTCTATTACATCATTCAATGCCTGCATTTCAGACACATGCTTGAACATTCAGGGAATGGGGACAGGGCATATTACACACCTCCATCTCTCCCAAGTAACAAAACAACGAACAGCCATTCTCTTGCATGTAAAACACAAGGACAAGCATTCACAATCACTTAATCTCCAATGTGCTTAGCTTACACATTCACCAACATGTTAAATTATAATGCCAAATAAAGAGCACTCACAGGCAAGAGGTACCCCACACTTCATTTCAAAGAAACAAGACAACAACTAGGTTGTGATTGTCATTGCACAACGGTCTAAGACATGACATGCAGGTATAGCAAACTCCTAGGAAAGAGATCCTGTGAGAGATTGCATTGTTGGTTGACTGGGGTGTGAGCCTTGGTCAAGCAACAACCACAGTCCCTTACAGGGCGAACCACCAAAAGTCACTAAATTAACCTGTGCTTAACCCTGCATGGCATGGCATAAGAAGTAGGTAGGCTTAATGTAATGTGTAAAGTATTGATGCAGCACACAAACAGTAATAAAGTGAAAACACAATACAAGAAAAATTCCAAACTAATTTTGAAAAGTATAGTAATTTAAATAAAATATTTGACACCAAATGGACAAACATCCAATCAACAGAACCGGAGTTATGAATTTTTAAAATTTTTAGTGAAATTTAGCAACTAAAAGATCAAAGCGCCAACCGTGGACATCTGGTCGCACGAGACCAGGCCAAATTCGAGAGTTAAGCCTGACCGCAGTGTAGCGCGGTTTGGATACAAGAAGTGGAATGGGCCCGGTCAGTGCTTTCCTTCGGACTCCAAAAAAATTCTTGAAGAAAAATGTCTGAGAAAGTAGAGGTACAGCTGGGCAAGACTGCAGGAGTGTACAAGGAGGGATCATCATGTTGGATGGCTGTGGAGCGAAGCTGCAGTGAAGATTTTTATCTTCAGACTTAGTCAGCAAGATGTAAGTCGAAAATCTCCAGCGGGACAAGGCAGAAGACTGCAGCCGAAGACAGTTTCACAAGGTCGGATAACCCTTTGGTGAAGGACCACTGAATCAGATTTGCTGCTGAGGAGAAGAATGCAGTGGGAGAAGCTGCAAAATCAATCCGACTGGCGATGCACCTTTGGCGTATAGGTGAGCAGGTTGGTCCTAGTCTTCTCATCGTTCTCAGATCAATTTTTGGCCAAATTTTGTCTAAGTCCTCGGTTTTGGAAATTGGACATCTGGGCACCTTAAGCACCACAACTATGTGTCCAGGACTGGTGGGACACCTCTTTGGGGTTCAGGGCGCCATCAGGCTGGGTCTAGGTGTGGCGTCAAGATGTTGGGAGCCTGTTAAGTCCCTAGGGCTCTGAACAGGAGGCCAGCAAACTAGCCCTTGGAGTCACTTCTGGTAGTTCTGGGTGCAGGTGAAGATGCAGGGCTCAAAAGCAGGGCTGGCCTCTGAGGGTTCAAGGTAGGCTACAGGCAGCAAAGCAGTCCTTCCATGTACAGCAACAGTCTGGCAAAGTGCACAGCAGGTTACAGCATCAGGCAGTCCTCTGAGAGTCCTTTTGCAGGTCCAGTAGTGAACCTGAAGTGGATCTGAAGTTTCTATTCTTCTAACCTGATGCCCTTCTCCTGGAAGGTGGGAGAAGCCTCTGGAAAGGTTCTTTGAAGTGCATGGAATATCCTGACTCCCTGCCCTGGTTCCAAGCTGGCTGCAGTGACAACACAGGGTTGTTAAGCTTTTTGTGTGGAGACAGGACATAGTCTATTCAGGTGTAAGTGGGACTGTGCTCAGCTCTGCCGTCCCATCCTGCCAGTGATGGCCCATTGAGACACACCTAATCCCTCGATTGTGTGACTGTCTTGGAGGAATTCACAATGTCTAACTGTCAGTTACACCCAGTCATGTGACCCAAGACAGGATGCAGGCACAAAGGGCTAAGGGCAGGAAAATTCCAACTTTCAAAAAGTTTCATTTATAAAATTGTAATGAAAACCAGAATTTACCATTAAAGAGGGTTTATCATTACAATTCCATAGATACCAAACATGATATATCATTATCTACCTCCTCTCAATTAGGAATTACAACTTATTTTTTTTTTGTCCTCATTTGTGCAAAAGTTGAGATATAGAAAGACAATGATCCCGCTTATCGAAACATTACTAGCTAGGGATTCCTCTCACTGCGTCTGGCAGAAGGGAATGCCGTCTCCTCTTATGGTAAGATTGTGTCTTAAGATCTCCAAATTCACCAGGATGGTCGCTCATGGTGCCACCATGGCGACCGTCCCAAAATTTGTTTTATTGCATTGTATGTACTCATCGGACATCCCTTCCTACCCTACCACTACTCTTCATCTTGGAGTATATTACTATTCCATACGTCCCAGAATTTTGTCCGGTTACTTTTTCCTCTAGATTGATCTAGCTTTCTAAATTTGTCTACAGAAATTCACCACTCTTTTAATGTTGGGGTGCAGGCAAGTATCCATTTTATACATATCTCTCGTCTGGCCAGCAAGATCAGCACAAACAATAACTGTTTTTGAATGTTGTTTAAAAAAGGAGGAGAGTCATTATTTTCCACCGTGCCAAAAATAGTAATAATTATGCTTACGTTTCACGTTTCACGTTTTTCACGTTTATTCAGTCTTTATTTCGATTTGTCAAATCATTAAAGACAGCAGTACATCAATAGACTCATGTTATAAAAAATTCCATCACAGACTAAAAAATATTGCGACCCAATCATACAAATATCTGAGATTAATAAAACCAGCATAAGAATTTCACATAAAACCATAAGTTAATCCATCCTGCTATACATTAATATTTCCAAATAAGAAAGCAGGGAAATGTAAAATCACTTACATAGAAACATAATTAAAATCGTCCTAAAGACTAATATATGTTTAAAAAGAAAATAACTGCAGTGGCCTGGTTATAATGGGGTTATCCCATTACGTATTGGCTAAGTTCCGAGCCTTAACAATTTTACTACGGATAGCCCACATCCAGCCTAAAAATTTCGCTAGGGGAATTATGGGCTCGCTTGTGTCTGTCCTTAAGATCCTTAATGCCTCTGAACCCTCCCTGGTCCCAAGGTTTAAACAGACTGGTTTAAGCCATCTGTGTCGAGGGGCTTTGTAGGCTGGACAGACAAAGAGAACGTGAGCTATAGTTTCCCGCTGCGACGGACATGTGTTGCATTTATCATCATTCAGGGGGTGCCATTTACAGGTAAAGGACTTTATTGGGAGTGAGCCCACTCTGTATTGGTGGTACAGTTTCCTGTCAAGTGGTACCGTGATATAATCCCAGTAAGTTTCGTAATGGTACTCATGTTTCCTCTCCAGGAAATCCCTCGTCAGAGTTGGACTCATGATGGACGAAAAACGTTTCATCCTAACCATATCCCAATAGGCTGTCTTAAACTCTTTTTTTGTTGGAAGGGGGTTCACTTCAGGGTTTTCCCATAAACCATCCATCCCCATGTCGCACAAGGTGGTTTTAATCTTAGTCAGCCAAGAAATCTTACATGAGGTGTCAGCCTGCCTGATTTCTAGCAGAGCCCGGGCATACAAAGACAGTTCGGGAGTAGCCCATAATCTTCTCCATAATGCCACTGGTCTAAAGCGAGCAATATCCTCTAACTGATTACAGCCCAAATCAAGGTAAAGAGGCAGCAGGGGGGTCGATGGAGGTAGGGAAAGCAGAGTTCTCATAAACTTGTTCTGGGCTACAATCAGTGATGTTAAATCTGAAAAGCCCCATAGTTCTGCCCCATACAGTAGTGAAGTACTAATTTTAGAATTATAAATCTTCAGTACAGGAGCCACAGGTTTTGTATGGGACAGTCTCTGCTCCTTCACTAGGGCGCCTGCCAATTGGGCATGTTTGAGAGCCAACTTGTTGATCTGGGGTTTCCATTTCAATTTAATTTCAAGGGTAACTCCTAAATATGTAAAAACGTCAGTTTGCTCTAGCTGTACGTTGTTCATAAAAACCCTCCCCTTAATGGCCTTTCGGTTGTGGAGAACCATGAACTTTGTTTTCTCCACATTGACCTCAAGGTCATGGTCGCGGCAAAACTCCTCAAACCTGGAGAGGGCTAACTGCTTACCTCAAAGACCAGTCCTAGAGCTTTATTTATAATCTTACCCACATTGGCCCAGAATACGTCGAGTTGAGGACATTGACGAAACATGTGGATGTCGTCCGCCTTAGCTTTTCCACATTTTGGGCACATTCTCACCACTTGCTTGTTCATTCTAGTTAATCTTCCTGTGGACCAGTAAGCCCTGTGTAGAGTAAAGAGATGATTCTTCCTGAGAGGTGCAGATACTATTGTGTGCCATAATAAAGAAAAGGATACTTGCCATAAATGTTGCAGGTCTTGTGTTGGCAGGTCTTTCTTCCATAAATCCAATGGTAGAACAAAGTCTTCTTCTCCTGCCTGAATCATGAGCCAGTACCATTTAGATTTTTCTTTCCTTGCTGAAACACATTGTAGCTCTTCTTCTATCTCCATATTATCTTTTTGGGACTTCTCTATGCCTTTTGCCCAGCTTATGAGTTGGTAATATTTAATATTTAAATCTGGACAGTTTCCCCTCTGTACTTTCTAGTAGAGAATCCCAGCTTGTCAAAGTTCCTGCTTGGATCAGTTGTCCCCACTTTATAATACCTGCCTTCTTTAAAAGGGCTGCCAGTATATCATTCAAACATTTGGGAGTTCCTGGAGAACCCAGATGGGTGCTAGGTTACTGTAATATGGAATATTTAGAGTTCTCCTTATTTGATACCAAAGTTTGCAGGCTGAGCCTAGGACCTTTAGTTTTATTGTCTTAAAATACTTTGGGTGGCCGAATTTGTATATGCAGAAGTCCTCCTTTGTTGCTACTTGGAAGTAAGGAGTATAAAGAAAGTGTGTTTTAAGAAGTCCTGATGTTCTTAAACTGGAAGGCTCTATAATAATATAGGTGGTCAGGGCTAGCGATACCACCTTGGTCTTTCCTCCTACGTAGTTTTTCCACGCAATCCTTACTCCTTTCGAGGCCCATATAAACCCATTGATATCACCTTGTATCTTCTTAATCCACTGAGTTTTAAATTCTAGTGGAATCGCGTTAAAAATAAAGGAGAATTTAGGTACAATGGCCATCTTAATAATATTGGATCTCCCCATGAATGAAAGTGGTAAGCATTCCAAGATCTTAGCAGTCTTCTTGTCTCTTTCACTCTTAGATCGAAGTTTACTTGAGCAATATCCTCGATGTTTTTTAATATCTCGATCCCCAAGTACTTAATTCTGCTTGGTGGGGAGTTCCATACCATTATCTCCGTTTTTTGGTGATTAACCTGATATCCCAAAACCTCTCCAAACTCAGGGGCATATCATCAACGAGGCGATAAACAATTATCGCCGCTTTTGCGTCCGTTTTCGGACGAAAAGCGGTGATAATTTTATCGCCTAAATAGCAAGGGCACGCTATCGCGTGAATCCTTGCATTATCGCCCTTTCCCCCAACGCCCATCTTTGCATCTCTAATGAGATGCAAAGTGGGCGTTACTGGGCGTACCCCGGATGGACTACGTTGCAAATATCGCTGATGTTCACATCGCGATATTTACAAGGCAGCCCGCATGATTTTAGCAGAGGTTAGATTTTTGCAAAAACGTCCGTTTTCGCCAAAATCTAACGTCTGCTAAAATCCTGACTTAGCCATCCCTAACATAGGGGTGGATTCTGGTGATACGACCACAGGGTCGTATCAGCAAGTTTCGCCGTTTGCAGGGAACATCGCTGGAAAACCAGCGATGTTCCCTGCAAAACGGCGATAATCTCTCTATCTCTGGAATTTTTATCGCCCTGGAGAAACGCGTTGTTAATAACGCGCTACCAGGGCGATAATTTCCAGAGATAGCCTGCGATAGGACTATTATCGCTAAGAACGGCCAGCGATAATTATCGCTGGCCGTTGATAATATGCCCCTCATTTAGCAAATTAGTGATGTCAGGAAGAGATGTTTTCAAATTGCTTGTGAATACCATCAGATTGTCTGCATATAAAGCCACTTTTTTAACCCATCCTTTAAAATTAAATGGGATGACCCCTTGTGATCTTCTTATAGAGTTGGCTAGTGGCTCTATGGATAAGTTAAATAGGTGAGGGGAGAGTGGGCAACCTTGCCGCGTGCCTCTTTTAATTCGGATTTCTTTAGTGAGGCTACCATTTATGAGTATTTTCGCCACTGGAGCTACGTATATGTTTGTTACTGCCTTTAAAAACTTATCACCTAATCCATATTGGGACATTACTTTACGTAAGAATATCCAATTTACTCGATCAAATGCCTTCGCGGCGTCGAAAGTAAGGATGGCAAGTGGGGCATTTTCTTGGGTGGCTATATCAATAGCTTCAATCAATTGATGAGTACGATCATGCATTTGTCTCCCTTTATAAAACCTTTCTGGTCTTCATGAATTAGGTGACTTGTAATACAGCCTAATCTTGTTGCTAAAATCTGTGTGTAGATTTTATAATCATTGTTTAAAAGAGATATCGGCCTGTATGATTCGCATTTCCGGGGGTCTTTTCCTGGTTTTAAAATTAGACTAATGGTGGCATCATTCCAGGATTTTGGGAGAGCCAATCCTTTATTAAACACTGTGTTTAGTAAATCCACTAATCATAGGGGCCAATGCTTCTTTTAAAACCATGTACAGCTCGTTAGGTAGTGCGTCCGGCCCTGCTGCTTTCCCTCTCTTCAGTCTCTTTAATGCATCTGTTACTTCCTCTATAGTTATTTCTGAATTCAATATTTCCCTATCTTCTACTCCTAAACTTGGGACCGATGACTTTCTCAGATAGGAATCGACTAGATTACTAGAAACCACTAGGTCTTCTTCATATAAGGACTGGAAAAAATCTGTGAAGGCTTTCTCGATCCCCTGATCATCTACTACCTGCCTTCCCAGGTTATCTCCCTGTATTGCAACAATCTTATTTCTGTTTAAATTAGTTTTGATTTTCCATGCAAGAAGTTTCCCGTTGCCTTCCCCGTATTCATAATTTGCTAATTCACTAGCTTCCCATCTTTTCCTAATTCTTTCATCCAGTAAATTAGACAGGTCTGTTTTCTTTTTATGTATTTCTTCCTCAGCTCTTTCTTGTTCTAAATTAGACATTGCGGCCTCTAAATTCTTATGTTGGTCTAGAATTTCTGCCTCTAACTGGCATATTTTGTGTCTAGCCTCTTTGTTTCATGTAGCTGCCAGGCCAATGAGAGCTCCTCTAATTATTGCCTTGTAGGCATCCCAAACTACTTGGATAAAGGTTTTGTTGTTAATGTTATTTTCAAAGTATTCCTCAGTTATGATTTTCAATTTATCTATTAATTACTTATCTAAAAGAAGAGTGCGGTCTAAGGTCCATCTTATAGCCACCTGAGAGATCCCTTGATTTATTTCTATACAGACTGGGGAGTGATCAGATAGGTGTGCGGGTGTATGTTCGACCTTATTGACACTATTATTTATCGTTTATTCTATCAGAAAAAAGTCAATTCTTGATGCATGACCATACTTTTTATTTTTATAGGTAAATTTGTTGCTTTGATTTCCCTTAGTTTTCCATGAGTCCACCAAACCTAAGTCTTCTGTAAACCTATTCAGCCATTCTCTCATTTTAGGGAGGTTTAAAGCTTTTCCCGGTGGGCATCTATCACTTTTAGGGTCTAAAAGTAGATTAAAATCTCCTCCCAGGATAATAGGAGTCGATACTTCTATTAGTTGTGAATATAAGGCTTGAAGCTGAGCTGTGTCGTCTGTATTATGCCCGTAGTATCCAGCAATAGTATATGGGTGTCCTCCTATTTTTACTTTACAACTGCCCATCTTCCCTTCAGGTCAGTAATCTTTTCTAAGATTGTTGCTTTTGCGGATTTTTTAAAAAGGATTGCTACACCCTTAATGCAGCAAGATTGATTTGTGCAAACATAACTGTCAACCCACTTTTGATATTTCATTATTTTGCTCCATTCTGATTTTAAGAGGTGTGTTTCTTGTAAGATTATAACTTAACACTTCGCTATCTTTATGTATTCCAAAGTTTTTTGACATCTCTTCTTTACCCTGAGGCCATTAACATTCCAGGACATAATGTTTATAGTGTTATTACCCCGAATTTTGGCCATAGATTTTTTTCTTTTCCTCTTTTTAAAACCCCTCTCATATTATTGGGATCTTGCCTACCTTGCTGTTCAACACATCGGACAAAACATTTTTTGTATTTTTTTCCCAAATGCTCCCCACCTAAACAAAAAAGTGCAGATAAAGAACAAAGCTTTCCCCCCACCCACCCCCGGAGAACCCTCCCTGTTATCTTTGGACAAACCTGATTTGTTCTATTCGAGTACCGTCATCACGAGGTTCTAGTTGTGCTTCACTAAATTTGACCCCTAAATGTGTCTCTACTTCTGTTGCGACTTGCTTTGCTCCTTGAGGTTTACAACTTCTTTTGGCTCTTTGATGTTGTATGTCTGATTTCTCCACATGACTCTCAGTGAGGCTGGGAATTTTATTTGGACTGTTGCCCCTAATGACTTGAGCTCCTGCATGTGCTTTACCAGCTCCCACTTCCTATCTTGTGTGGCTCTTGATAGGTCGGAGCGAATTTTGAAGTTGTAGTCTCCTCTAGCAAAAGTGCCCACTTTTAAAGTTTCGTTCAAATTTTTTTCTTTCAAAGTGTAGGTTTTAAAATTTACTAGTATTCTCCGTGCGTTTTTCCTTAGTTTACCTAGTCTGAAAGGGTCTCTTTGGACTCTTTGAATATCTTCTTCAAGCAATTTATCGTCCATCCCAGGGATATAGTCTTTCAGTAGATTAATCACGAAGCTTCTTATGTTCTGTCCTTCCAACCCCTCTGGTACATTTAATATTCGCAGGTTGTTTCTTCTTGCATTATTTTCCAGCGTTTCAATCTTTTCTCCAAGATCCTTCTCATTTGTTTTTAGAGTATATATCTCTCCCTGACACACCTTTACGTCCTTCCCGATTTTTTCCACTAAAGTTTCCACCACGAATACTCGGTCCATTAAGGAGTTTACTTTAGATTCGAGCGCTTCTCAGGTGGCCGGAATCTTTTCTTGATTGTTCTCGGATTTAGCGAAGTTTGTTCTCTTCTCGTCAATCAGAGTCCCCAATAGCTTTCCCATCCCAGCTTGTATGCATTGTTCCGGGGGGTTTTCTTGCCTATTTTTAGGTGTGTTTTGGCGTGATGTATTCTCAACCTCTGGACCTTTTTGGGTAGCTATTTGGGGGACAGCCCTGACTTCTTCAGGGTCTCATCGCTAGAGCTTGAAAACGATTGTGCGTGTCTACTCCTTCATCCCTGGGGGATGGCTCCACCGATTGCATATCATTGGCCCCACCGGTACGAGACTTCCTTTCAGTTGTTAAAATTCTAAGTGGTTGTTTAGCTTGTATTTTAAAGAAGGATCGAAGGGAGGGCGTCACCTTAACTTTCACCCCTTGATTAGTTTGGGCAGTTTTAGTCGCTGAGGAGATGGTATTCCCCCCCTTTGATTTCTGGGTCCTCTGCTTGTTTCCAGATTTTCCGCTGTTATTTGTTATGGGGGTTGTGAGGGTTAAAACCCGATTATCCCTTGAGGCGCCTAGACCCGCTCCCTCTGTGAACTCTGAGACAAAATGCCTGCTCTTTAAAGAGTAGCTAATGCCCTGGTTCTGTATTTTAGGGGGGTATTCTATGGGGGGGTGGGGCTTTTGTGTTCCCTTGTGCTTTTCAGGGGAACTGTTGAGTTGTAGTTTGAGGTAAGTGCTCTACTGAGGGTCTGGCTGTAAGATCACTCCTCTTACCCCTCCCTTCTCCCCTTACCGGTGTCATGCACACCAGCATCTTTACCTCTTTCTTCTCCTTTCCTTTGCTCTCGTTGCTGTAGCCCTTGCTACCGAAGGGGAGGCGGTAATTCCAGTCACTGGTGGGGCCTCAGTGCAAGATTCGAGCCGTGGCTCTCCGGCTCCAAAGCAATTCTGCTACAGCTTCCGCCCACACACTGCCTCTGTGTGTGCGCGTCACCGCGGTCTCTCTCGAGAGCTCGGGACGCTGCTCTCCAGCAATTCTCGCTTCATGGTTGTGCGAATGCTGCGGACTCGGTGACCCAGATATCATGGGCACAACTCTGCCTTTTGCCTCGCCAGGCAAACCAAGGTGGGGTTTCTTTTCTTGATTGAAATGTTTTTCCGAGGATTTCACGATTGCGGGGTCCGTTACGGGCTAATTCATACCTCGCGATAGATGGTGCTCGCGACCGGACCTCTTAGCCGGCCGCCATGTTCTCTCAGCCAACTTATTAAAGGTAATAAGGAATCCTCAATGTTATTCTTTGGGAGGGGTAGGCCTCACAGTAGTGAAAAACAGATTTGGGAGTTTTTCACTACCTGGACATCTAAGACTCAAAAGTACGTGTCCAAACTTTTAATTACACAACACCATGCCCTATGGCCCACCATAAGTGCTGCAGGCCAACTTATAGCATTTAATTTTACAGGCCCTGGTTATATGGTACACTACTCTACAAGGTACTTATAAGTAAATTAAATAAACCAATTAGGGATATGCCAATCAAACCATGTTTAGAGGAGTGAGCACAAGCACTTTAGCACTAGTTAGCAGTGGTAACGTGCAGTCCTCAGGCCAACAGAAGCAAAAATCCAGCAAAAATTGGAGATAAGCAAGCCAAAAGTTTGGGGGACCACCACTCTAAGGCTGCCAGGTCTAACAGGTCCTATCACCACTTGTCTGTACACTCACAATGACACCATGCAACATTTATGCTCTCAGTCACGCAACAGCCTTGGCACGGAACCCACAGGCTTCCTTCAACAACGAGTTTCTCCATAATCCTTAAGTCTACACATTCAAGGCACAAAGTAGAAAGTTTAACCATGCATTACCTCAGCTCAAAATTCCCTTGACCAGACTCCAACACAAAACCTCTCAACACAGCTACATTTATAAAATGGCTCTCATTACGATGTCATGCTGACTATGGTGGTCCACCCGACATCCAGGGCACTGGTCCGGGCACTAGTTTACAATACCGGCGGTGGGAGCAGAGTGGCCCATGCCTTTTTCTACTGTGTCTTGTGCTGAGGCCCTTTTCCGGGATGCAGCCCAAGCAGCAGTAGAAAAATGCAGTTTCAGACCGCCTACACAGTGGTCTTATCAAAATATGGTGGGTGGGACCGCCGACAACTTGTCGGGCGGTCTCAATCCCGCTGCGATGTTGGTTGTATGCTCATCCGACTGCCATCGTAATGAGGCCCAATGTCGTTAGATATCCACCCCACATTACTAAACTACACAGCACAACAAACTTTCACACCTTCTCTATCTTCTACAATCCACAAACAAATACCCACAAGAACAACACACTGCACCACACACTCAAACCCAAACCTGCAGCCCATCACTTGCACATGCCCCACACCAGATCACACTAGTTGGCCAAACAAACATAAGCAAGCTTCAGACCAAAGAAAGCACTTAATTTGCACCCAGTACCACTCTCTCTATAAAGTGCACCTGAAGACAATCAAATACTAAAAACCATCCAGTAAAACAACCATTGACTACAGAACAATCCAGTATTACAACCATTAAAACCATACCATTTCAAGTACTCACCTTAAACACACTAGAACTACATCAGACATTAACATTCTAACACAACACTGCTCGACATCATTATAGACGTCATTATACACAAACTGAATAAAATGCACCACAGGACAATCTCAAACCTACTAATCCTCCTGTACCTCACACCTGATGAATCTCCCATTTGTACAGATAGATGCCTGGTACTAAAGCACACTCAGGCTACTCTTGTAGCTATCAACCACAACATCACAGGGTACCACACCTTCTCACATTTCCCCCCCACAGGGTACTAAACTTGCAAATTCTAATGACAGGGTAATATTCTTCTCCAAATTAGCACACTCTGTGGTACTTTCCCAGGCAAATTCTCACTACAGGGCATTACTCTTCCCCAACTTGACATACCACAAGATATTCTTCCATAAGATCTCTAATGGCATGGTACTGCTCTTTTGACAGTTTACATCAACACATACACAAGTGGACTACACTTGTATCTCTCACAATGGGATACAATTCTTCCCAACATCTGTGACACTTGGACATACACTATCTGCACGTGTCTACACAACAACACACAAATGGTTACTATATTCTTTTCCCCAAACTACTAACTATATTCCATATGGAGTCAAAACTAAATGCTCAGGTAGTACACCCAAAGCAACCTATACGTGGATTATCTGAACTTCTCAATCCGTTTTGAAGCACTAAAGGGCAGATTTACAAGCCCCTTGCGCCTTCTTGCGCTGCCATTGCGTCACTTTTTTTGACGCAACGGCGGTGCAAAAGATGCAGCCTTTTTACAACGTGACGCATCTAGGGAGATGCGTCACGTTGTAAAGCCCTGCGTCACATTATACCTGCGTCAGGTATAATGTATGCAGGGTGGGCGTTCCCATGCAGGCCTCGTAAAAGTGATGCAGTGAAATCTACAAGATTTCACTGCGCCACTTTTGGGACGCCACTGCGTCAAAACCTTACGCCTGCTTGAAGCAGGCGTAAGTAGTGACGCAGTGTAGTGGGAATAGGCCTCAACACGCATTGCTGGAGTTGCGCCATGCTTGCGACACGACTTCAGCAATGCGTGACTTTTGCCCCAACAGATGCGTCAGAATTTCTGACTCATCTGTCAATCCTTGCGCCATGGTGCGCCGTATTGTAAATACGGCGCATCCATGGTAATGCAAGGGTTTTTCAGAGTGGCGCAGGGAAAGTGACGCATCTCTACAGATGCGTCACTTTCTTGTAAATCTGCTCCAAAGTATTCCGACCACCACAATCATAACATAAACTGCAATTCCCAAAAAACAGAAGTCAACTTACATCAAGGCTTACAAACCAGACACATGCATTACCAATAAGATGAATATGGCAGATGTCAATATGCAAGAATCACCAACCACACGGTTCCAAAACCTAATGAACCTCGCGTCGGTGGGGAAAGAAGGCACATTTCACAACAGAAGCACATAGAATAGTATGAACTCCATGATTATGAAATAAACCCTCAGATTCATTTTTAACATTACAGTCAGATAAATGCCAGACAGGTGATGGTTTGCCTTCCTATGATTTCAGGACACAATATAACCTAAAACAGTCTCATTTCTATCTTGTATTTCCTTGAAAATAGACCCATTCTCATTCTAAATTAACCAGGAGGCCTTGGGTAGTCTTTTTCAAGCTCTCCAGACCTGTCTCAAACAAATATCATCTTACTACCCTTCTTTATGATGTCAAAGTGTACATAGTCAGCACTTCCATTCCAACAACTATCTCTGGAATCCAAGACATTACTGAGTCTCTCGCAAAAGCAAGTTGCACTACTATGGCTCCAAACACCACTCCCTCGTCTTCTAGCGCTGACTGACTTGTGTAGGAGAGAAAGGTTCCCACTTACATGGTATTGGCGCCTTGACCACAGGCCTAACAAGCCTTTCAATCTCCTCTAGTCATTTCACTCTGGAGACCATAAAATATGAGGAATGCTTTTAACCAGACTTCTTACAGATCACGCACTGTCCTCCTCAATATTGGTCAGGCCTCATTAGCTTACCAAGGTACTTGCTTGTTATGTGGTGCACACCCCTGTAGCAATGCAGGCAGAGCTTGTGCCTCTCAACTGAGTAATAACCAGACTCGTGAGTGATGTTTGAGCACAGCACATATGATACTTGTATAGAAATGGAGCTATGTGTAACCGTCAAAACCAATGACAGTAATGCCTAAAATGGTCTGTGCTGTTAAAAATGGAAGTGATTGGTTGGGATGCCAGTGCCAAGCTTCAAGAACAAAGACTTCACGGTATTCTTTTAAACTATTTGCTGCTTTCATTGATTTGGCACTAAAGCATAACAAATTACATCCAGTCTGGCAATTAGTCGTGACTAGAGCTCCAGTGCCATTGGCCATGTTGAGGTTAATTCCTCCTCCCAAAAGGTCAGCTCATCCTCAGTAGTTATCGCAAGGTCTGTTAAGCGGCCTCTTGTGTAAGGGGAAAAAGAGGTAATGAGAGGAGGAAAGAGGGACTCGCTCCTGCAGGTATGGTGATGGAAAACCAAGATTGGATGTTTATGGCCCAGCATCTTTGACTAATGTTCAAGGGGGCAGCAAATATCTACTTAGGGAACAGCTGGTGCAATAACTTGACAGGCAACACACCAGAGGAATATGAATATAGTTATCACAAGAATAAAATCTGGACCTACTTGGGACTTAGCTGGTGCAGAGCGCCTGGCAGACAGTAACTAGCCCAAGGGACATTTGCAGTCCTGTTCAAGCACAAAAGTATGAGGGGAATAACGCTTAAGCACAAATAAGGAGGAATCTTGGGAATATGAGACAAAACTTTCAAACAGTGAATACCAGCAAGTGCAAAACCAAAGGGTGAGAGAACAAATAGGCCAATTGTGAACTGAAGCCCAAGTGAACCACTTTTGGTCTTGGTAATATCTCTGCCACTGACCATGAAGACTTCTTTAGTGGAAAACGAATTTTTATTTGTAAGGGTGCATTATAAACACATGTGTAGAGTGCATCCGCATATAATCCTTTGTCTTGTTAACATGGAGTGTTAGAATATGAAATGTGATAACATGAACCATGATGTATTTTAGGCCATTTGGATGTAACATGGAAAGAAATTAACGTAGAAAGTAAAAGTAACTAGCAGAAACATTAACGTGCACTTGCTAAATGTGTTTATTAACATCCCATTTTCCATGTAGGTAGTAATATTAATTGAATGTGCCTTATTTCCTATGCAATTTTGTAAAGTTTGTGCGCCATTCACTTACGTTAGCTGAATTTTGTAGGCCTGAAATGCATTTTCCCTGGAAGCTCTCGCTTTAGAATTAACAGTTTGAATTTTATGTGCACTGTGGATTTTGTTCTTTCTCACGTTTGTGTTGCAGGTGGAAGAAGCGTCCTTGTTAGCTAGAATCATATCTTTGTTTTCTTAGGCGAGGAGAGAAGGGGATACATCGTCAGCTTAAGATGATAAGAGAAATTGTTGTGTTTCACATCGGAGAAGGCCTGGGAATCAAGGTCAGCATGTTGCATTTTAGAAACATCACTGCCAAATGGAGACCTACCTACGAGAACATGAATGGAGCGGATGGCGCGACTCGTCGCAAGGTGTCTTGGGAAATTTACCTGAAATAATGGGATGCAAGTAGGGAAAGTCCCCACTTCTTCCTTCTCTGCTTTTGGAGAGAGAGCACCTTAGAACGAGCTCTGTAGCTTTATGCTACCTGACCCACTGATGTGGAGAGACTTCTTAGGAAGACTCCACAGGCTGACACCTTTTACTTCACTCCTTTTCTGAGAATGCTAAAGTAGGGATCCCATATTAACGTTAGAGTAGGGATAGATTAATGCTTTAATTTCATTAACCCTTGATGCAGGGAAATTTGGACTCATGCTCTTTGATCCTCTGCATTTTATTTCTTGAACTAATTGTTCTGTTTATGCTGCTTTGGTCACGATAGGTGCGCAGATTTGGCTTTATGCTGAGTCCAATGTATTTCTACACCCTCATCTTGAGGTGTTTTTATGTTCAGTTATTTCTGGCTTTGTAATAAATCAACTAACCTTACGTAGTTGTCTGTGGTTACTATGTGTCTAAAGAATCTCCTGTTGAATTGATTTGATAACAATAACAAACGTTCTCCCCTCCACGCTTACATGCTGCTAAAAAGAACCATCAGATTGTGAGTCTAGAACAGATCTATAACTTATGGGCCCGGAAGCATTTGTCCATGCCTGTATTTTTCATTGACCTGTACTCTACGTTCTCCAAGTTTGATGTTTTAGGGATCCCTTACGAGCTACTGTGTCTAATGAAATGATACAGCCTCTCTTACATCGCACTTGTCCTATTACACAAATTTATTGCACAAGACCTTTGATGTCTGTAGCAAGTTATTTAAGGATGCCTATATGTTGTGAATGTGGATAGCTAAATAGTAAACCTTTAAGCAGCAAGCTTTTAAACATTTTCAAAAAGAGGAAATGCCTCTTTTTAGCAAAAGAAAAACATGTCAAATTGTCATAAGAGGAAATGTATGCCCACACGATTGATTGCTTCCCCCTGGTGCCTCGCCCACCCACATGATTCGCTTGGCATGCTTGGAGAACAGGAGAGCTATGGAGTGGAGAGCTACAGACATCGAGGTTGTGGCTGCCGGGACCAAAACCACCCTAACAGCACAAGACAGCTCAAGAAAGCTGTGACCGCAGCAGGCTGGTCTTGTAGAGCACCACTCTCCCCTGGTCACTTTGCGACTGCTTGACTGCGCTGGTTCACGAGTTGACGAGCTGACACCACCGCTGTAGGCACCACAGTTGGCGGTCTGATGGCCTCCCACTGCTACTGAACCTGGTTTATGAGCAGATATGGGTGTGCGGCAGGGCGGAGGGGACGGCAGGGAGAAGCCTTTGTGGTGTTGCAGTGTTGTAGTGACTTAGTGACACAGTAATGCGCGGTTGGACTGTACCACATCAAAGTACTCCTCGAAGTACTCCTTGATGTACTTTTTCCTGCTTTAACTGTTACGCATCATTACCAACTTTAGCTGTGTGATCGGAGGCGGCAGCTTCCAATTGTTTGAGTCTGCCCTCTGCTTTACCTGTTCGTTTATTCATCTGTCTTGACATTGTCATTGACTGCTATTGATTTCCTCTTCCTGCATCACTGCATCTCTGCCATTAGTGCATACCTGCCACTTGATTGACAGGAGAAGGGCTGAGTTGCCAGTAGGATTGCGCTTTCCTTGAGAGTTCTACATCTTCCACCTTATTAACTCTATCAACTCTATAACTTGAACAGCGACAATGGGAAAGGGTAAAATGGACAGGAAGCAGAACATTACCCATGATTCATTTAGGAGTAACACCACATTGGACGCTTTCCTGGCACGAGCTGTGAGGGAGATTGATCTAGTGGAGAAACGTTTATTGCTAGATACAGCAGCAGGACAGGGCTTACCGCTTCTGAAGGGGTCCCCTTTGCTGTGCATTGCCCCTGACAGACCTTGCGAGGGGGTCAGCCCAAGCATAAATGCAGCTACTTTGATACCAAGCCCGATCCTACAGAAGCAGATCCCACATTGGGCCCTGGCCAGAATGTATCCACTGGCTCAGATGAATTGGTGGTGAGGAAAAAAAGAAAATTGAAACAAGTGGTCGATGAGAAGGCCAACAAACAAAGGATCTATGCTCGCCCTGATAACCGTCCTCATACTCGATCTCGCAGGCAAACAGAGCAGGTCACAATAGTTCCACAGCAGCCTCAGATCACCAATCTAACTAGTAAACCCATGGCCACCGATATGGGTCATACTGAGGCCATTGACGATATTGAGCGCTTAGTGAAGGCGGCAATAGCACCACTAGTGGACAGGATTAGTGCACTAGAAGGGACTTGCAGAGATTTATTACTGATATTAGAGAACTTACTGACCCTTCCTTCTCGGTCTACGGTCCCAATACCCAGGCAGGCATCCTCTGGGGTGGGGTCAAGCCAAATCGAAACAACTGACTGCCACAAGCTGAACTACACGCTGCCGACGGAGTCCTGTGCCCAGGATATTATTACTACAACCATGGCTACAGGGGATAGAGTACTGTCCTCAGTGAGCTGTAGCACAGCAGGGGCAGTAGGGGTTGAGGGTTTGGGGAGGAAGATCTCACAAGGGGCAAGGGGTCCGGGTAGCCAAACCCTGCAGGACCAAAAACTGCAGTCACCCAGAAGGGGTGATTGTCGTCCCTATGTGGCAGTGCTAGTTGGAGTACCTCCCCTTTCCCACGATAAAGAAGAAGGCTATTTAGAACTCAAGAATAAAGTCTGCAACTGGCTTGCCTGTAATGCTGATTTTTCTATGCACCAATACAATGATATTTTGTTGGTGCGGAGGATTGGATTGATAGGCCACTCACCCAAAACCATTGAAGGGGGCTGTGTGGTAGTAAGCTACAAATATCCAAGAAAGGCACAGCAGCTTGTTCAGACTGGTCACAAGCTTCATAGCACAAGTTCAGCCATAAGCATTGCTCCGCTAGGCTTCTTTATAGACCTACTTTATCTAATGGAAGAAGGCCCCTGCTACAACGAGAAAACACATTGGAGGCCATCTCCGTTAAGACCCAAAACAGATTCATGCCTTTATCAGATTTGGATGCCAATGATTGACTTGTGCCAGCGATGGGCTGGTCAAAGGGCAACATTAAGGGCATGGGCATGGAAGTGAACAGCGCCTCGGTCATATCATTGGGTCCCAATGATGATTATTGCTGCTCCTTGGTAGTAGGAGGAACAATTGATTCTGCTGCAGACAAAAGGACCTGCTTTTTTGGGCTATGGCGATATAAGTGCATCTCAGGCCACTGTTTCAGTCAGAAAAAGCAAACTTTTATACTGGAACATTGCAGGCTTGATGAACAAGCTCAACTGTCTGGATTGGGCCAATTTCTTTGATCAATTTGAAATTTGTGCTTTCTAGGAGACTTGGGCAACTGGTTCTTTATTTTGAACTGGGTTCATTTGCTGCGACCAACCAGCCCTCTAGTGTGGGAGAGGCTGACCATCAAGGGGGTTTGGCGACATGGATTAACACCACTCTTACATGTTCTTCTAGAGTGATTAATCTAGGTTCCCCTGATGTTTTGTGTGTTAATCTGAAGTTCGCCATGGGGGTCTCTTTGAGATTATATAATGTCTATTGTAGGAATGGAAATCACAAGGCTGACCTAGCAGTTATTGACCTAGTTAGTGGCCACCTGGTGTCTCTCCCTCCTGAAGTACTTAGAATAGTGATGGGGGACTTTAATTGCTGCTTTGAACCAATTGATGCTTCGTCTGGTCCCATTAGTGGAGAAGAGGACGAACTATGGGCGATACCTGCTCTCACCCTACCACCAATCAGGAGGTGGCCAGCTGCTGTCCTACAACTGAATGCGTTTGTTTTGCCTAACGGTTTGAGAGCGTGTAATGGGAGAACTCCATCAGACAAGGAGGGGAGGAACACATTTAACTGGCAGGGGTGTCAGAGCCGAATAGATTACATTATGTTGAACATCAGGTTATGGCCCCTAGTTGTTGAAATCAAAGTAATACAGCGACAAGATAGTGATCATAATGCCCTGGATCTTACACTTTGTTCATTGGGACACAACGCCTCTTCTTGTGCCAATGAACCATTTTATGGGAGGCTCATCCCCTCAAGCAATCATCGAAGGCTGAGGTGGTGTGTTATCTCCTCAACCGAGTCTATCCAAAAACAGATCTATGAGGCTCTTGCCACTGCCGTGGAAGCAGTCATATTGATGGTGGGAATGCACTGACGGCTGCTGCATGGGGCAATCTCAATACCATCCATAACCCCATGTTTCGTACATTCAAGGACCTTTTTATAGTGGAATCTAGAACCCTTCATAAGAAGGCTAAAGTGGCTCCATGGTATACTAACAACTGTAGGGTGGCCTGGAGATCACTTTCAGATGCCATTAGGAGCGGTAGGAGGGACTCAATCAAGAAAGCAAGGGCTTTTTATAAAATGTTGCTTGCTAAGGCTAAACGTAAATTTGAGATGGAGAAATTGGAAGTTTTGTTAAATGCAGTGAAACTGAAAGATCATCGGTTGTTCTGGCATACTTTGGCCGATAGGACTCCGTATTTAGCTGCCACGTTGAATTCTAATATCTCGGCAGCAGCAAGGACTAACCACGTTTCGGGTTTGTATGATGGTGGGTTCACTGATGAGACCAGGACGTACCCTGGTAGTGCTGAGGGTCTCACTGCCACAGCAGTAGAGACTGCCCATGCAGAGAATGATCCACCTAGGGAGGCCCACCTGATTTGACTGTAGGAAAATTTCAACCTATCACCACAACAGAGGTTATTAATTCCATAGACTAGATCACTCCAGGAAAAGTGCCAGGGCTAGACAAGGTACCTGGGGATTTGTTTTAGGCAGATAGGGCAATCTAGGGCCCATATTTTGCCAAGTATTTTTATTGTATTTTGGAAGGCTTACCTACTCCGCCCACTTGGGTATGGGACGAGATTGTACCAATCTACAAGAAAGGCTCACAGGCCCTGCCATCTAATTATCGGCCAATCAGCCTTGTTGACTGCTCCCAAAAGCTCTTTTGTTGTATATTGTTGGATAGGCTGTGTGAGTGGGTTGAGAGCGTGTGTCTTATAACTTCCCTCCAAGCAGGGTTCAGATCTGGGACCAGTACCATTGACCAAGTATTCTGATTACAACTTATATACTGGAAGTATGTCGTTCAGAGGAGTGGTTGGCTCTATGCGGTTTTTGTTGAACTCCGTACTGCCTTTGACCTTCTGCCAAGGGAGGCCTAATGGAAAGTTCTAATGAAACAGGGTGTCCCAAAGTATCTTGTTGGTGTCATTAAGAGGCTGCATCAGAAGAACTATGAGCAGATTAGATATGGGAAACATGGGGAGTTAACACCATCGATACCAGTCACGAGGGAGGTAAGACAGGGCTGTGTTCTTGCCCCAACTCTGTTTTTGCTACACATTAACAATTTGGTAGCTCAGCTAGAAAAGTGTACCCACGATGCCCAGAGTTTAGCGGGTATGAAGATCCCTGCCCTTCTGTTTGCAGACGATACCCTACTGGTATCCAAATCCCCTATGGGTATTCAAAATCTCCTAGATCAGTTTGGTGTCTTCTGTGAGCAGAGAGGGCTTGAGATCAACCTTCAAAAAAACAAGTGTATGGGGGAGAATTATGGGGACATGAGAGGACTACCACATTGGAGGTGGGCGAGAACCAATTTTGTGATATTTGGTGAATCTTCCAACTAGTACCCCACTCCTGCCATAATGGTTGGATCTAGGCCACAGGTCTATCGCTCACAAAGCAGCCCTTAGACCTCTGCTCTATTGGAGATGGCTATGGTCCTCAGCTGACCTTGTTCTGTATCGGGTGGGTTTGAAGGAGCTACTCAGACAACCTGGAGTTTCTAGGATTCCCTGGTTAGAGCATATTAGGACTTACTTGGTAAAATTGGATGCAAACATTTGTGGACTAACCCAGGAGCCATTTCCGGTGTGTCTAAGGTAGCATTTAAGGAAATCTACTGGAGTTACATAGATGAAGAATTGAGCAGGAACAGGAGTTTGGGTACCTTGGCACTAGCTTTCCTGCAATTCAAAGATTCTTACCTCATGGAAGAAAATATGGATTCCATCGAAGCCCCTTTGACAAAAACCTTGTACATTAAATTACGGTTTGGGACCCTACAGTTGCGCCCCTTTACTGCTAAATGGGGGCAACTTGACACTAAACTAGACCTGTCCTGCTCTTTCTGCCCTCAGATCAAGGAATGTATCAATCGCATATTGTTCTTTTTCCAGCACTATCATAAACACGGGAAGAAGTGGATTTTACCGCTCTTTTGTAGCATGGGGATTGGGGATTTTTGGGTTGTCTCCAGAATCCTCAGATCAAATACATCACCCTTGATTGTTTTTGCTCTGTCCTGCTTCCTAATGGGAGTATGGAGAATCAGACAGGGCAGTGTAGGGTCCTGAATACTGTATTGCACTGCTCACCGCTGCTGCTAGCAATGCGACCTAGACAAATGCTCTAGTTAAACCTCTAAACCCAATGGCCCTCCTTAACGAGGTGTTAATTCTCCACCAGAATTCAGAAGTATAAGGCATATGGCTGTAGCATGTTTCATCAAATCCTACGACAAGCAATGTCTATTGATTAAGCATTGTTCAAAATTGCCTTATGATAGCTTTTACCTTTTTTTTATTGTATTGGTTTTACTGTTTTAAATGTTTGTTATGTCAATTGTATTTATGTGAATTTTTATGGCAGCATTTGCCGAATAAAGAATAAAGATGAAAATATGGTTTCTTTTATTTTCCATTGAACTGTCTGTGTACATGCTTGGTGCCTACCTATGCCATGGATCACACTTTCAGACAGTTCTCTTTTTTGTCTTTTCAACTAATATGCACCTGTCTTAAACATCACCCTATGTAACCTACTTGTAATGCTTGCAGACCTATGTGCCTGATCTGAAGATCAGCCAGTGATTCCCTGATCCACAAACTGCAGTGCTCACCCTATGCACAACACTGTGGGCCTCATTTACAAAGACCTGGTGTAGGGCAGCGCTGCTCTGGCGAGGCATAGGTTTTGGCACTGCCCCAGGTTTACATGAGGTTGTAAATCTGGGGCAGTGTCAAAATCCATGGGTGGTGAGTGGGAACACCCACAGCAACACCTATGGAATGCCTCCATGACGTGGAGTAAGGCAAGGCTGCGCTTTGCGCTGACTTGCCTTACTTCATATTGAAGAGGCCATGCAAAACCACGCAGGGTGGCCTTGTGTCGTCTCATAGATATGATTGAGAGGCCTGCGCCACCGGATCGTCATAAAAAGTGACGCTCCGGTGGTACAGGCCTCTTGTAAATGAGGGCCCAAGTGTTTGCCTGATACACAGAAAACATCCCGTGCTACTCCGAAGCATATCAGCATATCAGCGAGTACTTATCTTTCATACTTTACATGTGTGCCTTGCAGCAACTATCCTGTGGTTCGCTGATGCACACCTCCCTTTTCCCCTGTTGGACATGGTTGTGAGTGACTTTTGGTCAGTATGCCTGTATATTTGATGTTCTGTGTGCATGAGGTTCCTGTATGCTTGTTAGACTTGTGCTACACTTTTAAAGAAATGATTATCTTGAGGTATCTGTGCGTGTTCCTCAGTTGTTTTGCTGCCCTAAGCTGTGTGCCTGTCTGTGCGTGCACCACACAAAAGCCAAACCTTTAAACTTTGTAACGCTTGTCCAATAGTAGATTCATGCAGCTCTGCTACTTGTGTTGATGTCCTGTTTATCCATCCATTGACTTAATGGGGCAAAACCACCCCATTTCGTATGACCGTCCATTCTTCGCTAGTTTAAAAACATTGTGCTCAGTCAACTCTAACTGAATGCAAGGAAAATGGCCCCAGACCTCTACACTATGTGGTTCAATGCTTTACGTTTATGTACAAAAGTGCAAGATCCCACCAAATTGGCAGTGAAAACTGTTAACTGAAAATGACTTTTCTAAGTGGCAGTTGCATCTTAGGGGCGAGTACCTAAATCTCAGTAGCCATATGTAGACAGTGCCTTTAAATTAATTATATTAAACTGCATTTTTCTGATGCACACAGGACAAAGTATTATTCTCATTGTGTTTAGTTCATCAATCACAGGGGCTTGTTCTTTACATATATGAATGATACCCGGTGTGTAATGCATTGCCACCTCCTTTCTTGTCAAAAACATTATGTCATCCACAAATAACAAAATTAGGGATGTTCAGTGCATAAACTGTATTTGAAAACCATTGGGAAGGTTTGTGGATTTTCATCTGGAAAGGTATTTGGTTATCCACAACGATAGACCTGTGTAGTTATTTTCCACTTCCCAGTGGAATTCCTCTTTTTTACCTCATACAGTGCTCTGCTGCCTTTTGGCTAGGTTCACACAATACAAATCCCACATACATACAAGCATCAAAGAAGAGTACAAGTGATACATGTAAAGCAACACCAACAAATAGTTAAAATTTCCAAACCAAAAGAGTTCATTTGATGATTGCTGCAGGGATTCTGCACACATACAGAACTATGCGCAGGAATATGAGCAGGAATATGGGACCTTGGTGTATAGGGAATCTGCGACCCACACTGCCCTTGGACAGACAACATAAGACTGTGGTGTCGTTATATCGACGACGTCCTGTTGATATGGAAGGGGGATGAACAATCTGTTGTGCGGTTCCTGGACTGGTTAAATCACAGGAACCCCTTACTTTTCTTTACATCAACTGTAACCAAGACAGGGTTACCCTTCTTGGATCTAATAATTGAACCTAAGGAAGGCAAACTCCAGACCAGAGTCTATCATAAGCCCACTGATAAGAACGCCCTATTGGCATATGATAGCTTTCACCCCAAATCCCTTAGGGAGAATCTGCCGGTGGGGCAATTCTTCCGATTATGACGGAATTGTACAGAGAAATCCACTTTTAAAGAGGAAGCCACTCTTCTTTCCAAAAAACTTACACAGAGGGGATATCCTGAACGCACCATTGCGAGAGCTAGAAAAAGAGCTACTAATGCAAACAGGGACAATCTTCTGGAGAAAACCAATAGACCAGAGAAAGATAAACCAGTATGTGTCACTACGTTCAATACGGCCTCCCACCAAATTAAACAGGTGGTACTGAAACACTGGAGTATACTCAACTCCAACGGCATGAATGTGGCTAAACCCCTGTTCTCCTTCAAAAGGAGCGCCAATTTAAAAGATCTGCTAGTACACACTAGACCATTTGCTCCTCAACAAAGAAGAGCGATAGCAATAGGGCATCTACCTCCCCTTCAGGGCCACTCACGATGTGGATCATGCAATGTATGCCACCTGACCAATAACACCAAAACCATAGATGTTGGACTCACCTACCCGTGGGAACAGAGATCACAGACCAATTGTATTTCTGATCGGGTCATCTACCTTATCACATGTCCCTGCCGCATGCAGTATGTGGGCATGACTAGTCGCAAGGTTAAGACACGGATCATGGAACATCGCAGCATGATACGGTGCTTGAAGACCAATACCAAACTTACTGCACACTATCTGGAGAAACGCCACACCATCGACGATCTCACATGGACAGTCATTGAGAAATCCAAGATGAACCCCTTTACGGGGGATAGGATGAGGGCTCTTCTCTTGAGGGAACAGAAATGGGTATATCGCCTCAAAAGTCACCTTGTGGGCCTCAACGACGATATTCCGTGGCATGCCCTCAACAGATAGATGCACACCCATTGACAATATGAACATTAGATTGAAAAGATCATGTGCATGTCCCCGGATTAGCTGCACTTGATATTGGTACTGTGACCTTTATTCAGGTGATACTGGGCTCCTGTTGGGCATTTTGAAGCAACTATCCATGTATCCCCTGGGAAGATAAACTGAGCTGTAAATACATCTTGGTGAATGGGGCGAACCCAACTATTAGTGTCCCACACACGTGTTCCCCTTTTGGTATGAATATTAACACCTAGAGATGGTTGTACATACATAAGATTAGAGTTATGTAACAGGAATGGAACGATCCCACATACAACGATATGGCCCTCCTCCTTCCCTTCCCTCCCCCCTGCCCTCCCCAGCCCACCCACCCTATTTGGGCTTTGTGGCACTTTGCAGTCCTCGGGATATATGCGGGACTTGCAGTCTAGCTGGGCTGCTTCCCACGAACCACCATTTATAGGCAGGTTACCTGGCCTATGGGACGCGAACACATGGTGCGTTACCATGGCAATCACCGCGTTGACGGCGCGCCTCAATAATACATAACCGCGCGCAGTACGCACCCCATGTGACCGGAACTATTCCGGACGAGAACGCAGGTATAACTGACACCGACTCGCTCCCTTACCGCAAGCCTACGCAGCGGGAAGAGGCGAGCAGCTGACGTCAGGAGCACCACCCTTGAAGTAGTAAGGAGAGAGGGTGGCATACTGGGGGCACTCTTTGGCGTATTACGTAATCGTACCAGCATGAGGCTCTAAAGCTTTCTTAAATCATATGCGCTTTCAAGTACGAGGGCGTGTGTGTTTTTTCAATATGCCTTATTTCCAACTATGCAGGACGGCACGTTTGATTGAGGCACCAACCTTGGAGTAGTAAGGAATAAGAGGGAGGCACGCTGAGAACATTTTGAAGAGGGGCACAACACAGTCGTACCTATGAGGCACTTAAGATTTTCCTAAACATCTGCACTTTGCAACTCAATGGACGTACGTTCTCTATCTGCCGGTTTCTAACCATACTGGACGGCATTTCTGATTGGGGCACTTTATGTATCATGAGATACATTCGAAGCTCTAAGTAGCGAGAACTGCTTGTTACATTTTATTATATTAGTCTTTATGAACCTTTATAATAGAGACCAAGACAGCACGTGCTATGTGCCTTGCATTACGTTGTAATTCATGGAAGAGATAGCACCCGATCACTGTAAGGGTGTGGAGGATCCAATACAGAGCAACTCTGATGTCATTCAGTGGTGTATCATGATATTCCATGACTATTAACAATGACAATGTCTTTCCTTTTTCCTCCAATAGAGTGTGACTATAGGGGTCTCTCCTTGCCTCCCGCCATTTCAAACAGGACTTAGGGGTAAACTCGGTGAGTTAATACACACCGCACTCCCCCTGATGCAGTTGGTGGAGTGTGCGGATACGGAGTGTGGTGTGAGCGACGCTGGTATCCATTCCGATAAGGGAGATAACAAGTATGACTGATTGATTAAGGATACTTGTATGACTCCGATGGATATGAATAGGAGTTTCTTAGGGCAATTTACCCACATCTCTGGTGGAATGAGTGGTCTAACAGAACACACTTGGATGTATATGTGCATTTATACATATATATGGAGAAACACGAGGGAGTCTATTCCTTCTAATGCCTTTCTTTGGTATGTTTCTTGTCCCCCTGTTCCTTTTTAGTAAAAACTATATTTATCTTCGAGGAATTTCCTCGGGTACGGAAATAGGGGTCCTGACATCCTCTTATCTCCACTTGAGGTGGGAGAGCTACACAGTGACACGGGGGGCCGGCAGAGTCCTGAAGAAAGCCGGCGTGACCCCAAACGAGGGGCACAGACACACGGCCGAAACATGTTGACCACCCAGCAGTATGGAGGGGTGTAAGGAGCACATTACATCTCCCAATCACCACCATCCTTCACGTTTTTAACCCTGGCCAGAGGGTGCAGGAATAAAGTTATAGGCACAGCGGCACCTCCGAGCTAGTTTTAATCCACATCACACTTCACTTTCACTTCCGGCATTCCCAGTCACTTTTTGCATTGTTTCTCTTTTGTGTTGTATTGTCTTCCCCTACCCTATTGCTCCACCCCAGGCGTTGGCTGCGCCGGGGTGTACAAAAGCAGCCCTATGATGAAGCATGTCACACTAGTAGTGTGAGTTAGGGCAGTATTAAGACACACAGCACGTGCCACCACGAGAAACAGGTATTTTATTGCTCCCTACTCCTTCTGGTGTGGAAAGTACTGACCTTAGTACCCACGAGCCCAGGACCGACAAGCTATAGTGTCTCACTTGCTCTCCTACTCACTTACATAGAAACAAATGATTAGACACCCCAGAACACAACACTCCCAGATCTCTCAGGAATCGCGGTAACAAGACACACCCTTTCGCTCTCACTCTTGTACTTGTCCACAATAAGATCTGACAGAGACACGGAACAGTTTAAAATATTTATTTTAACTAACGTGCCCTAACATGTAGTATACGTGCCACAACAAGCAGAAAAATGCATAGTGCAAATACAGTCAGCATAGCAGCTAGTCCATATATCATGAAGGGAGATGTCATCATAGAAAGACAATGGAGAAAAGACTATAGGGCCAGATGTACAAACGTTTTTTGCTGTTGCAAAAGGGTATTCAACTCTTTTGCTACCGCAAAAAATGGTGGTGTATGTACCAACGCTATTTTGCGAGTCACAGACTCGCAAAAAAGCGTTTGCGACTCGCTATTAGGAAGGGGCGTGCCAAGGGCGTCCCTCCCTGATAGCAAGTCCAAATGGTATGTACCTTTGTTTTGCAACCGCATTTGCTGTCGCAAAACACTTGCAGTTTACCACCTACTTCAGGTAGGTGGTAAACCATTTGCAAATGGGAAGGGGTCCCCAGTGGACCCCTTCCCCTTTGTGAATGGGTGCAAAAATATTTTTTAAGGTCAGGCAGTGGTCCCAGGGACCACTGCCGCCTGCCCTTAAAAAATTAAACTGAAATGTTTCATTTTACTTTTTTTTAAATGCAGCCCGTTTTCCTTAAAGGAAAACGGGCTGCATTTAAAAAAAAATCAACAGCTTTATGTAAAATGCAGTACCAGACATGGTGGTCTGCTGACCCCAGCAGGCCACCATTCCTGGGAGTGCTAGCCATTCCCAATGGGGTCCAAATTCCGCTTGCCTCATGAATATTGATGAGGCATGCAATTTGCAACCCCATTGGGAATCGCTAACAGTGTCTGTGACACTGTTGTACATTGCATTTTGCGACTCGCAAATTGCGAGTTGCAAAAGTGAAGCAATTTGTGAGTCGCAAAATGCAAGCGTCGTACATCTGGCCCATAGTGCCTAACCTCCCTCCCCTTGCTAAGGAGAAGTATTACTATATAATAGAAGATCTCTGGGCTTTGTCAGCAGACCCCATACCTGAGCCTATAGATGGTAGATCTACATCATAGGTGGTGTCTCACTCTTCTCCCTGGAAAGGTCCCTCACCAAGTGTGTGTTACCTATTCGTGTACCCCACTAAAAACCAAAGTACATAGTCCAAACAACAGCTGCATCTGTATATTTTGTCTGGCCAGAACAAAATAACAAGGGGCATTGTCATTCAACCTTGCACATAATGTTCAGTCAAAGGCCCAGGAACATGCAGAGAGTGAACACAGCGATGAGTTCTCATGTGAAAGCAGCCATAGAAAATATTGCAAAAAATAAAGACGTGTAGTAAAGTGCGCAAAGCATCAGTCAAGATGCAACGTGCTCATGCAAAGTTAGTGAAAAACAACAATGTCCCTATGGCCCACTGACATGATCAAATTAAACCAAAATAAATTATGTATGGATCAGGAGTTATACAAATATTAAAATGCTTTCTTACAAATCTATTTCAGACCAAAACCTATATGTTATCTAAAGGGGTGCCATTGATTGACTAGGTCCTGGACATGCTTCATGGCCATTCATATCTGAAGTGAGCAAGGTAGTGGTGCACATTTATCAAGGGTTTTACCTTTTGACTGTAATTTTTCTTTCAAACTCAACATCTACCGGGGTAACGCAGAAAGTGTATGGGAACAATGCTTCACAAGGCTTAATGTCCTCTCTGCGATGTCCCATTGAAATGGATTTGCTACTTTGGAAAAGCTCTGAGCGAGAGAAGTCTGAATCTTCGACTCAGCAGCAATGCACCTTTGTTGGATTGACTTGCCAGTTTCGTCCTGGACCTCCAGAAGTCTTTCAAGACAGATTTCTCAGGATGTTAGGAGGAGTACACTTTGACACAGCCAAGAGTCCTAAGACCTCAGGAACAGCACTCATGGGTCAAATCTCACTCCAGAAACTACCAGCAGAGCAGGTCCAGTTGGAACTGGACCGGTCAACAGGGCTCCTCAGGCAATGGCTTCTAGCAGCTTGTTGTGTCCCTGTAACTTAACAAGAAGTCAGCCAACTGATCCGTGGAGTCCACTTCTTTGTCCTGGATAAAAGTAGCAGCAGATCCAGCCTATCCGGCTTCTTCACAGGTTTCAACAGCAGGTCCAGTCCTTCTTCTGTCTTCCATAGGTCCAGTAGTGTTTTGAAGATGGTGCACGGGGTGCCACATTTATGCCTGGCCCTAGCCAGTGGGTGAGGTTGGCTCATGGCCCCTCCCTAATCAATAGGGTAAAAAGTTCCTTGGGTAACCATACCCACGTTTGCAGCTGTTCCTGTGTTCTCTATTGCAGGCAATCCCTCAATGCCCCTTTCTACCTAAATCCAACATGACAGAATATTTCTTCGCCTGTGCAGAGCCCCTGTGCCACCTGAGAGGTGTGGCCGGGGAAATGAGCAACCCCTCCTCGCTGCTCACTTCAAGCTGGTTCAGGGAGCTGTTCCTCTCCCACTGATATTGGTGCCTGGGTGACTAGATTGGCAAAAGAGTCATGCCCAGATGTCAGCTAACATTTGCCTCTGACAGTGTAGGCCTCTTTGAAGTTAATTAAGTTCACGGGAACAGCCCAGATGGTCCTCCTGCCAGAGGATCAGGACACCTTCCCACACCCAAGGCTGTTGCCTTAGTTCTGGGTTTAAAATTCCCACCTCATTAGGCAGCTATACAGCTCCTGTGTGACAGTTGGAAGCCCATGCAAATGGGCTTCTAGAGGCTTTAGGCAGGAAAAAGGTGACGTTGTAAAAGTCCAATGCCTAAAATATTCATTATAAATTCGACTTTATCTATGAATTGGACTTGCAACAAATATTTTAAAAAGTCCAGGAATTAACTTTGTATCTGTTTCCTAGGCTGAGATAACATTATCATATTGGACCCCTCGCTCACAGTGAACCATCAGATCAACGTCGTTACCTCATCATGCTTTCACACACTATGCCTGTTTCGAATGACATTCAGATGGATCCCCACTGTATCCAGAAAAACAGTCAGCCACACACTCATGAGCAGCAGACTCTACTACAGCAACGCACTCTAAGCAGGCGTCACTCAGAAACTCCTCAGAAAACTTCAGAACATTCAAAACGCCGCAGCCAGACAGGTCCTCAAAATCCCTCGCCACAGCTACATCTCCGAACACCTCCGAGAAGTCCACTGGCTTCTAGTCAACAAAAGGATAACCTTAAAGCTCCTCACACACATCATGTCCCCACCAGACACCTCCGCTCCACCCAGATGGCCTTGGCCACTGTCCCCCGGATCCACAAGACAAGAACTAGAGGAAGATCCTTCTACTACCATGCCACCAAGACATGGAACACCTTGCCGACCCAGCTCAGACAATCCCAGTCGCTGACCAAATTCAGGAAGGACCTCAAGACCTGGTTCTTCGACTTAACACCTTAGTGCAGATGGGTCAGCAGCCCCCCTCCCAGCACCTTGAGACCTTCATGGGTGAGTAGCCCACTTTACAAACCCTGATTGATTGATTGATTATTAAACTCAATATTGCTACGGAACAGCTAACCCTGCTGCAGCTTTTGGAGCCTTGTCACTGGAAGGACGTCTAGGATTAAACTTTTACATTTCCTACTTTTACATACCATGCATCCTGCCTTATGGACATTAAGGCCTAATTGGCGTTGACATATTAATATTTAAAAGGAGGGTTTAGGCCTGTCAAAAGGTTTTTTTTCTTTTAAAGAAGTTATTACTGCAAACTGGACATTAAAATCTATCATTGAAGAATTCACATCATCTAACAACTCAGATCTCCCTAAAATTAAACGATTTTTACTCTTGTGATACTAGGGAAGGGCCAGAATCAAACTGAAATTAAGCGAAAATATTTTGCACATACAATTAACAAGGAAGTAGTCACCCAGAAACATCCAGACCCGAGCTCTCAAGCTTTCCAGGTCTATGTGTGAGTAACTAATCCAGTAAAGATCTCCTGTTTGCATTGTGGAATTTGTAGTTCTAATTTTATATTGGCATTAACAAAACTATAAATCCTAAAATGCAAAGAAATAACCTGCGGCGGATGAGCTGCTCGCGCATGGACATGGGAAATATGACAGCTGTGCCAGACAGTCATCCGAACCCAGTCAGCCATTGGCATGCCACCACATCCCCCAAAACGGCAAGCAATACAGAAGTGCTGCCAACATATATAATTAATAGAAACTACAAACAATCAATGCAGGCACATTCAAAGCAATAGAAAATGGCAGGACAACGACCAAATACTGGCCCAGAATAAATGCTGTTGTGAGTAAAATGCTGCAAGTAGCCTGCACCCTCTCCAAGCACAGTCCTTCCAGCAGAAAGGACAAAGACTCAGAACAGAACAGTACCATCTGAAAACATCTTCTTCAATCCTTATGTACTTCAGTGTTATATTGTGTGTGTGTGTATATATATATATATATCCTTTCCGCAAAGTCCACCTTTACTGACTGCTGGGCGCTCTGTGGTGGTGCGTGTTGAGTACGGCAGGACCAAGCCGTTACAAATATCGCCACGATATCCCTTTGAACAGGGATTTCCTCACCGCACTCACAGCTCTTTTAAAGTTGGAAATAAGTATGAATCATCACATCATACCAACGCTGGTTCCAGGGTGTTTTTATTTTCAAAAAACGCTGCCAACACACAACCCCAACGCGTTTCGGTCTCAGCCGAGACCTTGCTCACGGGGAACAATCGATCAACACAGGGCGCCATACTCTTTCAGTTCTATTTAAAGAAATATATTTCATGACCCAACTTCCTGTTAAGTCCAACTGTTGCATTATGGTATTTGTAGTTGCGCCTTTCCATGTTGTCGTTAAATCATGGAGCCATGTTTACATTAAAATTACATTATGGCAACAGAATGACCAAATAGCTTAACTTTTACATATATTCTCGTTACAGCACTACTTAGTCTATAAATTCAATCCTTCCATCCATTTCAAAGTGTTCTATTTACACAACTAAAAGGGAAAACAAATTAATATTCTTAAATAACGTTTCATGCGATAATTTAGGGTAACTACATTAATTCTAGCAGTTAAGTGAAATTTTCATTAGTTGCTGTCAATGGCTGGGCTCGAACCCTCGTTCTCTATTTCCATTCCACATATCTTAACATACTGAGCTATTCCCTCTTGCTTATTTTATAGCTGTTCTTGGCATTCATAACCTATTCCAGTATTATCCATTTCAACCCTGGCACCCGGCCACTGTCATGGGGAATATGCATTTTTGTGTTTTTTATGTTATGAAACTATAATAGATATTATACCCTTACTTACTAAAGCAATCCAGCCCTCCAGTGGGCATATGCATTTTTATATAAAAACTTGTAGTACACCCATTTCTAATTCTATATCTGAGTCCACCAACTCCACATTATTAAGATCTTTGTTACTAATATAAACTTCTTTACTCCTTCATACTAAATTAGTGCCTTTTCATTACCATTTTTTTATATGTATATTGTATCTCTTCATTCGTTGCAGCCATAGATACAATGGGAATTTTATATCAAAAACATATATACACATACAGTTAAAATCAAATCAGGGAGGTTAATATTCATGTCATTTTTGATGTCCGAAAATGCCCTTAGCATCATTTGTCAAACAGTCTCACTAAGTCATCATATATGTGCATCATAAGTGTGAATGAAGCTCCTCATCTTGATTTAACCCTCTCGGGGTCAGGGTTCGAAAATTCAGTATATGCCTGGATTCCTTTTGCCGCAGGATTTTTTCTCTATCTCCACCACGGAGTTGTTGTTCCACCTGTTCCACGGCATAAAAAGTTAACAATTTCCAGTTTCCACCATGTTCTTTTTCCATATGCTTAGCTATAGCATTACTTCTGTCAGTGTTCACTGTTGCCCTCACATGCTCTAAAATCCTTTTCTTTAGGTCACATATAGTACTGCCAACATATTTAAGTGGGCAGGGGCACTCCACTATGTAGATCACAAATTGACTCTTACAGGTTATTCTTTGTCTGATTTTCCACATTTTTTTGTTAGCCATTTCGATTTCTTTTGTATTTTTAGCAATGGTACATACTTTGCAACTGTTGCATTTGCGGAATCCCACACTTTGTAACCACGTTGTCTGTTTTGTTTTATTTCTGAAGTGACTATGTACCAACACATCCTTTAGATTTTTTGCTCTACGAAATGTTATATTTGGATTATCTCCCACTATTTTGGCAACTGTGGGGTCCAAGGTTAGAATATTCCAGTTTTTTCTTAATATATTTCTGATCTGTTTGTTCTCTGTGGAATACGTAGTGATCAACCTTACTGTTTGCTTCGTCACATCCATGAGGGATGTAATATGTGACGTCATCAGCAGTGCATTGCGGGGGCGCGAGTTATAGTTAGCTGAACTAACTATAACGGGGGAATTTCTATGGTTTTGTACGAGTGAAATGTCCAACTAACTATAACTGTCCCTAAAACCTATGGTTTTTTCAGTGAATTTCTAAGGATTTTTAAATGCTAATTTCTAACTATAACGTGCCTGAAACCTATGGTTTTTTCAGTGAATTTCAAAGGTTTTTTAAATGCTAATTTCTAACTATAACGTGTCTGAAACCTATGGTTTTTTCAGTGAATTTCAAAGGTTTTTTAAATGCTAATTTCTAACTATGCCTACAGAGGTAGGACATGTGAAGAAAGAAGAAAAAACGCACAGAAAGAAGCAAAAGAAATGCAGAAAGAAGCAACAGAAGTCCACAAAGACGAAGAAAAGAGCAGGAAGAAGCAAGACATGTGCAGAAAGAACCAACAGAGGAGCAGAAAGAGGCCTTGTTGCAAAATCATCCTGTGCCCACAACTTTTTCAGACGGGTACTGGTGGTAACTGACTCAGACTAACCAGGCCTAGAGCCAGTGCTATGCTAAAAGACACTTAGAATACAGTGAAAACACCTACATACACTAGGGAACACTATGCGTTGGGGTACCCCTGTGATTAGCATGACTTCCTCTGTAAGGCCCTAGTACATAATAGGGCAGGGGGATTAAAAATTCCTCTTTAAACGCGCCCCGGGGCGCATTTGCACAGTGGTGAAGGGAGGGGGGGCCTGAGGTGACATGTGTGCAAACAAGCCCTGTGGCCGTTTTAAGTTGGGAGATTAAGTCCCCTTGAATCCTGAGGGTCCCTGGGGTCCAACTAGCCCACTAGGTACCTCCAGTAAGCGCCACTGAGCTGCGTTGCACAGAGGTGTAAAAAGGGACGTGGCCTGGACCACCTCTCTGCAACGTAGCCCTGTGGCGCGCACTGGAGGTACCTGGTGGGCTAGTTGGCCCCCAGTGTCCCTCAGGATTCAAGGGGAATTAATTCCCCAACTTAAAACGCACCACAGGGCATGTTTGCACACATGTCACCTGAGGCCCTGCCCCCTCCCTTCACCACTGTGCAAACGCGCCCTGTAGCGCGTTTTAAGTTGGGGTATTAGGTCACCTTGAATCCTGAGGGTCCCTGGGGCCCAAATAGCCCACCAGGAACTTCCAGTAAGCGCCACAGGCCTGCGTTGCAGAGAGGTGGTCCGAGGCCATGCCCCTTTTTACACCTCTCTGCAATGCAGCTCTGTGGCGCTTACTGGAGGTACCTGGTGGGCTAGTTGGACCCCAGGGACCCTCAGGATTCAAGGGGACTTAATCCCCCAACTTAAAACATGCCACAGGGCGTGTTTGCACACATGTCACCTCAGGCCCCGCCCCCTCCCTTCACCACTGTGCAAACGCGCCCCTTGGCACGTTTTAAGTTGGGGGATAAAGTCCCCTTGAATCCTGAGGGTCCCTGGGGTCCAACTAGCCCACCAGGTACCTCCAGTAAGCGCCACAGAGCTGCGTTGCAGAGAGGTGTAAAAAGGGGCGTGGCCTGCACCACCTCTCTGCAACGCAGCCCTGTGGCGCGCACTGGAGGTACCTGGTGGGCTAGTTGGCCCCCAGGGACCCCCAGTATTCAAGGGGAATTAATGCCCCAATTTAAAACGCGCCACAGGGCGCGTTTGCAGAGTGGTGAAAGGAGGGGGCGGGGCCTGAGGCACGATCGAGTCTTTTTTTGTTGTTGATTTTTTAGAAGGGGGGCTGTGTGGCCCCCTTCTTTTTTCCTTTTTTGGGCCCTGGGGACCCCATCCCCCAGGGCCTGACCCCTTTTTTTTATTTAAAAAAAAAAAAAAAACTGAACGGGAAGGGGGCCGCGTGGCCCCCATCCCGTGGCCAATTCTGGCCACGTGGACCCCATCCCTCGGGGCATGGCCACATTTTTTTAATTTTTTAAGGAGGAGAGCTGCGTGGCCCCCCTCCTGAGGCCTCTATTGGCCCTGGGGGACACCATCCCCCGGGCCCGGCCTTTTTTTTTTTAAATTTTGGGGAGGGGGCCGCGTGGCCCCCTTCCAGGGCCACTACTAGCCCCGAGGACCCCATCCCCCGGGGCAGGCCCTATCCGTTGCGGACCGTGGGGGGAGCCCCAATGCCCCCACGGTCCCGCCGGCTCCCCGCGTCCTGCAGGAGCCGGCATTGCTTTTCCACATGCTTTCCTTGTGGAAAAGCAATCTGCTTTAGATTTTGGAAGAGAGAGGAGGTTTCCTGCTCTCTCTTCCAAAATCCAAAGCAAGTTTGCTATGGCAGGACGGGAGCCGCGAGGCTCCCGTCCTGCCATAGCAAACTGCAGTGTCCCGGGAGTGGGCACCCCGGGACACTGCAGGAGCCGGCCCTGGGGGGTGGCGGTCCCCAGGTTCATCACAGGCTCCAGTAGGGGGGCCGCGCGGCCCCCATCCCTTCACTTGCACAGCCCCGGGGAGGTGGTGGTCCCGGGGCTCGGGGTCCGTTACGGACCCCCAAATTTATATATTAGTGCCCCGGGGAGGTGGCGGTCCCCGGGGCATGTGGGGGGGGCTCGAGCCCCCCCACACAGGTATATATATTTTTTTTTAAAAGAAGCCCCGGGGGGTGGCGGTCCCCGGGGCTGCGGGGGGACAGTGTGCCCCCGCGATTATAATTGATTTAAGCCCAAGGGGGTGGCGGTCCCCGGGGCTTGGGTAAAAAAACAAGACCCGGGGGGTGGCGGTCCCCGGGACAGTGTGGGGGGGATTGGGGCCCACCCCACACATTTTTTTACTGCCCCCGGGACCTGGCCCACCCGGGGGCTTCAATTAAACGAAGCGCGGGAGCCCGCGCTTCATTTTTTTTTTATTATCACGGCCGGATTTGCGCACCCAGCGCGAATTCGGCCGATTTAAAAAAAAAAAAAATGCTTTTTTGGGCCCTGAGCAGGCCTAGGGGGTCAGGGTGTTTCTACCCTGCCTCCTTTTCTTGTTTTGCACCTTAGTTTTTCTGTTTTCTTGTGCCTCGGTTACCGAGGCACAAGATGGCTGCCAACACTTCCTGGTTTGGAGTGTTGACAGCCAATTAGCATGAAGCTCGTGATCGGGAGGGTGTGCGGATCCTCCGCGGCCATAGATATCGAAACTATTATTTTTTGAATTTCTCAGGAACTACTGAACGGATTTACACCATTTAAAAAAAAGGGCGCTTTCTGAACCAAGCACTACCTTTTGCCAAATTTGGTGTAATTCCGTTCAGCAGTTCGGGCTGTAGCCGTGTCTAAAGTTTCCTATGGGAATTAACATGGAGAAAACACGTTTTGGGACCCCCCTTTTTTCTAGGCCCCCGCTTGCCGAATCACCCAGAAACTTTTAAGACAGGAGCTGACTGGAGCGCCCCACTAGTTTTGAAAATTTCGCGATGATTCGTCATCCGGCGCCAAAGTTATTGGGAAAACAAAAAACGCTTTTCCTATGGAAACTAGGTCCTAACTATAACTATCTACTGGCGGACGCCAGTAGATAATATATATATATATTCTTTTCTACTTAATTTATATTTTATTAATTTTGCCCTCTCATTTTTCAAACACGCATAACATAAAATTTATATCACAATATAGACAGGAATTTCAGCATTGTCGGGTGGTGCTGTTTTACATTACTTTCTTCAGGACACAAATCGCTCTAGAATTGTTTCTTCCAGCATGCACACTCCTGCTCCATTGCCGAGGCTGCACTTGTATCCTAAGCAAAGTTATGACGCTCTCAGCACAGAACACCTTCAGAAAATAAACTGTTTCTCAATAATGGCTAATGGATATGAAAAGTCCTAAGTGAGTCCCACTGTACCTTACAAGGTGCTGCAGTCTTAAAATGGAAATACATTTCTTCATTGAAAAAAAGACACTTTTTATACGGGACTAGATTAAACAAAAAAGTCCTATGTCTGTATATTTAATTTATGTAAAATTGAATTGATGAAGTGCATTGCACAAGATATATAAGAGACACTGCAATTGTTATAAAATTGATGTTGAAACGGATTTGGAGGCAAATATGAGTTCTGTGGGAGGGGCGTGGCCAGCAGCATGGCGGACTAGACGTGTCCGACCGGAGCTCCGAGGGCTGCCAAGTGATCCTGAAGTTATCCTTAGCTCACGCACACGATCCTGCCTTGAAACTCACGGGCAAAGTGCAGGACGCCGGTGTCCACGCTCCGACTGGTCCGTATGACCGAAGAGAGTCCAGCGACGGAGAGAAACAAGAGGGAGAGCGGAGTCAGGGTTGCAGACAAAATGGCGGCGGCCCGCTCGGAGCAGTGAAGAAGGTGTCTCCGAAGGGCTGTCGACTGCATTGGACCGAAGGGAGCGGTGAGGAGCGAACACTTCCCTCGTCCTTCCCCCCCCGTCCTTTGGCTCTGTCCACTCACGCCGTCTGCCTCTGTGGGGTGCTGGGGCCGCTGCTGCGCGGCGTTGAGCCGAAGACAGGACGGCGGCGCTGAGGGCCGGAGCCCCGCTCGGGAGGTCAGAGATGGGCGCAGGGACCAGTGACGCGCAGTCGGCGCCAGCGGTGGTGTCCCGGGCGGCGACGGAGGCAGAGGAGCCCAGCCACATTGCGGTGCACGTTGCGGCTCCGGAGAACTGCCGCCACATCAGAAGAGATATCAGCGGAGGCCCCGGGACATGGGTGGAGGGACGGCGTGTCAGGATTGAATGGTGATCGGCGGAGGCTCCAGCCATCACAGGTCAGGTGACACCGCAGAGAGGGGCCCCGACCGGCAGCTACAGAGGAGATATTTAGACTGGCACGGTGAGCGGCGGTGGGGAGCGGGGAGCGCGACTGCCATAAAACAGAGGCTACAGCACACGAGTTTGACGCTGGGGAGATCCCCCCCCTCCTGCCCTGCTGACAGACACAGTGGCATGCAGGAAGTTGTTTAAACAGCAAGGGACACACGGGATAACGAGGAATGACGTGCCCCACCAGCCTGGTCACACGATACCCCGTGAACTAGTGAGGGGGTGGCAGGTTAACCACGGCAAGGAGAGACAACGGCGAGCGGGCCTTAAGCGAGTCAATTGGTGGGCGGATCCCCTCCCCCACCATCAAGAGCGTAGGCAAGAACTGTGAATATACTCGGGGGGACAAACCTTTTAGAGGGACCGCCACTGAGTGGTCACAAGGAGGGCAGCCTGCAGACGGCAAACAGAAGAAGTGCCCCGCGGTATTGCGGACGCTACGCTTGCCCTGTTCATGCGGGTGGTGACCGCAGATGGCACGGGATAAGGACCCCAAACCGCAGAGGCAGGGGAAAATGGACAAATTTGCCAAGCCACTGCCGATGGCAGACCCCCTCCCATCCGGGTCTGTGAACGCACCTGACAATAATGTCATCCTTCAAGCGATTCAGTCCTCCAGGGAGGTGTTGGAAGGCAAAATTGACGAGATCAAAATTGATGTTAATCTGCTCTGTCAGGACCTGCGGAAGGTATCAGAGAAGGTAACACAAGCTGAGCAGCGTATATCGGAGGTTGAGGATGCCAACCAGGTCCTCCGGGGTGAGGTCACGGCCTTGTCGGCGGCCATGAAAGATGTGCTCTGGAGGGTCGATGATGCGGAAAATCGGGCACGCAGAAACAATATTCGCTTTCTGGGATTTACGGAGGCAATTGAAGGAACGGATGCGGGGGCATACCTGCGTAAATGGTTGCTGGAATCCTTCCCTAATGCACGATACTCACCATGTTTCATAATCGAGAGGGCGCACAGAATACCGGGGGGCCGGCCAACAGTGGGAGCCTCCCCACGTCCGCTGATTGCGAAGTTTCTCAATTTCCACGACAGGGACCTCATCCTCCGAGAATTCTGGCAAAAAGGGGACATTCGGATGGACAATACAAAGATCATGGTGTTCCCGGACTACTACCGAGAGGTACAGAAGCAACGCAAAATGTTCGATTCCGTAAAAGACAAGCTAAGACAGATGCAAATCACGTACATGCTTCTATTCCCTGCCAAACTTAAAGTGATCTATCAAGTAAAGACACTGTTCTTTAACACTCCAGAGGAGGCCTGGCATTGGCTGGAGGAACGCCCCATCCAGAGACCGACGGGAGGCCCAACAACACTCTCTGGGAAGGCCCCATCAGGAAGCAGTAGCAGACCCAGAACACGACGCATTAAGGGAAGGAGCAGAGAGGTTGCACAACACGGGACACTCAGGGCGACGCCATATCGCAGTAGGAGAGTACTAGGATCCGCGCCCCGAGCCTCAGACTCAGAAAGCCTATATCGCAAAGAAAGGCTCAGAAGGCCCCCACAGACGGAGGATATAGCCAGGCAATGCTCAGCGGACTGTACCGATCAAGATATAACAACGGACTCGAAAGAAAAACATCCTTTGTTACACAACATCAATCTCCTTGAGAATCGGGGAGAGACAGGCATGGAGAATGACATGGACGCTCGGAACCAACAGGCTGGCACAGAAGAATGAAGAGCAGTGATTGGCTTGGAGAACCGCGAGGACAGCGGACAGACGTAGGAACTCGCACGCCACCCCACGTGTTCTGTCTATTGTTTTTTTTTTCTTGTACCTGATTTTTTTTAATTGTTTACGTTGATTTGAGAGGGTAAGTGTGGGTGGGTGGGCGACAGACCTCTCTAGTCCATACACGACACAGTTGGTCCGGTTGACCCAAGGGGTAGTCGGTTGGATAATGGAGGAGTGTGGGGAGACGGGGTGGGGGGGTGGGAGTTGGGGTTCTTATATTGTTATATGGCAAATTCGTAGGAAGGCAGACATTATGGGAACACTGAGATGACAGCAGCGGGGTAGGGGAAGAAGACGCACCAACGGGCGGGATACATGGTACCACCAAGATGGCTACATCAAATCCAGGAATGTACTCGATCCTCTCCTGGAACGTAAACGGGATGGGGAATAAGATCAAGAGGGGGCTAGTGGCCACATACTTTAAAAGGCTGAAACCAGATGTCATTCTCCTACAGGAGACTCATCTAAAAGGCACTCAATGCCGGTTCCTAGGTAGAGGGGCATATAAAACACTGGCCCACGCGGGATTTTCCACCGGGGCAAGGGGGGTGGCAATACTCATCAGGAAAAACCCACCCTTCAGACTAGAACGCACCTGTACAGACCCAAATGGTACATACGTAGCAGTTAAAGGAGTGTGGAATAGGCGGCACATCAACTTTGTCAGTGTATACGCACCACCTAAACTTCAAGGCCAAACAATGGAGAAACTTGCAGCAATTTTACTAGAAGCGGGCTCTGACACGCACATCATGGGGGCGACTTCAATGACGTCATGGACCGCACAAGTGACCGCACGACTGAAGCAACGGGAGGTCCCAAAGAGACGCCGCTTAAACGGTTTGTAGACACGTTAGCGCTCACAGACATATGGCGTAGGCAACACCCCCAGACAAGAGCTTATTCCTTCTACTCAGGAGCACACAGGGCCTTCTCAAGGCTAGATTATATATTTGCCCCGGCGGGGGAACTGGGCGAAATACAAAAGATAGAATATTTGGCAAGGGGCCTCTCGGATCACTCACCCTTGTGGCTCACAGTAGGGACCAGACACAATGGCAGAAGGGGGTATGGAAACTGAACCCATGGGAACTCAAAGACACTAAGGTTGCCAGGGAGATTAGGGTGGATACAGAACTGTATTTCAGAGAAAATGTGGGATCGGTAGACTCGGCCATTACGCTCTGGGAGGCGTATAAACCTGTGTTGCGCGATAGGGCACAAAACATAATGGCACACAAAAAACGCAAAGAGGAAGAGGAGATCACTGGGCTGGAAACCCGAGTATTACAACTAGAATCACAAGCGAGCGTGGATTATTAATAATCCCTCCTTGTTACGTAGTTTACAACTCCTCAGACAGGAATACTTTGCACTCGCCAAAAAAGACGCGCAGGACGCGATGCAAGCCATGCACAGGCGTTTGTAGGATGCTGGCGATAAGACGGGTAGGCTGCTAGCGTGGATTAGCAAAAAAGAGCTAGACAGTAGATGGGTCTCGCAGATACAGACGGAAGACGGACGAACCCACCTGACCCCGGATGCAATGGCAAATGCCTTTGCGGACCACTATGAGTCCTTTTATAAGCCGCAACCTAGCCGAAGTGTCACAGAGTCTGAGATATCTCTCGGCGCTACAGCTCCCCAAATTGGCGGATGAAGAGTCCGTGACACTAGATGAACAGATTACACAAGAAGAAATAATGGCAGCCATCAGCCAGTTAAAAACCGGGAAGGCCCCAGGGCCCAATGGGCTACCCCCGGAATTTTTTAAGCTGAACGCGACGCTCTTCTGCCCCCACCTCCTCCAATTATATTTGGAGGCGCATGAGATGGGAAGCCTACCTAGAGATTTGCGGACTGCTACGATTGCGGTGATCCCTAAACAGGACAAGCCGCCACAGGAATGTAGCTCATATCGCCCGATCTCCCTTATAAATATGGAGACCAAGATATTAGCCAGAATATTAGCAAACAGGCTCATGGTGGTAATCACTAGTCTCATTCACAGAGACCAGACCGGCTTTATGCCTAAAAGGTCGACAAGGCTCAACCTGAGGAGACTACATAACTGGCTGGAGGTGGCGCACAAAAGAGAAGATCCACATCTTCTTCTATCTCTAGATGCCGAAAAGGCATTCAATACCGTCCACTGGCCCTTTCTCCTGTCTGCCTTAGAGGAGTTTGGTTTTGGGCCAGTACTTAGGCGTTGGATTGCCATACTCTATGACAAACCCATGGCTAGGGTCAGAGTTAACGGGGTAATGTCCCGGGAATTCCCCATAGGCAGGGGTACCCGACAGGAGTGTCCGCTACCCCCCTTACTTTTTGCCCTAGTGTTGGAACCCCTTGCCTGTGTTCTCCGAGTACACAAGGACATAACTGGCTTTAGGTGTGGAGAAAACGACGAGACCGACGAATGCATATCGCTATATGCTGATGACATCCTAATGTATATCACAAACCCAGACGCGACGCTCCCGGCCATTATGGACAGCTGTGAAACATACGGCGCACACGCGGGATATAAAATTAACTGGGGGAAGTCATATCTGTACCCGATAGATAAGAACCGGGGCTATACAGTGGGCCCAAGCCAACTCCAGTTGGCACAAGAGGGTATAAAATATCTAGGGATCTATGTCACAAAGAATACAACAATGGCGTTAGATCGCAACCTCCACAGGGTGCTCAGAGAGTTCCGTGCAGACACGGAGAGGTGGAAGACCTTGCCACTGACACTGCTGGGCAGGGCAGCATTGTATAAAATGATTGTGCTCTCGAAGTTTCTCTATGTATTGCAAAATACATACCAACTAATACCGGCCGAGGTATTCAGGAGAATTGATGACACACTAAGGACATTTATATGGGACGGACGACCTCCGAGGGTAGCGCTGGCGACGTTGCAACGCAACCAATATAATGGAGGCATTTCCCTGCCAGATCTTAGGGCATATTATTGGGCAGTGCATCTAATCGTTGTGAACGAATGGCACCATATAGAGAGGGACCATCCCACATACGTACTTGAACGCACGCAGTTCACCAAGCGCCCATTCACACATTATCTGTACGGGGGGCGGGCACAGCTCAACTCCTAACAGCAACACGGGTGGTCGTAATAGCATGGAAGAAGGCGGAACGACACATGAAATGGGATGGCCGGGTTACTAAGAAACCCCGCTTTGGGTGGGGAACCGGCTGAGGGAAATCACGAAACTGCGTGGTTTCAGACAATGGGACCTGTTAGGCATCTCACACCTTAAAGATATATTATACCGTAAAGAGCTGGTCACCTTTCCGCACCTGCAGGCAGAATACGACATGAACGTAACACAACATTACAGATATCTGCAGTTGGCCCATGCTTGGCGGGCGCAGCGCCTAGACACCACTGACATTCCTGAATTCGCACCCTTAGAGGGCCGACTCCTGATGGGGGAGTGAGAAGAAAAGGCGGTTTGATGGACGTATAGAACAATCAATAACAAACCGGACACACTGCAGAAACTGCAGACAAAATGGGAGTCCGAGGTGGGAGAGATGGAGGACTTGGACTGGGAAATGGCGTTGATGCATCCCAGAGAGGTGGCCATCAAGTCACGACTTAGGCTGATCCAATTCAAATATTTACACAGAGCATACTATGACCGGGCATGACTGCATCGCAGAGGGGGGGCGGAAACGCCGGAATGTCTGCGCTGCAGAGCGTCAGTAGGTACATTCTTTCACATGGTCTGGGGATGCTCGGTGATTCAGAGGTACTGGGCCACCCTGCTGGGGGAACTGGGAAACATATTGGGAGAGACAATTCCGCTTAATTCACAGTTTGTCTTGCTGGGAATATCCTCCGACATTGACCTCCCCAAAACAAAATTAATTTTGCTTCCATTGGGTATGGTGGTGGCGAAGCGTGACCTGGCCAAGGCATGGGGGATTGCGGTGAGTCCGCCTCTGGCGGAATGGAAAAAGAGCATGGACATGTACATGTTAGGGGAAAAGACGACTTACAAAGCTCGAGGCTGTCCTAAAAAGTTCTGGAAAATATGGAAACCATGGCTCACACATTATGGACTCTCACTTGCTGATTCACAATGAGCTCTTATGGTGGAGGCCAGGGTGGAGGGACAGGCAGGGGCCCACGGTGCCATGCCGGTATTTGAGACTGCTGCTTGATTGTACACCACTGCTGTTTGCATGTGATACTGATGTCAAACCGAAGAGACTAAATTGTTTTGCCGCTGATGTATGTTTTTATATCGTAACTATGAAAATGCCAATAAAAATATTTCACAAAAAAAATAAAAATATATGAGTTCTGTGTCTACAGCCCTGACTCTTTTACAGGACCTTGAAGTGGCAGTAAAGAGAGTGCACTCATGTAGTCACAAAATGTGCAGCTTTGGCTGACAAGACTGTGCTAGGGACATAGAGGGTGGGTGTAAAATCCAAGTCCCCAGAGGCATTGATGAACCTGAACATGCAATAGTTTTTGGCCTCTATCACCCAACGTAGGTTTTTTCCAGCTGCTGCCTTTCTGCCCTTTAGAGAAAGAGGGAGAGGTGTGAGAGGGTGTGAGCACCAAGGATGACATAAGAGGGCAGAGATGACAGGGGAAAGGCAAGCGTGAGGTGGGAAAATGCAGCAGCAGGAAAGCTGGAGCACCAGGGAAGTGAAGGCTGGGCATATATGATTGGGAAAAGAGGAAAGTGTAGGGGAGAACAGCGGAAAAATGGAGGGCCAGGAGGGAACAAGGTGAAAGAGGAACAGCAAGGAAGAGAAGGTTGGACGACAAGGGAATAGCCAGAAAATGTAAATACCCCCCACTTTGAATCAAAGCCAAGTCATTGCATCCCTCCCAAGAAGGGCTCTATTGTCTCTTCCATCCAATCATCTATCCATACATACTTTCGTCCTTCCATTCACCTGTTGATATCCCCCATTTTACCTTTACATTCTGTCATTCATTCATTCTTTCATCCATCATTCAGTCTTTGACAATTCAATCCATACATCCATCCGTCTACCCTTCCATATCCAAACATATCCATCTCCAAGCCCATCTATCCATCCACCCTTTAACTCATCTATCATCTATCTATTCATCCATCTATCCGTTCACTCATCCATCCATCATTTCAGTCATCATCTATCCTTTCAGTTAACGGTCCATCCTTTCACTCATTCGTCCCCCTTTCACTACATCCATCCATCCTCCCGTTCACTCACTCATCCATCCATCCACCCTTTCAACCTATCCATCCATTGTCCCTTTCACTCATCCATCTATCCATCCTTTCACTCAGTCATCAATACTTTCACTCAGCCATCAATTCACCCTTTCACTCATCAATTCATCCTTTCACTTATCCATCCATTCATTGTTTCACTCATCCATCCATTCTTTCACTCATCCATCCTTACATCCATACTTTCACTCATTCATCCATCCATCTACATTTTCCTTCACTCACCCATCCACTCTTTCACACATATACACATCCATCCATCATTTCACTCACTCACCCACCCTTTCATATTAATTATGAACCTTTTTCTGCCAAGTTCCAGACAGAAGAGGGCCATCAAGAACTCTGCCCCTGCTGTAGATGCTAAAGCGGGTGGTTCACGACGCCCCTGTCAGCCAGCAACCAGGTTCAGACAGGAGGAGAAGATGAAGAGACATGCACTCCCACTCATTTCTAAAATTCAAATGATGTACATAAATGCAAAAGGAAATATGGCTCCTTGTTGTCAGAAGTGGAAGGAAACACTGAACCATTCATAAGGTGAGTGAAGACTAAATGCTCCAGGATGGGATAATCACAAGAATAGGGAGGAAAGTCATTGAATCAGGAGCAGGGAATTAAAAGATAATAAAGCCATCCAATCTTGAGCCAGGGGCAGACCTGAGTCCAGCTCTATTTACTGTTGTATAGAATGCTATTTGGCAGACAGTTAAAGATACCTGTAGTGAGACCGCAAAAATTGCCCACAATGCCACAGACTCAGAGAGAATATGAAAACTGTCAGAGAAGACACAAAAATCATTGGCACATAACTGAGGATGAAGTAGTAATAGATTGGGACAAAAGACTTGCTAAGAGGACACCGTTTGACAGGTAACTCATAAGAGCATGCAAACAGATGGCTAGTACAGAGAAGTGAGAGAGCGCACACATGGTACGAGAGGTTACAGAGTTAGAGAGACGTTACAGAATGGAAAGGCGCAAGATAAACATTAGTGTAATTCCCTCATCTCTTTGAAGTTCCCAGTATTTTGAGACAAACCATCACCCTCTCTAGCAAGCTCCAAATATTTTCTTGCAAAACATAGGTTTCAGATTGTCAGCGAACCATTGCAAAGTGCCTGGTGCATGTTTATTTGTTGAAAATGGATGGTAAATATTTAATCCTAAGAGTGATCAAGCTATGAAATCGTGATGAAAACATTACTTTTTTGTATTTTGTTTTGGTTTGTCAATACTTAACACTTCAGTTTTTGGTTGTTACATCCATAAGTTACGAATGTGTATTTTTTTGTGGTATGTTCATGCTTTCTTAATCTATGTGAAATGAAAAATATCTCACCAAAATTCAAATACTGCAGGAGAGATTGCAAACACAGTATATGTTGTGTGTGATATCACTGTTTTTCAGTGAACATCTTGGGCAGCCTACCTGACTTGTTGCGTTAAATTGGTATAGTCTAGTTGGTATATAATAAACTCTAATAATTGTATAAAAAGGTTGTAGTTGTTTAAAATATTGCGATCAATTCAATTGAAAGTATAAATATATTCTGTTCTATAAAAGATGGAGGCATTGAGGGAACTCGTTTAATCCAAATTGACATTTCTGTCCAATATTTCTAAATGTTTCTTCTTGTTTTTTAATTTAAAAGTCCTTAAAAATATTATTCCAGTTCTTCCTCTTGAGTAGCATAAGAACCTAGTACATCCTACCATTATGGCCAGAAATGAATAATGCAATTTCCTATTCCTTGGCCTACCTAAGTATCTTCTTAACCACCTTCAGATGATTCAAAATTCAGCTGCTCATCTCATTTTGTATATTAAGAAATTCTGCCATGTTCCTTACATCCTTACACTCTCAACTGGCTCTCCATTGAGAAACATCTGCCTAAGTTATTCTGTATCTGCCATCTTCACATTCATCAAGCAAGCATATCTAGAACCTGTTCACATGTTACCCTTCTGGCAGACACGTGTTCTGCTTGGGTGAAACTTCTTCACATATCTCATATTATCAAAGCTTATTCTGTTATCTAAAGGCCAGGGCCTGGAACAATTTGCTTTAATCTTTTCATTCTACTACTTCTTGCACTAATTTTAGCAAACTCCCCAAAACCAATTTATTTACCAGTTAGCCTATCCACTCATACCCCGACTCCTTTTGCACATGCTTATTATAACTGCACAAATGTCTCTATAGCTCAGTTAAAAATATTTACAAAAATTGTTCGAAAAGAAGAACAAAAGTAAGTAATTTCAGTGTCCCATGTGAGTTTGTTACTTTGTCTTTGCTATTTTTATGTCTTGCCTAGACAGCTTTTAACAGTGTGTTGTGGAAAAGACCTTTTGTGGACAATATCAAAACCTACAGTGGGTTTGGGCCAATCATTTGCTTGCTTCTTATTCCATTTCTTTCTGTCCTTTTTCTTGTGTTTGATCCTCCCCTGGAGTATAGCCTCTGTAACATCCTTTTGATGGGGCAGCATGTATATTTCCACTGCTTACTTTCAGAGAACTACTTTTTTCGGGGGGTTTTTCAGCAGTCTGTGAAAGTACATCCCCTGTTCTCTCCCTCACACACTGCTTACCAAATGAAATTCTAACTCCCTCACACACTTCATGCTGCTCCTCCCCCAGCTTGTCTATTGTTTCTACCCTATTCATGTCCTGCGCCCCCTGCTTTTCCTGTGTTGCTCCTTCCTCCCCATCCTCCACAAGTTTCTAACATGCTTACCCATCTCTTTTCTTAAAAAATACTGTTTAGGGGTATGGGAGCGGGGTGGGGTGGGGGTGGCGGGGTGGGGGGAGGACTGGCACTGGCAATTTGTTTTCCCTTTCTCTGGTTCTATTTTAATTTACTGTTCCAAGATGGAAATTTGCCATCTTGCAACTATGAATGAAAACAGAAAACAAAATGGTTGAAGCCTCATAACGCAGGCACACACACACACGCACAGTGAAATGCTTGTTTACCATTATTGTATATGATCTGTTCTACTTTGAATTTGGGAATGACTGGTTACATCTGTAAAAAAGATACTCAGAACAGTAAAAAAAATGTATTAATAATTGAGACTACCTGAAATAGCACTGTTTTAAGGTCAGAACAGAAAAGTGCATGTAGAATTCTAGCTAGACGTTTGTTCTTAAGTTGAAATGGACAGAAAAATATTTTACTCCTGCAAAATGATAAGGTTTTATTAGTTATTTTATGGCCTTTTCTGGAACATTACTTTCAAGAAATTATGTATCAAGGACATCAATTTAAGTTATGACTTACATGTCTCGCTGGATACTGTTAATGTACTTTTTTGCTGTTATTTCACTTCATTTAATAGAACAAATGATGATAATATAGAATCTGTGTAATCTATTGCATGTTGAATATAATGTGACAGGTTTTTTAAGCAAATTTCAACCTCAAGACAAAAAGAAAAGAATTGCAAAAGTATCTTTTTATGCTAATTGGTCAATTGTGTGCATTGCATGCATGTTTCTGAAAGGCACGCCCTTCTGAAATATTCACGGAAATGCACAACTGTTCAAAACAGTCCCTTTTCAAGCCAAGGATAAATTTATGGCCGATCACCAGAAATTATATAACTGTAGATGTAACAAGCATTGACAAAGCCAATAGGTCTCGCTTACGTAAAAGCTATTGACTTTGTCAATGGCAAAAACACTTTGACAAAGCCAATAGCTATTGCATAGGGAAAACCTATTGGCTTGCCAATACTTGTCTTACCTTACTTACATAATTGGGTAATTGTGCCCCGTATACATACAACAAAGGTTCGCCTGTAATCTCAAGTCAAAACAAATCTCTACTTAGCAGCTGGGCCGGTAAGTGAGCTGCATACATATTCTTGGTGGTGTAACTCATTTAATCATAAGTAATTACTGTGGTAAAACTATGTAAGAAAATATTAGGGATCGGATACAAACCAAAAATTGTTTACTAAAACTCGAGTGAACTTCCACTTGTGTATGGATGTTTCTGGAAAAAATACCCAAACTCCATTACGCAAGTAGTTCTAACACAATGGACCATGCACGTTCAACTAATACCATAGACACAGCCATATAATGATTGGAAACGGAGCTGCAACTACCATATGAAAGAGATGGGTACAGGAGTGAAATAAGAGGCCCGTTTCATTAATATATTACATGACTATGGTAAGAGTATCGATACATGGGCATCAGATTAAAAGACTTGTTAGACATTGATTTAACATTAGAGTGAGCGAAACTGCTTTAACTACAATCCAAATACCAGTATATGTTGCTCAGCAAAGCACTAAAACATTACGGGGCAGATTTACAAGCTCCTTGCCCCACTTTTGCGTCATTTTTAACATGGGAAAAGTGACGCAAAAGTGGCGCAAGGGGCTTGTTAATCTGCCCCTACGTTTTCACATATTCAAACTTGATTACGTTTTAACTAAGTTGGATTTTGGTAGAAAGTGATGACGTGTACGGCTCCTGCATGACCATGCCATGGGGGTCACAATTTTCTTCAACAACCTAATGCATTCTGGGCGTTGCAGTATTGGTTTACTTCAACTGAACCATTTGGCCTAACACACCTAATAAAAAAACATTTGTAAAGGAAAGACTAGGCCTGATCATGTTGCTCCTAATGACATGGTGTCACCTTGTAACCTTAATCAGTCCACTTCTGAAACAGGAACCATGGATTTCAGAATAGCAGAAACAGGCAACGCTAAATGGCCTCTTCCTTGTAATTCCCTGAATTGGCGTTATCGTACGTAGTGATGTTCCTAATTGAGCATAAGGAGATACCCTTCTACTGTGCATGCCAAATTACGCGGGGAGGGTGCGAGGGCCTTGTTGCTCTGACTTCACATACAGCCAGAAAAGAACACAACAACAGGATTCCCAAGGCATTTTCTGTTGGAAGTTTACAGGAGCAAGACAGGCTTAACCCCTTCGGCGCTGCGCGAATTCTCCCGCTGTGCGGGAGAATTAATGAGTGGGCGTGTTTCGGACGGCACCCGGCCGTCCTCCGCACACGCCCACCGTGACGTCGGACAGCCAGGGGCCGTCCTGAGCACCGAAGAGGTTAATCGTAGAAATCACGACTGAGCAGGCCATACTTCTAGAAATACACAAGTGATAACACCTAAGGCAAGAATTAGACATACCTGCACACAGAAAGAGATTCATGAATCAGGCCTCTATTATTCAGGTGTAAGTCACAGCTGGGTCCAAACTGGGGTGGCGTGGTGAGCAAAAGAACAATGGATTAAACCCAGATCTTTGTGATTGGGGGTGAATGTTTGCATTGTTCAGCATTCCGTCCATGATTTGTTCCAATTGGTTTTGTTCCCCTAAGTGGGAAGGGTAAGTCCAGATGTGGGTCCCGTGCTCACTGCACCACTGGATTGAAGCTAGCCTGGCTGATAAGGGGTGATGCTCCGAAACCGGTCCCAGGATGCTCGTTTCCGGTCCAGGGAGGACCTGGCTTGGCAGTTCGGGCTGGACTGTTCTTATGAGGAACAGGGTCAAGAGTGATTTGCATATGGCTGGGTCCAAACTGGGGTGGCGTGGTGAGCAAAAGAACGATGGATTAAACCGAGATCTTTGTGATTGGGGGTGAAGGTTTGTATTGTTCAGCATTCCGTCCATCATGTGTTCCTTTTGCGTAAGTCACGGCTACGCCTGGAGTAAGACACACCTACAGGACAAGCTTTGTGAATTGGGCCCACACAATAATTGGGCCCATGCACCACCATGCCTCAGTTTCACAACGGTGTGAATATATGAAACCGTGCTACAATGTCATGGCAATAGCATTGATGCACCATAAACAGTAACACAGTAAAAACCTGGGTGAGCCATAGTTGCACTGCGAATGGTAAACATATTTGCATAGTTCCGACCATTCTTTATCCAGCATGGGATTTCTCACAAACAGCCATTGCGAAAACATAAGAGACGGGATATGCTGTGCATTTAAACAAGAACACAGTGGCATTCTGAAAGATTTTATGATGCGTTCTGTAGTTCTAAAATTGATATAGTGAAAAATCCTGTGAGTGAAAATAGTATAGTGCACTTAAAGACTGTCTCGAACATTTGTGTGCAATAACGTGGCTTGTAAATAACAGAAGGGAGAGTTCAATAGAGAAACAAGCATTTGCAATGCAATAGGTCTCGCATTTACGCGATTTTGAGCTATTGACATTGCAAATAACAATGCCTTTTATTTTTGTTTTTAAAACATAAATAAAGGCATTGTCATTTACAATGCCAATAGCTTAAACTCGCGTAAATGCGAGACCTATTGCATTGCAAATGCTTGTTTCAATGGGAGACTGTGTTCTCGTTCGGAACACAGGCTCCCATTGAAGTCAATGCGAGTGCGACCGAACGATGTTGGGAAGCATCGCAATCGGTCGGACTGACTCGCAGAACCCGATTCGTTCAGAAACGATTCCGAGACCGATTCGGTCGGAAGAGTTTTCTAACGAGATCGTAATCGGCCCCATAGTATGTAAACTCGATATTTTTGTAGACACTATTTTCGACATAATATTCCGGTGTCACAATGTTGTTCTCAATATTCTGTCTTACAACCATCCTGAGGTGGTGGATGCCTCACATGAGATGTGCTTGGGGCTGAAGCACGGACACAACTGAAGTTTGTGACCATGTCCAATTAAGACTTGCACCTACCTCTACCAATGTCTCAATCTACACAAATTGCTACCTCACCACTCTTTGCCTTTACCTTTTTTTAACACCTCTATTTACCAACCTCAATCACCACCTTACCATGTCTTCTTCAGAACTCTCAAGTTTTCCTATTTTGTATATCTTTACCGTACCAACTGGTGTAAACCTTGCCTCTTATTCAAACATTCTTAGCTAAATAAACTTAAATTTTAAAGAAGGTTTGGCAAAGGCAGTAGGTCATGTCTCTTTACTTTTCCCTTGCTTTTTGCATTTCAGCATTGAAAATAAAAAATCCCACAACAATTCCATAATCGTGCAGTAATGCATCATAATATGTTAGCATACATCAGGGGTAGCACCATCTCTGGCATTGGCACCAATGCAATGACCTATGCAATCGCATAAATCAGGACGCAGAGGTAATTTTCCTATAGTTAGAACTCCAGGATAGCAGCCACCTACCTTAGAGCAGTAACTGTTTTTTTTAAGTGGCTAAAGTGCATTTAGGGGCAGGAAAACCCTGATAGCACATTGCAAAAATTGGGACATCCTGAAAAGTTACAAAAAAATTCAATTTAAAAGAAAAAGGACACGGAGGGGTGGGGGAGCAACAGAAGAGGCGAGGCTGGGAGAGCAAGTCAACACCGTTGGAAAGCAGTGGGGAATAAGGAGTGGTGTGGGAGCAAAACAGTACCCCAAAATTTAGACAACTCAAAAGGTATTTGCCTTGTGCTGGTTCTCCCACAAGTTGGAAAACGTATTTGCCTTGTGCTGGTTCTCCCACAGGTTGATCTTGCACATCAAGGCGACTCCCCAGACTCTCGGACATCAATTAGCAGAGTAAACAACTTAAAATTAATAGAGCCACTCAATAATTGATTTCTAGATCAATGAAAAGTTAAAGGGTTTTAATACACAGTTCAACATATGTGAACCAGAGTTAATATCATGAAGGCTGTCAGCTACAAAGCATTACAGAAAAATGCAATATCAGAAATCATTCTGGGTAGCAAATGAGCAGCAAAATCAGAAAAGATCGGTCAGCACTCCTAGTAAACAGGAAAGTCTTCTGGCTCACCCCTAAAATCAAGGGGTTCTTATACACTTTTCTTGCATAGAAAATTAGAGAAACTGCTAAATCATCATGGCGTAAGTTAATGTGTCTATTTTTTTAGCAAATTAAGACTAAAATACATGTTATTAGCCTAAAACAAATGCAAAATTGTGATGGTGCTTATTATTATTCAACACCCTCTAAGCTAAATTCATCTGGAGATGTTCTAACAAATATGAAACATTTAACAGTATGACTTTCAGTCACCTTGAGAATGTTTCATGTCCTAGGAAACAAGAAGAGTTCATTGGAAGCAATGGAAACAAGCATTGAAAATGCAACAGGTCTCGCATTTTTTTGAGTTAGAGCTTTTGGCGTTGTAAATGGGATTGTGTTTTACCTATGTGTTATGGAGTTGTATGTATGTGGTGTGCAGTGTAATTATGTGTGTTGTATTGGGATAGTTAGTTGTGGAGCAGTATGAACCATAAGTAAGGAGAGTGAGGAGAAGAGCAGCAGGAGGTACAAGTAAGGAGAGCGAGGAGAAAAGTAGCATGAGGCACAAGGAAGGATATTGGGGAGGAGAGCAGCGTGAGGCAAAAGGGTGGAGAGGGAGGAGAAGAGCACAGTGAGGCATCAGGAAGGATATTGAGGAGGAAAAAAGCAGCGTGAGGCAAAAGGAAGGAGAGTGATGAGAAGATGAGCCAAAGATACAAAGAAGGAGAGTGAGGCAAAGAACCGTGTGAGGCACAAGGATGGAGAGTGGGAAGAAGAGCAGCAGGAGGTACAAGGCAGGAGAGCGAGGAGAAGAGCAGTAGGAGGTACAAGGAAGGAGAGCGAGGAGAAAACTCTCTTTGTACCATCATGTGGATGATTCTCTGTCCCTTCTTACAGCTATGCGTCTGTTTGTGGGCTAATCAAACAACTCTCCTGTCAATTTCTTGATGTGTATGATTTCTCTATCCTTGTATACAGCAGTCAATGTATGTCTTTACAACACTCCACACAAGCTTGCTGCAAACAGCCTGATGGGAGCGAGTCTCTAGTTATATAAAAGTCACATCTTTGCCTGAGGACCGATCCGCATGACTTTGCAATCTGCATTCCTAAGATGATGGTTTTCAGCTTTAGCATACAGCTTTGCATTTATGTCCATGTCTTTGGATCCATTTTTTTTCGGAGGCAAAGACAACCATGGAATGTTTGCCATTTTAGGAATGCACAAACAATCTTGCAAACACCACCGTCTACAGGGGTGTCCAACCTTTTCTTTAATAAGAGATTCTTATGTTCAAAGAAAATCATCCTGAGCTACTATTAGTGTTGTAAAAGTGACCACCTCAGATAGGATTCCAGTAGTGGCCACCCAATGCAAGATTACAAGCTGTGATCGCCACAGTGCATCAATGTGTGTGTTTCTCACACGGTGTCCTTCATTAGACAGGGAGAGAGTTTCCCACGTGTACCCTGCAGGGTGCATGCGTGCGTGTGTGTTTCTCACACGGAGTCCTTCACAGGCAGGAAGAAAGTCTCTCACGGTGTGCCCTGCAGGGTGCGTGCGTGTTTCTCACACGGTGCTCTTCATAGACATGCAGAGAGACTTGGCCTCTCAGGGTGTACCCTGCAGGGCTCGTGCGTGTATGTGCTTCTCACGCAGTTTCGTGCGTGTGTTTTTCACACAGTGTCCTTTATATACCTGCAGAGAGAGGGGGCTCTCACTGGTACACTGCGTGCGTCCGTGTCTCACCCATGCCCTTCATAGACATGTAGAGAGAGAGAGAGAGAGTCTCTCACGGAGTACCCTGCAGGGTGCGTGCGTGTGTGCCTGTCTCACACGGTGCCTGTCATAGACCTGCGGGGAGAAAGTCTCTCATGGTGTGCCCTGCAGGGTGCATGCGTGTTTCTCACACGGTGCTCTTCATAGACATGCAGAGAGACTTGGCCTCTCAGGGTGTACCCTGCAGGGCTCGTGCGTGTATGTGCTTCTCGCGCAGTTTCGTGCGTGTTTTTTTCACACGGTGTCCTTTATATACCTGCAGAGAGAGGGGGCTCTCACTGGTTCCCTGCGTGCGTCCGTGTCTCACCCATGCCCTTCATAGACATGTAGAGAGAGAGAGAGTCTCTCACGGAGTACCCTGCAGGGTGCGTGTGTGCCTGTCTCACACGGTGCCTGTCATAGACCTGCGGGGAGAAAGTCTCTCACGTTGTTCCCTGCAGGGTGCATGCGTTTCTCACACGGTGCCCTTCATAGACATGTAGAGAGAGTCTCTCACGTTGTTCCCTGGAGGGTGCATGCGTGCGTGTCTCACGCGGTGTCCTTCATAGACATGTAGAGAGAGTCTCTCACGTTGTTCTCTGGAGGGTGCATGCGTGCGTACACATTTTTAGCGGGCTACAAACAGGAGTGTGAAAATTTTAAATTGCTTTAGTGACGTCTTGCAAACGTGGCAAACTTTGTAAAAAGTCACATAGAGGGGAAATGTAATCTCCAAACTGTTTTCTCATAAGCTTTTACCCAGAAAATATTTTTCAGGTAAAAACTTCATGCACAAAGGTCTTTGTAGTTGTTCCCACAAAACCTACATTTTGCAGAATGTGTGCCTGTTGTTTTATTGGACAAAAGAAACACTGCCAACTACTTGAAGCTAAAGATGTTTTTTTTTTTTATATATAAAAAAAACCTTTATGAAGTTGATGGAGTCTGACTTTGACAACTTCATACACCCCACCTGTGATTACAGATGCGCACAATGGAATGGAATAAGGAGGGACACTAGAAAAATGTGATTCTGCTGCTGCAGCGTTTTCTGCATAATTAGGGACTTGCTGCATTTGCCACATAATCCATCATCTGCTGCACAATCTGCATATTTTAAGAAAAGCATTTTTTCTAGGTCAAACGGATCACAAGTTACTAAAAATGTGGCAACATGTGTTCCCGCACAGTGGACTTCACAAAGGTCTACTGGTCATTTTTTCAGTTGATTATTGCTGTATTTGGTTGTTAAGCTGATATTAATGAGGTGAAGTATTTGCCCAGAGAATGTAACCAGTTGTAAAAATGACAACATAATGAAGTAATACTATCACAAAATGTGCCATATTATGCCGTATAATTTGCCTTTCTTTGTCGCATTATTTAGCTAACCTTGTTGCATAATTTGGTCCTGCCCTGCCACATAATTCCAGTGGCCCTGGGAATAAGGTGATGTTGGACAGCAATAGAACCATTTTGCCATATCTTTCAAAGACACTTTTTGTGCTACGCACTTTGCCATATGTTTGCTGCTTGGGTAATAAAGAATTGCATGGCCCGCCTTCCACAACTCCTAAGCTTATCACAAGGATGTGAAGAATTGCACTGGGGACAAAAAAATGAGAAAACAAATGTTTCATTATTTTGTCAGCAGACAGAGTCAAATATTTTTGCTCCACTTTCCAAATGTGCCGGATTGGATTGCATCTGTGGTTTAAAAAAAACAGTGCAATTCTTTAGTACTTAATCAGTAAGCATGATGCAAAATTAGTTTTCTCCATTTCCTACCAGAAAACAGGTGTTGAGTCAGTTTGTTCCATTCATGAAAAACACACATTGCCAAGCCATTGTGTCTCCTTCTTAAGAAGCACACAAAGTCCAAAATCAGATTGCTCCATTCTTAAGCAGAAACATAGTACCACGTCAATGAGCTCCATTCCTAAGCAGAGCCACAGTGCCAAGTCAGCCCCATAGTGCCAAGTCAGCCCCATAGTGCCAAGTCAGCCCCATAGTGCCAAGTCGGCTCCATAGTGCCAAGTCGGCTCCATAGTGGCAAGTCAGCTCCATAGTGGCAAGTCAGCTCCATAGTGCCAAGTCAGCTCCATAGTGCCAAGTCAGCTCCATAGTGCCAAGTCAGCTCCATAGTGCCAAGTCAGCCCCATAGTGCCAAGTCAGTTAGCTCCTTTCCTAAGATGCGTACATAGTGCTAAGTCAGTTTGCTCCACCCTAAGAGGCAACCATAACGCTGTCATTTTGTTTCATTCCTAAGCAGAAAACATATAAAAAGACAGTTTGCTTAACTCTTACAAAACAAACGTGGTGCCAAGTCAGTTTGCTTAATTCCTTAAAAGCAAGCACAGCGGAGAGTTTTTATACTCCATTCTTAGCAGAAAACATAGCGCCAAGTACGTTTGCTCCAGTTTCGAGAAGCAATTATAGTGTGAAGTCAGTTTATCCCATGTTTGCCCCGTGAAAAACCTGGACCAACAGCAAACTTCACTCCTCCTTTCCTTATTACTCAAGTCATAAGAGTTGGATAAAAAATGCTTTTCAGTATGTTGCACAGCCAACTTTAGCTAATTTTTTTTTTTAAAGACTCTAAAGCGTCAAGAGATCTCACATGTACTAAAATGACAAGAATAGCCCCGCTGGGCACAATGACACTCAGAGCTTAGCACATCCTGCACGTGCCCACCCACTTAACTGACCACGTGACACACTGCTGAGCGCGCGGCTCAGAGCCTCCAACCACACACAAGCGTACAAGTAGGGCACCCAAGAGGGTAACAGTGCAGCAGAATCAGGGGGGTGATTCATTTACACACTCGCACTAGAGTGTGGTATACTTTTGGTATGTACTAAAAACAAGTGCAGAAATAGTATGTTTCGGCACCATAGAGGAAGCATCCCACATACTTGGCGACAGATGTCATGTATACAGCCATCATGAAGTAGAAGGGGACTTTTGACTCATAATAATGGCCACTGTAATGATGTGAATCTGCAGCCATGGAGTTTTCCACCTAATTATGGATTTATCTAATTTGCCGCATAATCCACCACCTGCTACATAATTTGTAGATTTCAAACATAAAAATTGTTTCTCGATCAAACGGATCAAAAGTTACTTTAAACAAGCATCTTAGGTGGCAGAGTGCAGACTCTGAAAAGGTTTACCGGTCACATTTCAGTTGCTGAATGAGGTAAAACTTTTGTCCAGGCAGTATGGACGAGTGCTAAAATGACAAAGTAGCAAACTAATACTGTTCATTTCGTGCCACTTAATTCAGGCAACCCTGCCACACACTTTGTTCCTTCTTCGTTACATAATTCTAGTGGCTCTGCTCAAAATATAGGGGTTAATGTGTAGACTATAGAACCAGAAGACATGAGCTTTAGTCTCGGCATCCACGCTTTACCAAACGTGTGATCTGAGGCAAACCACGCAATATCTCAGGACCAAAATTCACATATCTGCCCCCATAGAAAGAACCAAGACTTGAAGTTCAGTCTGCAGTGTGAAGTGCATAAAACCAGCAGGCTCACTCACCTGTCCAAGGCTATGGCGGTCATGGAATAGATGCTGGCAAAGACAGCCGAAATGGGGAAAAAGTTGTGGAACTTGCAGTAGAAGAGGCCATAGTACCAGTCGTTGTGGATGCCATAGGTGAAGTTGATCACAGTGTTGAAGGCTGCCATGGAGGCCTCTGCGAAGGGCAGGTTCAGCAGGAAGTAGTTGGTAACTGTCCTCATCCTTTTGTGGGCCAAAAGGATCCACATGACAATGATGTTGCCCACCACGGACACCACGACGATGATGGAGTACGCCACTGCCCAGAGGGCGATCTGCCAGCCCGGCTGCAGAAACTGGTTGGGGATGTCCTCAGAAGAGTTTCCGGGTGAGGGGGTCACGTTGAAAGAATCGTACTCTGAGATCACAATGTTATCCATTCTCAGCTAGAGGTGGACGGCTGGGCAGCCGGAGCAGTCAGTGTCCAAGGGCTGCAGACACCTTGGAGGACAGACGCGTCTTCTGAGCAGACACCTACTGGCACATTGCAAATGCCTCTCTGTGCCCAGGCAACCACTTATTCAATGTATAATGCAGCGCAGGCGGGCTGTGAGAGCATCATTTATCCAAGGGGGCTGGGATTCTCTGCCTGCAACTTCCTAGCAAATGACTGCACGCGGCATCATCCAGTCAACTGACACAGGATGAGGGAGAGGGCGTCCTGTGTGGGGCTCCTGCTGCCACCGCGTGCCCCGGAGTATTCACTGGTGAAGGGAGTGGCGCGAGAGCCCGTTAGACGAGGGGCGTGGAAGAAACCTGGGGATGGGGTGGAGTCCTGAGTGATTAAATAGGCGCCCTGGGTGGCGGGAAGGGTCAAAGCCCGCGGATTGACAACTCCAGTGGGAAGGCAGGTGAGCAACAGAGGAGTAGCGCAGGGACACGGGAGCAGTGCAAGGGCGGCGACGCGGGAATAGAGCTGTCCATGCGCATAGGAGGAAGAGAGGAGCAGCACAGGAGCGGTTCAGAAGTAGGAAAGCAGGAGATGAGCTGCACAGAAGGGATTCGGGAGAAGAAAAGCAGGAGCAGAGCTGCACAGAAGGGGTCCAGGAGAAGACCAGCAGGAGAGGAGATGCACAGAAGCGTTCAGAAGAAGGAAAGCAGGCGAGGAGCTGCACAGAAGAAGTTCAGGTGCACGAAGAAATCAATCAAACACTAGAGGAAGAGCACAGGACACTGTGCAATGGAGCAGGAACAACGCGGTTGGGCAGCAGGAGCAGTCCGGCCAGAGAGAGTAGCATGAACAGCTGTGGAGCAGTGTGAGAACGAGAGAAAAGGGGAGCAGCACGGGGTACTTAAGAAGCAGCAAAAGTGTCCAGAGGTGCAGTACAAGAGCGCAGGTGCTATCTAGGAGCGAGAGAGGGTCAGCCACGGCACAGGGCAAGACGAGCAGTGCAGGAGGCGGGCTTGGGTGGGAGTGAAGCAGGAACAGCGTCGGAGCGACAGGGGAGCACGAAGGTAAACGAGGAGAAGAGCACAGGAACCAGTTGTGCGCGCGCACCACAGAGGAGCTGGGGGGAGGGAGCGCGGCAGCGAGGCGAACGCGCGCTGCTGCGCGTTCTGGCCACCGTCGGGAATGGGAGGAGCAAAGGCGGGACATGCGCCCGCCTTGCCCAATCGCGTGCCGTTTTTTCTAAAAACGCACGCTACAGCCAATGAGGGCTTCTGAAAACAAAACCACATGCACGAGCGTGTAGGTCGTTTTCAGAAGCTCTTCTAGAGGTCTCGCGCTGTGCGAGCAGTGCTGCGCACTGCAACGCTAGGCGCGAGACCTAAAAAGGGTGTTCAGAGTGTGTATAAAAAGTTGTAGAACAATTTACAACTCTTTTTTGGAACCCAACGGGTGAACAAACAACTGCTGTAGTGCTTTAAAGCCCGAGTAGCTGTCTGTACTTGAAGCAAATTAGGAATGATATGAGTGTTCATACCCTCTAAAATACCATCCGACAAAACAAATGAAGGGTGACCACGTACTTCTCTCTGAAGGTACTAGAAGAAGAAACAAGCAATTGCAATGCAATTGGTCTCACATTTGGGAAAGTTTGAGTTTTTAGCTTTGTAAATGATTTTGTTTTTTATTTATGTTTAGTTGTTTGCATTGGAGTGGATGTATGTTGTTTGTAGTGGAATTGTGTGTGGTGGAATTGTGATTGTGTGGTGTACAGTGTATTTGTGTATTGTAAATATGTGGTATGGTGAATACATAGGGTTGAGAGCTGCATAAAACAGATAGAACATAAGAATGAGAGGGATAGGTAGTTTGTGTATGAAGTGGTGAATGAACTGCAGACAAAGTAGTATAAATAGTGTGTGAGAAAGAGAGAAAGAAGGGGAGAGAATGTTATAGATGTATAAAGAGGCTGCAGTTGTATATGTAGAAGATAGTGAAAGAAGAGGAGGAAGGTGTGTGTTTGTTGTTATTATTTGAAAGTTATGGTATTGAAAGTGTGTAGAAAGATATGGAGTGAACTAATATTATAAATGCTGGATTAGTGTTTGAGAGAGTGAGATAGTGGTGTGAGAGAGAGTATGAGAGGGAGTTGTGGGAGGGTGACTTTTGGGGGAAGAGGTGTGAGGTGGAGTTTTACTTAGTAAGTAGGTAAAGTTAGGTAATATGTGTTAGTAGGCAGTTTAGATTGGTATAGGGAGTGTGAGGAAGGGATGTGGGGGTAGTGTAATTGTGAGATGAGAGGGGGCAGTAGTAGTACGAGGTAGAGATGAGAGTGGCAGTGTGTGTGTGTGTGTGTGTGTTGGAGAGATGATAGTGTTTATTTAAGTGTGATGGAGAGACGGGTTGTATTTGTCTTGTTAGTTGTGTAATTGTGTGGTGCGTTGTTGTGTGGTGTGCCTGGCTGATACCAGTATGTGAAATACTCACTGAAAGAACATAAGTTTGACAGTTTTTGTGACTATTTTTTGATAACTGCAACTAAATGTTTCCAAATTGTGAAAATTATAAAGCAACTTTTGCTAGACCCTGAATAAAAGAATACAGTAGAAGTGCTGCCATTGTATGTGTTTTAAAAAAAAATTTGGGGTCCTCATTCACCACCAGACTGCAGTGCATCCACTCCTCGCCCGTTAACTAGATGGGGAGGGACAAGAGGGAAGACACGAACCTCACACCATCGGACGAAGAGTAGGATAGCCACTGCCCCCCAGGGGGTAAAGTCATTCTCAACTTTCTCCGGTTATCCGGGAGCTGCGTATAATGGAGACGAAACAAGAGAGGTAGCCCATGCAGCTCTAAGAGATTTTTAGGTATAATCATAGGACCCTCGAATGCTGCGACCTCCTCAATAGGAAGCTCCAAAGCTTCTCCTTACCATTGCTTGCAGGAACCCTTAATAAATCCATTTTAGATACATAGAACAGGGAGTCAAGCCACTCGAGATAGGATGGAGGGGTATCCCCCACCCACTTACGGCAGATTTCCCGTCTAGCAATTAAGATAGCATAAAACAGGAACTTTCTTGCCGGGCCCTGGAAGGCCTCTTCTACTCCAAATATAACAATAAGAAAGGCTTACCTTGATGTTGGCCCCCAACAAGGTTACAATCATCTTACCCACTTCCTCCCGGACGTTTGTTAAGGCTGGGCACTGGTAAAACATGTGGATATCGGAGGCGCGTGCTAGACCACACTTCTTGCACTTGACGTCATCTTTCACCATTTTAGACAATTTTTCCGGGGTTATGTAGGCTCTATGGAGTGAGAAAAAATGGTTCCTTCTAACCAAGCGGGTTTTACTGTCGAAAATAAAGTGCGCATTGATACTTGCCATGTATGCTGCAATTGCTCCCTCGGCAAGTACTCGCCCCACAGGTCTTCGGCCAGGGTAAATTCTCCATCAATGGCGTCCAGAATAACCCAATACCACGTGGAAACTTCCTTATTCCCCGGAGGTTTTCCCATCAATTGATCTTCCAAGATATGTCCGTTGCCCAATGGAGAACTGCAACTAGACTCCCAACTTTTCAACTGTATGTATTTAAATCTTGACAGTTTCCCCCTGGTAAGTTGATTCAGTTCTGCCCAAGGTAAAGGTTCGCCATTTTGGGTGAGCTCTCCTCAGCTACACACTCCAGCTTCTCTCAAGGGAAGAGCTAACTTGTCCTTGAAACAGTCGGGGGTCCCTGGGGAATCCCATATCGGGGCCAGTTCGGAATAATAGCTTAAGCCTATAAGGCACCTGATTCTAAACCATTTTTTCGCAATGGCCTGTAGTACTTTCAGCTTGACCTTTTTAAAGTACTTTGGGTCACCAAACTTAAACAAGAAATGAGCAGTACTTAATTTAGCTCCCTTTAGCATCACTTTAAACAGAGACCCCCAGATCCGAGCTGTCCGGGACACTAAACAACATTCTAGAATGTGAGAACTGAAAGGCCCACTCGTAATATTGAATGTCTGGCAAGGCTAGACCCCCCTTCTCTCTTTTACGCCGTAACTTCTTCCAAGAGATTCTCACCCCCTTTGAAGCCCAAATGAACGCATTAATGGCCTGCTGAATTCTAACTAACCAAGATTTATCAAAATGCAGGGAGATTGAGCTGAACAGGAAAGTTATCTTGGACAAAATTATCATCTTTATTAAACTCACCCTCCCGAAGATTGTTAGTGGTAAATGCGCCCAGCTCTTCAATATTCGGGCACACTCTCTTTCAATGATATCCAGATTCACTCCTGTTATTTTATCGACCTCCTGTACGATTTTTACGCCCAAGTATCTCATTTCCTTTTTAATTAGGGGGCTCTCATCTTTTCTGTTCCATGCCATCACTTCCGTTTTCCCTGAGTTAACTTCATAACCTAAATGACAAAAAGGTACCCCCTAATTTAAATTGAGGTCCGAGAGGAGGGAGAAAGAAAAGGCCAAAAACTAAGAAAGACCTCTGGCAGACCTATATTTCTTTAAAGCATAGCCTGTAGCTTATAAACACCCCATAAGAAAACAAATACTTATTTCTATTGAAGAATCATTTAGAAATTACAATTGTTATTGAAAAACATTATTTTTTAAATTATTTTTTAGTTTTCATTTACGAAAAAATGAGTTCATTTATAAAATTATGAAGTTCACAGATCACAGAAATACATTATGAAAATAATTCAACTGAAATTGACATAAATACATACATTTGAAATCAAAATCATGTCACTTCTTTATCAACACTATACCCCAGCAAACTCATACAAAAAGTGCAGCAAACATACTACCTATCATACCAATCATTCAACCTAACATACAAAAATGTGCATTAAACGTACAATTTTATGACACAAATAGGATCCAACAGTTCAATAGATCATTTCATTTGTGATGTGAAAACATTCCATCAATTTCAGCAGTGTATAAGAGTCACTGACCTTTGGGAATCCAGCCACTGAGATAAATATAGAGAAAAAAGACAGATGGTGTTGTTTCTCATATAACAATGAAATGAAAGTATGTTTGCTGCACTTTTTGTATGAGTTTGCTGGGGTATGGTGTTGATAAAGAAGTGACATGATTTTGATTTCAAATGTATGTATTTATGTCAATTTCAGTTGAATTATTTTCATAATGTATTTCTGTGATCTGTGAACTTCATAATTTTATAAATGAACTCTCATTTTTTCGTAAATGAAAACTAAAAAATAATAAAAATAATGTTTTTCAATAAAAATTGTCATTTCTAAATGATTCTTCAATAGAAATAAGTATTTGTTTTCTTATGGGGTGTTTATAAGCTACAGGCTATGCTTTAAAGAAATATAGGTCTGCCAGAGGTCTTTCTTAGTTTTTGGCCTTAACTTCATAACCTGACACCCTTCCAAATTCTGAGGCTATTCGGAGGATAGACGGAATAGCAGATGAAAGATCAGATGTATAGATCATTAAGTCATCTGCATAAAGCGCTGTCTTTTTCTCCCAGTCCTCATATGAAAAACTAGGGATGTCCACTGCTTCCCTGATTTTTTGTGCTAGGGGCTCTATATATAGATTAAACAAAAGCGGAGACAGGGGGCAACCCTGTCTAGTACCCCTAGATATCTGGAAGGACTCCGTCAGATTACCATTGACCAGAATCTTAGCTGTTGGATTCTGATACATTAACTGCACAGCTTTACAAAAATTATCACCCAAATTATACTTTTTCAGTATAGTCGCTAAATATGACGAATTGACTCTATCGAACGCCTTAGCGTCGTCTAACGTCACAATTGCCAATGGTATAGAGTAGGTCGTGGCCAAGTCGATCGCTGCAATCAGACTGTATGTTAACTCATAGAGCTGCCTGCCCTTCATAAACCCCTTTTGGTCACCATGTACTATCCCACCTATAACTTTACTTAACCTCTCTGCCAAGATCTTTGCAAAGATTTTATAATCTGCATTGAGCAAAGATATCGGTCTGTATGACTCGCACCGGACTGGATTTTTACCTGGTTTTTGTATCAATAAATCTAAAAAAAAAATAAACAAAAATCTAAATCCGTATTTGTAAAGCGCGAACTACTCACCCTTATTGGTCTCAAGGCGCTGGGGGCCGTCGTGGAAATTAAGTGAGCTATTGCCCAGAGTCACATGGTGCTGAGCTGCCGCCGGAGCCGGGGATCGAACCGTGAGCCCTGTGCTCCGAAGTCAGCTGCCCTGGCCGCTGCACCACACCTCTCCATATTATTGCTTCACCCCAGGAATTAAGTGTCTGTGTAGAGTCTCTAAGGATGCAGTTAAACATCAAAGTAATAAAGGGAATAAGGTTCTCCCCCAGAGTTCTATATATTTCTATTGGTAGCCCATCCGGGCCGGCCGCCTTCCCTCTTTTACTTGTCTTCATAGCGCTCTCAACTTCCTCCTGAGTAATTTCCTGGTTCAACATTTCTTGCCCCTCCATATCTAATGGGTGAATTACATCTGGGCCCAACCACTGATTGACCTCGTCCTCCGACACTATTTGGTCTTCCGTATAGAGTTTATGAAAGTGTTTGATGAAGGCATCTTCAATTTCCAAATCATTTGTTAATACCACCTCGTTCTGCTCCCCCTCAATTTCTTTTATCAAGCTCCTATTTTTATCTGTCTTCGCCTTCCAAGCTAGTAGTTTACCAGCGGCTTCCCCATATTCAAAATGGGCCAACTTGCTGGCTTCCCAGCGCTTATTAATGCGGGATTGTAAAATAGATTCTAGTTGTGCCTTCAGTGATGTTAACTTATCACCCTCCGGGTTCCTACCTTCTTCGTTACTCGTGTTTGACTTGGCTTCTACGGCCTTCATTTCTGATTCTAATTGACCAACCTGCTCTCTATAGGTCCTATTCCTAAAAGTTACAATACTTGTCAGTTTACCCCTCATGAAGGCTTTAAGAGTGTCCCAAACGACTGTAACCGAGGCAGAGCCTATATTGTGTTCTAAAAACTCAGTTACATCCTTTCTCAAATGGTTCATTGCATAAATCTCCAAGAGTATGGTGCGATCGAGCGTCCATTTCTTTGTGCTCAACCTGCCTTTCAGGTCCATATTTACAATAACAGCTGAATGATCAGAGAGGTGGGCAGTTAAGTAAGAGATATCCTGAATATTAGGCCTCAGGCCTAAACTAACTAAAAAGTAGTCGATTCTAGACTTGTGGCCATATTTTTTATTATGAAAGGAGAACCCAAGCCGATCGCCCGATCTCTCTCTCCACAAATCACAAAGCGCGGTTTGCTGCATCATCATTCTCAAATATGAACGTAATTTGGGAGTGGCAATTGCTCTGCTACTTTTTGATTTATCTAATTTTAAATTCATTATTACATTATAATCTCCGGCCATAATTATTGGATCAGGAAAGTCCAGCAATGTTGTAAAAACTCCCTATAATGGCTCAATGTCGTCTATGTTTAGCCATAATACCCTACCAGAGTTAGCATCTGCCCTAGTATATTTGTTTTTGCCACTATCCATCTCCCGCTCTTATCCATTGCTGTCTCTAGGATATGAGCCTTCACCTGCTTTCTGATTAATATTGCGACTCCTCTTATGTTGGCATTCTGCTCTGTAAAAACCGCCTGTTGGACCCATAACTGCCTCTTAAAAATCTCCGTACTTTCACTCTTTACCAAGTGTGTTTCTTGCAGTATTATTATCTGGGCCGAGGTACATTTTTATTGCATCATTTAAAGAAGTGGTACATTTTTATTTGCATCACCTCACGTAGATAATCTGTAACATATTCTAAAACCTTTTTTTTATTTACGTTTTATATTTCTTTGCATTTTTCAATTTTATTATATAATTTTATGTATGTTTTTTGGAGTGGAGTGGATTTATGTGGTTTGGAGTGGAATTGAGTGTGTTGCAGTGGAACTGTGTAGTGTTGAATTGTGTTGTGTTGAGTAGAGCTTCGTGTAGTGGAATTATGTGGCATGGGGTGTAGTTGAATTATGTGGATATTAAGTTTGTGTTATTATGTGCAGTGGAATTATGTGGAGTTTGAATGTGTGTTATGTAGTATAATTATGTGTAGAGTGGTATTGTGTGTTGTGAAGTGTAGTTGAATTATGTAGTGTTTTGTTACATGTTATAGGATGAGTTTTAATTGTGTGATGTGGTTTAAATGTATGTGGTGTGTAGAGGAGTTATGTGGCGTTTTGTAAAAATATATGGAGTGTAGTGAAATTTTGTGTTGTGGACTGTATGTGGTTTGTATTTCAGTTGTGTGTAGTGTAATTGTGTGGTGTAGAAATATGTGGCAGCGTGTGGAAATATGTTCAGTGGAATTATGTGGAATAGTGATGAGTTTTTATGTTGAGTGTTGGTATGTGCTATACAGTGGATGTATGGCAAGTGTATTTATGCTTTATGTCATTGTTTGTAATTTTGTGGACAGGAATGTTGTGGTGTTATGTGGAATGTATTTGAATTGGGCTGTGTGGTGTGGAATTGTGTGTTTTTTGGGAATTATGTGGTATGATGTGGAGTGGAAGTATGTTTTATGTTGGGGAGTAGAATGTTATGGAATGTAATTATGTTTTATGAATTGATTGGATAAATGTGGAATGTAAATATGTGGAATGAGGTGTAAATATGTAGGCTGTAGTGGAAGATTGTGTTATGGTTTTTTCAGGAGTTGAATTGTGTTGCGTGGAGTGGTATTATGTAAAGTGGTATTATGTGAGATGGAGCGGAGTGGAAATATGTGGAGTTGTTTTATTTGCATTGCAATTATGTAGCATGGAGTGGATTGAGATGAAGTAGATTGGTGTGTATTTGAATGTGTGGCCTGGAATTATGAGTTGTTTAAATGTATTGTGTATACTGGAATTATGCAGTGTGGATTTGTGTTTTGAGGAATTGTGTGAAATTTAAATGTGTGGTATTGTGTTGAGTTATGTGAAGTTGATTGATTATTGTTTTAAGTAGCTAGTCTGTGCAGTGATGTGTGTAGGGTCTAGATTGGGAGTGGATGTTTGTGGTGTGGAGTGGAATTGCATGGTTTGCAGTGGAACCGTATGGTTTGGAACTGTGTGTTGTTAAGTCGAGTTATGTGTAGTGGATGTATGTGGTATGGTGTGTAGTGGAATAATGTGGATAGTTATTATGTGGTATTGAGTACAGTTGAATCATGTGGAGTGGGACCGTGTGTTATGGAGTGTAGGTATGTGCAGTGCTATTGTTTGTTATGTAGTGGTGTGAAATTATGTAGCATGCAGTTGAATGTTGTAGTATGGTTTGGAAATGTGTGGTGTGGTTCGTATGTTTGTGGTGTGGAGTGGATTTATGTGGTGTTTAGTGGGAATATGTGTTGTACAGTGGAAGTATGTGTTGTGGAATATATGTGGTGTGGAAACTGAATTCTGTGGACTGATGTGTGACACTGAGTGAAAGTGTGGTGTGTGGAGTTATATGTACTAGAATTATCTGGTTTGGTGTGTAGTAGAATTATGTGAATAGTAATTATGTTGTATTGAGTGCAGTGGAATTATGTGGAGTGGGATTGTGTGTTTTGGAGTGTAATAATGTGTAGTGGTATTGTGTTTTATGTAGTGTTATGAAGTGGTGTGGCATGCTGTTTGAATTTGTAGTATAAGTTGGAATTTTGTGGTGTGGTTTTGTATGTATGTGGTGTGTAGTGTATTTATGTGGTGTTTAGGGGGAATATGTGTTGTGTAGTGAAAGTATGTGGTGTGGAATGTGTGTGGAATAGAATTGTGTGGAGTTTTAATGTGTAGCATGGAAATGTGTGGTACCGAGTGAAAGTATATTGAGTGTAATTAAATGGTATCGTATGGAGTGGATTTTTGTGGAGTGTTGTTGTGTGGTGTAGAGTAGATTTACGTGGAGTGTATTTTTGTGGTATGTAGTAGAGTGCAAATTTGTTGTGTTGAAGTATGTGATGTTGAGTGGTATTATGTGGAGTGTAATTAAGTTAAATAGAGTGGAATTGGATTTTGCGTTGTGGAAATGTGCAGCCTTGTGTGGACTAATGAGTTATGATGTGGGGTGGAGTTCAGGATGAATAGAGGGCAAATGTGTAGTTTTTTTTTTTTTTTTTTTTTTACAGAGTTTTATATAGCGCGAACTTGACCCGAAGGTTTCGGGTATCAGAGCGCTTTACATAGCAACAGTTGCGTTAAATGAGGACACATTCATTTTTTTTTTTTTTTTTTGTTGGGCACGGGGAGATTAAGTGATTTGCCCAGAATCACAGGATGTTCAGCGTCATTGCCGAGACTCGAACCCGGTTCCCCAGATTCGAGGTCAACCGCCCTAGCCGTTAGGCCAACTCCTCTCCCCCTAGTTATGTATAAAACTTCATAGAGCCACATAATTTCAGTGACCTTAAGTATACTTAATAATGTGTGTCCTGGAGTTTGGTTTTAGTTTTGTTTGTTTGTGTGGGTATTAAAGTTAGTGAGGTGAAAAGATTGAGGAATGGCACACAATAGAAGAATGCTTACAATAATTGTAAGTGTGCATATTTGATGTGTGTGAAATGTATTGGAAAAAATGTTTATGTGAAGCTGCTTTAGTGCCCAAAGAGTGGAATACAAAAGTAAATACAGTATAGAGGAAAGCAGTAACATAGCAAAAATTAACCATGTGTTTTTCAGTTAAAAATAGCATATGAGAAAGATTTGTATTTTAAAAGGCAAACCTAATTAAATCAGTCGTTAAAGAGGACAATGCAAGCTGTGATTTTGAAACCAATGTAAGTTGGTTTTATAAAGGGAAATAGTGTATGCAGGAGCCCAGGCAGTAAAACAAAGGAAATGTACTGCTGCTTTTTAACTTTTAAATAGCACCACAAAATGACACCACCACATAAGGGCAAAATCAGAAAGCAAATGTAGTATAGGACCAAAAAAACATAAGTGCTTGAAAACCTTTGTGTTCTGGCTTTCAGTATATTTTGAATGGACAACTGTAACCAAAAGGAAGCAAATTACATTTTTGAAAGGCTACTGATTTAGTGAATGAAACTGTAATCTGGAAATAGCAAACATTTTCCAACTGATCATAGTTTGCCTTGTATTGTTTTGAGCAGAAAGTGAACTCATTTCCAACAATAAATTTAAAGAAGCAGAGAAAGAATGTAGACCCATACAATGTATTTCTCAAAGAAGTGTAAACTGTAACAGCATGTGGTTAAAAGCACGTAATATTTAGATTGTGAGTGATGATCCCAGATTGACAAATGATAGTAGTGCAGATAATGACCAAAGGGCTTTCGACGAAACTGCCGAAGTGATTGCTTGAAGGATTGTTTTCCACAACAAAACAAATGATAGCATCTGTTTGCATGTTACCTTTTGTGCCTTCTTGAAGGACCACCAACAAGTAGATGAGTAGATTTATAAACAATTGACACTTGTTGCTACACTGTAGCGCACTTTAAATAACTAGTAAAACTATGTGCTTACATGCTCTGTTTCTAATATAAATGAAGGGCCTCATTTACAATAAAGTGCCACAGCGCGGCACCGTAAGACATTTGGCTGCCCCACGCTGTGGCACTTTCAAAGCACAGGGAGGCGCCATATCTACAAGGATATGACGGATCCCTTTGCTCTCCCCTGCCCTGGCGCACAATTTGCTCCCATGCGCTGACGCAGGCATCCTTGCACTATGGTGTAAGGATGCCTGCGTCACGGGATTACTGTTTGTGTGCAGGAAGGCTTACCTTCCTGAACATAAACAATCTGAAATGGCGTTTTTCAACTCCTATGTGTGCTGCATTAGCACACTTAGAACTTTCAAAATGTCATTTTTTTACCTTCCTGCACATTATGTATCATAAGAGGTGATTTCCTCGTTCTATGTGTGCTGCAGAATGCAGCACGCATAGAAAGAGGAAAAAAAAACGAGGAGAAATGAATACATTTCTCACCGTTGCGCCGCCCTATGCCTCCCCTGGGGAGGCATAGCATTCAGACGCATTTCCAGGTTTACGAGTTCCTATGGAACGCCCCTTTCACGCAAAGTGCTGCGTGTAAAGGGGCTGTATTTACAAGGAGAGGAAAGTGGCTTTTCCTGTCCTTGTAAATATGGGGCAGCAAAATGCGCCGCCGGTGCATCATAAAGAGTGACGCACCGGTGGCGCAAGGGGCTTGTAAATAAGCCCCGAACCCTTTAAGACCAAAATAGGTACATGAACTGACACATTTGCTGCCTTTCCAATGCCAGAAAACGATTTACAAAACTTCCTAAGCTTCATAAGTAGGGAAAAGAAAGCTACGGAGTGCTGCCTTTAATTTGCACAAAAGCAAATGTTAAATAAAATGGAATTATAAATAAATGCATTACTTAAAGGCAGCAACGCGACAGGAAAATAAAACATATATCAGCAACAAATTTGCAAATTTGCATGTAAGTGACTGTCCTGCTTCGGCCCGCCCACGACCAGGCATAGCCTTTGCCTGACTTCCGAGGGCTTCGCTGATTTCCTCCGGTGCCGGCTGCCTGTATCCACGTGGTACGGGCTCGGAAGGAAGAGACTCACTGCCGGCCACACACAAAGCGAAGTATCCGTCGTCTCTCGCTCCTTTTGGCTCAGAGTTTCCAGGTAGTGGGCCCCGCCCACACAAAGGCTTGGTGAATACGTGGGGCTCTCCTCGTCCTCACGAGAGCCCCGCCCACAACCAGGCACAGCTTCGGCCTGACTTCCAGCCTCTCCTGCTGCTCTCTTAACGGCATGACGGCGCCCTGGCAAGGACAAAGTTGGAGCCCACTTCTGGGGCTCCTGGCAATGACGAAAGGTGCCCACCACGTGCTTCTGGGGTGTGGCACAGCGCTAAGGGGCACAGCAGTGACAGAGTGCTCCTCGCGCTCCAGGGCAGTGTATCCAGCGCAGTCCTCCCCACGCTCTGGATTTCAGGTCACACAGGGCAGAGCTGGGCCCAGGCAGGCCAGCTCACAGTGCCCTCCGGCAGAGGGAGAGTCCTTCGTGGCGGTTCCTCCTGGCGCCCAGCAGTCTTCAAGTAAGCACCAGTCCAGTAAGCACACACTTTCATGGGGTCACAGCCCCAATATTTATATCACAAGTGTCTTTGTTCTTCACCCTGGCACAGGGCTCTGTGCCCAGTCCAAACCAGTTCTGGGGGGTACTTACATACATCTTTTTACTTGCACAACATCTGTATTGTTAGTGTAGGCTCTGGCACCAGACACCACAGGGGGGCGGAGCCAGCCTTGTGGAAGGCAGGCACAGTCCTATTCAGGGTTAGGTGCTACTCCTCCCACCACTCCAAATGCAGTTCAGGCCTATTCAGCCTAGCGCTGACTCACCCAGCCCCTCGGGAGCCACTGCACCTCCCCAGCCCCTGTCATCCAGAGCCAGACATGCAATACACAACAGGCAGGCACAAAGACACATAACACACAGAAATGACCACTTCTAAAAGTGGCATTTCAAAAACAGTGATAATAAATCTGCGAACACCAGTACCCAGCATTTATCACCACTATTCCAAACATACCAAACTTGAACACGCTACTCCTATCATGTCAGGAATTACCACTAAAACATATATCAGGGAATTCCCAATGCATGCGTATGAGAGGGCGGCCTCACAGTAGTGAGAAACAAAATAGGCTGTTTTCACTACCAGGACATGCCACACAGTTAAGGCCCATGTCCTACCTTTTACCTACACCGCACCCTGCCCATGGGGCTAGCTAGGGCCTACCATAGGGGTGACTGATATGTAGTAAAAGGGGAGTCACAGAAGTGGCACCCACTTTATGTGCCACGACACAGCAGCAGTAAACTGCGCGCGCAGGCCCTGCAGTGGCAGAGGCCTGAGACAGGTTTGAAAGGCTACTTTGGTGGGTGGCGCAAGCAGTGCTGCAAGCCCACCAGTAGCATTTAATTTACTGGCCCCGGGTATATGAGATACCACTTTACAAGGGACTGATAGGTAAATTAAATATGCCAAACAGGTGTAGACCAATTTTACCAACTTCACCATAGAGAGCACGTGCACTTTAGCACTGAACAGCAGTGATAAAGTGCCTAGAGTCCTAAAACCACCAACACCAAGTCAGAAAAAATACCAGGAGGAAGGCAAAATGTTCTGGGATGACCCTGCAAAAAGGGCCAAGTCCAACAGTGACTAAAACGTTGACATTGCCTTTAGGCTAGCTTTACACGATAAGCTGCTTGAAATGCATTTACATCTTTTTTTAGAAGAAAGAAGTGTGCCATGGAGTCTGAATTGACGTGAGAGCTTTGAATAGCAAGCACATCCTCTAAAAGAAGAGAACGATGGTATAGTAAAGAAATAAATTAGCCTGGAAGTAAAAATCGTTATCTTTATTTCAGTGGCATGTGAGGAATACAGATTGGATGCTTTGCCTCAAACAACATGAGGTGAACATTCCCATAGAAACAATAATTTAGTTTTCATGCTGCCAAGCCATTTGTTGTGTATATCAAGGCACATCTACTGTTTTCTTAAGTAAATTTAATTAATTCATACATTTAAAATCAACTAAAAGAAACTACGGGGCATATTTACAATAGAAGTGGCAGAGCATGGCGTCCATAGTGTGGGTGTCTGCGTTGCAGGGGAAGATTATTTATGTGCAGGAAGGTGTTCCTTCATGCACGTACACAATCTTTAAAGGGTGTTTTGTAACTTCTATGTGTGTTGCTTAATGCAAAGAAGTTGCAAAACGTAATTTTTTTTAATGATTGTTTATGTGCAGGAAGGGACACCTTCCTGCACATAAACAATCAATGGCGTTTTGCTGTTTCTATGTGTGCTGTACAACGCAGCACACATGGAAACAGCGGAAACAAGAAGAAATGAAACATTTCTCCTTGTTGCACCAGGGTAAGACCAGGGGGCATATTTACAAGAACTTAACGCCACAGTAGTGTCCATTTTTTGACGTTAAGGCGTTTTTTTTAACTGCAGTTAGCAGCAATTTTCCAGCGTAAACGTGAATTTTCAAGATCGTCACTTCTGTTAGCGTGACTTAACAAAAATGAGATGCAAGGTAGGCATTCCCATAAAAAAACTGCCGCTAAACACACTTTGCGACATTTATAAGGAAATCCCAGTATGTCGATAATCCCCCAAAACTGCCGCTAAGTCCAATTAGAGGCAGTTTTTTAAGGCCAGAAAATAGCTGGTCCTAAAATTGATGCAAACACTTGGGCCCACATGTAAGATGTATGGGTGCTGGACAGCCCTGCAAGGACTATTGCTGTGCTGCCATGCACCAAAACAAAAGGTCAGGAATGCGCCCTATCAATAAGATTGTCAAGGGCCTGGGCCTAAAACGACCCCGTACCCCTGGCACCTCAGCCACCAATGGCCGATATCAGCGACTAGAACCAGTTAGTGGAGTCCCCCACCAGCCTTGTGCGGTGCCTTCGGTAATGTAGGTTGGACGCAGTGCAGGGATTGCTCAGGGCAAGGTGTGCGCCACCCACAGACACTAGGCCTGGGCCTGACTCGACTCCTGGGCCTCCTCCGCTTCGCGTCCCATCTTCTCCTCACTTGGACATCAACACCATGGCTCAATCCACCGTGCTCTCTCCGAATTTGTGACCCAGCCAGCAGGAGCCTCAGCCAGGAGGGATTAAACAAGCCTGGGTGTAGCAGTCACCGCCAAGTTCGCTGGGGAACCTCCCGATGCAGGTGATGCAACAGGGCCCCCTTAGGCGTGAAGTTTCATCACTCCCGCCACACAAGTTTGGCGCAGCTCAAGGGACTCACCCTCCACAGCGTCCGCCACATCCTCCGACCTGTGATGCAGAAAGGCTCGGCCCACCATTGACAATCTCTTTCGTGCACCCCGGTGTAGTGGTGTTGGGTGCTATGCTATGCAGACCTCCCTACGTCAGTGTGCAGGAGCGCCTCTACCGATCACAGCTCCAAGGGGCGCCAGGCGGTCTTCTCACACAGGTCAGCAACCTGTCTCCATGCGACCTGCCAGACTTCACCAGGTAAGGGCGATCGCTGACGCCACAATGTCTACCGCCACAGCCCACAGGCTTGGGCCTGACATGGCCCGCCTCCATCGTCAGGCCGCCGCAACTCCACATCACCACCGTTTCCCACTCCGGGTCTCAGATGCAGGCCCAGCGATACCTTCGGGCCCCGGAGACTGTCCGCTCTTACAGACATCGGCTGCCATGGTGTCGCAAAGATGGCGATAGGCAAAGTGCTGCATCACTGTTATTCCCCAGCGATGCGCCTCTTTTCATAAATGAGGCCCTGATTCTGCATTTCCTCTTCCCCTGGGACTCTGGCTGGGCATCCTGGCTGTTGGGGGGTTTGGTGGGGTTGTTGACCTGTGCTGAACTTGGCCCTGATCGCTCCATTCAGCATTCCATTGTTTTTATTTTATTTTTTTCATTAGAGGTGTATTGATAGGCTTTTTTTGCCTCTAGAGGCTGAAAAGTGACGTTGGGCGGACTAACGTGAATTTTTTTGCCGCTAATTGGCCTTTCGTCACTTTTCTCTCGCTAACGGAAAATTTTTTATCGCCTTGACGCTAGTGTTATCAGCAGTTTTCGCTGTGGCTAGCTGATACTATCACCATGTAGCGACGTATTGTAAATACGCCGATAATGGCGATAGTTTTCGGCGATAGACAGCGTTAAGCAAATTGCAGCTAACTAACGCAAACACTGGTTAGCGGCGATTCTTGTAAATATACCCCCAGGTTTTCCCTGGCCTTAATTTTGGCGCTGCCCCATTTTTACGCCACCCTTGTAAATATGGAGCAGCGTCAAAATCAATGGCTGTTGCATGACCCATTGCCCTCCCCTTTCACGCTATGTATAGTGTGAAAGGGTGCTTTATTTAAAAGGCAGTCTTAAAGCCATGTTAAGTGGCTTAACGCTGCCTTGTAAATAAGGCGAACCCCCTATCGCCACCACAACGTTGTGAAAAGTAATATTTTGGTGGCGATAGAGGTTTGTAAATATGCCCCGATGTTCGTACAAACTCCATTCCCAAGAAACCCTCTACACCTGAACAATGGAAAAAACTTGAAACCCACGCTGCCTTTCAGATATCAGCAAAGCAAAGGAAATTTTTTTAAAACATAAATAAGACTGAGGGCTGCCTTTTATCCCACATAAACGCATATAATTAGATACATGAAAAATGACCTTTTGTGTTTATATAGGATCAGGAGCATTTTGGCAAATTCATTATACAATTAAAATCCAATTTGTTGGCATGTAATAATATTTTTTGATAGGGGTCACGGTTGCGTGTTAAGATATTGTAGTGGTTGATATATACATTATTTTATTTATGTGCTTTTTTACCTTTCTATTATTTAGGAATGTCTGTTTTGAATTATGTTTTTTGTTATTTGAAAGGTAGTGTGGGCTTGAAAATAATTTTTCGACTGTGCTTACAAACATTTCCTTCATCTTACAATAGAACGCGTTGGCACATTCTTTTAAAAATAGCACAAACAATTACAAATAAATACAAAAAGAGCGCTCCAGTATGGCACATTTGTTTTAGCCACATTGCCAATAGTTTTGTCTGGAACAATATAATTTGATTAAACAAGTAATAAATTACAAAATACATCATTTAAGCGCCGAAAGGCAAGCTAAAAAAAAAGAACTGCTGGAGCTTCACCAAACATTGTGCTCCACGTGTGATTCAAACAGCAAACTGCATTACACTGCTAAACAGCACAAACAGCCACAAATAAATACAAAGGGAGTGCTCCAATAGGGCATTTTTTTTTTAGCTACATTGCCAACCTATTTTATACCATTCTAAATTTCACGGATCTTTTACAGCTAAAACCACGCCCGTGAAGAGTGCAAAATCAAGGTATCCTACACCAGTGGCCCGCTAAATATATTTTACGCTTGTTTTAAAAAATATAACACATTACAAAATAAAAAATACCATCAAATATAGCACATTTATTTTAACAAAAAATCCAAATACCAGCTGATTAAGCGCATTCTCCCTTCAAGAGTCAGCCAATTTAGGTCTATGAAACTTCCAGTTATAACCCCCCAGGGTAAAGTTAATATTGCAGATCCAACAATCCAACCCGCACAGAACCCAGTAGGCACTGTACCTTATTACTAGCATGCTAAATGCTGTATGGCGTGTCACGGTGCAGTTAGACCCTGGGGCAGGTGAAAAGTCCCTGCAGTGCAGCACCTGCTGCCTCAGTGACTGTGCTCTCAGTGGAGCAGTTACTATAAGGAGCGTGGGCCCCCCCTCCACACTTGTTATTGCAGAGGCACTACAGTTAAAGCTGATAAGGGCAGGAGAGCGCTGCTCTGTTAGCAAGCGTAGGAACTGCAGTGCTCCCAACTACAATTAACAAGCAACAAAAATGCATACAAGAACAACATAAGCACAATATTGCACACAACCGGTAGTCACTGTATATTATTACAAACATGTTAGATGCTGTGCAGTGTGTAACACTGCAGTTAGACCCCAGGGCAGTGAAAACTCACTGCAGTTCGGCTCCTGCTGCCTTACTGACTGCACTCTCAGGGCAGCAGTTATTATGAGCAGTGCGGGACCCCTCCACGCTCATCATTACAAAGTCACTGCATACTGGGAACCTAATTTAGGAGACCCTACCGCCACTTTTGCGCCGCCGGAACGTCACTTTTTTTACATTCCAGTGGGAGCTCATTGTGCGCCGGCGCTGGAGAAAAAGGACAGGAATGCACTGTATCACATAGATACGGCGCATTCCTGCCCTTTTGTTTTGACCTAGGGCAGCGCAGCAAGATTCCTTGCGGCGCTGCCCTACGCCAAACCCTCATAAATGAGGTCCTAAGAGCGGGACAGCACCTCTCCGTTAGTGAGCATGGGAACTGAAGCACTCCCAACCAAAATTAAAATGCAACAAAAATGCGTATAAGAGTGATATAAGCACGATATTAATGGGCCCAAAAATTAGCAGCTAAAAGACGGAAACCACAAAAAAAAACATTTCAGTCGGGGAAGCAGGAGAGCACTGCTCCATTAGCGAGCATAGGATCTGAAGCGCTACCAACTGAAATTAAAACTGCTTCATAAAAAAAACCAAGGAACAATAAAGCAATAGCAGCTAAAATACACAAATCAACACCAGGTCCAACAGTTAACACCGCACAGACCTGGAACGCACTCTACCATATTAAAAAGATGCTAGCTGCTGTGCAGCATGTCACAGTGCAGTTAGACCCCGGGGCAGATAAAAAGTCACGGCAGACACAAAAGAAAAATCCATTGCGTTCAGGGAAGCGGGAGAGCGCTGCTCCACTAGCGAGTGTGGGAAGTGAAGCACTCGTAACTAAAATTAAACACTGCTTCTTTAAAAAAAAGAACAATAAAGCAAACGCAGCTAAAAGACACAAAACAACACCAGGTTCAACAGTTAAAACTGCACAGACCCGGAATGCACTATACCTTATTAAAAAGATGTTAGCTGCTGTGCCGCATGCTGGTGCAGTTAGACAGCGGGGTGAGTGAAAAGTCACCGCAGACACAAAAGAAAATATCCATTATGGTCGGCGTAGTGCATTGCTGTTGTGGCTCCAACACGAGGTATGAAAAAGTCAGTAAAAAAATAGTGCTCACAATGTCCATACAGAGTAAAATCACATGTAACAAGGGCATTCCTCATGGGAGGTTTCAACAGTACAAAAGAAGGGACTACTAAACAAATTAACCAAAGAAAAAGAAGCATTTACAAAGAACAGTCAAAGGAGCCAATTAAAAAGATGGACGGAGCTTAAAGCCCATATTCTGGATACAGCATGTCTCGAAGAGACAGTGCAGGCGCTGCCTAGGCAAGACCTACAAATAAAGAGGCAAATTTCAATTTTACAGGCTCACTTCAATAACAATCTCTGCATGGAAGTAACAATCCATAGCTTGGAAAAAACGCACCTCAGTAACTGTGGAAGACCTGCAGATCAACGTTTATAAGAGCACAGCTGAGCAGCGGAGAAAATTAGGGGACCACTAACTGAGCTACATGTGTGTGCACGACAGCCAAATAAACAGAGAAGCGTATGTAAGCAATAAGAAGAGAGCAAGGACGGTTTCAGCGGCAATACCAGTTATGTCCTTGTGGGGCCTAGAGCTGCCGTCGCAGTGTTTTTGTGTACATTTTTGTGCCTCTTTCTGATTATTCATAGGAAATATTTGTTTAAATAAACTGTGAGTTGCATTTTAGGCATTGTTTTTAAATGTAGGCTTTGTGGGATCATGCTGATACAAACATTGCGCCTGCAGTGACCAAGCAGTAGAGCGCTCTCGTCGCAGCAGCTCTGATCGGGAGCACAGCAGCTGGTCTTCTCCAGCTACTGCTGATGCGATGAGGAAATTAAAAGGAGCAGCGTTACAGCCATAACAATTAATTGCTCTCCATTCCAAGGTGAGCCTGTGAGCTGCCTTCGGGATGAATACAAACGAATGTCAGCGAGATGAGAGGAGGTGGGAGGGACGAATGCTGCAATAAAATGCAAGCAGCTATGGGCCTGAAGCACCCACAATGTAACACGAGCAGGAAAGAAATAATGAAGTAGTCCCCTAAACCTAGAGATAAAGAACCAAAGTGTGAAGATACAGCACTTAGTATATGCTCCGGTGGGAGGGGGAAAAAAGCAGGGACAAAGAAGCAGGACTGACCACTAGCAAGCAAGGATTTTTAAAAGACACCGAAACAAAAAAAATGAAAAGCAGGTGGCGGAGTTTAAGCCCACACAGTAGTATATACTAAAGTATATACATGAGGTCAAAAGCTCGACCTGAAAAGGAGTAGGGCAAGGGAAGCAAAATGATGGGGGATCGATTCTACATGTTTATAGGGAGTTTCTTCAACCTGCCAGATAAGGAGGTATCCTTCATCTACAGATTTACATCACAAAGTAACCTCATAAATTTGAGGAGGGGTCTGGTAGCAAGAGCTCACCCACAAAACCGTACAATGATATTGCAGCATTTGTAATGCTCATGCATTCTTTAAATTTCTTTGGCGGTTTTCCTTTACAAAAAACACTTGGAAAACTGCTGTCCTGTCAAAGGTTTCACAATACTGGGTCCTTCATTAGATCATCTCATCTATACATGTTTGTGCATTTCATATGCACTTATCAGATGCCCATATCTGGACATTGGGAGGCAGATTTACAAGAACTAGCGCATCCCTGCATATTAGCAGGGATGCGCCAGTTCATTTGCAACACATAAAAAAACCCTTGCGCCACCATTTACAATGTGGCGCACCGTGGCGCAAGGATAGACAGATGCGTGACGCATCTGTTTGGAGTAAAGGCAGCGCATTGCTGGAGTCGCATCGCAAGTACGACGCAACTCTAGCAATGGTTAGGAATGCTTATTCCTAACATGCTGCGTCACTCCTTATGCCTGCTTCAAGCAGGCGCAAGGTTTTGACGCAGTGGTGTCGTAAAGGTGACTCAGTGAAATCTTGTAGATTTCACTGCGTCACTTTTATGAGGCTTTCCTGCGTGGGAATGCTCACCCTGCATACATTATACCTGACGCAGGTATAATGTAGCGCAGGGCTTTACAATGTGATGCATCTCCCTAGATGCGTCACATTGTAAATATGTCCCAGCGTGGCGCATTGTTTACGATGCCGCTGCGCCATAGAAGTGACGCAACGGCGGCGTAAAGTTGTCGCAAGGAGCTTGTAAATCTGCCCCTAGGTTCCCATCCATTCTGTAATACAGCTTGTTTTCTTCGAGTAAAAGGTACCAAATATTACAATCCATGATCACTGAACACTCATTCTGCAATAGGAGATATTGAAATTCAGTAAATGGGTATATTGTGATATTCATTCCAATTTCCAGCCTCTAATCAATGCCATCTTCATCCTACACTGCTCAGTCCTTGCAGAGTGGTTTGACTATTCCATGTGTGAGATAGATGTATAATGTGTGAGTATGTGTAAGACTGAAGGGTAGCTTCAGCACTAGCACTTCATTTGTGCTTGTAATTGTAGGAAAGTGCAGTATTATGTGGTGTGGCGGTTAATACTTATCATGTAATATTAACACAATATCCCAAAGATGGTTCTTGGATTCACACTAATAAATCCTTAGCTCAGTCCTGGTAGAGTGGCAAAGAGCAGTAAGGCTTTACTAGAGGAACATGTGTTAACCATTTCAGAGTACCAACATGGATGATAAGTAATTAGCATGACTCGAGAGAAATCTAACACCAATCAAAAATAAAGTGTATTTTTATCTTAATTTAGACATCACAATGAACAGAATTGCAAACATACAACCAGAGTTATAGATTTTTGCAGTAACAGAAAATCAATGCAAAACAATACACTGAAAATTTAAGGTGATTTCCTCGTTCTATGTGTGCTGCAGAATGCAGCATGCATAGAAAGACGAAAAAAACTAGGAGAAATGAATACCTTTCTGCCCGTTGTGCCTCCCTGCGTCTCCCCTGGGGAGGCATAGCATTCAGACGCATTTCCAGGTTTACGATTTCTCGTAAATCTGGAAATGTGTCATGTTCCATGGGTGTTGCGTGGGAACACCCGCAGCAACACCCATGGAACGCCCCTTTCACGCAAAGTGCTGCGTGTAAAGGGGCCGTATTTACAAGGAGAGGAAAGTGGCTTTTCTTGTCCTTGTAAATATGGGGCAGCAAAATGCGCCGCCGGTGCATCATAAAGAGTGACGCACCGGTGGCGCAAGGGGCTTGTAAATAAGCCCCGAACCCTTTAAGACCAAAATAGGTACATCAACTGACAAATTTGCTGCCTTTCCAATGCCAGAAACCGATTTTACAAAACTTCCTAAGCTTCATAAGTAGGGAAAAGAAAGCTACGGAGTGCTGCCTTTAATTTGCACAAAAGCAAATGTTAAATAAAATGGAATTATAAATAAATGCATTACTTAAAGGCATTAACGCGACAGGAAAATAAAACATTTATCAGCAACAAATTTGCAAATTTGCTTGTAAGTGACTGTCCTGCTTCGGCCCGCCGACGACCAGGCGTAGCCTTTGCCTGACTTCTGGTGGCTTCGCTGATTTCCTCTGGTGCCGGCTGCCTGTATCCACGTGGTACGGGCTCGGAAGGAAGAGACTCGCTGCCTGCCACACACAGAGCGAAGTCTCCATCGTCTCTCGCTCTTTTCGGCTCAGAGTTTCCAGGTAGTGGGCCCTGCCCACACAAAGGCTTGGGGAATACGCGGGGCTCTCCTCGTCCTCACGAGAGCCCCGCCCACAACCAGGCACAGCTTCAGCCTGACTTCCGGCCTCTCCTGCGGCTCTCTTAACGGCATGACGGCGCCCTGGCACGGACAAAGTTGGAGCCCACTTCTGGGGTTCCTGGCAATGACGAAAGGTGCCCACCACACGCTTCTGGGGTGTGGCACAGCGCTAAGGGGCACAGCAGTGACAGAGTGCTCCTCGCGCTCCAGGGCAGTGTATCCAGCGCAGCCCTCCCCACGCTCTGGATTTCAGGTCACACAGGGCAGAGCTGGGCCCAGGCAGGCCAGCTCACAGAGCCCTCCGGCAGAGGGAGAGTCCTTCGTGGCGGTTCCTCCTGGCACCCAGCAGTCCTCAAGTAAACACCAGTCCAGTAAGCACACACTTTCATGGGGTCACAGCCCCAATATTTATATCACAAGTGTCTTTGTTCTTCCCCCTGGCACAAGGCTCTGTGCTCAGTCTAAACCAGTTCTGGGCGGTACTTACATACATCTTTTTACTTGCACAACACCTTTATTGTTAGTGTAGGCTCTGGCCCCAGACACACCATAGGGGACGGAGCATGCCTTGTGTAAGGCAGGCACAGTCCTATTCAGGGTCAGGTGCTACTCCTCCTACTACTCCAAATGCAGATCAGGCCTATTCAGCCTAGCGCTGACTCACCCAGCCCCTCTAGAGCCACTGCACCTCCCCAGCCCCTGTCATCCAGAGCCAGATATGCAATACACAACAGGTTGGCACAAAGACACAACACACAGAAATGCCCACTTCTAAAAGTGGCATTTCTAAAATAGTGATAATAAATCTGCGAACACCAGTACGCAGCATTTATCACTACTATTCCAAACATACCAAACTTGATCACGCTACTCCTCTCATGTCAGGAATTACCACTGAAACACATATCAGGGAATCCCCAATGCATGCCTATGAGAGGGCAGCCTCACAGTAGTGAGAAACAAAATAGGCTGTTTGTCACTACCAGGACATGCCACACTGTTAAGGCACATGTCCTACCTTTTACCTACACCGCATCCTGCACATAGGGCTAGCTAGGGCCTACCTTAGGGGTGGCTGATATGTAGTAATAGGGGGGTCACAGACGTGGCACCCACTTTATGTGCCACGTCACAGCGGCAGTAAACTGCGCGCGCAGGCCCTGCAGTGGCAGAGGCCTGAGAGAGGTTTGAAAGGCTACTCTGGTGAGTTGCCCAAACAGCGCTGCAAGCCCACCAGTAGCATTTAATTTACTGTCCCCGGATACATGAGATACCACTTTACAAGGGACTGATAGGTAAATTAAATATGCCAAACAGGTGTAGACCAATCTTACCAAGTTCACCATAGAGAGCACATGCACTTTAGCAATGAACAGCAGTGATAAAGTGCCCAGAGTCCTAAAACCACCAACACCAGGTCAAACAAATACCAGGCGGAAGGCAAAAGGTTCTGGGATAACCCTGCAAAAAGGGCCAAGTCCAACTGTGACTAAAACGTTGACATTGCCTTTAGGCTAGCTTTACACCATAAGCTGCTTGAAATGCATTCACATCTTTTTCTAGAAGAAAGAAGTGCGCCAAGGAGTCTGAATTGACGTGAGAGCTTTGAATAGCAAGCACATCCTCTAAAAGAAGAGAACGATGGTATAGTAAAGAAAAAAATTAGCCTGGAAGTAAAAATCGTTATCTTTATTGCAGTGGCATGTGAGGAATACAGATTGGATGCTTTGCCTCAAACAGGAGCTGAACATTCCCATAGAAACAATAATTTAGTTTTCATGCTGCCAAGCCATTTGTTGTGTATATCAAGGCACATCTACTGTTTTGTTAAGTAAATTTAATTAATTCATACATTTAAAATCAACTAAAAGAAACTACGGGCATATTTACAATAGAAGTGGCGGAGCAAGGCGTCCATAGTGCGGGTGTCTGCGTTGCAGGGGAAGATTATTTATGTGCAGGAAAGTGTTCCTTCATGCACGTACACAATCTTTAAATGGTGTTTTGTAACTTCTATGTGTGCTGCTTAATGCAAAGAAGTTGCAAAACGTAATTTTTTTTAATGATTGTTTATGTGCAGGAAGGGACACCTTCCTGCACATAAACAATCAATGCCGTTTTGCTGTTTCTATGTGTGCTGCACAACGCAGCACACATGGAAACAGCAGAAACGAGAAGAAATGAAACATTTCTCCTTGTTGCACCAGGGTAAGACCAGGGGACATATTTACAAGAACTTAACGCCGCCGTAGTGTCAATTTTTTTCCGTAAAGGTGTTTTTTTTAACTGCAGTTAGCAGCAATTTTCCAGCGTAAACGTGAATTTTCAAGATCGCCACTTCTGTTAGCGTGACTTAACGAAAATGAGATGCAAGGTAGGCATTCCCGTAAAAAAAACTGCAGCTAAACACACTTTGCGACATTTATAAGGAAATCCCAGTATGTCGATAACCCCCAAAACTGCTGCGAAGTCCAATTAGAGGCAGTTTTCTAAGGCCAGAAAATAGCTGGTCCTAAAATTGGTGAAAACACTTGGGCCCACATATAAGATGTCTGGGTGCTGGACAGCCCTGCAAGGAATATTGCTGTGCTGCCATGCACCAAAACAAAAGGTCAGGAATGCGCCCTATCAATAAGATTGTCAAGGGCCTGGGCCTAAAACGACCCCGTACCCATGGCACCTGCAGCCACCAACGGCCGATATCAGCGACTAGAACCAGTTAGTGGAGTCCCCCACCAGCCTTGTGCGGTGCCCTCGGTAATGTAGGCCAGCCGCAGTGCAGGGATTGCTCAGGGCACAGTGTGCGCCACCCACAGGCACTAGGCCTGGGCCTGACTCGACTCCCGGGCCTCCTCCGCTTTGCTTCCCATCTTCTCCTCACTTGGACATCGGCACAGTGGCTCAATCCACCGTGCTCTCTCCAAATTTGTGACCCAGCCAGCAGGAGCCTCATCCAGGCGGGATTTGACAAGCCTGGGTGTAGCAGTCCCCGCCAAGTTCGCTGGGGAACCTCCCGATACAGGTGATGCAACATGACCCCCTTAGGTGTGAAGTTTAATCACTCCCGCCACACAAGTTTGGCGCAGCTCAAGGGCCTCACCCTCCACAGAGTCCGCCACATCCTCCGGCCTGTGATGCAGAGAGGCTCGGCCCACCATTGACAATTTCTTCTGTGCACCCCAGTGTAGTGGTGACGCGTGCTATGCTATGCAGACCTCCCTACGTCGGTGTGCAGGAGCGCCTCTACCGATCACAGCTGCCAGACTTCGCCACCAGGTAAGGGCGATCGCTGACGCCACAATGTCTACCGCCACAGCCCACAGGCTTGGGCCTTACGTGGCCCGCCTCCATCGTCAGGCCGCCGCAACTCCACATCACCACTGCCTCCCACTCCGGGTCTCAGACGCAGGCCCAGCGAGACCTTCAGGCCCCGGAGACTGTCCGCTCTTACAGACATCGGCTGCCATGGTGTCGCAAAGAAGGCGATATGCAAAGTGCTGCAGCACTGTTATTCCCCAGCGATGCGCCTCTTTTCATAAATGAGGCCCTGATTCTGCATTTCCTCTTCCCCTGGGACTCTGGCTGGGCATCCTGGCTGTTGGGGGGGTTTGGTGGTGTTGTTGACCTGTGCTGAACTTGGCCCTGATTGCTTCCAGCATTCCATTGTTTTTATTTTCTTTTTTTCATTACAGGTATATTTATAGGCTTTTTTTGCCTCTAGAGGCTGAAAAGTGACGTTGGGCTGACTAACGTGAATCTTTTGGCGCTAATTGGCCTTTCATCACTTTTCTCTCGCTAACGGCATATTTTTTATCGCCTTGACACTAGTGTTATTGGCAGTTTTCGCTGTGGCTAGCTGATACTATCACCATGTAGCGACGTATTGTAAATACGTCGATAATGGCGATAGTTTTCGGCGATAGACAGCGTTAAGAAAATTGCACTGGTTAGCGGCGATTCTTGTAAATATACCCCCAGGTTTTCCCTGGCCTCAATTTTGGCGCTGCCCCATATTTACGCCACCCTTGTAAATATGGGGCAGCGTCAAAATCAATGTGTGTTGCAGTGACCCATTGCTCTCCCCTTTCACGCTATGTATAGTGAGAAAGGGTGCCTTATTTGCAAGGCAGTCTTAAAGCCATGTTAAGTGGCTTAACGCTGCCTTGTAAATAAGGGGAACCCCCCTATCGCCACCACAACGCCGTGAAAAGTGACATTGTGGTGGCGATAGAGGCTTGTAAATATGCCCCAATGTTCATACAAACTCCGTTCCCAAGAAACCCTTTACACCTGAACAATGGAAAAAACTTGAAACCCACGCTGCCTTTCATATATCAGCAAAGCAAAGGAAAAATGTTTAAAACATGAATAAGACTGAGGGCTGCCTTTTATCCCACACAAACGCATATAATTAGATACATGAAAAATGACCTTTTGTGTGTTTATATAGGATCAGGAGCATTTTGGCAGATTCATTATGAAAGGGGTCACGGTTGCGTGTTAAGCTATTGTAGTGGTTGATATATACATTATGTTATTTATGTGCTTTTTACCTTTCTATTATTTATGTATGTCTGTTTTCAATTGTGTTTTTTGTTATTTGAAAGGTAGTGTGGGCTTGCAAATAATTTTTCGACTGTGCTTACAAACATTTCCTTCATCTTACAATAGAACGCGTTGGCACATTCTTTTAAAAATTGTTTTACGCCTGGTGCGATATAATTTGTTTAAACAATTAATAAATTACACAATATCATCTAATCGGCAAAAGGCAAGTTAAAAAAACAAGCACTGCTGGAGGTAATCAAGCCTCACCAAACAATGTGCCCCACGTGTGATTTACACAGCAAATTGCACCGCACTGCTAAACAGCACAAACAATTACAAATAAATACAAAAAGAGCGCTCCAGTATGGCACATTTGTTTTAGCCACATTGCCAATAGTTTTATGTCTGGAACAATAGAGGGGCATATTATCAACAGGCAGCGATAATTATCGCTAAGCGCGCTTAGCGCGGTTTTAAATATCGCTGGATTACATCGCCGAGTTAGCGCGTTATCATCAACGCTTAACTCCAAAGCGATAAAAAATCCAGCGATAGCGGTGAAATGCCTGAATATCGCTGGAAATACAGCGATAAAAATGCAGCGATAGGGAAATCGTTGATAATAAGCCATGGTGGACTTATCCTGACAATCCACCTCCCATTGACAAGATGGCTAAGTCAGGTTTCAATCAGGCATTCAAATACCAGCGATAATTGCGGTTAGCGCTACTTTTATTATCGCTATGCGGGTACGGGGCCGGATTGATAATAGAGGGAAGTTGTGTTAGCGACAGTTTTCATGTTATTTTAGTGAGGAACGCCTACTTTGCATATCATTAGCGATAAATATCGCTGACATGCAAAGCGGCAGGATAAACGGCAACTATCGCAAGGATACTACCGCTAACGCATGTTAGCGAGTCCTTGGTGATAGTGCGATAGGAAAATCGCCGCTTTCCCGGCGATATGTGCCAGAAAAGCGGCAAAACTTTCCTTGATAATATGCCCCTTAGTTTGATTAAACAATTAATAAATTACACAATACATCATTTAAGCGCCGAAAGGCAAGCTAAAAAAAAGCATTGCTGGAGCTTCACCAAACATTGTGCTCCACGTGTTATTCAAACAGCAAACTGCATTACACTGCTAAACACCACAAACAGCCACAAATAAATACAAAGGGAGCGCTCCAATAGGGCATTTTTTTAGCTACATTGCCAACCTATTTTATACCATTCTAAATTTCACTGATCTTTTACAGCTAAAACCACGTCCGTGTGCAAAATCAAAGTATCCTACACCAATGGCCTGCTAAATATATTTTACGCTTGTTTTAAAAAATATAACACATTACAAAATAAAAAATACCATCAAATATAGCACATTTATTTTAACAAAAAATCCAAATACCAGCTGATTAAGCGCATTCTCCCTTCAAGAGTCAGCCAATTTAGGTCTATGAAACTTCCAGTTATAACCCCCTAGGGTAAAGTTAATATTGCAGATCCAACAATCCAACCCGCACAGAACCCAGTAGGCACTGTACCTTATTACTAGCATGCTAAATGCTGTATGGCGTGTCACGGTGCAGTTAGACCCTGGGGCAGGTGAAAAGTCCCTGCAGTGCAGCACCTGCTGCCTCAGTGACTGTGCTCTCAGTGGAGCAGTTACTATAAGGAGCGTGGGCCCCCCCTCCACACTTGTTATTGCAGAGGCACTACAGTTAAAGCTGCTAAGGGCAGGAGAGCGCTGCTCTGTTAGCAAGCGTAGGAACTGCAGTGCTCCCAACTACAATTAACAAGCAACAAAAATGCATATAAGAACAACATAAGCACAATATTGCACACAACCGGTAGTCACTGTATCTTATTACAAACATGTTAGATGCTGTGCAGTGTGTAACACTGCAGTTAGACCCCAGTGCGGGTGAAAACTTACCGCAGTTCGGCTCCGGCTGCCTTACTGACTGCACTCTCAGGGCAGCAGTTATTATGAGGACTGCGGGACCCCTCCACGCTCATCATTACAAAGGCACTACATACTGGGATCCTCATTTAGGAGACCCTACTGCCACTTTTGCGCTGCCAGAACGTCACTTTTTTGACATTCCAGTGGCAGCCCATTGTGCGCCGGCGCTGGAGTAAAGGACAGGAATGCACTGTATCACATAGATACGGCGCATTCCTGCCCTTTTGTTTTGACGTAGGGCATCGCCGCAAGATTCCTTGCGGCGCTGCCCTACGCCATACCCTCATAAATGAGGTCCTAAGAGCGGGACAGCACTGCTCCGTTAGCGAGCATGGGAACTGAAGCGCTCCCAACCAAAATTAAAATGCAACAAAAATGCGTATAAGAGCGATATAAGCACGATATTAATGGGCCCAAAAAATAGCAGCTAAAAGACGGAAACCACAAAAAAAACCATTTCAGTCGGGGAAGCAGGAGAGCACTACTCCATTAGTGAGCATAGGAACTGAAGCACTACCAACTGAAATTAAAACTACTTCATAAAAAAAAACAAGGAACAATAAAGTAATAGCAGTTAAAATACACAAATCAACACCAGATCCAACAGTTAACACCGCACAGACCTGGAACGCACTCTACCATATTGAAAAGATGCTAGCTGCTGTGCAGCATGTCACAGTGCAGTTAGACCCCGGGGCGGATAAAAAGTCACAGCAGACACAAAAAAAAAATCCATTGCTTTCAGGGAAGCGGGAGAGCGCTGCTCCATTAGCGAGTGTGGGAAGTGAAGCACTCATAACTAAAATGAAACACAACGGGGCATATTTACGTTCCCTGCGCATCCCTGCATATCAGCAGGGTTGCTCCAGGGAAAATGCGTCACGCAAGTTTACCCTTGCGCCACGTCCGATGCACCGCATTTACAATGCGGCGCATCGTGGCGCAAGGATAAGCAGATGCGTGACGCATCTGCCGGCGGAAGGTTGGCGCAGTGCTGAAGTTGTGTCGCAAGCGCGACGCAACTCCAGCACTGTCCCAACCTTCCCTATCCCTAACATGGTGCGTCAATCCTTACGCCTGCTTGAAGCAGGCGTAAGGATTTGACGCACCAGCGTTGGAAAAGTGACTGCGTGAAATCTTGTAGATTTCACTACGTCACTTTGCCGAGGCGTTCCTGCGCCGGTACGCCCACATGAAACCTGACGCAGGTTTCATGTGGCGCAGGGGTTTACTACGTGACGCATCTCCCTAGATGCGTCACGTTGTAAATATAGCGCAACGCGGCGCATGGTTTGCGTCGCCGCTGCGTCACATGCGTGACGCAACGGCAGCGCAAAAGTGGCGCAAGGGGCTTGTAAATATGCCCCTGCTTCTTTAAACAAAAAAAAAGAACAATAAAGCAATAGCAGCTAAAAGACACAAAACAACACCAGGTCCAACAGTTAAAACTGCACAGATCCGGAATGCTCTCTACCTTATTAAAAAGATGTTAGCTGCTGTGACGCATGCTGGTGCAGTTAGACAGCGGGGTGAGTGAAAAGTCACCGCAGACACAAAAGAAAATATCCATTATGGTCGGGGTAGTGCATTGCTGTTGTGGCTCCAACACGAGGTATGAAAAAGTCAGTAAAAAAATAGTGCTCACAAAGTTCATAAAGAGTAAAATCACATGTAACAAGGGCATTCCTCATGGGAGGTTTCAACAGTACAAAAGAAGGGACTACTAAACAAATTAACCAAAGAAAAAGAAGCATTTACGAAGAACAGTCAAAGGAGCCAATTAAAAAGATGGACAGAGCTTAAAGCCCATATTCTGGATACGGCATGTCTCGAAGAGACAGTGCAGGCGCTGCCTAGGCAAGACCTAAAAACAAAGAGGCAAATTTCAATTTTACAGGCACACTTCAATAACAATCTCTGCCTGGAAGTAACAATCCATAGCTTGGAAAAAACACTCCACACTTGTTATTGCAAGTAACTGTGGAAGACCTGCAGGTCGACATTTATAAGAGCACAGCTGAGCAGCGGAGAAAATTGGGGGACCACTCACTGAGCTACATGTGTGTGCACAACAGCCAAATAAGCAGAGAAGTGTCTGTCAACAAGAAGAAGAGAGCAAGGGCGGTTTCAAGGGACCGATTGAAGCGGCAATACCAGTTATGTCCTTGTGGGGCCCAGAGCTGCTGTCGGTGTTTTTGTGTACATTTCTGTGCCTCTTTCTGATTATTCATAGGAAATATTTGTTTAAATAAACTGTGAATTGCATTTTAGGCATTGTTTTTAAATGCAGGCTTGTGGGATCATGCTAATACAAACATTGTGCCTGCAGTGACCAAGCAGTAGAGCGCTCTCGTCGCAGCAGCTCCGATCGGGAGCACAGCAGCTGGTCTTCTCCAGCTACTGCTGATGCGGTGAGGAAATTAAAAGAGGCAGATTTACAGCCATAACAATTAATTGCTCTCCATTCCAAGGTGAGCCTGGGAGCTGCCTTCGGGATGAATACAAAAGAATGTCAGCGACATGAGAGGAGGTGGGAGGGACGAATGCTGCAATAAAATGCAGGCAGCTATGGGCCTGAAGCACCCTCAGTGTAACATGAGCAGGAAAGAAATAATGAAGTAGTCCCCTAAACCAAGAGATAAAGAACCAAAGTGTGAAGATACAGCACCTAGTCCATGCTCCGGTGGGAGGAAAAAAAGACAAAAGGAGGGACAAAGAAGCAGGACTGACCACTAGCAAGCAAGGATTTTTAAAGGACACTGAAACAAACAAATGAAAAGTAGGTGGCGGAGTTTAAGCCCACACAGTAGTATATACTAAAGTATATACAAGAGGTCAAAAGCTCGACCTAAAAAGGAGTAGGGCAAGGGAAGCAAAATTATGGGGGATCGATTCTACGTGTTTATAGGGAGTTTCTTCAACCTGCCAGATAAGGAGGTATCCTTCATTTACAGATTTACAACACAAAGTAACCTCATAAATTTGAGGAAAGGTCTGGTAGCAAGAGCTCACCCACAAAACCCTACCATGATATTGCAGCGTTTGTAATGCTCATGCATGCTTTAAATTTCTTTGGCAGTTTTCCTTTACAAAAATCACTTGGATCACTGCTGTCCTGTCAAAGGTTTCACAATACTGGGTCCTTCATTAGATCATCTCATATATACATGTTTGTGCATTTCATATGCACATATCAGATGCCCATATCTGGACATTAGGTTCCCATCCATTCTGTAATACAGCTTGTCTTCTTCGAGTAAAAGGTACCAAATATTACAATCCATGATCACTGAACACTCATTCTGCAATAGGAGATATTGAAATTCTGTAAATGGGTATATTGTGATATGCATTCCAATTTCCAGCCTCTAATCAATGCCATCTTCATCTTCCACTGCTCAGTCCTTGCAGAGTGGTTTGACTATGCCATGTATGAGATAGATGTGTAATGTGTGAGTATGTGTAAGACTGAAGGCTAGCTTCAGCACTAGCACTTCATTTGTGCTTGTAATTGTAGGAAAGTGCAGTATTATGTGGTGTGGGGGTTAATACTTATCATGTAATATTAACACAATATCCCAAAGATGGTCCTTGGATTCACACTAACAAATCCTTAGCTCAGTCCTGGTAGAGTGGCAAAGAGCAGTAAGGCTTTACTAGAGGAACATGTGTTAAACATTTCAGAGTACGAACATGGATGATAAGTAATTAGTATGACTCGAGAGAAATCCAACACCAATCAAAAATAAAGTGTATTTTTATCTTAATTTAGACATCACAATGAACAGAATTGCAAACATACAACCAGAGTTATAGATTTTTGCAGTAACAGAAAATCAATGCAAAACAATACACTGAAAATGTAACATTGCTGTCAATGGGAAAAACCACTAGCGGCAATCAGTCACTTGTAGGTCGAGTTGCATGTACTCTTACAGGGTAAAGGTGATGCGGGTCCCAGGACCAAACAACAGTCAGTTCAAATTCAGGTCACAGGTATTGTGGAATGCCTTCTTGATGCAGCGTTGAGTTGAGGGGTTGGTCACTGGGCTGGTGACAGATAAGCCTTGGCAACAGTAAACTCAGTTAGGACCTTCTTCGATGTCTAGGGAAGTACGGTAGTGGCTTGAAACTTTGTGGAAGGCCAGACTACAGTTCCCACAATGCAATAGTCCATCTGGATTTGGTTGATGCCGCGGAGGGCCCGATGGCCAGTGATTCTTTGGTTCCTGAATGCTATTTTACCTTTAGTTTGCAGGAGACTAGTCCCACTAGTTCAAGCGGGTCTGAGTTTGCTTCTGGCTCTTTTAGGGGTTCCTCAGTCTGGGGAACTGACCTTTAGCCTAGGACGAGCCTTGTTCATACAGTTCCACTAAGTGTTGCCACAGGTTGACAGTATCCTTCGCTTTGTTTGTGCAAGTTCCTGTTGTCGATGACACGAGTCCCTTCCAGTTCCTCTTTGATGCAAGTTGGATCAGAACTGAGGTTGTAGTGCCGGGGGGGGCCTTAAAGCCTAAATTTAGGGGAATTTGGGGTGTGGAAGCTAGTAGCCAATGGCCAGCTAATCCCTCCAGATAGTCCGCCCTTGAGGTGACTACATCCGGGGGTGTAGGTCACCTTTTCTAACCAGAACCCTCTATTTTGCCACTCCTAATAATGTCAGTAATCTAATTTTAGTGTGCAGACCAGGTTGCTCACCCTTGCTAGCCTTCTGGGAGTGTACACCTCCTTGACTAATTAATTTACGACCTGCCTGGGTGCAAATGTGCCTGGGGTAGGGGGAGGGATGTTCACTCCACTCTGGAGTCAGCCGTGATGCATATCAGAGGCGGTGCCGCCTTTGAAGCTGACCACCTTGATGTGCCACTTAACTGGCCTGCTTGGGAGGAGAGAGGTGTGATCTCCTTTCTGCCCAAGCTTTTGTTCCTGACTCTCAGAAGTGATCACTCTGCCTGGCAGGAGGTCAGAATCCTGTCTTGGCAGCAGAAAATGCTTGCCAGCCAGAGCACAGAGAAACTGGGGCAAACAGATGGGCAACCTCTAAGGTAGCTAATTTGGTGCATGCCACATTCACCAGGGCACAAGATTCATGTCAGGGGTGATAAGGCATGTTGTTTGATACCAAACATGACATATTTCGGCTGTACCATAATGGAGCTGCCAATCCAGAGAATGCCCGGGTTGCAGCCCATATTATCATATGGACTGCTAACACTTATAGTAGTTTCCAATAGGGAACACCACTATAGGGACATATAGACTTGCATTTATATGTCCTCACCTTTAATATATGGCACCCTGGGCTGAGGAGCCCTTCCTTAGGGGTGTGTGACATATATTAAAGATAGTTTATTGACTGTGCCACACATGGTGGGAGCACAGTTGAGTTCGAGCAGTTTGCACTGCTCCTGCAGTCTGCAATAGCAAGCCTGCTGTCAGTAGTTTATTTGGGGCACTCAGGGTGGCAAAAACAGTGCTGCAAGGCCTGGGGACCCCTTCACCACCCATGCCTTAGGTACCACTGTTACCATATAATAGGGACTTATAAAGGGGTAGAGTCTTTACCAATTGGGGTTGCCGATTCGCACATGTCAGTATTGGGGAAAGAGCACTGCCACTGGGGCCTGGTTAGCAGGCTCCAGTGCACTGTCAGAGTCGAAAGCCAGCATCAAGTTGTCCAAATGGGGGCAAAAGTGGGGGGCATCTACAAAGATCCATCTTTTCTCACAATAATGAATGAGCTTATTTGATTCCTTTGATTACACTGGCAGCATTTCAGGGGCCAGTCAATAGAGCTCAGCATTGCCACTAAATAATTCCAAATATATGATCCACTTCTAAACCCTTTTTAGGTGTTTAGAAGACTTTCAGCACATCTGGGGCTCTATTAAGTTTTCCCTGTGTCTGAGGATGCTTACAGTGTGAATACAATCACTTGACTCAATTTTACGGGGCAGCTTCTTTCACATTACAAATGGAATGTCTACAGGCTCTTTGGTCTTGATCTCTGACACGAGGAGAGGAATTGGCGTGAGGAGCTGGAAGAGGAGAAACAGTGCAATCTCTCCCATCAGGAGTTCCTGAAAAAGCCTTCACTCAAAGGGCCGTCTTTTAAGGGAGATCTTAATTTTAAATCATTCCCAAGGGCCCCTCTTAGGAATAGCCTGGGAGGGGTCCCTGGCACCTGGAGTCAATTTTGACACAGGGAGGCCACCATATATATGAATCTTTGCTGGTGAGATGGGGATTTCAAAGGCTCTGGCCTCTGAGAGGGTTGACTGGCTTTCAATAGAACATGTGAATGAAGGGTGAGTAGTGTTTGAGTGCTCCCTTGTTTAGGTCCTGGGTACCATAGTTGCAGAACAATGTAGTGTTAGAGTTAGACAAGAGTCTCATGTGAGAAATAGAGGCGTGTCACCCAACAGTGATTTTTCATTCAATGCACATCCACAATCTCAGAGAGTTGCCTACCTTCACCAGTAAACCTGGATGGACAAATAAGGGGTTTAGAGTCGGCCACAGCTTCACCGATTTGTGTGTGTTATGGAGGATTAATGTCTAAGAACCCTGCATGGTTTTAGACCAGGTTTAAGAGTTTGGAAGTGAATGGACTTCTGTTGAGTTAAAGTTTAACTACCACTAAACGTTTGTGCTTGACATCATTGTGTAAGCTTCAATCCTCTGATGCTGGTTACAGTATTCAAACAAAGGTATGCAGTTCCTTGGAGGAAAGTAGATGAATAAAAGATCTCCGACAAAGAGCCCCTCATAGGGTGCCCGTCAGGCACAGCAGCGCCTGCCTGACGAGGAGCATGCCCTATGATGAAGCATGACACCCAGCCGGGTGTGTGAGGGCCCTAGTTCCTAAAGTGGGAGACACCCTCTCCTTCTTTTGGATAATTTATTGTACCGACTATTCCTCTAATTCCTCCAAGGAACTGCATACCGTTGTTTGAATACTTATACTCTAGGGGCATGTATGCTGGACCTATAAGCGTCCCCAGTTCCCCTTAGTTTTGATATAACAGTTGGTTACAGTACCAAAGTTCCATCAGGTAAGATTGGACAGCAGATCTTTTTCACTTAAAGATGTTCAACTCAGAATTCGTTACCTGCGTCTTGTGAATGTTGCACAAGTACTGCCACTTCGAAAAGTGTTGAAAACCTGGCTTTTCACACATTAAGTGCCCTTGGTATTCTCAGCTTTCTTTTACCTCAGTGCCATTCTAGAATGAAGCACCCTCTATAAGCATTGTGTACATTAACATGCCCCAAAATGGCATGAACACCAATGGAGTCTGTTTGGGTAAATTTCATTGAGGCTACTAAGCTCTCTCTCTCTCTCTCTCTCTCTCTCTCTGGCACCAACAAGTAAATGAATTAGCAAGCAGAACATGCTGATGCACTGCAGGATGGATACTGCCAGTGGTGAAGTCTGCATGTCCACAAAAACAACATGGAGACTGTTAGACCTATGAGCCTTAGGGTGGTCTTCCCCCAAATGTTTTGCCTACTTACCTCCCATTTTTGCTGGATTTTCTTTTTGTTGGCCTTAGGACTCTGTGCACTTTATCACTGCTAACCAGTGCTACAGTGCGTGTGCTCACTCTCCTAAACATGGTTTGATTGGCATATACCTAATTTGTATATTTAATTTATTTTGAAGTTCCTTGTAGAGTGGTAAACCATAGACCCAGGGCCTGTAAAATTGATGCTACCAGTGGGCCTGCAGCACTTATTGTATCCCTCCAAAACATGTCCCAGGCCTGCCAATGCAGCCTGAATGCACTTCACTCTGCCATGTTGACTTGCCATTTAAACCCCCTTTCCAAACCTTAAACTCCCCTTTTATTACTTATAAGTAAGCCTGGGCGGTGAACTCCGCTCCGCTCGCGGAGTTTGCAGAGTTTTCCTCACTCTGCGTTACGCGGAGCTCGCGTAGTTCCGAAAGAATCCGCTACGCGTAGCATAGCAGAGTTTTTTTCCCTCGCTCGTGTTCGTCAACGTCATGTTGGCGAGCGCAAGCGAGGAAAATCCACCTCCCGGCGAGATTTTTCCTCGTTCGGGATCGTCAACATCAAGTTGGCGAGCGCGAGCCTGGAAAATAAACCTCCTGCCGAGATTTCTCAAAGCGGGGGAGTCAGGTTTCCTATTGCGAGTGGTCGCATATGCTCGCGACCGCTCGCGTTGAGAAACTGCCCGTTCGCGTTGAGAAAGCTGCCGCTTGAGTAAAAATCTACTCGAGCGGCAGAAAGGAAAGCAGCGCCCGCTTGCGCTGTGCATGGTGCCGTTCGCGATGATTTGCACAGTGCGGACAAGCATGCAGCACTGAAAATCACTGCAAACGGCATTTTTCAATCGCACTCCGCCGCTTGCGGAGCTCCAAGTAGCGCAGCTGACTTTTTTTTCCACTTCGTGGAGTTTCGCGTAGCGCAACTCTGCGAACTCCGCCCAGCGTTACATATAAGTTACTTCTAAGTTAGGCCATAGGTCGCTCATAGGGCAGTGTGCTGTGCAGGGGCGGTTCCTTTATATGGGCTATGGGCCTTCACCCCCTTTAGCTTTCTGCCCCAAATTGTTTTGCTTTAAACTTCAATGCGATGAGCCATTAGAAAAAAGAAACACACATACACACTCTGTTGCCATTCGCTCTTAAGCAATCAAGACGATAGCTTAATCTTGAAAACACATTGGTGCACCGCATGTCACGTGATGAAATACCAATGGACATTCACAGCCTATTACCTGAGGCTGCAATTGATTGCAGAGCTGACAATTTCACAGCCCCGAGGTGTGTGATGTCATCAGCTCAGCAAAGCAATAGCCTCCTCGGCTAAGCTCCATCCCTGGATGACATTTTGTTAAAGTTAGCCCCGGGCGCTTCAGGCTGAAGCCCTGCAGCACCACGGGCTTCACGTCAATCAAGGACTGGAGGTAGGCTCCCCACCCTTCCCCATCTCGTCACAGAGTGAGGTGGGATTAACGACCCCACTCCACGCTGTGAGGAGAGGGAAAAGGGTGAGGTTAGAGACTGCAGCCAGAAAGTAGATGACTGGATTTTGCTCAGTGTATCAGCATGAGTTTTGATGATCCACTGCGCAAAATCCACCTTCCCCGCGCTTCATTGAGTGCAGAGTACCGAAAGTGAGTCTGGACAAGCATTGGAGAAGAGTGCGCGCTATCATGGATTTTGGGTAAACTATGTAATTGTAAGCCCTTCACGCACCTGTTCAGCGCCTGTCACAGTCAACTGAGCTGGCTTATCCCAGACCTCGAGAGAAGGGAAGTTATAAATCGCACTACTGGCCTTCAGTCGGTATCTCAGACTGCAAAGCCTCATAAGCACTAGTGTCCGTGTTACTGTCTTGTGTGTGTGCGACTGTGTATGTAATTTGTATGCTTTTGTCTTTGTGTACGTGCGACTGTGTGTGTGAGTGTATGTATCTTTATATGATTGACTGCGTGTAAAAATATATGTGTGTGCATGAAATTAGAAAGCCTGCCTGTGAGGTATTCTCCAGAGGTTGTCAAGGCCCAAGTCTGGGTGCTGGAGAGGCCAACATTCTCATATCATGTGTGATTAGCATTTAAATAGCCATTCGTGGCATTACCCAGAACAGGGGGTCCCAGGGACCTCCATGTTTCTATAGAATGGTTGGCTCAACAGCTGTTGTGGTCAGAGGAATGAAGCTTCAAATTAACCGGGTTAAAGTGACAATTCATAACCTTTAACAACATACAAGTTTGGAAAAATATATCAAAAGTGCCAAATTGAATATATATCTGTTTGTACCCTTTAAAAGTAGTAGTGATAAGGTCTACCATCAAACAGATCTTAATTATAAAGCAATGTGTTTATTTTGAACTTATACATTGATAAGACTGAACAAAAGCAGAGAGACTTTAGCAGGCAACATTTCGTCATACTAATCTTATGCACTGGCGTTCATTAGTGTGCCACCCTTGCCTCCTGACTTCAGTCATTCAGCTGATAATGCTCTCAGCTGAAATGTGCCATTAACAACTTACAACAAATATAATAAATAACTAAAGTGCATAGTACTACAAAAACATATTACCTTATGCCCATATAGAATCTAGAGGAGTGATTACATATTTACAACTATCTTGAGCTAAGTTCAAAACAAGACATAAGGGTCATTTAGAGTATTGGTGGAGGATGAGGATTGCCATAAATTGGTGGTCACCTGACCCACCAAATTCGCAATTTCTCGACTTAATTGAGAGCCAGGGGAACCAGCACTTTTCTAATAGCAGAGCAGCCACTGCCATTAAAAACCACTTCCTAGTGTCTATTCCACAAGGGCTGGTGAGGGGTCAATACATTGGAAGTCCCACCCTATTCAGGACATGGCTTCATTTTCCTGTCAGGTCCATCATGCATGGAATGGAGGTTCTTAGAAGGAAAGGTCATCATGATCAGGAATAAACCTTCTTGTTTGTTTGGGCCCGTAATTTTTTTGATTTTCAGAAATAAACCCTCTGGTGGTTTTATTTGACCTTTGGACGACCAGCATTACATTACATCCCATGACAGCAGGAGCACTTTTGGCAAAATGATCCCTGCTAGAGTGATGGGAATCTCTTAATATGGTAGACAGTCTTTCACTGGGCAGGCTTTGTCACTTTAGGGCTAATTTGCAGAGTTTAATAGCAGTCTGGGTTCTGTAGCTGTCAAAACAGTTTTCACAATTGATGTAACCTTGTAGGACTCTGCGATACCCTCCCGTACCTTCTTTACCTCATTTCCTAGACTGACCCATATGTTCACGCTGCCCTTTCATATAATTCCATCAAAAACTTCATATAAAAAAGAGCTCACACTCTCTATAATCGCCCTTCTTAAAAAATCAAAAACATCTTGATAAACATCATATAACAGGTCATATCCAGCTGAAATCTAAGCCAAAAGCAGATATTTGCACCCTCCTGATAATTTCAGCTCTTCTTTTTGAGCCCTCGTGGACAATCGAAAACCCTGCTCGCACCAAAATCACACAAAACCCAATGCACCATGGAATACATAAGAACTCAACACCAGCAAATGCCTGAATAGACAGATATAAAATACCTAGCAGTCCTCTCACTCATCTAAAGTCGTGCAGTCCACCCACTCATCTGAAGACCTGTTAACTCATAGAAGTGTATGTACCACCCACGCTTGCTGTACTCAAATCTAGCATCACAATGAGAGCAAAGTTCTGTTCCAGGCAGTCACACATTGAGTAAATTCAGGCTCAAAAGCTATCTTCTCTCTTTTCTTCGAAGATCCACCAACATTAATACTTGTTTGAATAAAAAATTACCACTATTTTGGCTTCTTAAATCTTCACAATACTTCTAGCATTGCTCATGCTACAATTTATTTTGGACAGAATCTTTGCAACAAAGGTTTAGTAAACATTGTATAATACAATCATTCAATCTCATTCCACTTTCATTACATTTGTACTTATCGCAACATAATTTAAACCTCCTTCTGCATTGGCACCTTTCGTTCCTGACTGTAAATTGATGATACAACTTCTAAATGCCCAAACACGCCATCTAGACCAAGACATTTGGTGCAGCGCAAAATTGCTCACCCTTGATACGTCACAAATACGTCACAAGTACTTAATAGATAAATGACATGAACGTGCACTTAGCACATGTTTCTTGTGTGGTTTAACGAATTAATGTAAGTGTTGCATTTAACATCATTATAAAAGAGTGCATTCACTGTAGGATTAGTAAATTTACGTAAACTGTGTTTTTAACTGTATTAAACGAGAAAATAATAAACCATCCTTACTTAGGGCTTGATTCTGATGTGGTTAGTAAGGCCTCCTAACGGCATGTGCTCCGTCCAACTCAGATCGGGAACGTGTCTTTCCGACCGACTCGGAAAGGTTTCAGACTGACCGAGTACGATGCGAGTTAGGCGTTAGGTCCCAATCCTAACCTGACGGCATTTGGACCGAGCTGTACGGAGCAGAAACATACGTCTCTACGGGCCGTGTTTCCGAATGACTGAGAATGATGCTGGATTTGGACAGCCTTTCTGAATCATGCCGTCCGACTCGAATCAGCAGTCCGTATCAGAATTTGGGGGCCCGTAGTGAGCCCCCCTGCACCTGGAGCCTTCCTAGTCACGCCCATGGGAGTACCCTTGGGTCCCCCCTTACCAGCCATGCACAGTGTGATAGGCACCAGGGGGTGCCCGCCACAGGGTCCCCGAATTTCCCCAGCCACCCCTTTCTTCAATGGGAGCATATGCATTCGGTCGGAACAAAGGCTCCTATTGAAGTCAATGGGAGTCCAACCAAATCGTATCTGGAAGCATCCAGATGCATCATACTCAGTCGATTGGACTCTCCCGATCCGATTCGGTCGGAAAACATTCCCAAACCCATTTGGTCGGGAAGCTTTCCAAACCGCATCAGAATCGGGCCCTTAGTAGATAATGTATTTACTATAAAGATGAAATTCGACTTTCATAATGAGTGCTTTAATACTTTAAATTACATTTGTTGGTTAGCAAACTAAATAGAAGCAGTCCTCATATATGTAGAATGTGATTTCACTTAAAACGATAGAAAGGTTTATGTAATGTGTGCACTAATATTTAACCATTTCGGTGCTCATGACAGAATGGTCCCGTCATGAGCACCAGTGCTCATGTGCTCATGACGGAACAAGTTCATCATGTGCACAAGCACGCTAAATCTCCCTTTTTGGCCTCGGGAGGTGGAGAAGAGCTTCCCCAACCTCCCATGGCATTTTTTTTTCAAAGTAATGATGATCGTGCACGTGGCACGCTGACGTCATTACATTGAAATTGAAACTGAAACCTAGTTTAAGTTTCACTGTTTTGGTGCTCCTGGGACTATCTCAGCCCGCGAGTACTGAAACACACGAGAGAGGTATCAGGATGGGGTGACTTGTGTGCCTCTCACCAGGTTCTGTTACCCAGAATCCCTTAAATACCTCAAACCTTGGCAAAAAAAACACATTTACCTCACATTTCTGTGCGGAAAGTTCTGGCATCTGTGGTGAGTCACAAACCTCCACCCACCCAGCATTCCCCCAAGTCTCCCGATAAAAATGGTACCTCACTTGTGTGATTAGGCCTAGTGCCCCTGACAGGAAATGGCCCAAAGCGTACTGTGTAGACTTCAAAATTATCGATCACAAAAAGACTTAGGGGCATATTATCAAGAAACGGCGTTAAAATTATCGCCGCTTTAGCGGCAGAAAACTGCTGCTAAAGCGGCGATAATGGGCTTGATAATATCCCTTGAGAATTCCAATAGAAGTCCATGTTCTGGTGTGAACATGGGCTTCTATTGAATTCTCCAGGGCATATTATCAAGCCCATTATCGCCGCTTAGCGGCAGTTTCCTGCCGCTAAAGCGGCGATAATTTTATCGCCGTTCTTGATAATATGCCCCTTGGTTTTGCAAGGGAGTCTGCGTTTTTGGTCCCGGGCTTGGTGGGCATCGAGGGAAACCTACCGAACTCACACATTTCTGAAAACTAGACACCCTGAGGGGTCCAGGGAGGTGTGGCTTGCGTGGATACCCCAACGTATTCCTACCCAGAATTCCCTGCAAACCTCAAATTTCGCTGAAAAAAAATCAAATGTTCCTTACATTTCTGCCTGGGATCACAGAGCCAGCACAAATGTCCTACCACCCAGCTTTCCCCTTGGTCTCCCGATGACAAACATTGCTGTTACGGGGCTACTGTCAAGAAATGGGCCTAAAGGTATTACTTACTGCTCATAGCTTATTCTCATACAGAGGGTACTTCAAATCTGTTGTGCTGGGTTCCTTTCACTAAAAGTAAGGATGGAGATCCTCATGGAGTGCTGGTGCTGTTTTGACTGACGGTCAGTGCATTTGCAGAGTAGGCGCTGCATGGCAGTGTGCTGCCAATGAACTACAATGCCCAGCAGCCACCAAACTCTCTCATGTTCTAAAGGCAATGATACTACTATGTTGCTGCAAGCCAGGACTTTGCTACATGGATTCCAGATTTCATAGCAAAGAGCGATTGCTTTTTTAAGGGTTGATATGAATTGACAATTGTATTGCAGAGAGTGTCCCAAAGTCATGCTGTTGATAAAAGCAAACTTTGAACTATACTCTTGAACATTTAACTGAACAATTAAGACTGGTGTTATCATGCCATATTACGGATACTCCATGAAGAAACAGGAAAGACTCTTCAAGTGGATTATTGCATTTTTTGAGGAAATTAATTATTAGTTGCAGTGGATGATAGTCCACCACAAGTCCACATGTCTACATTCTTGTTAGGTCTATTGAAGGTTTCAGTAGTTTAAACCTGAACTTAACCCCTTGTAGCTATGCATAGAGCAGACAGGCTTAACTTGAGAAAATGTGTAGTGCATTTAAAAGTACCAAAACAGTTAAACATCAAACCACAACATAATAAAATCCCACTCCAATTGATACAAAAAGAAAATATTTGGATGAACAAAATGAGACCAAAATGAAACAAATCCTATAAGGGGATCTAGAGTTATGAATTTTTAAAGATTGAATGAACTTTTAGCACCAAAATGTGCTACCCGCCAACTGGAGGCCACTGGTCATGTGAGACCAGGGCAAAAGTAAGGTTTAAGGCCAACCGTGATAGAGCATGGGTTGGATACAAGTCCCAGGCAGGTCCCAGTCAAAGAGTTACCTTCAGACGTAGAACTTTCCCTGAGAAGGTAGAGTCCTTAATGGCGCAAGGCAACAGGCTGGCTCTGAAGATGAGGTTGGCATAGGATGAGGTCTCGTTCAGGCCATTAGTGAAGGTGAAACTACTCAGAGCAGGAAAAGTCCAGGGTTTGAGTGCAGGAATCCATCAGCATCGCTCATTGCTGCATAGCATTGGTTCCAGTGAAGACATCTACCTTCTGACTTAGTCTCTCTTCTGGAAATTGGATTACTTCATTGGGACAAGGCTGCAGGCTGTAGCTGGAGAGGGTTCAATGTCGTTGAATGGTGCTCGGGATCAGACCTGCTGAATCAGATTATCTGCTGCTGAGAAGAAGTAGCGGAAGCTGTGGTGAAGTCAAGCCCACCGCCGTTGCACCTGTGGTGGAACAGCTATAGGTAGGTCTGAATCTTCAGTCAGTTCTTCAGGCAGAAATCTTTGTGAAAGCTTTTAAGTCCCAGCTTTCAGGGTTAGGGAAGAGGAGTACACTCTGATACTTATCTAAGGGCCCCAGGATCTTAGGGTCACAACTTAGAGGCCAGGGTTCTCTCCAGGAGAAGCCACCAGCAGTGTCCAGTGCAGGTTCAGGTGGAACCAGGCAGCTCAGCTCTTCGGGAAAGTGGGTTCTTGCAGCTTTAGAATCCCTGTATCTTAAGAGGAGATGAGTCAACTGGACCTTGGAATCCACTTCTTAGTCCTGGGTACATATGGGAGCAGGTCCAGCCCTTTGGGGGTCTCCTCACAGGTCACAACAGCAGCCTTCTTCTGTCTTCTACAGGTCCAGAAGTGTTCTGAACAGGGAACTAGTGGTGCCATATTTATGTCCAGTGCCAACATGTAGATGGAGGAAACTCTTGGCAACTCCCTAAGCAATGGGGTAAACGTTCCCAGAGGTGGCCCTACCCACCTTTACAGCACTTACTGTGTTTTACTGTAAACTATCTCACAGTGCCCTTCTCTGTCTAAACCCAATACGGCAGAACGCTCCTTACCCTGTGCCAAAGCTCTCAGTGCATACCAAGAGGTCTGGATAGGATAATGGGCAAACCCTCCCTTATGGTCACTTCAAACCAGTTCTGGGGTGGCTCCCCCTCCACATGGGGGCATATTCACAAAAAAGTGACGGAGCGCTGCGTTAGCCTTCTTGGCTTAACGCTGCGCTACGCCACTATAGAAACGCAGGGCTGCACCGTATTTACAAGAATACAGTGCAGCCCAACGTTTCACCCTGCTCTGGCACAAATTACACCTGCCTAGTGCCAACGCAGCCACCCTTGAACCACAGTGCAAGGGTGCCTGCGTTGAGGGGAATGATTGTTTATGTGCAGGAAGGTGTCCCTTTCAGCACATAAACAATCAGAAATGGCGATTTGTAACGTCTGTGTGCTGCTTTGTGCAGCACACATAGAAGTTGCAACTTGTCATTTTTCTTTTAAATGATTGTTTATGTGCAGGAAGGAACACCTTCCTGCACATAAACAATCAATGACGTTTTGCAGCACACATAGAAACAGCAAAAACAAGGAGAAATAAAGCATTTCTCCTCGTTTCGCCAGGGTAAGACCAGGTTTTTTTGTCTTAATGCTGCCGCTGCCGCTGCCCCATATTTACGTCACCCTTGTAAATATGGGGCAGCGTCAAAATCCATGGGTGTTGCTGTGGAATGCCCACCGCAACATCCAATGCCCTTCCCTTTCACGATAAGTATAGCGTGAAAGGGTGTCTTATTTATAAGGCAGCATTAAACCATGTTAAGTTGGTTTGGAGACAGGCAGGCTATGAAGACAAAAGGGAAGCAAGCTAAAGTGTGAGCTACATCTGCCAGTGACAAGGTAGGCTTCCTTTGAAGCTCAGAAAGAGGCTGGGCACAACCTCCTGGACCATCCTGCTCATGGAGAAAAACATCTTCCCACATACAAGCCCTTTGTCCACAGTCTAGGAGCAATACACGTCTCACCACAGGAGAGCCATGAACAGTTAGGTGACACTGAACACTAGCAGTTAGGTACATTTAGTTCAGGCAGGAAATTACAATTTCTAAAAGTGCCATTTTCAAAATGGTAATATGAAATTCGACTTGACCATTGAGTTGTACATTAAATTACTATTAAAATGAGTCCTTGAATCATTTGTCTAGCTATTCCAAAACTGAAGTTATGCATTATAAAGAGATATAATGGAACCCTGTGCATTTCTATGGGAGAGCCAGCCTTACCACAGTGAAAAAGGACTTTGGAGATTTTTCACTGCCAGAGTATGTAAAACATAAGCACACATGTCCTACCCATGCTGCAGGAGTTGACCTGGTGACAGGCTTTGCATTCTTATTTTAGTGGTGGCACAATATGTGCTGCAGTCCACTAGTGACAATTAACTTACAGTCCCTGGGTACCCTTTGGTATCATGTACTAGGGACTTATAGGTAAGTTATATATGCCAATCAGAGGCTGAAGTACTCACAGGGTGCACTATCCCTGTTTGGGCTACAGCGTACCTTTCAAAAGGTGTGCTAGGTGCAAACAGGAAAAGTGCATGCCTATTATGGTGAATGTGCTGATCTTAGGGCAGCCGCGAACCCGAGCTGCCCTGGGGGCAGTTCCAGTGAAATATGGAGCAGCTGTTTAGAAGCCACTATGTGTTGCACTGTGCAAGTGGCAACCTGCCTGCATTTTCAAGAGGGGAGAGAGATCCCCTTTCAGGCAGGTGCAGTGAGCGACTGCACCCCACCTCCAGGGAAGGTGTCTGGGGGGTCCATAGGACCGCTTAACCCCCAAGTCCATAACCACAACCTATGCAAATACAAATGCACCCTCTTGAGATAGTGCTGGAGCACATGTGCGCCAGCGCTATCAGTATTACAGAAGGGGCCGAATGTGCCGCACAAGCATCTGTAGCCCCTTCCATAATAGCAAAGTCCCTGGGGGCACATGCTGGCTACGTCCCCAGGGAACTTTGCACAATATGGCCCCAGGAGTGTAGCCAATTTCAACATGTTTTAGGGATTCGAGAGCATGCACTGGGGCCTTGTTAGCAGTGCCCTAGGGTGCAGTCTTAAAATTAACAGCATCAGTTCCGAAAAATGGGGGTGGCCATACAAAAAGTAGGATTTTCCTGCAGATATACATGTATCAAAGTCATGCACAAGTTATTAGATTTTCAGTAAGAATATATACTTACTAAGATTAGGAAACAACTGGATATTGACGATATTGGTTAGTTTGCAGTTCTACAGAAGTCAAGTAGAAACTATAGTACGTCTTCCACAAAAGAGTGTAGGAGTGAAGTTTGAGGTAGTTATTCAATATATAGAGAGAAATAGTAATACACATATATATTTGAGATAATCATTTTCTGTATGTTTAGTTTTCAAGAAATACCAGTCTCATATCAAAGTACACAGAGTTGGTTACACAGATATAGTGCTCAGGTATATTAATTCACAATTGCAGATTGCTCACTACTTTAAATGACAACTCACTTAAAATATTGCTTTGCCTTGTATGAGTCCACTACATTCTGCAGACTCTACTGATCGACTGAAGTGATGAGGCAGTGTAATGAAGTCCTGTTATCTTTCTTTTTATCTTATCCAATTCCCTTTTCCTCGCTTTTATCACTGGCCTCATATTTCTGTACATGTGGTCACTAGTGGGCGTTGCTCCCGTTCGACCCTGTGCACAAGATTAGTGGTTCCTTTCATGCCTATATTATCGACAATATAAATGGCTTATTTCAAAGCCCTACTGGTTGAACAAGACATTGACCCTACTCTTATTGTCTGTTTCACAATAAAGCGCAAAAGAAGGTATAGAAGAACAACTGAGTTTATTCAAAAGATGTGTATGATGTAAGATTGACACAAACAACTTCCTTTCAGGAATCAAAGGAGTCATCAACTGTCCCTCCAATCCAAACAGTAACACCACAGATGCAACTCCACCAATCCTTCATTATACTTTCTACTGCTGCAATCAGCCCTCAATTCAACCATTCATACAAAGCATATACCACATCTATATATGCAATTCAATGGATAGCCATCTTGACTTAAGACACTTCCGGTCAGCACCCAATCGTGAAGGTGCATAATCTATCCTAAATGAAAGGTGTCTAAAATGAAGTTCATACTCACCAACAGTGGCAAATTACATTCATAGATGAAAGGCTGGCTCAGCAGATTGTACCTTGATGCTTTGTCTCCCACTCTCAATATCAACTCCAATGACTGAGATTCTACATTGACCCCTGCTCTTCTTCAAGTGGTATCCAAATCAGAAATGTAAATGATCTGGTGCAAGCTGAGTCTCTCACCTATCTCTTCACAGTACAAGCACTCTTCCTCTTAAACACTCTGCTCACTGGCCTCCTTGGTTGCACTGTTGCCACCTAAGGTCCATCCTCTATGCTGCAACATGCTTAATCATCAGGCACCGCAAGAATAACCATCTCACCCCAACTCCTAAAGGTCTTCTAGTTTGGATTACATTTAAATCATTCTGCAGAATAAACTTGATAAAACTGGAGATTCTCAGCCTTCAGAGCCCAAGTCAAGCCTTGGAATTATCTTGCTCGGCCTCTGAGAATGGTCGCTACCCTCCTGACTTTCAGGGTTTAAATAGTTTATCTTCTGCATTTATTTTCCCCCTCAACCTTACTTCACTTCCACACCCTTCCACCAGATCTCAGATTTGTGTATAGAACTGACAGTGCCTCTGCGTGAACTAATGGAATTCGCCATACCAAGGTTTATGCAGAAATATCCCTAGTCCTGTTATATGCATATTTTAAAAAGTAATCCCTGACCTACATACAAGTCCACCCTCCAGAGCTCAATAAATAAACTAAATTAAATATGGACCCTATCTGTATTTTGTTAAAATTCTTGCAGAATTGTGCCTTTTGTGTCACCAGGAAGCATCACATTGTATACTAATAGAATGAATTGAGGCATGGAATAGATAGATCTCCAAGAAGAGTGAGAATTAATCATTCAGTTATAAATCTACTGATGAGCAGAGCCAAATTTCCTTATTCTGTAGTTCTAAAAATACTAAAACAACAATTGATGGACCGAATGCAGAACAATGTCATACGTTCACCCCAGTACAGAGATCTGGGCCTAAATCCATGTTTTTTTTGCTCACCATGCCATTCCAGTTTGGACCCAGCCATATCCAAATCAGCCTTGACCCTGCCCCCAATGGGAACAGTCCAGCCCGAACTGCCAGGCCAGGTCCTCCCTGGACTGGAAACAAGCATCCTAGGACCGGTTTCGGGCTTTCAGCCCTCATCAGCCAGGATAGCTTGACTCCAGTGGCATGGAGAGCACGGGACCCACTTCAGGGCATACCCGTCCCACTCGGGGTGACAAATGCAAAAACAACAATTGATGGACAGAATGCAGAACAATGTCATACATTCACCCCAGTACAGAGATCTGGGCCTAAATCCATCGTTTTTTGCTCACCATGCCATTCCAGTTTGGACCCAGCCATATGCAAACTCAGCCTTGACCATGCGCCCAATGGGAACAGTCCAGCCCGAACTGCCAGGCCAGGTCCTCCCTGGACTGGAAACAAGCATCCTAGGACCGGTTTCGGGCTTTCAGCCCTCATCAGCCAGGATAGCTTAACTCCAGTGGCATGGAGAGCACAGGACCCACGTCTGGGCATACCCGTCCCACTCGGGGTGACAAATGCAAAAACAACAATTGATGGACAGAATGCAGAACAATGTCATACATTCACCCCAGTACAGAGATCTGGGCCTAAATCCATCGTTTATTTGCTCACCATGCCATTCCAGTTTGGACCCAGCCATATGCAAATCAGCCTTGACCCTGCGCCCAATGGGAACAGTCCAGCCCGAACTGCCAGGCCAGGTCCTCCCTGGACTGGAAACAAGCATCCTAGGACCGGTTTCGGGCTTTCAGCCCTCATCAGCCAGGATAGCTTGACTCCAGTGGCATGGAGAGCATGGGACCCACGTCTGGGCATACCCATCCCACTCGGGGTGACAAATGCAAAAACAACAATTGATGGACAGAATGCAGAACAATGTCATACATTCGCCCCAGTACAGAGATCTGGTCCTAAATCCATCGTTTTTTTGCTCACCATGCCATTCCAGTTTGGACCCAGCCATATGCAAATCAGCTTTGACCCTGCGCCCAATGGGAACAGTCCAGCCCAAACTGCCAGGCCAGGTCCTCCCTGGACTGGAAACAAGCATCCTAGGACCGGTTTCGGGCTTTCAGCCCTCATCAGCCAGGATAGCTTGACTCCAGTGGCATGGAGAGCACGGGACCCACGTCTGAGCATACCCATCCCACTCGGGGTGACAAATGCAAAAACAACAATTGATGGACAGAATGCAGAAAAATGTCATACATTCACCCCAGTACAGAGTTCTGGGCCTAAATCCTTCGTTTTTTTGCTCACCATGCCATTCCAGTATGGACCCAGCCATATGCAAATCAGCCTTGACCCTGCGCCCAATGGGAACAGTCCAGCCCGAACTGCCAGGCCAGGTCCTCACTGGACTGGAAACAAGCATCCTAGACCGGTTTCGGGCTTTCAGCCCTCATCAGCCAGGATAGCTTGACTCCAGTGGCATGGAGAGCACGGGACCCACGTCTGGGCATACCCGTCCCACTCGGGGTGACAAATGCAAAAACAACAATTGATGGACAGAATGCAGAACAATGTCATACATTCACCCCAGTACCTAGATCTGGGCCTAAATCCATCGTTTTTTTCCTCACCATGCCATTCCAGTTTGGACCCAGCCATATGCAAATCAGCCTTGACCCTGCGCCCAATGGGAACAGTCCAGCCCGAACTGCCAGGCCAGGTCCTCCCTGGACTGGAAACAAGCATCCTAGGACCGGTTTCGGGCTTTCAGCCCTCATCAGCCAGGATAGCTTGACTCCAGTGGCATGGAGAGCACGGGACCCACGTCTGGGCATACCCGTCACACTCGGGGTGACAAATGCAAAAACAACAATTGATGGACAGAATGCAGAACAATGTCATACATTCACCCCAGTACAGAGATCTGGGCCTAAATCCATCGTTTTTTTGCTCACCATGCCATTCCAGTTTGGACCCAGCCGAATGCAAATCAGCCTTGACCCTGCGCCCAATGGGAACAGTCCAGCCCAACTGCCAGGCCAGGTCCTCCCTGGACTGGAAACAAGCATCCTAGGACCGGTTTCGGGCTTTCAGCCCTCATCAGCCAGGATAGCTTGACTCCAGTGGCATGGAGAGCACGGGACCCACGTCTGGGCATACCCGTCCCACTCGGGTGACAAATTCAAAAACAACAATTGATGGACAGAATGCAGAACAATGTCATACATTCACCCCAGTACAGAGATCTGGGCCTAAATCCATCGTTTTTTTGCTCACCATGCCATTCCAGTTTGGACCCAGCCATATGCAAATCAGCCTTGACCATGCGCTCAATGGGAAAAGTGCAGCCCGAACTGCCAGGCCAGGTCCTCCCTGGACTGGAAACAAGCATCCTAGGACCGGTTTCGGGCTTTCAGCCCTCATCAGCCAGGGTAGCTTGACTCCAGTGGCATGGAGAGCACGTCTGGGCATACCCGTCCCACTTGGGGTGACAAATGCAAAAACAACAATTGATGGACAGAATGCAGAACAATGTCATACATTCACCCCAGTACAGAGATCTGGGCCTAAAGCCATCGTTTTTTGCTCACCATGCCATTCCAGTTTGGACCCAGCCATATGCAAATCAGCCTTGACCCTGCGCCCAATGGGAACAGTCCAGCCCGAACTGCCAGGCCAGGTTCTCCCTGGACTGGAAACAAGCATCCTAGGACCGGTTTCGGGCTTTCAGCCCTCATCAGCCAGGATAGCTTGACTCCAGTGGCATGGAGAGCACGGGACCCACGTCTGGGCATACCCGTCCCACTCGGGGTGACAAATGCAAAAACAACAATTGATGGACAGAATGTAGGTTGAATGTCATACATTCAACCCAGTACAGAGATCTGGGCCTAAATCCATCGGTTTTTTGCTCACCATGCCATTCCAGTTTGGACCCAGCCATATGCAAATCAGCCTTGACCCTGCGCCCAATGGGAACAGTCCAGCCCGAACTGCCAGGCCAGGTCCTCCCTGGACTGGAAACAAGCATCCTAGGACCAGTTTCGGGCTTTCAACCCTCATCAGCCAGGATAGCTTGACTCCAGAGGCATGGAGAGCACGGGACCCACATCTGGGCATACCCGTCCCACTCAGGGTGACAAATGCAAAAACAATTGATGGACAGAATGCAGAACAATGTCATACATTCACCCCAGTACAGAGATCTGGGCCTAAATCCATCGTTTTTGCTCACCATGCCATTCCAGTTTGGACCCAGCCATATGCAAATCAGCCTTGACCCTGCGCCCAATGGGAACAGTCCAGCCCGAACTGCCAGGCCAGGTCCTCCCTGGACTGGAAACAAGCATCCTAGGACCAGTTTCGGGCTTTCAGCCCTCATCAGCCAGGATAGCTTGACTCCAGTGGCATGGAGAGCACGGGACCCACGTCTGGGCATACCCGTCCCACTCGGGGTGACAAATGCAAAAACAACAATTGATGGACAGAATGCAGAACAATGTCATACATTCACCCCAGTACAGAGATCTGGGCCTAAATCCATCGTTTTTTTGCTCACCATTCCATTTCAGTTTGGACCCAGCCATATGCAAATCAGCCATGACCCTGCGCCCAATGGGATCAGTCCAGCCTGAACTGCCAGGCCAGGTCCTCCCTGGACTGGAAACAAGCATCCTAGGACCGGTTTCGGGCTTTCAGCCCTCATCAGCCAGGATAGCTTGACTCCAGTGGCATGGAGCGCACGGGACCCACGTCTGGGCATACCCGTCCCACTCGGGGTGACAAATGCAAAAACAACAATTGATGGACAGAATGCAGAACAATGTCATACATTCACCCCAGTACAGAGATCTGGGCCTAAATCCATCGTTTTTTTGCTCACCATGCCATTCCAGTTTGGACCCAGCCATATGCAAATCAGCCTTGACCCTGCGCCCAATGGGAACAGTCCAGCCCGAATTGCCAGGCCAGGGCCTCCCTGGACTGGAAACAAGCATCCTAGGACCAGTTTCGGGCTTTCAGCCCTCATCAGCCAGGATAGCTTGACTCCAGAGGCATGGAGAGCACGGGACCCACGTCTGGGCATACCCGTCCCACTCAGGGTGACAAATGCAAAAACAACAATTGATGGACAGAATGCAGAACAATGTCATACATTCACCCCAGTACAGAGATCTGGGCCTAAATCCATGTTTTTTTTGCTCACCATGCCATTCCAGTTTGGACCCAGCTATATGCAAATCAACCTTGACCCTGCGCCCAATGGGAACAGTCCAGCCCGAACTGCCAGGCCAGGTCCTCCCTGGACTGGAAACAAGCATCCTAGGACCGGTTTCGGGCTTTCAGCCCTCATCAGCCAGGATAGCTTGACTCCAGTGGCATGGAGAGCACGGGACCGACGTCTGGACATACCCGTCCCACTCGGGGTGACATGCTCACTACACCACTGGATTCAAGCTAGCCTGGCTGATGAAGGGTGATGCCCTGAAACCAGTCCCAGGATGCTTGTTTCCGGTCCAGGGAGGACCTGGCTTGGCACTTCGTTCTGGATTGTTCCCACAGGGAACAGGGTCAAGACTGATTTGCATATGGCTGGGTCCAGGCTGGGGTGGTGTGGTGAGCAAAAGAATGATGGATTAAACCCAGATCCTTGTGACTGGGGATGAATGTTTGCATTGTCCAGCATTCTGTCCATCAACTGTTTCTTTTGTATATGTCGCCCTTAGTGGGAAGGGTATGCCCAGACGTGGGTCCCATGCTCACTACACCACTGGATTCAAGCTAGCGTGGCTGATGAAGGGTGATGCCCTGAAACCGGTCCCAGGATGCTTGTTTCTGGTCCAGGGAGGACCTGGCTTGGCAGTTCGGGCTGGACTGTTCCCACAGGGAACAGGGTCAAGACTGATTTGCATATGGCTGGGTCCAGGCTGGGGTTGTGTGGTGAGCAAAAGAATGATGGATTAAACCCAGATCCTTGTGACTGGGGGTGAATGTTTGCATTGTCCAGCATTCCGTCTATCAACTGTTTCTTTTGTACATGTCGCCCTTAGTGGGAAGGGTATGCCCAGACGTGGGTCCCATGCTCACTACACCACTGGATTCAAGCTAGCCTGGCTGATGAAGGGTGATGCCCTGAAACCGGTCCCAGGATGCTTGTTTCCGGTCCAGGGAGGACCTGGCTTGGCAGTTCGGGCTGGACTGTTCCCACAGGGAACAGGGTCAAGACTGATTTGCATATGGCTGGGTCCAGGCTGGGGTGGTGTGGTGAGCAAAAGAATGATGGATTAAACCCAGATCCTTGTGACTGGGGGTGAATGTTTGCTTTGTCCAGCATTCCGTCCATCAACTGTTTCTTTTGTATATGTCGCCCTTAGTGGAGGGGTATGCCCAGACGTGGGTCCCATGCTCACTACACCACTGGATTCAAGCTAGCCTGGCTGATGAAGGGTGATGCCCTGAAACCGGTCCCAGGATGCTTGTTTCCGGTCCAGGGAGGACCTGGCTTGGCAGTTCGGGCTGGACTGTTCCCACAGGGAACAGGGTCAAGACTGATTTGCATATGGCTGGGTCCAGGCTGGGGTGGTGTGGTGAGCAAAAGAATGATGGATTAAACCCAGATCCTTGTGACTGGGGGTGAATGTTTGCATTGTCCAGCATTCCGTCCATCAACTGTTTCTTTTGTATATGTCGCCCTTAGTGGGAAGGGTATGCCCAGACGTGGGTCCCATGCTCACTACACCACTCGATTCAAGCTAGCCTGGCTGATGAAGGGTGATGCCCTGAAACAGGCCCCAGGATGCTTGTTTCCGGTCCAGGGAGGACCTGGCTTGGCAGTTCGGGCTGGACTGTTCCCACAGGGAACAGGGTCAAGACTGATTTGCATATGGCTGGGTCCAGGCTGGGGTGGTGTGGTGAGCAAAAGAATGATGGATTAAACCCAGATCCTTGTGACTGGGGGTGAATGTTTGCTTTGTCCAGCATTCCGTCCATCAACTGTTTCTTTTGTATATGTCGCCCTTAGTGGGAAGGGTATGCCCAGACGTGGGTCCCATGCTCACTACACCACTGGATTCAAGCTAGCCTGGCTGATGAAGGGTGATGCCCTGAAACCGGTCCCAGGATGCTTGTTTCCGGTCCAGGGAGGACCTGGCTTGGCAGTTCGGGCTGGACTGTTCCCACAGGGAACAGGGTCAAGACTGATTTGCATATGGCTGGGTCCAGGCTGGAGGTGGTGTGGTGAGCAAAAGAATGATGGATTAAACCCAGATCCTTGTGACTGGGGGTGAATGTTTGCATTGTCCAGCATTCCGTCCATCAACTGTTTCTTTTGTATATGTCGCCCTTAGTGGGAAGGGTATGCCCAGACGTGGGTCCCTTGCTCACTACACCACTGGATTCAAGCTAGCCTGGCTGATGAAGGATGATGCCCTGAAACCGGTCCCAGGATGCTTGTTTCCGGTCCAGGGAGGACCTGGCTTGGCAGTTCGGGCTGGACTGTTCCCACAGGGAACAGGGTCAAGACTGATTTGCATATGGCTGGGTCCAGGCTGGGGTGGTGTGGTGAGCAAAAGAATGATGGATTAAACCCAGATCCTTGTGACTGGGGGTGAATGTTTGCATTGTCCAGCATTCCGTCCATCAACTGTTTCTTTTGTATATGTCGCCCTTAGTGGGAAGGGTATGCCCAGACGTGGGTCCCATGCTCACTACATCACTGGATTCAAGCTAGCCTGGCTGATGAAGGGTGATGCCCTGAAACCGGTCCCAGAATGCTTTTTTCCGGTCCAGGGAGGACCTGGCTTGGCAGTTCGGGCTGGACTGTTCCCACAGGGAACAGGGTCAAGACTGATTTGCATATGGCTGGGTCCATGCTGGGATGGTGTGGTGAGCAAAAGAATGATGGATTAAACCCAGATCCTTGTGACTGGGGGTGAATGTTTGCATTGTCCAGCATTCCGTCCATCAACTGTTTCTTTTCTATATGTCGCCCTTAGTGGGAAGGGTATGCCCAGACGTGGGTCCCATGCTCACTACACCACTGGATTCAAGCTAGCCTGGCTGATGAAGGGTGATGCCCTGAAACCGGTCCCAGGATGCTTGTTTCCGGTCCAGGGAGGACCTGGCTTGGCAGTTCGGGCTGGACTGTTCCCACAGGGAACAGGGTCAAGACTGATTTGCATATGGCTGGGACCAGGCTGGGGTGGTGTGGTGAGCAAAAGAATGATGGATTAAACCCAGATCCTTGTGACTGGGGGTGAATGTTTGCATTGTCCAGCATTCCGTCCATCAACTGTTTCTTTTGTATATGTCGCCCTTAGTGGGAAGGGTATGCCCAGACGTGGTTCCCATGCTCACTACACTACTGGATTCAAGCTAGCCTGGCTGATGAAGGGTGATGCCCTGAAACCGGTCCCAGGATGCTTGTTTCCGGTCCAGGGAGGACCTTGTTTGGCAGTTCGGGCTGGACTGTTCCCACAGGGAACAGGGTCAAGACTGATTTGCATATGGCTGGGTCCAGGCTGGGCTGGGGTGGTGTGGTGAGCAAAAGAATGATGGATTAAACCCAGATCCTTGTGACTGGGGGTGAATGTTTGCATTGTCCAGCATTCCGTCCATCAACTGTTTCTTTTGTATATGTCGCCCTTAGTGGGAAGGGTATGCCCAGACGTGGGTCCCATGCTCACTACACCACTGGATTCAAGCTAGCCTGGCTGATGAAGGGTGATGCCCTGAAACCGGTCCCAGGATGCTTGTTTCCGGTCCAGGGAGGACCTGGCTTGGCAGTTCGGGCTGGACTGTTCCCACAGGGAACAGGGTCAAGACTGATTTGCATATGGCTGGGTCCAGGCTGGGGTGGTGTGGTGAGCAAAAGAATGATGGATTAAACCCAGATCCTTGTGACTGGGGGTGAATGTTTGCATTATCCAGCATTCCGTCCATCAACTGTTTCTTTTGTATATGTCGCCCTTAGTGGGAAGGGTATGCCCAGACGTGGGTCCCATGCTCACTACACCACTGGATTCAAGCTAGCCTGGCTGATGAAGGGTGATGCCCTGAAACCGGTCCCAGGATGCTTGTTTCCGGTCCAGGGAGGACCTGGCTTGGCAGTTCGGGCTGGACTGTTCCCACAGGGAACAGGGTCAAGACTGATTTGCATATGGCTGGGTCCAGGTTGGGGTGGTGTGGTGAGCAAAAGAATGATGGATTAAACCCAGATCCTTGTGACTGGGGGTGAATGTTTGCATTGTCCAGCATTCCGTCCATCAACTGTTTCTGTTCTAAAAATACTGCCTTAGTCTCCCAACAGTCTCATTAATACCTGGATGATCAGGGCCACTGGAATTAAGTGATGCTGCAGCCATGGCGTTTTCCACATAATTAAACATTTACAGCACTTGCCACGAAATCCACCCTCTGCTATAAAATTTGCAGATTTTACAAAAAATAGTTTCGCAGGCAAATGGATCAAAAGTTACCAAAAAAACACCACATAAGGAGGCATACAGTGGAAAACCCTTTGCAAATGCTAGTCAGCTGACGAACTGCTCATATTGAAATGAACCTTTTGCCTCAACATTATTAAGAACAATAATAATAATAATAATAAAACTACTTGTAAAGCCCCTTGTTACTCCAGACAGAGTGTCTCTGCTCTATAAATCAACCACTGTACAGGCCCCAATGTAACATGCTTAACAGGCCCTAAATTTACCTAAACAACCAGGGGCATATTAAAAAGCCCCTATCGCCACAGGAATGTCACTTTTTGCAATGTTCCTGTGGTTAATCCCTTTGCCTTATTTAGAAGGCAGCATTAAAACACTTAACATGGCTTAACGCCGCCTTGTAAATATGGCCCCCTTTCACCCTACACTTAGGGGCTGATTCCGATATCAGACGGACCGAGTCTGTCCAACATCGGACAGGAACTGGAACCGAACGACCTATTGTCGTCGGTTCCAGATCTGCAAGTAGGATTTGACCGAACCCTGTTCGGTCGCAATCCTATACTTAATAATGGGAGCATGCATTCCAAACGGAATGCCTGCTCACATTGTTAACTGCAGAGGTGCAGTTCATCCCTGCACCCTGTGGCAGGCACCTCAAGGTGCTTGTCACCGGGTGCATGGATCAACAGGGGGGCACCATAGGTGCCCCCTAGGCTGCCATTCGACAGCCTCGCACCCCTGGAGGCCCTGCTGGGGGCCCAAAAGACAGTTTCCCACTGACTTTTTGTGCTGGAAAGACCGGCACAAAAAGGCAGTGGGAAACTGCCATCGTACTCCCTCGGCCGGAAAGAGGCGGCTGGGGGAGTACTGAAGGGTTTCCGGATAGCGGACGGGCTCTCCAAGCCCGTCGTAAGCCATCCGGAAAACCGAGTCGGATTCCTTTCCGACCCAGCCCATCAGAATGGCTCGGTCAGAAAGGAATCCAAACGGCACATTCCGATGTGGGCAGGCCTGCATCGGAATCGGCCCCTAAGTGTGAAAGGAGTGAGCAATATGTGTTGCGGTGGGCTTTCCGCCGTAACACCCATTGATTTTAATGCTGCCCCCTATTTACAAGGGAGGCGTAAATGGAGGCAGCGTCAAAATTAAGACGAGGGAACACCTGGTCTTAACATGGCGAAACAAGGAGAAATGGTTAATTTCTCCTAATTTTTGCTGTTTCTATTTGTGCTGCACTGTGCAGCACACATAGAAACAGCAAATCGCCATGAATGATTGTGTATGTGCAGAAAGGTGTCCCTTCCTGCACATAAACAATCAATTAACAAATGGTGATTTGCAAATTCTATGTGTGCTGCACAATGCTGCACACATAGGAGTTCCAAATCTGCACACCTTCCTGCAGATAAACAATAATTCCCCCAACGCAGACACCCTTGCACCATGGTACCAGGGTGACTGCAATGGCGCTAGGCAGCTTGTTTTAGCGCCAGTACTTGGGGAAATGCAGGGGCGCGCCACATTGTTGTGAATACAATGCATCCCTGCATTTTCAGAATGGCGAAGCGTGGCGTTAGCAATTTTTGCTTAACGCCATGCTTCGCCATGCTGATGCAAATATGCCCCCAGGTCTTGAGTTTTTTGCGAAAAGCTGGTTCTGACCTTTCCTGTCTCAGATCTAAAGGCAAGGAATTCCATAATTTGGGAGCCAAAAACCTTTTTTACTCTGGGGATAGCAGCAAGCAATGTCCCTGTGAACCTAAGACCTCTGCAGGGTTGGTACAGCTTCACCAGCAAATGCAAGCAATGGGTTCCTCTCCTGTTTATGATTTTATGGCAGAGAAACAAAGCTTTAAAAGAGACTCTCTTCCTCACAGGAAGCCAGTGAGGTCTGCCGAGAGCAGTCCCCATAGATGACCACCTCAGAACTTTAAGCTGCATCCGTGCTGCCGCATTCTGCACTTTCTGCAATTTGGCCAAACTACCTTGAGAAGCTCCCAGGTATAGCACATTACAATAGTCCAGTCTGGACACAACCAAAGACCGGACTACTGATTTCCTGGCTGCCTCTGGGAGAAGGCCCAAACTTTGGCTCAGATATTTCAGTATTCCTAAGCACTAACCTGCCAGGCAAGAAATTATGGCTGGCGAATGATAGGTTAGCATCAAACCAGATGCCAAGATTTTTCACTTTTGGCTTGGGAATCGGTACTGGGCCACGTACATCAGGCCACCAAGCACAGGACCAAATCGAAGGCTGTTTCCCCACTAAGAGAACTTCAGATTTTCCAGCATTTAGCCAGAGGCAGCTGTGGTCCATCGATCCACTAAGTCAGCCAGGCAAGATCTGAGCCGGGCTGCGGGGGCTCCCTCATCCTGAGGCAAGGTGATAATAAGCTGCGTGTGATCGGTGTATGACATAACGTTAAAGCTGTGATGCTCAATACCTTAGCAAGAGGGCACACATAAAGATTGAACAGCGCATAGCTCAAGGCAGAGCCCTGAGGCACCCCTTGCCACAATGGGACAGCCTCCTACAGGAATGGTTGTTGAGCCACCTGAAATGAGCGATTCTGAAGGAAGGAGGCTAGCCAACGCAAAGCCAGCCCTCAACAACAACATTTCATAGCTGTTCCAATAGGAGGCCATGGGATACGGTGTTGAAGGCTGCACTTGGATCTAACATAATCAACGCAGCTTTTTTGCCCTCTTCAGCTATCTGCCTGAGGGAATCTGATGCTAACAATTGCGCCGACTCCGTGCTGAAATGCGGACGGAATACCAGTTGGGTCTCAATGCTCTAAGACCTCGGCAGTAACACCTAATGTGTGTCATAATGCCAAAACGATAAAAAAAATACTGCCCCATTAAGTCCCCTATAGAGCTGTACACTTTCCCTATTCTTTGCTGTATATTTTAGTCCACCTGGCCACCTTTGCTCCATAATTCCATTAGCCCTTCATATGACTTAAGTATAGGTGGTCAGCGAACACAATCAAGCCCTAAGGACATCCCTTTACTTGCCTATGGGAGTGTGTTCATTTCAGAGTCCACTTGACATATTCTTGGGATAATCAGTTCCAAGGAACTTTCAAATTAATATTTGGAACTAGATTACAAAAATGGAGAAGCCTGTCTGTCACCTCCAGCGCCGGACTATAAAAGTTGATTGCAATGCACGAAAATAGAAGGGAGGTGATGACTATAATAAAGAAAATTGAACTTCTGAAATGAGTCACAGAGCTCTTGACTTACCTGACATTTTACTAAGCTCACAAGAAATAGAATCCCACATATTCCTTATGAACATTTTCACCCTGGAGATGGGAGCCCTACGTGAGCATGCCGTCGTTTTTTTTGAAACAATGATATTTTCTGTCTAAATGGGTTTAAAAATGCCTGCCTCCAGGGGTTGAACACCTACACAAACATTACTTAGAACATGCGTGGAAATCATGTTTTTCTTGGAATGTCCCTGCAGGCTTTACAGAATCTCCTGTCGTCAGACTCTCTGCAGATAATACTCCGAGGGGCATATTGGCAAGAACGTGTGATAACCACCGCAAATTTAGCTTAACGCAACTTTGCATATCGCAGTCTATCGCGGGAAAACAATGCTGTGTTAACGTAGTATTCTCAACCTGGCGGCACCATGCGATAGTCCCACGATAACGCGTCAAATGTCCGCATTAAAATCAACGCGATGCTGCAAAAATGCGAAACACTAACGCAAATAAAGTTGCGATGAGGCCGTGATACAAAAATCAGCGATAACCAGCGACAGGCCTGCAATTCCCACGCGTCATGAGGGAAAATGCACAATAAAAGCAGAACAAGAAAAAAAATAAAAAAATAAAAAATAAACTGCGTAGCAACATGGATGCACCCGGAACCAGTGCCCAGGTCAACGCGAACCCCACAAGCCCCACAGACCACCAGCAAGCAACCTCGGGTCGGGGAAGGCCAAGGAGAAGAGGAAGAGGAAGACGGGGTACAGTCCGCATGACAACCGGATCGTCCTCACGGAGGTGACAGAGCACGAACAACAACTGTCCGTCACCTCCACCGTGTCAGTGGCAACACAGATGGAAAAATGGCATTCCATCGTGAATGCAGTCGGAGTGTCGATGAGGCCAAGATGCGCTGGCACGATGTGAAAAGCCAAACCAAGCAGACACCCGCTGCCAACAGGAAGGCAGCAATGGTGAATGGAGGTGGGAGTCCAGCGCCACAGGAGGAGCTGGAGCAAATGGCGGCCACAGTCATCAGTGCGGAGACGGTGCAAGGAGTCGGGAGTCCTGATACAGCTCGACATGACCTGACACAACATCAACAGGGTGAGTAACGAACAGGGACTGGGGGAACGGGGGGGAACGGGCACAATGGCACAGATGCCCAACGACGTGTAGCACACCGCACACCCACAACGACCCTGGGTCATGTCTCTGATCCCCGTGGCACACTGCAGCACACATACAAACATCAAGTAGGCCCCCCGTCTACCATGTGCCCAAAGGGGTCACACCCCACACATCACCAAGTCTATGACACACACATGCACCCATGCGAAACACAGCAAAGATGCGTATGTGAGAGCCACACTGACAATGCAAGTGACACCACATGACCAGCAGCATGGCTGGAGTACAATCACCATGACATTGTGCACGCCATGAGACTGAGGAGGCTGAGTGTGGACCACATCTGGGAAGGAGCAGGTCACACTCTGACACATCCACGTGCACAAACAACCACTGACGGCAACAATACATCTGCAGACAAACAATGCACAAGAGTACAAAAACCGTCCAATAGTACAAATGACCCAAGTCGCCAACATCACAGCACCTTAAAAGCACAAAAGTCAAAGGCACACCGCCTCCAAGGGATAAGGGGCAGCAAAATCACAGCTGCAGGTGCGACCCTCCCACAATGCAGCACACACACATAGCAATGCCAGCACATCCATATGGACGACAATGTGGTACACAGTGCAACACTTACACTGCAGAACAGAGGACACAACTGGGTCCGCCTGTGCGTAGAAAATGGCCAATCACATCTGACATAGCAGGGAACTGTGAGATGAAAATGTACGTGTACAACCTCACCTACGTCATGTAGTCCAAATGTCCACTGTCCCGCATCAAATAGTCCGCTCCTCCCAAACAGTCACAATGTACATTGTCATGCAGTCTGTATGTAAACCTGAATAATGCATAAACATACATGCCAACACAATGTCAACAAGCATCTCCCCTTCACCTTGCAGAGGGACAAACACCACCTCCAGCAGAGCAGACCAGACAACTCCACAGTGATTCTGAAGAGGACCTCCACACTTCCGACACCGACGCCCTACAACAGTTCATGGACATCTTCGGGCAATCGACCCCCAGGAGCAGGGCAGCCCAGCTGCATCGAGGATACCCCACCCCTGCACAGACAACACAGCTGGACGCACGCACCACCACGGCTGGCTCCCAGCAGCACACCCAAGCACACATCGCATTTCAAGGCCAGGTGTCAGACTGCCAGAAGGGGGTGTCCGAACAGGTGCGGGTGGGGTCCCACCTCATGGAAGCCGAACTAGATCACATACGTGGGTGTCTAAGTCCCATCAGGGACCACCTACACTCCCCAAAGGAGACCCACACTGCGACGGAGACACCCGCATCTGCACATTTCCAGGACTGACCACACCCAGAGCCACGGGACAATCATCCACACCCCCACGCTGGACTGGCGCACGCCGGCCCAGTCCACTCCTCTTACGTATTGAGTGGGGGACGACAAAGCTACATGTGCAATGTCCCACACTCTGCTTGCGGTGACATGGCTGCGTCCTCTGCACACAGCACAATGTAATGTTGTGGGGCCCTGGCCAGAATGCATACATCATGAGCACACGGACACACTCATAGAGCTCTTGAACTGGCCACGGGCACGTGCGCCCGACACCTTTATTGGCATGGTCACATGTACAGTGACGCATGTGCTGGATGTGTGTGGGGTGAGTGTCAGCCAGCCCTCAAGGAGTCGTTGGTGCTGGCAACAACTTGAACAGTGATCACAATTGAAGCAGAAACATAAAACATCAGCATAACAGAAACAACTGTGAAGCATCATGGTGGTAGCCGGAGAGAGTACAGTGTTCACCCAACATGCAAGCAGAATGCTCCTTGATTCGTTGTGCACTGAGTAAGTGGCACCTGAAGGGCTGAGCAGGGTATCAAGCTGATGATGGCACACACGACAGGTGTGAGCAACTCTGACAGTCAGACACTTACGACTCTGGCACCTGTCGTTTGGAGTTGGTCCTGGCAGTGGTGGCGTGTGCATCCTGCGGTGATGCGACGTCCGGGCAGGCCAGGACTCGATCTGATGTGTGAGCCCAGGTGGACCGCAGTTGAGGCCGGAGGCAGCGGACAGCGCAGGGCCACAGAGACATGGCGTTGATGCCCCCAGGCCATCGGAACAGAGGCCATCCGACATGCCCTCAGGTTGGGGCCATGATTTGAGCTGCACAGTTAGTGGCCCCGGATGCACTGCGGCCGGCACAGGCACACCGCCACGGGACGGTGACTTGCGGTGCAGTGAGATAGTGCCACGCTAGGTAAGCGGGTCCTCGTCGATCTCGAAGGTGAATGTTGCGGAGGTTTGTGGGGGACAGTGGAAGGGCTCCTCCAGGGCATGATGCAGAGGGCAGAAGCCGGCCGGAAGCGGCAAATGGAGGAGTGGAATGCTACAGCCTTGTCTTGGCAATATAGTCAGTATCACCGACACGATGATGAAGACAACCCCCAAGCCATGGACTCAGTCTCCAACAAATCTCAAGAAGTAAGTGTCCATGGATGTCGGGGAACAGATTTAGTGGCACCGGAGCTGTAAGGGGATGCAGTCTGCGACGTGGCCAGTACAATGTTATCAGCTCGGCCACAAATGATTCATGACTGAGTTCCCAATGTGTGACCTACTCGACCCCTGTGTGGTCCGGAGGCAGCGGGCAGCGCGGGCCAACCGCTGTTCAGCAAGCTCCTCCTGGAACACTAACACACGGCGTTGAAATGGCATGTGGTGATGACTCGTGGTTGACCGAGGCAGTAGCGACAGAGCTGAGCAGGTGTTTAGCCAGCGACGATGCCGTGTCCTGCCTGGTATGGACTGGATTGGATTTGTGTGAGGCCTGCAGGCCTGCAGTGTAGTCCAAAGGCGTACTCTTCAAGGGCCCACAGACACGTGTGGCTGGGATGCCATGCACATACTTTGTGTCACCACATAGAAGGGAGTATAGTGAGTTAAACTCTGCATTTGCGTGTGTACTCGGCCATTGCCAAATCAAAACTCAGTCCCAAATGTGTGACCTACTTGACCGCAGTGTAGGCGCGGGACAGCGGTCAGTAGGGGCACACATCCACGTGTCGTTGGCCCGCGATGCACAGAGTTAGTGACACCAGGGCAGTTGTCGGCAGTGTCCGGACACCTCCGTGAAAATGGTCCTTTTCACCTCCGAACTGAACCGCGTCTTCCTCTTACTCGTCTCCTTGCGTACAATGATATGGACTCCGCCATGCAGATATCACGACTCAGTTCCACATGTGTGACCTACTTGAGCGTAGTGTAGGCCGGAGGCAGCTGTGGAGTACGTAAACGGAAAAGGGGTAAAGCGAGCCTGTGTCGCGGGGGCCGTGATAGTGTGAGGAGGCTGCCAAGGACGCAGGGTTCGGGTTTGGAGTTTGTGCCGGCACGTGGTGGGCCCTCTTCGACACATGCCGGTGTCGGCAGGTGAGCTGTGAGGCCTGGATACGCAGGGGCCGGCATGACAGGTTGGGAGTCCAGCAGCCCGTGGTGCAGAAGGCGCATAGGTTGGCAGGCCACAGCGCTCACGGCGAGGGCGTCGGCCTCCTCGCGGGGTAGGAGGCGCCGCACTGGCAGGCACATTTGCCATTCCGGAAGAGGACCACGCCCAGGGCTACGTGCTTTTTATTCACACCCCTACGCTGGCCTTGCGTACGCCGGGCCAGGCCACACTGCACACGCTTGCAGGGGGGGACGTCACAAGCTACATTTCCGCGTTCTTCCCCACTGGCTGTGGTGACATGGTTGCGTCCACTGTCCACTACACTCCACACATCAGCAGTGCATGTGGGCATGGATATGTCTGTGGTCTGCATACTGCAATCTGTCCAGGACATTCTCCGCCACAGTTGGCATTGTGTACATTCTCATTAATGGGTCACTTGCCACCTTCGCACATACCTGGTTCCCACCTCTCCCCACATTCCACTATTGTGTGGCTGCGGTGCCATGCCGTTGATGGTTCATGTACATGGCTGAGCAAGGTTGCCACAGTAAGTTGTGCTGTCGTGTCTGGTGGGTGGGCATGTTTGGCATGTTGTATGTGATTTTGTGATGTGCGCATTGCCAGTGTTGTGAGTTGCATGATTGTGGAGTTGAGGTGTGTGGTGTGTTCATTTGGTACTTGCCTACATGCAGTGCATTTCCATGGGTGCCATCCTGGTAATGCTGGTTGATGATGGACTGTCGGGGGATGATGGAATCATGCACACTGCCTGGGTAGTTGGCTGCAACATTGGTGTAGAGTCCCCGCTGGTCCACTATTGCCTGCACATTGATGGGATACATGTGCTTTCTGTTGCGGTAATTGTGTGTTTTTTGGGCAGGGGGCACAAGTTGGACATGTGTGCAGTAGATTGCCCCCAACAGGTGCGGGACTCCTGCTATGGCGTGTAGTCCTTGCTTGGTCTCCAGCTGTTCCTGCACATTGTGGGGACGTTTAGGTACTGGGGTACCTGGCTGGTGATGGCATCCAGGACAGGTGTGGGGAACTTGGATGGGGCTGGCTGTGTGTCTCCTCCGACTCTGGCGGATGTTGTTTGGGGGGTATGGGAGGCCAACATGTGCAGCACAGCCAGCAGCTTTGTCTGTGGAGGGATGTTGGTTGTCCGCTGTGTTGGTACCGTCAGCCTGTGGGCAATGATGATCCGGATGCGGTGGATGGTTGTCCTTTTGAGCCTGTAGTGGGCATTGGCATTGTCTGGTGTTAGGTCTGTGGGGCTGGTGCGTTTCCTGAAGGTCCGCTGTCTTTGTCTGCTCTGCCTCTGTGGTGGTCCGGGGGGGAGGGGTGGGGGGGGTGCTGGGGCCCTGGGGGTGGTGGCGGAGGGTGTTGTTGCCCTCTCGGGGCTCCGGGATGCATGGTGAGTAGCTCCATGGCATCTGTTCTTCATGTGTGGCTGTGGACTGGTCTCCCTCTGATGGTGCAGGTTGTCGTCCGACTTTACACTTGGTCAGAGCAGGTGTTAGATTCCTGCTGCTAACGCGCCTTATCGCCTGTTTTGTGGTCTTATTGCTGATCGGGCTGGTCGTTGAGAATGTTGAGGTGTGGTGTTGTCGCGGATTTTTGCTCGGGAACGCCTACTCTGCATCTCATTAGCGATAGTTGCGGGGGTCATCTGTGGCGATGTTTTTTGCGGCTGCTATCGCGGGTAAAATGGTGTTATGGGCTGTTAACACCAGCTTGTGAATGGTGCGATAAATGTATTGCCACTTTGGCTGCGATAAAGTGCGGCTAACTAGGCGATGTGTCCTTGAGAATATGCCCCCAGGGGTGTCTTTTATGAGGTAAATATGACGTTTCTGATGTCCAGATGTCCTTCTTTGTATTATGTATTGTCCTCGATGTGACACTCTGGAAAAAAACATTTTAATTTGTGATAAGACACGCACAATGTCGACTTTGTCCTAATTGGGAGGAAGTACATGCCTGCAAGTTAAAACATCCACCAGAAAGTGGAACTTGAGCAACGTTCGGCAGAACCGAGATCACGTGTCTGCCCATTTTGTTGTTGAGTCCACCAGCAGCAGGTAAAAGCTCTTTTGTCGAGCAGCGGTGCCAGAGCTCTGAGCAAGTTTAAACTATTGAACTCGCCGCGGTGGCAACAGTGGGGGCATTCTGCAGGGCAGAAATAGGCAGGCATTGTGTGCCAGCCTCCCCACTGCAGCTTAACCCACAGCAAGGGATCCACCCCGCCGAGAGTCACACACAGTTGAGCCAAAAATAGGGATTATTGTTCAGCCTGCTCAAAATACGCGCAAAAGGCATTCTAGAACTTTCTGAGCCACCGCTGGTTAGCGGGGGCTATTTTGTGATTGTATACTGATAGGCCATTCATTATAGGCGCTCAATTTTATTTTTCACTCTGATATTGGAATAAACATTGCATCGCTCTTGTGGTTCATAAAGATGCTTTTGGAGAGAATGCAATTAAATAATAAAGCACAGAGTCCAGCGCCAGCATTTCACCGTGCACAGATTGGAAGCACTCTAGTTTACACAGTGGTTATTGTCCTTTGTGAGCACTGTAACACCACTGTCGTTCTGGTCATTGCATGAAACTTCATGAACACTGCTCTTCATTCAGAGGATTAGATTTCATAACCTATAGTGAGAGTAACACAAACGGAAGTGCCAATCAGCTTTCATGCGCAAAATGATTTTTGTCTTTAAAAGGGCGCTTTTCCAAATGTATTACAAGAGTAAGTGAGTAAAATCTTGGTGAATCGGGTCCAATGTGTGTAATTGCTTGGAAAATTCACGTTTTACACAAGTCAGTCTTGGGTGGTCATATGAGTAATTAATGTACTTTGGGGCATATTTATCAAATTATCACGCAGCGCAGAGCAGTGCAGTGCAGCAAGCCACCTTCCTGCGCTGCGTGACCGGGAAGGGGCAGGAATGAGCTGTATTTAAGACAATATGGGGCAATCCTGCCTTCTTCTCTGCGTTGGGGCCCTTGTGGCAGCCTAGCACCAACGCAGCCACCCTTGCACCATGCCTGCGTTGTAAGCAGGAATGTTTTTGTGCAGAGAGGGACACCTTCTTGCACAAAAACAATCCCCTGAGGTATTTTTTCTTTCTGTGTGTGCTGCAGAATGAAGCACACATAGAAAGAAGAAAAAACGAGGAGAAACAAAGATATTTCTCCTCGTTAGGCCTCCTTTGGGGATGTGTAGCATTTTGACACATTCCCAGGTCTACCAGTCATTGTAAATCCATGGGACGCCTCCCTGGGGCAGAGTAACACAACGCAGCAATTTGCGCTTCGTTGTGTTCCTCTAGGTTAATCACGCCACGCTGTTATCAAGCCACGCAGGGCCATGCAAGGTGGCCTTGCATGGCTTGAAAAATCTAACTTAAAAGTTGTGCCGCTCTCGCGCCCCATTGCGTGGTGCAAGGGCAATGCAACCCTTTGATAAATATGCCCCTAAACGTTTTCCCTGCAGTACAAATTTCGTAGATAGCACTCTATTAGGGTTCCCATCGAGTACAGAAGCGACACAGGATAGCCCTCGATCAAGACTTATATGCCCTGGCATTATGCTAAATGGGGCTCAATATTGCTTGACTACCGCACTATTAGATTTGCTGCTGATATTATCGCTGCTAAATGTTTTGTAACTACAAATCTGTTATTTTTTCCCATTCACACAAAACAGTATTGTCATTTTTCGCACAGCTTGGGTATTGCAAATCTTAGTAAATCTGCCCTTAAAGTGTTCAATGGCCTTTTGTATTTTAATACAAATAGACGCTTTTGGGCTTCTTTATTAAAAAGCTCTCTAGCTACTGCCCACATAAGTACGAATGACACTTGAACATTCTGCTTGTGCTCTAATGTGGTTTCATGCACCGATTCCACTGCCTGCTCCTGGAATAATCACCAGCCCGGTGTTTCTTTTCAGATTGCTTATGATCAGCCATAAGTCATGTTTTCTTTCAGAGGCAGCATAGGCTCATAAAATTTCTAGGAAATCCATACAGAATAGTGAAGGAAAAGGTTTTAATGATTCTATGAAAGTGAGAGAGATGGGGCCCATATAAACATCCTTATTCATCCAGATGGTCTTTTTAGTTGCTTGAGAGGTAAGAGGGAGGAAACAATCACAATTTAAATTTCAATATAGTGTAGCCAATTCAGTCACACCATAATCCACTCGACAACTAAATCTGAGATAAGTAAGGTTTAATTATAAATTAAAAAATAGATTGATATAAACCAATCTTAGCACCACAGTATAGAAATACAAAACAAACAGAATGTCTAATTTTCCTGAAGATTTACCCTATATAACAAGAAGCATACAACTAATTCTACTATGACGATGCAAGTAATCAGGAAAAATAATTGAACTTTAAATTGCATCAAATGATTCTCAAAGATAAGCATGAGCACGCTACCCCTCCCTACACTGCCTTAAAAGGGACAACCCTAAAACTAAAAGCATTGAGTAAGTATGAATAATAGAAAGGTGTCAGCTGTCAGTCTTCAGTAGAAGAAACTCCAACTAAGGGTCAAGTAGCATGAAGCCACACAAAGCAGAAGCAGAGGTCTGTACCTCATGAAGTCCTAAGATGTCTCTCTGACCCTCACTATGTTACAGCATAAGACATTAGTTGCACTCAAGGTAAGTCACATGCTCCTCTCCAGTAACTTTCCATGATTCCAGCACAAATAGGTTACTGGCACCACCTTTCCCACATCGACAAGTTGCTACTTCATTCGTCCTTGCCCATTCTTCTACTCCTCCATGGGAATTTGCCTCCTTGCTCGTTACTGTGTTTCTCTTTGACAAGATCTATCTTCTCATACCTTGCTAGCTAACTAAAACAAAAACTCTTCTTTTTTAACTAGTAAGGCTTTGTCCGCACCTGCAATGGAAACAAAAATGCAAACAAACATATTCTGCATTGAAGCTTAAACACAAATTACATGTTAGACTTTAAATGTGAGCTTGCACTGAAACAGTTCTTGAGGCCCAAAAATCATGTGAACTTAATAGTGCACAGGGCTACAAATACGTGCACATTTCTACACACATAGCAAATGAGGGGGCATATTTACAAGAACGTAACAGGCGCCATAGCGTCCATTTTTTTACGTTACGGCAACTTTTTTTCCCGCCGTATTTACAAGTTGCCACTAACTGCAATTAGCGGCACTTTTCCAGCATAAACAGGAATTTTCAAGATCGCCACTTCTGTTAGCGGGACTTAACAAAAATGAGATGCAAGTTAGGTGTTCCTGTGATATAACGGCCGCTAACCACACTTCACGATATTTACAATGAAATTTCCGTACGTCGATAACCCCCCATAACTTCCGCTAAGTTCAGTTAGAGGCAGTTTTTTAAGACCAAAACATAGCTGGTCTTAAAATTGGTGCAAACACTTGGGTCCACATATAAGATGTTTGGTTGCTGGACAGTGCTGAAAGGAATATTGATGCGCTGCCTTGTGACAAAACAAAAGGTCAGGAATGTGCCCTATCAATAGGATAGAGCGCATTCCTGGGCCTCATTCATGAAAAGTGTTGCATCGCTGCGACAAAACAGTGTTGCAACACTTTTCATGGCGCCCTCCTTGCGACACCATGGATGTGCTGTATTTAATGTACGGCGCTCCATGTCGCAATCAATGACAGGATACGTCTGGAATCCTGGTGTATCTGTCAGCGCTAAAGTCACGCATTGCTGCAGTTGTGTCGCAAGCATGACGCAACTCCAGCAATGTATGGGTCCAGCCTATCCCTAGGGCACTGCGTCACCCTTACGCCTGCCATGAGGCAGGCTTAAGGTTTTGACACAGTGGCGTCCTAGAATTGTCGCAGTGAAATCTGAGAGACTTCACTGTGCCACTCCTATGAGGCTTCATTACGTGGGAACGCCCACACTGCATACATCATACCCGATGCATTTATAATGTGGCACGGGGCTTCACAAGGTCACGCATATGCATAGATGCGTCACTTTGGAAAATATGGCGCAACGTGGTGCAAGATTCACGTTGCAAGTATGTCAAGAAAATGACGCACCAGCGGCGTTAAACTGTCAGAAGGGGCTCATGAATAAGCCCCCCTGTCTTCTTCCCCTACAATGGTGCACAATGGCTGCCATGCGCCAACACAGGCACCCTTGCGCCATGGTGCAAGGGTGACTGTGTTGGCGAGTTGATTGATGTTGTGACTCCATCTCTTCTCGAGACGTCTGCAGGTGGGGCTGGACTAGTGGAGGGCGGGAGTGAACCAGTTGGCCTTCTTGGAGTGTTGTTTGCCTGGTCTCTTATTGAGGGGTGCCAGGGTGTCGGTGCAGTTGGAGATCCATCAAGGGAGGTCTGTAAGCGTTGGCGGAGTGGTGGTGCTGAGGGAGTTGATGGGAAGTTCTTCGGGGGCCTTGATCCAGCTGCGACAGGGGGGGCAATGATGGCGATAGCGTACAGTGGGCGTGGTGAAGGCGTGATGTAAACAATGATGGTCGGTACAGGAGAGTACTGTGGTGTGGCTGTAGTTGAAGTTCCCGCTGGTGGAGAAGATGGACTCGAGTGTGTGTCAGGCTATTTTGGTTGGTGCGGTGACTAGCTGCTTGAGTCCGATGTTGGCGAGGTTCCCCAGGAGGGTGGTGGTGTTCTTGTCACTAGGGTTGTCCAGGTGGAAGTTGAGGTCTCCGAGTAGGATGTAGTCGGTGGATGGGAGAGCCTGGGGTGCGACGAGGTCTACGATAGCATTGGTGACTGGGGGGTCATGGGCCGGGGGGCCTGTAGACAAGTGTGCCTGCTGAGGGTGGTGTTGGGCTTGGTCCGGATCTGGAAGTGGAGGTGCTCCATGGTTGCCGTTGGGTCATTAGAGTGCGTGGTCAGTCGGATAGTGCTTTTGTAGACGATGGCCATGCCTCCTCCTGGGCGGTCGGGGTGGTCCTTGCGGGTGATCTTGTAGCCGTCAGGGATGGCGATGGCAATGTCCGGTCTGGAGCAGAGGTTGATCCAGGTTTACGTGAAGAAGGCAATGTCTGAAGAGTTGACGTCAAGGAGGTCCCAGATTTCTGTGGCGTGTTTGTGGAGGGACCACACATTGAGGAGGATGCAGTTGAGCCGGTCGGGTGCGCTGTTGGTCGGCTGGGCAGTGAGAGGCGCTGGTGTGTTGATGTGGAAGAAGGTGTGTTTTCAGTTTTGGCAGGCAAAGGGTGCAAGGGTATTCTTCGGAGATGCTAGATGGCAGGCGGCGTGGCGTCCAGGGTTGAGGGCAAGGAGGGTGCTGGTGTCATATCGGTGGATTGTCTGGGAGGCAGGGTCCCTGGCACTGGACGCGGTCCATGCTCGGACGGTGCAGGCGGGCTTGCCTTTGGCGCGCATTCGGCGCACCAGTGGCACACCTGCTGCAAATGGCTGCATGGCGGCTGCAATTAAGTAGTGCTGCGGTGGGACTGGACAGCTGGGAGGTGGGAAACATGGGAAAGGACACTGGAGGGGGTGGGGCTGCGGGGGATCGCAGCGTTAACGAGGGAGAGGACAGGGGAAAAGGAACTGTACAAAAGCACATGAAAGACAAAGCCAAACAAAGCAAAGAAAAAAAAGAACAAAGCCAAAGGTAGAAAGCAACAGAGAAGAGCAGAAAGAGGGACAGGAGCAGCAGAAAAGAGGGACAGGAGGGCAGTCAAGCAACAGAGCAGTGACGCTCTACCACTGGACCACCAACGATGAGGAGCAGGCAGGAGCCTGTGGGGGGAGGAGGGCCTCGAACACCTGACCTACAGGTCATAGGAACCAGCAGCAGCAGCTACCAGACAGCGCTGCGCTGTGGGAAGAGCAAGTCCACTAAGGGATAGTCCCCCGTACACCCAAGAGCTCACTACCAGGGGGGCGAGGAAAGGCAGCACCACCCGGTTGCCTTTTCCGATCTAACAGTGGTGACCAGATTCCGTGTTCCCCGGTTCCCTAGCGAGTAACGGCGGATCAAGCTGCATACCCAAGGGACTGTGCCCGAACTGGCCCATATGCCCCTGGCACCCGCTGCCAATAATGGCCGATCTCAGCAACTTGAGCCAGTTAGTGGAGTCCCCCACCAGTCTCTGCAATGTGCGTCCTCCGCAGCGCAGGGATTGCTCAGGGCTCAGTGTGTGCCACTCACCAGTGATAGGCCTGGGCCTGACACAACCCCCAGGCCTCCTCCGTTCCCTGTCCGACCTTCTCCTCAACTGGACATCGACACCGGTGCTCAATCCGCTGCGCTCTCTCTGAATCTGTGACTCGGCCAGCAGGAGCCTAAGCCAGGTGGGATATCACAAGCCTGGGTATAGCAGTCACTACCAAGTCCACTGGGGAACCTACCGATGCAGGTGATGCAACAGGCCCCTCTTAGGCATGAAGTTGGAGCATTCCCGCCACACAAGTCTGGCGCAGTTCAATGGCCTCACACTCCACAGCGCCCGAATAGCGCCACATCCTCCGACCTGTGGTGCAGAGAGGCGCCGCCCACCATTGATAATCTCCTGCATGCACCCCGGTGTAGTGGTGGCACGTGCTATGCTATGCAGACCTCCCTACCTTGGTGCGCAGGAGCGCCCCTACTGATCACAGCTCCAAGTGGCGCCAGGTGGTCTTCTCACACAGGTCAGCAACGTGTCTCCATGCGACCTGCCACCTTCACCACCAGGTAAGGGTGACTGCCAATGCCTCAATGTCTACCGCCACGGTCCAAGGGCTTGGTCCCGATGCGGCCAGCCTCCAACGTCAGGCTGCAGCAACTCCACAGCACCTCCGCCTCCCACTCCGGGTCTCAGACGCAGGCCCAGTGAGGCCTGCGGGCCCCGGGGACTGTCCACACTTCCAGGGTTTGGCTGCCATGGTGTCACAAGGAAAGTGCTATGTAAAGTGATGCATCACAGGTTTTCCCCAGCGATGCGCCTCTTTACATAAATTGAGCCCTGAATCTGCATTTCCTTTTCCCCTGGGACTCTGGCTGGTCATCCTGGCTGTTGGGTGTTTGGTGGGGGGTTGTTTACCTGTACTGAACTTGGCCCTGGCTGCTCCATTCTGCATTCCATTGTTTTTATTTGCTTTTTTATCATCGGTGGTAGACTTATAGGCTATTTTTGCCTCTAGAGGCAGAAAAGTGACGTTGGGCTGACTAAGGTGAGTTTTTTTGCCTTTATTTGGCCTTTCGTCAATTTTCCCTTGATAGAGGCAAAAATATTATCGCCTGACGCTAGTGTTAGCGGCAGTTTTCGCCACGGGTAGCTGATACTATCACCCTGTAGTGACGTATTGTACATACGTCGGTAACAGAGCGCTAGTTTTCAACTATAGTCAGCATTACAAAAATTGCAGCTAACTAACACTAACGCTAGTTAGCGGCAATTCTTGTAAATATACCCTGAGGTTTCTTAACGCATAAATAAATTGTAAAGATTACGAAAATGTCAGCAATATGAATATAATTTCTTGGTACATCTATAAATGCTTAAACATTAGTCTACATATATACTTTATTTCACCAGCTTCACAATGAGACACATCTAAATGTTAATTTCTCCTAAAACATTAACATGTAAAAGTTGCAAAAACCTATATTAATCACATTTCTATGCATACAATTTATAAGTCTCATTAATTTTTACATGGAGTACTATAATTATACAATACCCCATCTTATCTTAGTAACATTAATCACACAGAATATATTTGAGAGCTGACTACACGTGATTATGATGCACTCCTACAGTACCTTAGGATGAGATCAAAATTACGCTGCTCCAAAAGTAAGAGACAACTTTCACTATGTTCTTTCATGTTCCTGTTTTACAGCTTCAAAGAGAAATTTAATCACAAAATATTCAAATGAAGACAAAGGGTCCTATTTTCGAAAAAACACATACAAATAATGGATGGAGATGTAATTCTCCACCCTTATTATTACATCTCCACTTGAATGTACTTTTACAGGTTTTTTTCAGTCCACACAAATTTCCAGAAGTTTGCTTAGAAAGCTGCACTGGCACGTGTTTCAAAGGATACTTTTAGAAATGTCAAGTGACATCCCTGTGGGGTCCTATTACATCCACACTAAGGGCCAAATTTATCAAAGGATTGCATTGTCCGTGCATCACTCAAGGTGATGTAAGGGCAATGCAATTCTTAAATCAGATTTACCAAGCCACGCAAAGCCACCTTGCATGGCCATGCGTGGCTTGGTAAATCTGGAGTAACACAAGGCAGCACAAGTTGCTACCTTGCATTGCTCTGTCCTGGTAAGGCGTTACATTGGTAGAGAGTGGGTGTTTCCACGAATGCTTTTTAACACAGTCTCAGATTTACTAAGAGTAGAAAACCTGTGAATGCATCAAAATTGCACACCTTCCCAATAGAGGCGCAACGAGGAGAAATATCTTGATTTCTCCCCGCTGTTTCCTCTCTCTAAGTGAGCTGTATTCTCGAGCACACTTAGAAAGAGGGAAAAGCCTTTAAGGATTGTTTTTGTGCAGGAAGCTCCTTTCCTGCACAAAAACAATCCTGTTTGAACTACAGGAACCTTTGCACCATGGCTGTCGTGGGGCTGACACCTGGCGGAGAGTCTTTGGCTGCAGGTTGGACCAGATGCCCAGGTTTGCACAGTTTTTGACTGCCAGAGTGTAATAAAATGCCTGTTTTTGCATGTTCACCCCCACATTTTTGGACTAATGCTGCTGGTTTTTTGACTCTGAGAGTGCACTGAGGCATGCTAACCAGACCCCAGTCCAGTGTTCTAACCCTATACCAAGTTATGCTGAATTGGATACAACCAATTGGCAAGTCCTGGCTTACTTATAAGTCCCTAATATATGGTACCCTAGGGACCTAGTGGATGTAAGACAGAGTGTTCACCCTGGGCTGCTGCACTGTTTGTGCCACTCTGCTGTGACAGAGACAAAATGGAATCCAGCCTGCTACTGCAGACTGATAGAGCAGTGTGTGACACTGCCAGCTCGACTTTGCCATTACACCTAATGGCAAAGCCAACACTTCCCTTAAGTAATATATGTAAGTCTCCCCTAAGGAAGGCCTATAACGTCCTATGGCAGTGACCTGTATATTACTTGGTAAGACATATGATTTTCTATATGTCTTAGCAGCAACACTTCCAAATTGTCATTAGCTAAGACAGGATTACTGACTGGCACCCCAGCCTGGCTAACTTCTGAATGGGACCACCTAACAAAGTCAAGTAAGGTGTCAAACTAATTGTGACATTAAACCCAACCTGATTCCCAGTCACTATTAAAGTTAAGCAACTTTTAGAAAGTTGCCACTCTGCACTCAAGCTAATCCAGTAATCCCACAAAGGCGCTGATACATAGACAGATTTCTGACCATCTGTGGAGATGTGTGAATGACTCCCAGGCGTAGTAACAAAGGCAGTTGCCACAGAGTGAGGTGTCACTCCCTCTCCCAGGATCTCAATGTTTTAGCCCAAAAGGCAGGCTTCAAATGTGAAGCCGCTGTTGAAGGGCCGCTTGTGACAACATTCCTGTGCAGCATGCTTTTTGTTCCAGCAGACAATTAGGAGTCAGAGCTCAGGAAGGAAAACCTGTGACCAAACCCGTTTTCCCATGGAATGTAGCCCACTGGTAGCCACACCTTTAGGGTGGGCTATGCTGCTACCGGCGACCGAGGAAGGGTTGTGCCATCTTGAATGGGGCACGAATGGGGCACTCCGGGATAGCCAGATGCCACACATCACAGGAGAAGTGGAGACCCAGTCGTCTAATGGCTACTGACTGCATGGTCCCCTTGGGGCACTTTCTTGGGATCAGTAGGACACCCTTGGCACACTGCCCCTCAGTTCACATTGGAGAAGAAGAGAGGACCTAAGAAGGACTGACCTGCTGCCCTTGAACCGTGCAAAGAAAGGCTGCACCATCGAGAGGACTGTACCTGCTGCACTTTTGGGCTACTGAGACTGGGAGTGTGCCTGCGGCTCCTGACCCCAGGAAAAGTTTATTTCTCAGCTTCACCAAGACCAGTGACTCTGCTGTTCTCCTGAAACCAGCTCCAGGACAACAAGAGCTGAAAGAGCCCAAATGGACAAGTTGGTAGCCACCACAGAAGTTTTGCTGCTACCAGCAGCTGGGCATGATAAAGGGCAAATCTGAAATAGCCAAAACCTGTACCCAAGTCTGGCGGACCTGGGATGGCTGTCCAAGTGCTGATTCGTCACATGCATAGGAGTCCAGCCCCTACCAAAGAGTTTGCATCCAACCGCAGTGCCGCGTGATCAGTAGTGCAGCATCGGTTACAACAAAGAGGAATTCGAGGAACCACAATCTCCATGGCCAAAGTTGCCCCAGACCACCTGTGGTCTGAGGAACCACCACCGAGACACCCCTGTCGACTGCACCACAGACGGAGAATCCTTCTGAGCACCTTTGCCTGTATGCCTCAGCATTAGGACCACTCCATTGACTTCTATGGCGCTTGACCTGTAAAGTTTGGAACTTGCTGTAAAACGTTCTGGTGGCCAGGTAACTGTCCAAAGTATTCTTTCTGCCCCCTAGACGTTATCTCTGCTGGATTTGATCACCCAAGCCAGGCTGGAGTACTCACACTAACTCATTCAAACTTTTCAAAAGTTTTCAAACTTTACGTTTGCCATTGCTTGTTTGCAGTTGCATTTAAAAGTGATAAAAAGTTCTAAAAATCTGTATCTCCAGAACCCTCTGGTGGATTTTAATGATCAAGGTCTCTAAATAGTCATAAAAATAGGCACTATTTTTATAAATTGTTGTGTCTTTTTATTGGTGTGTGATATCCGTATTCCTTTTTTTGGTGCTGTTAAATGCTTCACATTAAGGCCCTCATTTATTGGGTTTTGGCATAGGGCAGCGCAGCAAGTCATTTTGCTGCACTGCCCTACGCCAAAGTGAAAGGGCAGGAATGCACCGTATTTATGCAATATGATGCATTCCTGTCCTTCCCCCCCCCCTGCGCTGGCGCGGTTTCAGCAGTCTCGTGCCAACGCAGGCACCCTTGCATCATGGTGCAAGGGTGTCTGTGTTGTCGGCAGGATTGTTTTTGTGCAGGAAGGGGCACCTTCCTGCACAGAAACTAATACTAAGAGGTGTTTTCCTCTTTCTATGTGTGCTACAGAATGCACACATAGAAAGAGGAAAAACTAGGAGAAATAAAGATATTTCTCCTCGTAACGCCTCATCTCGGAAGATGTTAGGATTTGGCGCTTCCCAAGATTTACATGCACTTGTAAATCTGGGGCAGCATCAAAATCCATGGGTGTTGCATGGGGAAACTGTTATATCTAAGTTTCTACCTTACATCTTCCCTGTTTCTCTGCCTCTGCTGTTCAGCCAGTGAGAGTAGAATGTTAGTGTGAATGTGATGTCATTGGAATGTTGGGTATGCTGTGAGTGGGACTGTCAGTTGGATCCTGGGCTGAGCGGCAGAGAAGCTGCTCCTGGTGGGGCTTTATTACATCTATACTGGAAAACCTATCTGAACATCTAAGATCAATAAACTTATCATCTGTAACCTAACCAAGACTACTGGAACTACTTACCTACGATATAACATAAATTGGCGACGAGTTGGATTCATAACCATGCGTGAGGACTTACTTCAAGCTTGAAAAGGTACTTTTATACAAGATTTTACTTAAAAAGAACTTACCTAAGGATCTTACGCCCTCCCGCCCCACCAGTGTCCATATTCACCGGACAGCCCATAGACAAGGCGTAAATTTCCTGCTACCTGCTTCTTCCTGCCTGATTTTTACTGCCTGCTTCTTACTGGGCATGTTTCCTGCTACATGTCTTTCCAACCTGATTCCTGCTACTTTAAAATTTCTACCATTGTGTGGACCCGGCATCTTCAAAGATTGGCACTATATCTAAGAACCCATTTTACAGGACGCATGTTTCCTGCTACATCTTCTTCCTGCCTGATTCCTGCTGCCTTTGTCTGCCAAATACTGCCTGTACCTCATCCTGTGTACCTACTCTTTCTACATGGGAAACACTAACGTTGCACCCAGCAAGCAATTTGAGCAAGCGCCATCCATACAAACTGCCGATGTACCCTGGCTCTACATCAGAGGTGTACCTTCTCTTCATTTTGCGAGCAATTCCCAAACCCGTTGTGTATTTTGGGATGCTTTCGTGGAACCAGTGACTAGCATCAACTATGCCAAGAATCAACTTTGGACACCCCAGAAACTGAGCTTTGCTTACTCGCTGACACTTTACATGGATCCTGTTTGGTGGCAAGTATTGTGAACATTTTGAGGTAAATCATAATTGATTTAATTATGGGCCTCGGTTTCCCCTCTACATTTGGCAGTTCAACCGTCCTGTCGTGGTTTGAAAAACAACGCGCGCCATGCTCAGCACGCGCTCTTACCTTCTCGTGGATCCTCTGATCTTCAGTGACGCTTTCGAATCCTTCTCCGTCTCAGCGTTACCGTGCAGCAATTTTGGGTGCACGCACTTGCCTACAACCACCCAGCACTGCGTCACCGAACGTGCCGCCATCTTGCGGTTGGACTCATCAAGCTGTTCTCAGCATATGAAGTGTCTCGCAGGATTCAACGTACTTCAGCATCTTGCCAACCACGTTTTTCTTTTCTTGCGTGCCAATAAAGTATTTCAAGCGTTGATGTCATGCAGCACCTGGGCTTTGCTGACAGTTTCCCTCTCCTGGCCTTGCTGTCTTGTGCACCTCCGCAGTGCGCTTCAGTTACACTGCCTCCGTACTTCTCGTCTGAGAAACTGAATTTTCAAGGGATCCATCATTTATTTGGAGCTGTCACTTTGCCTTACATTCTACATGCCGGAGCAATTGTATTTATTTAGATGTGACATATCTCAAGGAGTGAAGTCACTCTTCTTCATTTTTACCTTACAGCGCTTACTGCCAGCGTCCTCTATAGGGTAATCTTCAACCAAGGTACTGTTTTCTTATCGCTACATCTTCTTTAAGCCCAGCATGTTTTCTTACGGACCACGGTGACTACTTTATTTGTTTTAGTTCATTGTTTTGAGACTTATACCAACTTTATCATTTTTATTTCTGTAACTAATACTGTGCTACATTTCTTTAATGTACTGCCATATTGCCTATTCCATGTTCATTTTCTCATCTTTGGCTCCCATTACTACGGTGCTCTATTATTATGCATTTTTATGTTTCTACGTATACCTACATTGATTTTTTGCTATGTTACCATGCTAAAGTTTACTTATTTACCTGTTTTGATTTATTCTTGGATGTACCTTTGATCATATTACTTTATACATGCTACTGTGTTAGTAATGTATTTGTTGCATGGCATGCAGGTTCTTACGTTTTGCAGTCTGTACTTTGTTATGGAGCATTTTTCTTGTTCCTTTGATTCTTTACATGATTTTTACTTACGGTGCATTTGTTATATTGTGCGCAAGTTTTCATAAGTGGTCTAACTTGAGGTGTGACTGAATTTTATTTGCTGTGTAGTTCAGTTCACCCAGATCGCACTTTCCCTGGAGCATTTTTCTTTTCCTCTGATTCTTTACATGATTTTGTTTTATTGTGCGCAGGTTTTCATATGTGGTCTAACTTGAGGTGTGACTGTACTTTTAATTTTTATGTTGTGCAGCTCTCCTGATCGCATTTTCTTTGCACTTTCATGCATGGTCTAACTTGAGGTGTGACTGTACTTTTGCTTTATATGTTGTGCAGCTCTCCCAGATCGCATTTTCCTTGCACTTTCATGCATGGTCTAACTTGAGGTGTGACTGTACTTTTGATTTACGTGTGGTGCAGCTCACCCAGATCGCATTTTCCTTGCATTTACTGCTTCGGGATTCACTATTTTGTGTTTTCACCTCTGCTTGATTTCTGGTAGGGTGTAAGTCACCCGTTATTTACTTATGATTGCTTTCTGTTTGGGTGTTTTTCTCTTCCTGCTTTTGGAATTCACCTTTGCTTGCTTTCCGTTTTGGGTGCTGGTCACCTTTTGCTTACATTTGTTCTTGTCGTTTTCCTTCTTCCTGCTGTGTTCAGTGTTTCCATCCTCCTCGCCAGTCTGGCCAGTTGGTGTGGTTGTGGTGGTTACATTGGTGCACTATTTCTTTGTTAATTTTTCGTGGTATACCTCTTTTCTTGTTCATGTATGTACGTTCTTTTACTATTTCCTTCCTTTTGAAACTTCTTGCTTCAATTTTTTGCTCTGCTAAGGAAGGAGATGTGTGTCTTTTCTAGTTTTCAATTTCCTTTACTCTATCTTCGTGTTTACTCATTGCATTACCGTTTACATTTTGCAATTTCTTTTCCTTATTGCTTCCTTTTACATCACCTTTCTACTTGCTTATTTTAGCATGTTTTTCATAACTTATGTGCAATTTGCTATACTTCTTCTGGCAAGTTTCTTCAGTATTACTGTGATGTTACTGCAATGTTACTATTTATATTTGCTTTCTCTTTGTTCATTTTATAAAGAGGGAAGGTGTGTTATATCTAGGTTTCTACCTTACATCTTCCCTGTTTCTCTGCCTCTGCTGTTCAGCCAGTGAGAGTAGAATGTTAGTGTGAATGTGATGTCATTGGAATGTTGGGTATGCTGTGAGTGGGACTGTCAGTTGGATCCTGGGCTGAGCGGCAGAGAAGCTGCTCCTGGTGGGGCTTTATTACATCTATACTGGAAAACCTATCTGAACATCTAAGATCAATAAACTTATCATCTGTAACCTAACCAAGACTACTGGAACTACTTACCTACGATATAACAGAAACCCACCGCACCTCCCATGGAATGCCTCTTGAGTGCAGAGTAAGGCAAAGCAGCGATTTGTGTTGCCTTGCCTTACTCCATATTGATGAGGCCATCCAAAGCCACGTAGAGTTGCTTTGCGTGGCCTCATAGAAATGAATTTGTAATTTGCACCACTTGAGCGTCACGAAAAGTGATGCTCCGGTGGCACAAGGGGCTCATAAATAAGCCCCTAACTTCCTTTGCCAAGCCTTACTACTTGCAGCCAAAGCTACCCAGGGTTGTGCTAAGGTGAAGTAAACAATACTGACTGGACCCAAGATGGTATCTGCGAGTGTACTCCAGGATAGGGCCCCACAGTCCTATCATATAGTACACCAACATCCTCACATTGGTGCCCAGCGGTGAGATCCAGAACTTGTGTTTAGCTGTGCCAGACAGCTAATATGTTGATAACCACTGATAGGAGACTGCCAAGTCAACATTAAGAAAAAGTTCTCGAGTTTGCCAAGTTCTGAAAAATTCCAAAGGCACCTGTTCTCTAGGAGAAAAGTTCAGTAAACTAAATATTTTTATTCTACAAAAAGTCTTCAAAGATGGAGAGCAGGGGAATCAACTTGGCTACCCTGCCCACACCCAAGATAACTGCTATGAGATCACTGTGCAGGGAGAGAAAACTTTACCCTGGAAACACTGCACCAAAAAAAGAAAGATCTTGCAAAAGCGCTCAAACTTGAGAAGAAACAAGGAGGGCCCAGATGATCACCCCCACTGACAGTGGAGATGAAGACGATGAAGCAGAGTTTGAGAACCAGGAAGTGGATGGTAATGAGAGTGGCGTCCCTACCATCAGACCAAGAGGTAACTTCCTGTCTATGAGTGAAAGGAGCTCTTCTTCAGTGAGGAGACTACAAGACCTATAAGCCCAGCTTAACCTCTTGGAGATCCAGGAGAGGAAGTTGGCCTTGGAGGAGAAGAGATTGGCCCTAGAAGAGAGGAGGGTCAAGTTGACGATGAGACCCCAGGAGAATGGTGGCAGCAAAGAAGCAGAGGTAATATAAGGTGGTGCCTATGATCGCAGGTTTCCCAAGGGGATTGTCCCTAAATACACTGAGGTGGATGACATAGACAAGTGGCTAGTATCTTATGAGAGAGCTCTTAGGATGAGGAGGGTGTGTGCACAACTCTGGGGGCCGTTACTATGGGAACTGATATCCACAGTGCGGAGAAATAGATTGCGTACACTTGAGGATGAGGTGGTAGAATTTTACACCCACATGAAGGAGGCACGTATTGAGTTATTTGGTCTGACCCCTGAGGAGTATAAACAAAACTTTAGGAGCATATACAAGGGAACAACACAGACATGGGTAGAAAGACATGGGAAGACCTTGTAGATTCCTCTGTGAAGTCACTGGAGGGCTGGATTAAGGGTAACAAGGTAGATAAAGATACAATTTAGTGGTAAAAAAGCACATTCTTACAAATTATACCTCAAGGAAGTTACACCAGCATCTGGTAGACTCAGAGCTATCAAGCCTTAGGGATCTGGGGAACATAGCTGATGAGTGGGTGCGCACTAGGGTCCCCAATAAGTCCCAAGGGTATGAAAGCAAAAACATGGGACAGGCCCCTCTTCAGGGGAAAGATATGGGGAAGTTCAAAAACAGTGAAAAACCTAAATAGGTGTCAAAGAATGCCCAAAGTGGGGAGCCAGAGCCACCTCCCAATTCTAAAAGGGGAGAGGGTATAAGGGAAAGAACATTGACCCATCAAAGGCTGGGGTATGCTATGGCTGTAGACAGCCAGGGCACCAGAAAGGAGATCCTACATGCACAAAGAAATCACCCACTGTGATAGTTCCAAGGGAATTGCCAGTGAAGGGATTGGGGTGGAAGTTGGCCCTGGAGATTGCAAGGGTTACACTGAAGCCACATTAGTTTCTCTGGGTGGTGAGAAAGATGCCTGCCAGTATGGTAAAGTATAGGCAGTAGCCAAGAATCAATGGGGTAGAAGTTCACACCTTGAGGGATACAGGTGCCAGCATAACCATGGTCACGGCCAAGCTTGATTCCCCAAGCCAGAATGTACAAAATGAAGTGCATGAGATAGTGAACTCTGACAATGTAACAAAGGGCCATATGTAGGTAATTTCTATTTACCGATTCCTAAATACTGAATTTTACCGATTCAGTATTTAAGAATCGGTAAATAGAATGTAGGTAAACATTCGGTAAATTTTACCGATTCGGTAATATTCGTTATTACCGATTCGGTATTTACCGAATCGGTAATAAGGAATACCTTCCCATTCATTCCTATGGGCCTGGAGGCCCATAGGAATGAATGGGAAGCCATTCACTATTACCGATTCGGTAAATACCGAATCGGTAATAGGGAGCATATTCAACGGTGGCAGGGTGTCAAATTGACACCCTGTTGCACCCTGCATCGTGCATGTGTGCACATGTGGCGCACATACATGCCCTAAGGGCATGTATGTCTGCCACATGGCACTTTTAAAAAGCACAAAATTGCTTTTTAAAGGTATTCGGTATTTACCATCAACTTGTAGTTGGTGGTAAATAACGAATCCTTAAACCAAAAATGCACTCACTTGAGTGCTCCCTACATAGGATTTAAGGAATCAGTAATTTACTGATTCCTTAAAATAACGAATCGGTAAATTACCGACTCCTTAAATCCGGCCTCCTACATCGCAAAGGGCTAAATACCGGTCGGTAACGGAAAATTTACCGATTTTCGGCCGTTACCGACCGGTATTAGCCCACCTACATATGGCCCAAAGTCACATCCCATAGCTGTGGTAGACCTTGATTCGGGAGGGGTTACTGGCCCTAAGAAAGTAGCTTTGTCCCTTGCCATCCCTGTGGAGTGTCTATTTGGCATTGACCTTGAAATGCATGCTTGGGCAGAGGTGGAGAGAAGGACCCATGCAGGAATGCTGGGCATCCCTGAGCGGGTATGTGTCTCCACCAGGGCAAAATAGGTCTTAAATTAGAGTCAGGGGACTGTGGATCCTGAAACAGTGGACCAAGGGGCATATTCACAAGGTAATGTCGGAGCGCGGAGCAGTGCCAAATTTGGCAGCCCCTCGCTCTGACATTTCCAAAACGCATGGATGCACCGTATTTACACCAATACAGTGCATCACTGTGTTTTCCCTAGCGCTGGTGCTAAAATTAGCTGCCTAGCACCAAACACACGCACCTTTGCACCGTAGTGCAAGGGTGTCTGCGTTGCAGGGAATGATTGTTTATGCGCAGGAAGGTGACCCTTCCTGCACATAAGCAATCAATAATGGCAATTTTTTTATTTCTTTTTTTATTTTTTTTATTTTTTTTTATTTTATTAGCCACAAAATCAAGTCACAAACCATAGTTTAAAATAAAGCACAGAGAAAAGCATAAAATAGAATATACAAACAACAAGAAAAATAAATAAATAAATAAAAAGAAAAGGTCGAGACTTTTACAAATAGATGCAAACACAAAATTGACTTTGAAATTAGCAAAACAATGATAAAACAGTAATGTTACAAAATCAACTAATCCCACCGCAAGCTAGACCAAACCCTCTCGAATTTAACCAATGAGGGTCGGCCCCTGGACTTTGCTAACGCGAGTTCCATTTCATAAACCCCCTCAATAACAACCAAAATTCTGATATTTTGGGACTCCTTGTTTCAATCCAAACCCTGGCGATACACAGTCGGGCACAAACAATAAAAATTGAAACTAGATATTTAGATACATTGCCCGGATCTGAAACTGTCCCCAATAAAATTTCCTTTTCTGTTAGTTGAGTATCCTTCCCAAAGAGATTGCTCAACTCTAGAGTGATCTTGCACCAAAAACACTTAAATTTGGGCACGTAACAAACATATGTCGCAGATCAGCAGCGAATTCATCACATTTGGGACAATGTGTCTTAGATGAACCATGGGACCCAACCCATTTAGAGATAACCCTGGGAGTATAATACTGCATAAACATAACGCGGTAATGTTGTAGTCTCAGCTTAATTGAGGTAACCGCAATATTAATTATGGTCAATGATTCCAAAGCCTCCTCCAAAGTAATATCAACAACAAAAGTCTGATTAAGTTTGGCTACAATCTGTAAGCCATCATCAGCCGCGGCAGCTAGAAATCTTTGGTACACTTTCCCTATGCACCCCCGCCCTGAAATCGTATAGATAGCCCGTAGAACTTCTGTTGTGCAGGGCAGGATTAGCAACCCTTTCCCTTGCTGAAAAAAATTCAGAATTTGCAAATATTTAAAAAATGAATTATGAGTTAACCCGTATTCATTTTGCAGGGATAAAAAGGACCTAAAGCCATGCTCGTCGTATAGCTGCCCAAGATGTATTATACCACGTTGTTGCCACATTTTCCCCACGGAGTCCGAAAATATGCTAGGAAAACACGGATTGCCCCATAAGGCGACAAATTCGTGCAGATCAGGTAGATTATAAGTTTTCCTGATATCTTGCCAAATGAGAGTAATGTGTCTAATAATCTTGAATCGCACTCTTTTAAAGTAATTAGGGTCAGTCATTTCCTGTAACTTAAACCCAGTAACGGGACCACAGGCTAATTGATACGCAAACCAGGGTTTCTCTACCTCAGATCCCTTAAGTAAACACTGGATCCGGTTCACAAAAGCAGCCCAAAAGTAAGCTTTAAAATCTGGAAGTTTAAAACCACCATGTTCATAAGTTAATTTAATGTACCTTAGGGCTCTCCTTGCCCGCCGATACCCCCAAATATAACTACCGATGACACTATCCAGCCGCTTGAAAAAAGATAAAGGAACTCTAAGAGGTATGGTGCGAAACAGATATAAAAACTTTGGTAGTATATTCATTTTAACTACATTACATCTACCAATAATAGTGAGGGTAATTTATTCCACCGACGTAGATCAGCAGCGACCTTTTTAAGCATTGGCTCATAATTCAGTGCTATAAGATCGCCCGTGCAGCAGCTGAGGCGAACTCCTAAATACGTAGCTGTTCTGGTAATACCCAATGAGGGCGGAGCGGATACGGGTGTAAAATTTAGAATTGACTGGGTCTTATTTATATTAAGCTTATAACCGGAAAAAGAACCAAAAGAAAATGCCTCTTGAGTTATAGCTGACATCGCCATCAAAGGTCTCGTGAGAAGATTGCAATATCGTCAGCATACGCTGTTAATTTCAGTGACATACCGTTAAAAAAACTGACGGGATAGAAACGTTATGAAGCAGGTGTCTAATAAAAGGCTCAATATAAAGAGCAAATAATAAGGGGGATAATGGGCACCCCTGCCTAGTACCTCTCTGGATCCTAAAATGGATGGATACCGAGCCATTAATCCTAATGGCTGCAGTTGGATTGGAATATAGCCTCTGTACCGCCGAAATAAACCTCCGGCCGAGACCCAAGGACCCCATGGTTTCCCATAGAGACCCCCAGGCTACTCGGTCGAAGGCCTTCTCGGCGTCCAACATCAACATCCCAATCCGTTGATCCAGATGGTCATCTTCCATATGCTGTCAGTTTAGGACAGTTTAAGGGGGGTGATTCCTTTTCCAGGACACATGGTGGGGGTTTGTAGCTGTGGGTGGGCCGGTTAGGGGAGTAGGGTGGTTGGGGTGGGGGTGGGATTAAAGAGCCACGGTGTAGTTAAAAAGCACAGAAGGAATGGGAAAAAAGGAGCGAGAATTTGTTTATTGAGAAAGTATTTGATTTTTTTTGTTGGTTTTTTGTTGTGGATAGATACTGACCTGTTGTTGGCTAACTTGCATAATGTCTGGGCTTAAATTTATGAGCTGGAACATCTCTGGGCTTAATCAAGTTGTCAAGAGGCGGCTGGTAGCTGAAGAACTTAAGGTATTTAAACCGCATATAGTGGGTCTCGTGGAAACACATTTGGCCTTTAAGGACAGGGCTCTCTTTAAGCAACTCGGTTTTGATTTGATTGTTTGCTCATCGCAGTCAGCTTCGATTCGTGGGGTCGCCTTGTTGAAATCTAAACATTTTACCGCCATGGTTTTACGCACACTGGCCGATTCTAGGGAAGATGGGCGATTGCTCAGCTCCTAATTTCAGGACATAAGGTGACTGTTTGTATTGTTTACGGCCCCAATGTTGATTGCCCTGAGGTTATTTCTTTTTATGTTCAGAATTACTGGAGTGGGCCGGGAATCTCATTGTGATGGGCGACTTTAACTGCATATTAAACAAGCAAATTGACACTACAAATACCACAGGAGACCCCGTATGGTTAAGGTGAGGGCGGCTATCTTAGATTTATTACACATTCATCGACTGGAGGGGTACACGTATTTTTCACATCCTCATAAACAATATTCAAGAATTGACATGTTTTTTGTCAATTACGATGTAGTGGACAAATCTTCTATGGTGGTGTGTCCTAAGATAACGTCAGATCACAATCCCATACTACTCACAGCTTACTTTTCTTCAATAGAGAAGCAACGAACTAGGGGATTTTCATTTCCCAGACACCTTTTGAGTAATCCTGATTTTATAACTCATATGCAAATAACTCTAAAGGACTATATTAGTAACAATTTACACACTGCATCTTTGGTTATAGTTTGGGATTGTTTAAAGGCATTTGTGAGAGGGGCTACACTTCAATATATTGTTAAACAGAACCGGATTAATACTAGTCAAGAAGAAAACGAGCACCGCCAATGTTTGGATTTAGAGCAACAACATGCTCGAGCAATTGCTTTGAAGGATGTTGGCGAAGCTTTAATCTACCTGCAGCTTATTAATTCGAGAGCCAAGCTCTGTAGAAGGTTAAAGGATAAAGCTGCAAGTAATTTTTTAAAATACAAGACAAAACAGTATGAGTATAGCGAACGGGTGGGACGGGTGTTGGCATATCAGCTTGCTGACCAGAGGTCTGGGTCTCATATTAAACATATTAAAGGGACTGACGGTTGTATTTATTCTAAAACTCAGGATATTTTGGAGCAATTTAGGATATTTTATGTAAATTTGTATAAGGGGTCGGCTAGCTTCAACCAGCAAGCAGCTTTAGATTATATTCAAGAAAGTGAACTGCCAGCTTTGGATTCATCTCAAAGTGCGGTGTTGGATAGAGAGGCTGATCTGCTAGAGATTAATACTGCAATTAGCGCACTGCCTTCTGGTAAGGCGGTTGGAGAGGATACTATTCCGCTAGAGTTCTATAAAGTTTTTAGGAATACTTTGTCGCCTGTCTTACTTGAAGTAGTTAATTCAATACTACAAGGTGGGGACGCACCTCCCTCTTGGAATATAACAAATATTATCGTTTTTCCTAAAAAGGGGAAATCAGTTGAGGACATTAGTTCGTATCGTCCGATTTCTTTGATTAATGCGGACGCAAAAATCTTTTCTAAGCTTTTGGCTTTACGACTTGCCCCCTTGATTTATTTTTTAGTATCTGAACAACAGCATGGTTTCGTCACAGGTAGGGATACCGCAGCACATATCAATACTGCAATTGCTGCATTCGATGTTGCTGACCATCTGGGCAATTTTTTTATTTCTATGTGCGCTGCATTCTGCAGCACACATTGAAGTAGCAAATCACCTTTATTTAATGATTATTTATGTGCAGGAAGTGACACCTTTCAGCAGATAAACAATCATTAATGGTGTTTTGTTCTTTCTATGTGTGCTGCAGAAAAAGAAAAAGCGAGGAGAAATAAAAGTATTTTTCCTCGCAGTGACATTCTAATGCCTGCTATTGCAAGGCGTTAGTTTTTGGCACTGCCTCAGATTTACACATCCTTGTAAATTTGGGGCAGTCCCAAAATGTATTGGGTGTTGCAGTGGAACTCCCAAAGCAACACCCATTGCAACTCCCTTTCATGCAAAGTGATGCGTGTAAAGGGGCTGTATTTATAAGGCAGTGTTAAGCCACTCAAATTGGCTTAGCTTTGTTTGGTAAAAATAGAGAAGGGTATAGCGCGACCAGAACATTGCTAAAAGTGACGTTTTGGTAGCGCTATGCCCTTGTAAATGTACCCCCACGTCCCTACCAACAAGAGAAGACGAAGGAAGCCTGGGAAGGGCTCTTCAAAAAGCCCACAGAGCCAGAAGGAACCCAACCCTCTGGGAGAAGGCCTAGTCTCTGGAGAGGAGGAAACTGCCCTGAAGGACTTGCCTGACCTTGGAGAACTTCAAGGAGCAGGGGGGCCCTCCAGAGAGGTCTTGAGTAAAGGACAGCAGGACAGCAGATAGACGGTCTAAGACAGTTGGCTATCAGACAGGAGGAAGGAAATGTCAGTTGTACGCATAAGGTATACTGGGAGGAGGGACTCTTCTAGAGTGAGACAAGGGACCCAATACCAGGGGCAACCAGGAGAGTGGTGGTCCCCCAACAGTACAGAGAGTTTTTACTTAACCTTACCCAAGACATCCCCTTAGCTGGACAGCTGGGGCAGACTAAAACCTGGGACAGGTTAGTCAACCACTTTTATTGACCACAGATGTCAGAAAAGGTAAAGGAATTTTGGCGCTCTTCTGTTACCAGTCAGGTTGGTGGCAAGACAGGTAGCAAACCAAAGGCTCCCCTCATGCCACTTCCAGTGGTGAGGACCCCCTTTGAGAGGATGAGGATTGATATAGTTGGTCCGCTAGACCCACCTACTGCCTCAGGGCATAGGTTCATCTTAATGGTAGTGGATCATGCCACTAGATATCCAGAAGCCATACCCCTTAGGAGAGTCATTGCCCTGCAGTAGCTAGAGCCCTCCTTGGTATTTTTACCAGGGGTTTTCCTAAGGAGGTCATTTCAGATTTATTTTATTTATTTATTTTGAAGGTTTTATATAGCGCGAACAAGACCCTTGTGGGTATCAGAGCACTTTACAAGGTAAATATGGGAAACAAACAGGCATCTAGTAAATAACATACTGTTCAATACAAGTCCAGAACCGTATAACCACTTATAAACATGGATCATGTGAATTTCGACATGAGAAGAGATTTCACTTCATTTTTGAAAGATGCAGAAGATGGATTCAGTCTAGTTTCTGGTGGCAGTGCATTCCAGATCCTGGGCGCCATCCCCAAGAAGGCTCGGTTGTATGTTTTCTTCTTGTTGAATCTTTGTGGTTTCAGTAGGAGGTTACTTGCACTTCTGGAGGATCTGTTGCCACATGAAGGCACCAATTTCTGTGCCAGGTAGCTAGGAGTGTTGTGATGTATGGCTTTATGCATCAAACATGCGATTTTTAGTTGAATTCTAGCTTCGAAGGGTAGCCAATTAAGGGATCTGAGGTTCGGGGAGATGTGGGAATTTCTTTTGGAGCCAGTTATAAGTCTAGCTGCTGCGTTGATTGAAGCTCTTAGAGGGGCCGTCGAAGATCTGGGAAGACCGCAAAGAGATAGACTCCCATATTCCAATCTTGGGATAACTAGTGCTTGAACTGCCAGTTTGAGGTCCTTTGCGGGCAGGAAGGGTTTTAGTTTTCTCAAGGTGTTCATCTGAAAGTTTGCTCCTTTTGTTGCGGCGCTGATGTGTTTCTGCATATTTAGATTTCTGTCCAGAGTTACCCCCAGCGATTTCGCTGAGTCAATAATAAGAGGTTGGCAGTTGAGTGCTGTTAAGTGTTTCAGCCAGTCTTGAATTATGGTTACTTGGGAGGGAGGGGCGATTTGGAGGAATTCGGTTTTGAGGGTATTTAGTTTCAGGTGGTTTTCGGCCAGCCAGGTTTGAGCTTTTTCTAGTGTTGAGTTGAGAGATTTGATGTCTTCTAGTGAGTGGATCTTTAAATATAGTTGTGTATCATCTGCGTACATATGATACTGTACGTTAGAGGAGTTGAGAATTTTGATGAGTGATTCCAAGAATACGTTGAAAAGTGTGGGAGAGAGGGATGATCCCTGCGGGACTCCTAAAGTGACTGGGACGGGTTCGGACAGGGATTGATTAACCTTAACTCGTTGCGATCTATTTTGAAGGAACGAGGTGAACCAATTTAGCACAGATCCAGATAATCCCATTCTGTGTTTCAGTCGTTCTAGCAAGTTGTCGTGTTTGATGGTGTCAAAAGCCGAAGAAAGGTCGAGCAAGATTAGCAAACAGGCTTCGTTGTGGTCAAGGATTTGTAGTGCGTCATCTATTATGTGGGTCATGGCTGATTCAGTGCTGTGCCCTGCTCGGAAGCCGGATTGGTATTAGTTGAGAAATTGTCTATGTGGTTGCCAAGCTGAGGGTGTACACATTTTTCTAAGAGTTTGGCCAGGGTAGGGATGTTGGATATTGGGCGGTAATTATTTAAGTCCGAGGGGTCAGCCGTTGGTTTCTTTAGGATGGGGGATACCTGCCCCGATTTCAGGATTTCAGGGATGATTCCTTGAAGGAGAGAGGTGTTTATAATCTTGGTCCAAGAAGGCAGTAACAGTGGAATTTTATGCAGCTTGCGGGGAGAGGGTCTGTGAAGTGATTGGCGGGATTCACAGCCAGGAGCATTTTGAGTATAGCTTCTTCACTGTAGGTATTGAAGAAGGACCAGGAGGCATTATTTTTGAGGTCGCATTTTGGCGAACATCGGGGTGGGACTCCTGAAGGGGAAGAAGGAGGGATCCTGTATGTGTCAGTGTGCGCTATTAAGTCATTGAGTAGGTCCTTTTTTATGTTTTCGGTCTTCATAGTGAAGAAGGAGGCAAATGCTTCGCAACTGGGTAGTGGGCCTGTGTTAGCGTGGGGGGGGGTGAGGTGCACCCTTAGATTGTGTTTTGATTAGATTGAATAGTTTTTTGGGACGATTTTTGGCTTGGTCTAGTTGAGTACTGAGAAAGTCTGCTTTAGATCGTCTGATCTTTCTGTAGTTGGCGTTTCTCTTTGTTCTTAGCAGCTTGAGGTGGTTAGCGGATGGTGCTGATCTCCATCTTCGTTCCATTAATCTTAGGGATCGTCTGTCCTCATTGAGTCTTCCATCGTGCCAGGGCTTTGAGACTTTTGTGGAGACTCCCTTCAATTGTAGGAGGGAGACTTTGTCTAAAACCAAGTTCATGGAGTCGAAGTAGTGGTTGGTAAGATCTTGAACATCGGATACGCCTACTGGGGGACGGAGGATGTTGGAGCAGGAAGATGTGATTAGGTCAGCCCTATATTTTTCAGATCCCTCTTCCATATTTTGGTTCTCGTGGGTTGAGCAGAGTTAAGTTTTACTGTTCCGTTGATGAAGAAAGTAATGATGTGATGGTCCGACCAATCACATGGTAGAATCGTGGCAGATAGTGGCACAAACTTCATGTCTGCCTATCTGAAAGTAATGTGGTATTAGTATGGGGTGACCTTGTTGAAATATTTAGCAAGACCATAAATGGCATGATTATGGGTTTTCCTGATAAACTCAGGAGAAGATGGGATATTCTTCTCCCTTGCCTGCTGTTTGCCTACATGGAGGTTGCCCACAAAGGAGTAGGATTCAGCCCTTTTGAACTGCTCTTTGGACACCCTGTCAGGGGTTCTTTATTTTTGGTCAGAGGAGCTTGGGAGAGACCTCACAAGGAGCCCAAACAGGCCATCTTAGATTATTTACTAGGCCTTTGCTCCAGAATGTACATGAAGAAGGCAAACAAAAACATGTAGGTCAGCCAGCAGCTTGTCAAGCACTGGTATGACCAAAAGGCTTCCATGTGGAATACCAGGCTGGGCAATTGGTTTGGGTGTTGGAGCCTGTAGCACCCAGAGCACTCCAAGATAAATGGACTGGGCCTTACTCTATGTTGGAAAAGAAGGGAAAGGTCACATACTTGGTGGACCTAGGGACTCCAAGACACCCCCACAGGGTGATCCATGTGAATAGGCTCAAGCTAAATTGTTAGAAATTAGATTCCTGGTTGGCTGAGGCATGCACCCAGGCCAGGGTAAGCTAGATACACAATAAGATAACCTGTGCTCATCCTCTGGTAGCTTGGCACAGAGCAGTCAGGCTTATCTACAAAGGCAATCCAAAAAGTATTTGTGCAACACACAAACACAGTAACAAAATGTATTCACCTAAAAAAGGCTCCACACAGGTTTAGACAAATAGAGGATATTTATCTGAGCAAAATACGACCAAACAACAAAAATCAAATCAGTAGAAGTTGAGATACAAATTTTTGTCACTAGCGGTCAAAAGGTTACTTGAGGTCGCAAGGGACTGGTGCAAATCCAAAGTTCAGGCTCACCGCGATCGACGGCAGACCAGCTACAGGACCCAGACAGATCCCGCTGAAGAAATACCTTGGTTGGAGCAAGTGTCGACGTCGATAGTCCACTGCGACATCTACAAGCCATGCAAAAGGGGTCCCTCTTCGTCGAGCTCTGTTGAAGTGAATGCAATGCGTTGCCATCGAGCCGCGCAGAGCTAAAGGAGCCCAAACGGACAAGTTGGTAGCCACCACAGAAGTTTTGCTACTACCAAACGTCGGGCACAATAAAGGACAAATCTGAAAGAGCAAAAACCTGCACACGAGTCTGATGGACCTGGGAGTGCTGTCCACGTTTGGATTTGTCACACGCAAGGGAAACCAGCCACCACCAAAGAGTTTGCATCCAACCGCGGTGCAGCGTGATTAGTAGTGCAGCATCGACTGTCCAACTACTGCAACATAGAGGATTTCAAGGGAAGCCGATCTCCGTGGCCAAAGTTGCTCCACATCACTTGTGGTCCGAGTAACCACCACCGAGACACCCCCATCGACCGCACCACAACTGGAGCATTCTTTTAGGCATCTTTGCCTGCATCCCTCAGCATCAGGACCACTCCATTGACTTCTATGGTGGTTGTCCTGAAAAGTTTGGAACTTGCTGTAAGGTGGCTAGGTAACTGTCCAAAGTATCCTTTTTGGTCCCCTAGACCTTATCCCTGAAGGATTTGGTCACCCAGGTTGGGCTGGAGTAGTCGCACTAACTCCTCCAAGGTGACTAGACCTATACCTTATCCCTGCTGGATTTGGTCGCCCATCAGCTTCAGTGAGACCTTAAGTTAAGTAGAGAGTAGAACGCTCTGGCTCCTGCCAAGGTTCCAGGACCTTGAGGATAGCACCTGGGGCTCAGGACTCACTCCCACAGAGGCCAGCAGAGGGGATCAGGTCAGGTCAGGTCCAGTTGGTTCTGGTCAGCTGGAAAGCAGAAAAAGCCTGCAGAAACTTGTTGTGTCCCTGTAGCTCAAACAGGATGTGGACCCTTGGAGTGGCTTCTGTGGTCCTGAGTTCAAGGTAAGCAGATCCAGTCTTCCTTCTTCAGACAGCAGGGCAGTCCTTCTGAATCTTCTCAAGTCAAGAGTGCTTCGATTTCAGGTTTTGTGATGCCACTTTTATGTCCAGTTCCAGCCTGTGGGAGGGGGCACCAGTTTGTTTTTCTCTAAAACTTGTTCTGGTCAGTTCTTCCCCTCTGCCTGGTTTTGGCTCCAGCCTGCTACTGAAACAAAGGACAGGCAGGCCCAGGTATGAGCTGCATCTCCTAGTGACAGGCTAGGCTCTGAAGTCAGGAAAGGCTGGGTACAGCCCCCAGGCCATCTTTGGAATTGCAATCAGGGCAAGGAAACAGCTCCTTCCTAGCCATCCCATCAGGAAGAACTACTCCCCTCTACAGACAAGCCTCTTTGTCTGATATCTGGCCCCAAAACACATTTCCTAGTGGGGAAGCCATCACCATCCTAAGAGCAACTGACCACTCAGAGAACGGCCCTAGAAACTTTAGCCAGGGAAAACCCAACTTTCTTAAAGAGGCATTTCCAAAATAATAATTTAAAATGCGACGTTATATTAAAGAGGATTTTAAATTACAATTAAAATAAGTGGAAGAAGTATTTCTCTAGCTATTGCCAAACTGAATTTAACACCTATTAAATGTGACAGGTTTAGTCTATGGGAAGCAAGGCTTGCCGCAGTGAAAACGATTTTGGAGGTTTTTCACTCACAGGATGTGCAAAAGATTAAATATACATTTCATACATTTTAAATGCTCTGTGCCTCACCTCTAAGCATCTAGGATATACTTGAGGAGTGACATATAAGGATTAAAAGGGAGGTTTATGTTTGGCTAAAGGGGTTATTTTGCCAATTTGAAATTTAATTTTGAAACTGCACTGCAGGCTGCAATGGCAGGCCTGAGACATGCTTTCAGGGGCTACATTGATGAGTGGCACAATGAGTGCCGCAGCCCACCAGCAACATTTAATTCACAGGTTCCTTGGTGTAGGTACACTATGGGCATATAAGTAAATTTAATGTGCCACAGGTTGATGCCAATGTTACCATGTTTAAAGGAAAGTACACACACACTTTACCTCTGGTTGGACGGGGTAAAGTCCTAAAGTCAACAAAGACGGGTTCAGCTAGAGGAGGCAAACATCTGGGGTCATACTACGCAAATGATGGTAATTTCCAACATATGCAAACTGTACTCTACATTCATTTGCAGGGTTTTCCTAAATGCATTTCACCCGCACAAATATGATATGCATTATTATGTTAATCTACCCCATTCTATAAAATGAGCTGAGTATGTCCTGACTTTACGTTGAGCCAAGTGAATCTGGGCTCCACTATAGTGCAGGGTGAGTATGGGCGTCAACAAGAGGTGAGAATGGGAATCAACAAGCAAGCAGGGAGTCTGATTGTTAGCAATCGCTGAGACTTGACCAGAAGTTGAATGTCATGGATTTTATCAGGAGCTGCTTGATTCTTAGCTTTCCTAAGAGTTATGAATATCTGGGATTTTGCAATAAATGAGAGTATGAGCTTAATTAGGAGATGAGATTTGGTCCTTAATAACAGTTGAGGGTGAGATCAATAGAAACTGGGTCTGATATTTATTAAGAGCTGTGTGGTGAGCAGCTGATTGTTTAGCTGCTCATAAAGGTGCTAGTCATGATCATTATTTAATAATAATGTGTTATAATGGGGCACCTGTGCATTTCCTGACACATTATTTCGTATAGTGTTATTGTACATAACACAGTAACCCTGGTGGTCATTATTTCTCCCTGCATGGATGGGCATTACGTCCGCTGCTGCAGAACGGTGCAGGGACAGAATATCGAGTTACAAATATCGAGTTGCAGAAATATCGAGGCATAAATATCGTAGGTCAGAAATATCGACAGCAAGAATATCGAGGTGAAGAATATCGATTTAAGGTAAGTAATTTCGATTTTAAAAATATCGAAGTGTTAAATATTGTTTGCAAAAATATAGTTGTTAAAAATATCGTTTTTATTATTATGTATTTTAGTATATATTTTATATGTATGTGATGTGTGTTTTTGTATGAGAAATGTTTGTATTTTAATATATGTGTTACATTTTTAGTAGTTATTTTTTTTTTTTTTGAATTATGCGCTTTTAGTTCCGTAGCGGGTTGTGGGTTTATAGGGGAATAGGGTGGGAAGTAATTTAATTATATTAAATTTATTAATTTAATTATATTAGAATTTTGCGTATTTAGTTCCGTAACGGGTTGTGGGTTTATAGGGGAATAGGGTGGGAAGTAATTTATTTATATTACATTTATTGATTAAATTTTATTCATTATTATTTATTAATTTAATGTATTAATATTTGTTTAATTGAGATGTTATAGTGTTAAATGTGTAAAGTAAATTATTATGAATTAATTAATAATTGATTGTTAATTAATTTTACTTAATTAATTTGTAATTAATTTTGGTAATTGTGTAATTAATTTTAGGTGTGTGTTGTGGTTTTTATAGGTGTAAAGGGTGGGACGTAATTTATTTTTAATTGATGAATTAATAATTGGTCGTTAATTAATTTTAATTAATTAATTGGTAATTAATTATGTAATTGTGTAATTAATTTTAGGTGTGTGTTGTGTTTATAGGAGTAAAGTGTGGGAAGCAATTTGTTTTTAATTAATTAATATATAGTTAATTAATGTTAATTATTTGATATTTATTTTGGGTAATTGTTTATTTTTGTGTGTGTTGTTTTTACTTTTAAAGGGGTAAAGGGTGGGTATTAAATAATTTTCAATTATGTAATTATTAGTTGTTAATAGTAATAGTTTTTAATTGTAAAATAAGTTTAATTGTGTTTTATTATTTTATAGTTTATTTAGGTGTGTGTTGTGGATATTATAGTGTTAAAGTTTGTGTTGTCAATTAATGTATTTTATTAATAATATTTTTTAATTGATTATTAATTATGTTAATTATGTAAATACTTTTAATAAAAAATGTTGAAGTGTTTTGTTATTGGTGTGGTGTTATAGGGTAGGAAATAAAATAAATACATTTATGTTTTAATTAATTTTTTTGTTTGTAAATATTTTCTACTTTAAAAGAATTATTTTTTGAAAATGTATTTATTATTTTATTTTATATAATATTTGTTTGTTTGTTTTAAAAAAATTCTTTTTATTGATTTTTACAAATTATAACCATAGGTACAGTGCAGTATAAGGCAATCCACATTTGTAAGAATGCTATACAATGTGCAGACATATATATACAAGGCTAACACAGTGCACTGTTTACACGGCCTGCAGCGAACGGAAGGCACATTTATCAAAATCACAAGTTATGCAATGTCCCACCTGCCTCTAGTGTATCCCTCCCAGTCCTAGGAGCAGCATTGTGAGGCTGTAGCGGTGTGGGCGTATCCACAGTGTCCAGTGTGTCCCGCAAGTAGGAGTGAAATGGTTGCCATATGTCCATAGGCCTTGCAGTGGGTGGTTGTAAGTGTGCATAGGTGTCACTGTATGTATTGCAGTACGTCATGCTGCATAGCCATGACTTTACTGTTGGTGTGCACTTGCTGCCCCAATTGATGGCCACTTCCCGCTTGGCAATAAGCAATGCAATGGCGACAAACCGTCGTTTGGATCTAGGGAGGTCGTGTGTGTACCCAAGCAGCGCCATTAGTGGCTTGGGTGTAATCGCCATGTCTATCATTTGGGAAATTTCCACAAATATTGCTGTCCAATACTTGCCTATCTTAGCGCATGTCCACGTAATGTGTGCGAAGTCCGCATCTGGGGAGCGACATTTAGGACATAAGTGTGACCGAGACGGGTCTATACGATGTAGCGCACTTGGTGACTTATATGCCCTCCAAAGGAATTTGAAGTGTAACAGTTTATGCCGGTGACTAGGGGAAACCCTGCAGATTTGTGTACAACATCTGCTCCATTGTGTATCTGTGATGGGATTACCAAGATCCCGCTCCCAGGCCGCACGCATCCCTGCATCACAAGAAGGCATCAGGGCCAACGCAGCCTTATACATTCTAGCCATGAGGTGCGTCCCATCCCTATCTTTGATAATGCCCGTCAGGAGTGAGAACTCAGGGGGCTCAAGTGGATAGCTGTAAATGTTGGCTTTCAGGGCACCTTGAAGCCTCTGGAGCACGAAGTGATCCATGATGGTGGCCTCACGGAAGCGAGGATCTTCCATACGCGAAAATATATACCCTTTAGGGAATAGGTCTCCGAATGTTGCCAGGTGGAATTTGGCAAGTGTGCGCTTCACAGGCGTTTCCTGCAGGATGGGGATCCAGCTGTTACCCACTACTGGCATTTCAGGTGAGTACAATATACGTGAGCCTGTGATCTTTAGTCGTAGAAAGCGTTTGAATGTCCCGCGGGTAGTAGCAGGGTCCCAAGAGTTGCAGGAAGAGCCAAATCTGCTTCTGGCCTATAATAGGGAATCCTAATGTCCGCATGGTACCAGTGTCGCGCAAAGCTCGCCTGCGCCACCAGGTAATAGTTATGAAAATTTGGTACCCCAAACCCACCCCTCTCATATGGCAGCATGAGTGCATCCCAGCTAATGCGAGGCTGGGTACCACCCCACACCAAACTTATCAACATAGTACGAAGGCTAGAGAAGAAGCTATTGTACAATGGAATTGGGATATTATGAAATAAATACAGAAATTGTGGGAGGACCACCATTTTAACAATAGCTATTCTACCCGCCATTGATAAAGGCAGTGTTAGCCAACGCTCTATGTTATGCCCCAGTTTTTCAAGTACTGGACCATAGTTCAACTGTAGTATACGATCTTTCTCTCTGTGTATATGAATCCCAAAGTATTTAACAGAATCTTCACACCATGTCAACGGATAATCCATTGGTTTGCCACATGGTGCCCCTGTCAATTGGAACACCTCCGACTTTCCCCAGTTAATGCACAAACCAGATAGCTTGCCATACCTGGTAACCTTGCGCGGAAGCGGCACCAGGTTATCATCTGGGTGTTGCACGTACAATATAATGTCATCCGCATATAACGTGAGCAGAAGGGGTCCAGTATTAAACTGTAGGCCCCTATGACTGTGTCGCTCCTGCAAATGGCGTACCAACGGATCTAGGGCCAATACAAACAATAAAGGGGAAAGCGGACAACCCTGCCGTGTTCCCCGTGTAAGTTGAAACTCGGATGACAGTGTTCCATTGAGTCTTATGCGTGCCTTAGGCTGTGTGTATACCAGCTGCACAACTGCTAAAAACCGGTCCGGCACCCACAGTCTACGTATTGTGGCATAAAGGAAAGGCCACTTGAGCAAATCGAAAGCCTTCTCCGCGTCGAGCAGCACAGCAGCTGCCGGAACCGACGGAGATATTCTGTGCAGCGTTGCAAATAATGTGTGGAGATTGAGCGCTGTCGATTTATAAGGAATTAATCCTGATTGCGCAGGCGAGATCAGCCTTTCTATTATGAGTGCTAGTCTTGTTGCTAATAATTTTGCTAGGATCTTATTATCAAAGTTTAAGAGTGACAGTGGCTTGTAGGATCCACATCTCAGTGGGTCCTTGCACGGTTTCGGAAGCAGGAATATAACCGCCTCTCTTAAGGTAGGTGGGAGCACTCCGGTATCGACGGCCTCTTGATATACATCTATTAAATAAGGCACAAGGACAGTCTTGTACTTTTTATAGAAACATCTGGTGAACCCATCAAGCCCCGAAGCCTTAGAGCCATCAAGCGCCTCTATGGTATCAATCACCTCATCCGTCGAAAAGGGCTCCGCCAGGAACTCCTGGTGCGCTTTTTCCAACCAGACCATTGAGACCTTGTCAAGGTAGTCAGTATAGGCCATTGACTGCTCGGTGGATCTGGAGGAATACAAAGTAGTGTAGTATGCAAGAACCTCCCTAAGGATACCCACGGTGCCAGTTATATGCGAGTTATCACTGCCCGTCAGCTCAGCTATGTACGTCGGTCTGCGGGTCTGTTTGAGTAAGTTAGCGAGGGTCCGGCCCGGCCGTTCACCCTCCCCATATCGCCTAGCTATTGCCTATTTGCCAAGGTAGTGCGCCTCACGCTCTGCTGCCTCCCGAAACTCCGTCAGCAGGGCTGCGCGCTGCTGTAGCCTAGGCAGGTCAGTGGGTCGCTGTTAGAAGGTGGTTCTGACACTCTGGGCCGCCCGGATTTTTCGCTTTTTGAGCACCTATTTGTTGAGCTTTTACTGTGGGAGAGCCTCATAAGTTGGGACTCACCCACAGTGAACTCATGATGAAAGAGACTGCATGTGGATTTTACTGGTGTCCCCCTAGCTTGACTAGGCCGCTGCGCAGCAGCTGGAGTAAGGGGCACCGGGCTGGTTACATGCAGACACCTGTGTACATGCGTGTGCACACGTGTAGGGGCTGCGCAGGGGAGATTCCTGGCGTGCGCAGTCCAGGAGCAGCTACAAAGTGAATGGTGTGGCGGGACTTATGCAGAAGTGGGTGGTGACACGGAATAGGCCTTATACACTGGGAAGGAACATGCCAGGGAAAGTCAGTGTGTTTTACTGTGTTTTTCACTTCATTATTCCCCTATGGGGATGTGGAGCCCATGTGCTAGATTAACTTTCCTAAGGCCTACAGATTCCAGACATGCACTAAAGTCCACTGTAGCGGATGTGAAAAGAAGTATTCTGCACAGTCCAAAGTCATATTTGTACTGCTTTTGGGTCATCCAGAAATGTCACATTTCTCTGAGTCAGTTACAACCAGGGCCAGGCTGAGGGCTGACCTCAGCTGGATGAATTGATAACCTTTCTTCCACAAGCTAAGGCCTCCTCTCCAGGAAGAAGAAGATGGGTGGGGCTACAGGCTCATCCATCAGCAGCTATCACTGGTGCCAGGCACCAGGCTGCACCAAGGAGGGAAGGGCTCGTGTTTCAGAGACCATGTGGCCAGAGACCCTGGACGACGCCATTTTGAACCAGCCCAGAGGCTGGACAAGGAGGGAGCAGGGGCAGGGAAGTGATGTGTCACTGTTTGATAGGACCAACAGAGACTTCCTGCCAGCCCCCTACTCAACTTTTAAAAAGTGCTTGCACAGGAAAGAGAATCTCTGTCTGGGGTGTGGTCAGCTGAGGCGGAAGGTGCTGGAGCCTGGCAATGGGCAGTTGGAAGGCGGAACCCCCTGACTGCCCCCCAGGCCCCTAACAGCGCCAGAAGAAGAGCCCAGGACCAGTGCACAGAAGCAGGGGCCTCTGTGCAGGGAGAAGAGAGGCCCAGGAGGAGAGCCAGGCGAAAGTCTGGCTCAGGGAGCCAGTGAAGACCGCTCCCTGCAGAATGCACCCTCTGGGAGACCTGGAGGGCAAAGGAGAGTGCTCCCAGGGGCTGGGGCCCGCCGCCAGGAGCAAGAAGACACGAAAATGGAGGAGATCGGACCCCTGGGGGCTGAGATATGCCCCCCAGAAGGTACACGACCTTTGACCTTTGATGGGACCGACGACGAAGCACGTGGGGCTCTGCCGCCGGTCTGGAAACTGCCCCCGGGGTGGGTCAGGGCCCGGGGGCTGCCCCCCCCCAAAGAGGGAAAGTCGAGGTGCGCCGTCGCGCACCCCGTGAAGTGGCTCCAGAAGGGGGCCAAGAGCCCACCCTGGCCCCTGGTGATGCGTGAGGAGGGGGGGCGGGGGAGCGCCGTCGCGCCCCCCACGAAGATATGCCCAGGGGCCCGGGACCCCATCCCCGGGCCCCGAAGAAGTCAAGTCGGGGGAGCGCCGTCGCACCCCCGCGAAATTGAGCCCAAGGGGCCCGGGACCCCATCTCCGGGCCCCGAAGCAAAGTCGGGGAGCGCCGTCGCGCTCCCCGTGAAGATGCCCCCAAACAGGGTGCCAGGAGCCCACCCTGGCCCCCGCCGAACAAGAGGTCGGGGGGAGCGCCGTCGCGCCCCCCCCGCGAGGAGGAGGAGGGGCCCAGGACCCCATCCCCGGGCCCCGAAGCAAAGCCAGGGGGTGCCGTCGCGCCCCCCGTGAAGGTGGCCCTGGGGGCCCGGGACCCCATCCCCGGGCCCCGGAAGTAATGAGGGGGGCCGGGGGAGTGCCGCCGCACTCCCCCCGGTCCAGCCGGACCGGAGGGAGAAGACGCGTCTGCCCGCTGGAGCGGGCAGACCAGAAGACCTCAGCCGGCTCCCGCGGCAGCACACGTGGGTGCTGGCCATGCGGGGAGCCGGTGGGGGCAGCCGGGGGTGGGCTCCCCAGGCTGCCCTCCCACGCAGAGATATGCGGGGGTCCCGGGTGGGACCGGGACCCCGACCAGGAAGCAGAGAGCTGCACGGGGCCCGGGTGGGACCTGGCCCCCACCAGTGAGATGAGCGGCCGGGGGTGGGCTCCCCGAGCCGTAAGAATTTTACCTGGGGGTCCGGGTGGGACCAGGCCCCGCCCCCGAGGCCAGCAGAAGCGGCGGAAAGCCGCCCGCGGCATCGCGGCTCTCCCCGGCACAGCGGGAGAGCCGCTAATCTAATATTCATCAAGGGAGCACAAAGCGCCCCATAATGCCTTGCCAGGCATTGGAGAATCTGTTGGTTTGGTGCTTGTGGTGGCCCCAGGAGGACGGGGTCACCACCAACTTGGTGCAAGGGTGCTGGGGGAGCTGCTGGAGAAGCGCAGTCTCCCCCCAGCACGAAGTTGAGTCCCACCCTGTTTCCTAGGGATTTGATAAGGATAACCCCTCAAGGGCTCAGCCTGCTTTATTACACCTTCTGGGCTGGAACTTTTGTTCTACAGCTGAGGGTGTATGGCGAAGTGCTTCATGGAGTGAAGGGCTGAGTTGGGGATGTCTGGAGAAGGGCATCCCCTGTAGGTGAAGAGGTGTAATTGCACCAGGACTGCATTTACTAACGGTTATTCCTTTTTAGAGGGACTGAAGGTCACATATGTAATGTGAAATACCTGTGTAAGGTGATGTCATAAGCAAAGTGGGGTTATGTTGCCAGACATTCCTGCTAGGGTGTCTGGCTGTATATGCGTAATCCGGTGATTTCATCTGTGATGCCTTAAGGGGCTGTAATTGCAACGCATTCTAATGTCCAACAAATGTGATGAGTACTGTCATTCTAAGGTAATGCGTAAACATGTATTCTTGCTGCTGCGCTTAAGTGAGGAACAACCCCGACTGTTAGCCCTGAAGATGTAGGGGTGCATACTGTATGGTCAATATAAGATGCTCAGTCAGGGTTATGTGTCACTAGGGCAGGTGAACCCATTTTTTAATGCGTGTTGAGGTAATGGGGTGGGTCGCCACTGGGATGGTGCCAGTGCGCAGGGCCCTCGCTCCAGGTTATGCTCAACACACTGCATTAGGGGGCAAGATGATGTGCGTACATGGGAGTGGTGGTACTAGACCCCACCCCCCCTGCGGGAGGGGTGGAGATGTTATGCAATGTCACAAAGTAATTCCAACAGCTTATGTGTATTTGTAAATTGGTGCATAGTATTGAGTAGTGTGTGTGTTTAATAAATGTACTCTTACTTTTATAAAGCAAAGTACAGACTGGACAATCAATTATTGAGTGTTATTTCTGCGCACCTGCAAGTGGCGATTACTAGCCCACACCACCTCCCTTGAGTAAGCCTCAGACTGCTCTGCAACGCTACCCTCTGAGAGTCAGGCGCTACAATTGGGTGTTTGGTTCCCAGTTAAGGACAAATGTAGTCATGTTATTTGTGCAGGCCTCACAGATTCTGCCTCGTTCTCCAACATTGGTGTCTAGCGGCGGGAAACATAATATCCCATTCTGGTGCGCATTTATAGCATTTGATAAGTCCAGTTTTGTCACACATTACCTATGCAGTAATGAGCAAATGGAAGAGCACAAGGCTCTGAAAAGGGTTCAAAGTTTTGGTTAGGTGAACTAAAAGTATGGGAAAGGAAAGCCCCGCGCACATATGTGTCATGTGAAGAGATTATGGTTTAAATGTGAACTGTATTGATATGACCGCGCTATGTTGATTATCATGTGCTAGCGGGATGGTGCTTTCCAGGAAATGATTGCATACAAATGTTCTACGCCATATTGTACACCTTTGAACCCTAACACTACACACACTACACCTGCATGAGGAGGGTGTCTCCTCAAGAGATAGGGACAGCAACTGATACCTACATCACAGGTGGGGGTGTAGGGGTGGATTGACCTTTGTGGGGGACAGGAGAGAGAGGGGTCCTGGGAGATTCCCGCGCTTTTTAAGGGCAGGGAGGGTTTCCACAGAAGGGGTTCCAGGTATCCTTCCCCCGCTGAAAGTTTACTTGCCATTGGCGCAGGCCAAAACCACTGAAAGGGTGGGGCAGGAGGGTTCTTTACCCCGGGTAGTAACGCCCCAGGGGTTCCCATGGTGGGGGACCCCCAGGAACTTTTCCCACAGTGGGAGGAGGGTGTGGTAGAGTTGGGTGTCCGGCAGGCCCCCAGGTTAACTGGTGGGGAGGTGAGCGGCCCAGGGGTGGCCCCTGGTAGTGGGTGGCCCCAAAGGAGGGTAGTTCTTGGGTGATGGTGTGTAGTGGTAGCCCCTAGGTACCCTAGGTGGGTTAGGTAACTGATCCAGTGGAGATCTGAGTGGGGGTGATGTACTCCCTGGTTTCCAGGTAAAGGGTTAGTGGCGGACCCTGAGGTGTCAGGGTCCGGTGAGTGGTTACCCCGGGGTGGCCCATGGTAATGGGTGGCCCCAAAGGAGGGGTAGTTTTTGAGCTTGGATGTCACCCTGGAGCTAGTGTGGTGAGCCTGAGGTGGTGGCTGGGGCGATGCCTGGCCAGGTGACCAGTCAGGTAGGTCCTAGGGGACTTGTAACCCAGGACCGGAAGCATGAGGGTGTTCCCCAGCTCGATGCAGGAGGTGGACTTCTGCAATGTAGTACCACCCTGAACACAGGTGGGGCCTATCTTAAGTGACGGGACCCTGTGTTTCGCAAAGGGGTGGTGCAGGCCTAGCCGGGATCTTTAGGGTCCCTGGCTTGGTGTGGTAGTACTACCCTGGAGGCAGGTGGGGCCTATCTTAGGGAAGGGACACTGCTCTTCATAAGGGGTGGTGCAGGCCATCCAGGGACCATGTAGGTCCCTGGGCGGTCTCCCAAGGCGCTGCTGGGAGACCGGGGAGAGCCATAAGAGGTGGGCCTGGGTCTAGCTAACTCGGGGCCCACAGGCTCTCTAAGGGTATTCAGGGAGGAGAGCGCGCCTCTCGGAGGGAAGGGTGCATAGGCCCTGTTCTCGCAGCGGAGAACAAAGAAGGGGTCTAGGTTCCCGGGGTAGTTTCCGTGTGGAGCTACTGACGGGGGGAATGAGCTGTAGGATGTCTGACGAGGCACCCTCAGTGTTCCTCCCTGGCACTGCCAGTGTGGTAGTGAGGCCGGTCTGAGGTCCTATCAGGGAGCCAGGCCAGTGGCCAAAGGGTGCTTTTCTGTGTGGGGAAAGCACGAATGGCTGTGCTTTCTTTAGGGAAGCCAGTCCTCCCGGAAGGGTGGTGGCAGCAGAATGACCTCAGCGGCAGGCTGAGGGTGAGGGTGAGGGTCCAGAGAGGTTGCATCTTTGGGGTGCAAGGACCAAACGGAGAGAGGGTACTGGTTGGAACAAACTCCAGAAGGGAGACCAGCTAGGGACCCCGGGGATGGGATGTAGACCTATCCCAGAAGACCGCATCAGTGCTGAGGCACTGTACCCTTGTCCAGAGAAGGGGTAGGCATAAGGTTGCATGCCCAAGGGCAAAGGTGGGCCTAGTTAGGCTGAGTCCATGTAGACCATGAGTGACCTAGAGGTATCTAACCTAGAGCCCGGAGGGTTCTTAGGGTAGTCTGGGATCCCTGTCATCGGTGGAGATTTCATGGATGGGAGGAGTAGGTGGTCTGAGCGGATAACTGGTGAGTAAGGGGGGTCTGGTCAGAACCCCTTATAACTAGTTGTCGCTGACTACGGGCAGTGTACCCATGTAGAGTGGCTATTTCTTCCCTGTAGGAATCAGCTGGGCGCGGCGTGTGTTATAAGGTGGTTCTGACTCTCTGGGCCGCCCGGATCTTTCGCTTTTTGAGCACCTATTTGTTGAGCTTTTACTGTGGGAGAGCCTCATAAGTTGGGACTCACCCACAGTGAACTCATGATGAAAGAGACTGCATGTGGATTTTACTGGTGTCCCCCTAGCTTGACTAGGCCGCTGCGCAGCAGCTGGAGTAAGGGGCACCGGGCTGGTTACATGCAGACACCTGTGTACATGCGTGTGCACACTTGTAGGGGCTGTGCAGGGGAGATTCCTGGCGTGCGCAGTCCAGGAGCAGCTACAAAGTGAATGGTGTGGCGGGACTTATGCAGAAGTGGGTGGTGACACGGAATAGGCCTTATACACTGGGAAGGAACATGCCAGGGAAAGTCAGTGTGTTTTACTGTGTTTTTCACTTCATTATTCCCCTATGGGGATGTGGAGCCCATGTGCTAGATTAACTTTCCTAAGGCCTACAGATTCCAGACACGCACTAAAGTCCACTGTAGCGGATGTGAAAAGAAGTATTCTGCACAGTCCAAAGTCATATTTGTACTGCTTTTGGGTCATCCAGAAATGTCACATTTCTCTTAGTCAGTCATAACCAGGGCCAGGCTGAGGGCTGACCTCAGCTGGATGGATTGATAACCTTTCTTCCACAAGCTAAGGCCTCCTCTCCAGGAAGAAGAAGATGGGTGGGGCTACAGGCTCATCCATCAGCAGCTATCACTGGTGCCAGGCACCAGGCTGCACCAAGGAGGGAAGGGCTCGTGTTTCAGAGACCATGTGGCCAGAGACCCTGGACGACGCCATTTTGAACCAGCCCAGAGGCTGGACAAGGAGGGAGCAGGGGCAGGGAAGTGATGTGTCGCTGTTTGATAGGACCAACAGAGACTTCCTGCCAGCCCCCTACTCAACTTTTAAAAAGTGCTTGCACAGGAAGAGAATCTCTCTCTGGGGTGTGGTCTGCTGAGGCGGAAGGTGCTGGAGCCTGGCAATGGGCAGTTGGAAGGAGGAACCCCCTGACTGCCCCCCAGATCCCTAACAGCGCCAGAAGAAGAGCCCAGGACCGGTGCGCAGAAGCAGGGGCCTCTGCGCAGGGAGAAGAGAGGCCCAGGAGGAGAGCCAGGCGAAAGTCTGGCGCAGGGAGCCAGTGAAGACCGCTCCCTGCAGAATGCACCCTCTGGGAGACCCGGAGGGCGAAGGAGAGTGCTCCCAGGGGCTGGGGCCCACCGCCAGGAGCAAGAAGACACGAAAATGGAGGAGATCGGACCCCTGGGGGCTGAGATATGCCCCCCAGAAGGTATGCAACCTTTGACCTTTGATGGGACCGACGACGAAGCACGTGGGGCTCCGCTGCCGGTCTGGAAACTGCCCCCGGGGTGGGTCAGGGCCCGGGGGCTGCCCCCCCAAAGAGGGAAAGTCGAGGTGCGCCGTCGCGCACCCCGTGAAGTGGCTCCAGAAGGGGGCCAGGGACCCCATCCCCGGGCCCCGAAGAAGTAAAGTCGGGGAGCTCCGTCACGCTCCCCGTGAAGATGCCCCCAAACGGGGTGCCAGGAGCCCACCCTGGCCCCCGCCGAACAAGAGGTTGGGGGAGCGCCGTCGCGCCCCCCCCGCGAGGAGGAGGAGGAGGGGGGCGCCGTCGCGCCCCCCGTGAAGGTGGCCCTGGGGGCCCGGGACCCCATCCCCGGAAGTAATCAGGGGGCTGGGGGAGTGCCGCCGCACTCCCCCCCGGTCTAGCCGGACCGGAGGGAGAAGACGCGTCTGCCCGCTGGAGCGGGCAGACCAGAAGACCTCAGCTGGCTCCCACGGCAGCACACGGGGGCAGCCGGGGGTGGGCTCCCCAGGCTGCCCTCCCACGCAGAGACATGCCGGGGTCCCGGGTGGGACCGGGACCCCGACCAGGAAGCAGAGAGCTGCACGGGGCCCGGGTGGGACCGGTCCCCCACCAGTGAGATGAGCGGCCGGGGGTGGGCTCCCCGAGCCGTAAGAAGTTTACTTGGGGGTCCGGGTGGGACCGGGCCCCGCCCCCGAGGCCAGCAGAAGCGGCGGAAAGCCGCCCGCGGCATCGCGGCTCTCCCCGGCACAGCGGGAGAGCCGCTAATCTAATATTCATCAAGGGAGCACAAAGCGCCCCATAATGTCTTGCCAGGCATTGGAGAATCTGTTGGTTTGGTGCTTGTGGTGGCCCCAGGAGGACGGGGTCACCACCAACTTGGTGCAAGGGTGCTGGGGGAGCTGCTGGAGAAGCGGAGTCTACCCCCAGCACGAAGTTGAGTCCCACCCTGTTTCCTAGGGATTTGATAAGGATAACCCCTCAAGGGCTCAGCCTGCTTTATTACACCTTCTGGGCTGGAACTTTTGTTCTACAGCTGAGGGTGTATGGCGAAGTGCTTCATGGAGTGAAGGGCTGAGTTGGGGATGTCTGGATAAGGGCATCCCCTGTAGGTGAAGAGGTGTAATTGCACCAGAACTGCATTTACTAACGGTTATTCCTTTTTAGAGGGACTGAAGGTCACATATGTAATGTGAAATACCTGTGTAAGGTGATGTCATAAGCAAAGTGGGGTTATGCTGCCAGACATTCCTGCTAGGGTGTCTGGCTGTATATGCGTAATCCGGTGATTTCATCTGTGATGCCTTTAGGGGCTGTAATTGCAACGCATTCTAATGTCCAACAAATGTGATGAGTACTGTCATTCTAAGGTAATGCGTAAACATGTATTCTTGCTGCTGCGCTTAAGTGAGGAACAACCCCGACTGTTAGCCCTGAAGATGTAGGGGTGCATACTGTATGGTCAATATAAGATGCTCAGTCAGGGTTATGTGTCACTAGGGCAGGTGAACCTATTTTTTAATGCGTGTTGAGGTAATGGGGTGGGTCGCCACTGGGATGGTGCCAGTGTGCAGGGCCCTCGCTCCAGGTTATGCTCAACACACTGCATTAGGGGGCAAGATGATGTGCGTACATGGGAGTGGTGGTACTAGACCCCACCCCCTCCTGCGGGAGGGGTGGAGATGTTATGCAATGTCACAAAGTAATTCCAACAGCTTATGTATATTTGTAAATTGGTGCATAGTATTGAGTAGTGTGTGTGTTTAATAAATGTACTCTTACTTTTATAAAGCAAAGTACAGACTGGACAATCAATTATTGAGTGTTATTTCTGCGCACCTGCAAGTGGCGATTACTAGCCCACACTGCCTCCCTTGAGTAAGCCTCAGACTGCTCTGCAACGCTACCCTCTGAGAGTCAGGCGCTACAATTGGGTGTTTGGTTCCCAGTGAAGGACAAATGTAGTCATGTTATTTGTGCAGGCCTCACAGATGCTGCCTCGTTCTCCAACAGTCGCGTATCCTGCCAATCTATATCTGTCAGGTGCGCTTCTATTCTAGCAATTGAGCACCGTAGGTCTCTAAGGATCCCGGCGCTCTTTGATATGCATATGCCTTAAACAGCTCCCATAACGTGGCTTTAGATGTCACCGAACCTTCGTTCAGTGTAAAATATTCACTTATCGCTGCGCTCAATTCTGCTACAAATACAGTGTCTCTCAAGGCCATGTCTGGAAACCTCCATTGACGTTCCACCCCCCCTGCACGTGAAACGCATAATTCTGCTACTACAGGAGAGTGATCTGATAGTGTGCATGGGAGATTTGTTGTTCCATTGACCCACAGCGCCACGCCCGACAACAGGAACCAATAATCCAACCGGGTCCATGTGTTGTATGGCGCGGAGTAATGCGTGTACCCATCCTGACTAGAGTTGCAATATCTCCATGCATCCACTAGTCCATAGTTATCAGTAATATCTAGCAGTGCCCTCCTTGCTCTAGGCTTCGTGTCTGCTGTGGTGGCTGTGCTGTCACTCACTGGGTCTAACAATAAGTTAAAATCCCCACCCAGGCAGAGTTGGTCCGCCGCCATGCGCTCAATGTGTGTGTGAATGGAATCGAAGAACCCAGGGTCATCGGCATTTGGCGCGTAAACATTTACAAATAGTATTGAATGTTCCAGCATATACCCATTAACCAGTAGATTACGCCCCCCAGGATCGCGATACACCTCTACCTCCCTGAACGGTACCCTTCTATGTATCAGTATCGCCACACCCCTTGCATATGAACTTTATCCAGCGAAGTACCGGTGTGCTCCCCAATTGCCTGCAAAGGATGCTTTCGTGGAGGATTGCAAGTGAGTTTCTTGTATGAATGCAATGTCCACCTGGTGGCGCTGCAAATAGTTGAAAGCAAACACAAAGAGATGATGGACGGAGCACTGAAACTTTTCAGACACTCACCCCCAGTCACAGATCTGGGTTGAATCCATCATCGTTCTTTAGCTCACTTCGCCACCCCAGTTCAGACACAGCTATATGGCAAGTAGTTGGCCACCAACTTACACTTACGAGTGTTGCTAAGGCCCCTTACATTCCAAGTCATTAACACAATGTTTGCTTCTGACTGTACCTTGTTAGCCATTCCCTAACTTTCTAAATACTGAATGTGTCCGCATCTGCACTAATGTTTCTGCACTGTAATTGAACATTCCTACTGAACTGTTTAACCAACAAACATTTGAAAATCCCTTACCCCCCCACCCATCCCTCATGCCAAACTTCAGGGGAAAGTCCCGACCCCAAACAATTAGGTTAGAGCAAAAATCATAAAACATCAATACAATATACTTTGCCAATTGAAGTGGTGTGTCCGCACTAAGGGGGTGGCAACGCCACGCCGCTACCCCATTATAGTCGGCGCATAAGCGTCTGAAAGGATACATAGAGTCCAATCCCGGGGGGGATGATAATTAATAACCAAACTGATTATACAACAATCTAACCAAGGCATTCCATCATGCATGTGGTACTGATCTGCAAGTCTCTGTATAAAGGACGACAAGTTCGTTCAGCTGGCCGTGAAAAGATCCGCACTGTCACCTGAGTTCGGGATATTCTGCGATTGTAGTGGGGAAGGCGTATTACATTGCCGCCCCGATTTGGAGTAGTTCTGGCAGAATTCCTGGGCCTCGTGAGGGGAATCGAAGATACGGGACCGTCCGTCCATGTCCACCTTGAGCCGTGCAGGGTACAGCTTCCCGTAACGCAGCCCCAGCTTGCGAAAGTTCGTCTTTACCCTGACATATTTTCACCATGCTTCCTGCACCATAGCGGTGAAATCCGGGTACAGGGAGATGATTGACCCTTGCCACTCCAGCTTGCCCTTTTCTCATGCCATTCTCAGGGCTGTGTCCCTATCTCTGAAGTTGAGCAGGCGTGCTATGATAGGTCTCGGAGGGCACCCTGGATTGGGCCGCAGCCCAAGTATGCGATGTGCATGCTCTACTACAAACTTGGCGGTGAAGGATTCTGCCCCGAATAAGTCGGTAAGTAGCGTTTCAATGAACCGGTCTAACTGCCCAGTGTCGGTGGATTCAGGCACTTCCATGACTCGAACGTTATTGCGCCGTCCCCGAGCCTCCAAGTCCTCGTTCTTAATTGCGACGGACTAGAGGAGTTTCTCCATGCGCTCTAGCTTCCTGGTGGTCTGTGCGGTGTCGTCCTCTAAGTCTGAGATTCTGCCCTCTGCCGTATTTAATTGACCCTCCTGGTTGTCGAGCTGGGACCCCATAGCTTCCATTCTCTTGTCCAAGCTGTCAAAGCGGGTATCCAAGGCCCTGAAACCCACCCTCAGTTCTGTTAAGACTGTGTCCGGCCCCGCCACGTCCGCCGTGGATGATCCACCCCCCTCCGCCATCTTTGCTTGCTTGGTCACTGCACTGTTGCCTGGTGGCTTAAAGGATAGGGTGCTTTGTTTGGGGTCTTTACGACCCATGCCACAGGTGTTGGGCCCTGTCTGGCCTGCCGTGTGGTCCTGCCCCCGTCCCACGCCTCCTCGTGGTGTCGCACGCAGTTTATGGCAAGTAGCAGTGCCCACCACGGCCTAGCGGTGTGTTGTTATGTAGCTATTACTGTATGTATAATCAAGAGGAACTAGCCTAAACAAGCATCAAAGTTGTGTGTTCTTCAGAAGGAAGAAATACTATTTCTTATGAAAGCCCTCACCCACCAAACTAGTTGGTGGCATGCTTCATCATCGGGCCCCACCCGGTGACACCGAGCGTGCCCCGGGTGTGCTTCAACGCCCGTTTACAGCGGAGCTGGTATTATGGTGAGTGAGTGTGCAGTGATAGCGTGTGAGTGTAATTATCAGAGCAAAACCTCATGAGCATCCGGCATGGGGGTCTGGCTTATAGTCACACTTTCGTCAAAGCTCAGAGCCTGCGTTTACACCTTCTAGGTATTCTTCGGATCTCCGTCCGATGAGGCTTTGCTCTGATAATTACAAGAGTATAAACCATAGAGGGAACTCCCCTCTTACCCATACTGCACCTCAGTGAGTGCAACACATACCGGGTCACTTACACTTTATTTCGACCCCTTTTTAATCACTCTTTAATCACTTGTTACACATAAAGTTCCTGAAGAAAGCCAGTTCATATCCAAGGCCTGGCTGAAACATGTTGACCACACAGGATGTGGGAGACCATAGATAACTCCATAGCACATCCATCGCCTTGTTTTTAATACTGCCAAGGGCCCACCAATAAAATATCCACAGTGGGAATTGGGACCCAAGGACAGTTTTTAACTTACACTCACACGCTATCACTGCACACTCACTCACCATAATACCAGCTCCGCTGTAAACAGGCGTTGAAGCACACCCGGGGCACGCTCGGTGTCACCGGGTGGGGCCCGATGATGAAGCATGCCACCAACTAGGTTGGTGGGTGAGGGCTTTCATAAGAAATAGTATTTCTTCCTTCTGAAAAACACACAACTTTGATGCTTGTTTAGGCTAGTTCCTCTTAATTATACATACATTTTTAGGGGAAGAGAACTAGCTTTCTTTCCTCTCTCTCTCCTTGATACCCAGTGTGTAGTTATTACTGCCAGGGGGAGTTTTGATCACCCACTCTTGGGGCACTGTAGGTGTTGTTAAAGTGAGGAGGGGGGATAACCTCTTGGATCACCCAATGTGGTATTCCTACAGGTGGGGGGAAGGGGGGGCGCCGAGCCCGCCCTAGCAGCACCCGGCCCAATGGCTGGCCCCCAGGCTCACCCGCGGTCCCTATCACCGCTGGGCCTCCAGGGAGTGTCTGCGAGGCGATCGGTGTCAGTTACAGTGGGCTATGGCCGCCCCCTGCCGCTACACCTTACCCCACCTTTCCTGCTCCAGCTGCAATCACCGCATTCAGAGCAGGCTCCAACCATTTACTGGATGGAACCCGCTACGCGAGTCCCCGGCGTCACTCCTGCTCGCAGGCCGCGTCCGCAAAGGTGCCGTCTTCCGGTGCCGACCCACACCGCGACCAGCACCGGCCCTCTGCTGTTCTTCGGAGACGTTACTGCCCCCACCTAACACATCTCGTGGGTGTTTGACGCCTGGAGCAGCCCCCGGGTGGTCACATCGGCTGGGGATTACGGCGGAGCTTCAAGCCAGCGCGGCCATTTCGGTCGGCGGCTTGGCCACGCCCCCTGCACCTAATTATATAATATTTGTAGGTTTTTGTTATATGTAATTATTATTATACTATGTGTTCTTTTTATATGTTTAATATATTTTTTTTTATATTCATTAATTTTTATTTTTTTAGTTTTAATATATATAATTTTTTTAAAGTGTTTGATTGTGAATAGTAATTTTTTTTTCTCCGGTATCCAACACTTTCCCTACTGTTGCATTCACTGGAGTGGGAATAGTAATTTTTACCCCTCCACTATCCAGCACTTTCCCTACTGTTGCACTCACTGGAGTGGTAATAGTAATTTTACCCCCCGCTATCCAGCACTTTCCCTACTGTTGCACTCACTGGAGTGGGAATAGTAATTTTTATCTCTCTGCTATCCTGCACTCTCCCTACTGTTGCACTCACTGGAGTTGGAATAGTATTTTTCACCTCTCCGCTATCCAACACTTTCCCTACTGTTGCACTCACTGGAGTTGGAATAGTATTTTTCACCGCTATCCAACACTTTCGCTACTGTTGTACTCACTGGAGTGGGAATACTAATTATAACCCCTTCGCTATCCAGCACTTTCCCTACTGTTGCACTCTTTACAGTGGGAATAGTAATTTTTGCCCCTGTGCTATCCAACACTTTCCCTACTGTTGCTCTCAATGGAGTGGGAATAGTAAATTTCACCCCTCCGCTATCCAACACTTTCCCTCTGTTGCACTCACTGTAATTGGAATAGTAATTTTTACCCCTCTGCTATCCAGCACTTTCCCTACTGTTGCACTGACTGGAGTGGGAATAGTAATTTTTACCTCTCCGCGAGCCAACATTTATCCTACTGTTGCACTCAGTGGAGTGGGAATAGTAATTTTTACCCCTCTGCTATCCAACACTTTCTCAACTGTTGCTCTTACTGGAGTAGGAATAGTAATTTTTACCTCTCCGCTATCCAACACTTTCCCTACTGTTTCACTCTTTGGAGTGGGAATAGTAAATGTAATTATTTTCCTATCCAACACTTTTCCTATTGTTGCACTGATTGTATTGGGAATTTTAAATTTAATTATTTTTTCATTGTTTAATGTTTTAATTTATTTTAGAATGTTTTTTTATATTTTAAATTATGTATATATATATATATATATATTAATTTTATATAATTTTAAAGTTTTAAAATAAATTAAAGATAATAGTAAAAATATATATGTATAAATTATTATGTTTGTGTGTTTATTTTTTTAATTAAGTTTATTTGTTATATTTTGTAGAAATGTATATTAAACTTAATTTATGTTGTTACAATTAATATTAATGTGTAATATATATTATATTTTATATATATATTTAAATCGATATTTTTTACATCTATATTTTTAAATCGATATTTTTGATTCAATATTTTTGTACTTACCTGTTTAGGTATGGGAGTCGATATTTTTGTAGACTATATATTTTTTTCGATATTTTTGACATCGATATTTTTAGCATCGATATTCTATCAGTGAACCCTGCAGAACATTTCAGGCTGCAATTGTTTCTGCTTTTCTACAATTACTTTCCTGTTGTGTATCCAGGTTCCAAATGGACAAAAAATTATTGTGGTTAGCATATAGAATAACATATTGATGTATAAATAGCAGCACAGGATAACACACGTTTAACTCATATAGAAATGAAAAGATCCATTTACTAGTTTATATCTGTGATTCACACATACATCTACAGCAATGGCAATAATGGATGAAATCATAGTAATTCAAGAGGCCACATGATTTCTAAAACTAAGCATTCAGGGGCAGATTTACAAGTTCCTTCCGTCTCCTTGCGTCGCCATTGCGTCACTTTTTTTGACGCAACGGCGGCACAAACAATGCGTACAATTTACAACATGACTCATCTAGGGAGATGCGTCACGTTGTAAAGCCCTGCGTCACATTATACCTGCGCCAGGTATAATGTAGGCAGAGTGGGCGTTCCCATGCAAAAAGCCATGTAGAACTGACGCAGTGAAATTTACGCCTTCACTGCGTCAAAATCCCTACGCCTGCTCAGACCAGGCGTAAGGAATGATGCAGGGCTTTTTGTATGGGACTCACCTATCTGTTGTGGCGCATTGCTGGAGTTGCGTCACTTTCATGAGCAACTACAGCAATGCGTCACTTTTGTGCCAACATATGCGTCAGTATTTCTAACACATCTGTTAATCCTTGCGCCATGGAGCACTGTATTGTAAATACAGCGCATCCATGGTGGCGCAAGGACATTTGGCACTGGCGCAAGGAAACTGATGCATGTATGCAGATGCGTCAGTTCCTTGTAAATCTGTCCCTCAGTCTGTTCTCGTCTAAATAATAAAGAAAATAGTTAAGCTAGCAGTTCAGCTGGAAAAGAAGAGAGTTAGGAGCCCACTATTACCAGTGCTGCTGACAGCTATATTATTGACTCGCTTCATATATGACATGTATTTGCCTAACTCTAGATACTTGTGGTGCCTTAATTAATTGCCTTATGCCGTTTCCTTTTGGATGATTTTGTTTGAGAGTGTTGTGGCTGAATTGTGAGGACTGTTTGTGTTTGGTCTCTTTTTAGCAATAAATGGACCTGGCGCAGACATGTCCCAGGGGCACAATAAAGCAAGAAAGGAGGGAGGCTAGAAATGGGCTTAACGAGGTAAGAGAACCACACAACGACGGGCTACAGGTTAGTGCTGTATATAAACTGAAGAACGTCTCACAGGGAAAATTAATTAATCTGGCCAGTTTTTTTGTTTTCTGTTGTTTATATACACACATGTTAGAGAAGAGTAAACAAAAGTACTGTAAAAATGCAACCAATTTGTAAAGAAAAAGACAAATAAGGTCTGAAATAGAAGATGGAAAAGGGGTAACACTGAAGGCCTTGGAGTCCACTTCTTAGTTCTGGACCGAAGAGCAAACATACCCACTATTGCAGCACATCCTGTGGAACGATCATTCCCTTTCCTCCTGGCCATTTTATTTTAGATTTTAAGGGTGAAAAAGGAAATTCACTTGGTCACTCAAAACTTGTGTCTCAACAGTTTTATCTCACATGTGAATTGAAGGCTAAAATATCCTAACCCTCTGCTTTTCGGTCTATTAAAATGTTCTTATGGCTTTCATTCAGTCCTAAATGCTCAGGTGAAAATTATTGCTAGCTCAATTGAAGAGACCATTGTCATCTGCTATCGAATACAGTGAGGCAAAGAACAACTTTATATGTCTTTGGATTATGCAGGTATTTGACCGAATTATGACCGCATTATTTTTCAATTTTATATAATTCCATAGGACCAGGCAAAATTCTTCAATATGTTGCCAATTATCTCCAGGATCCAGTTCCCATTCCATTTTTTAACACTACACAGCCTAAAGTTAGGCAGATGACTCCTTTGGGAGCTCGTAGGTGTTTCTGATGGCTTAACTAACCGGTTTGGCTCGAGACTCGTTGCAATGAGCAGATGAAGGAGCCTGAAATACAAGAGTCCTAACTTTCAGCAGGCAATCTTTGAAAACCAAGCAAATGGGACTTAAAACATATTGTTTCCATTCTCACAGGATTCATAAGAAACCTTATGCATCCTGCAACACCCCGTGGGAAATAGGGGGCTCTCAGTGCCCAAAAAGATTTTATAGAAGACGGTGCTCCACAGCTCGAGAAGTACACAAAATATGGAATGCGTCATTGAGAAACCTAGAGAAGTATGGATTTGTATCCACCAGCACTGCCACCTCATCTGCAGCAGGACCTTAACACTGAGGGCCTCATTTATGAGACTCCTTGCGCCTCCGGAACGTCACTTTGTTTGACGTTCCGTGGCGCAGAAGCCTGCGTGATATTTATCAGGTAGCACTAAGCCACTTTTTTGGCTTAATGCTGCCTGATAAATATCAGTCCCTTTAATGCAGTGTTCTGCGTTAAAGGGGCGTGCAATGGGTGTTGCTGGGGGCGTTCCCAGCAACATCCATGGCCTTTTGACACATTTACGAGAAATCGTAAATCTGAGGCAGCGCCAAAAGCTCACGCCTCCCCAGGGGAGGCGTAAGGGATGCACAACGAGGAGAAATATCTTTATTTCTCCTTGTTTTTCCTCTTTCTTGCAGCACACATAGAAAGAGGAAGAAGCCTCTTGAGATTATTTTTGTACAGAAAGGTTTCCCTTCCTGTACAAAAATAATCATCCCCTAAGCATGAGCACCCTTGCACCATGGTGCAAAGGTGCCTGCGTTGGTGCATGGTAACCCATTGTGCGCCGGCGCAGGGAAAAGGACAGGAATGCGCTGTATCTTATAGATACGGCGCATTCCTGCCCTTTTGTTTGCCGTAGGGAAGTGCAGCAGGAAGGCCTGCTGCGCTGCCCTACGGGAAAACCTCATAAATGAGGCCCTGAGAATCTTTGGGGATCTCACACCCTTGTGACAGGAAAATAACAGAAGAGTGGCTAGAGCCTATTTATGTTATCTATTGTATTTTTATTGTCATAGCTGCCAAGGTTTCATATTGATATGTGACATTTTCATAATTTCAGTGTATCTATGAGTGACAATTCAACAACTATAAGTGACACTTTCTCGTGAGCAAAATCAAGCAAAGAACACAAGGGAAACATAGAAATATCAAAAACTACACCCATGTGAGCAATGAGAAACACTAAGGAGATCTCAAAACAGCTGCAAAGCACCAGAAATGGGAGGGCAGGAGAGGCTGACAGAGGGGCACACACAGCCATACTGTGAGCAATTTGAGTAAGGAACCAGGATAACGATAGACCTATCCCTTTTGGCTTTCCATCTTGCATCTTTCCATTTTTTCTCTCTCTCTGTTGTCTCCTCCATTTTTCACAAAGTAAACATCAAAACAGATGTCACTGAAACAACCCACTCAAAAAGCTTGAAAAGCCAATGGAGAGGGCATGTCACAACCAGATTAATACTAAGTTTTGGCTGATTACATGAAACTTGCCAAATGGACAGAGGTGGGCTGGGTCAGGTAGAGACCGTAGTGTGTGCATGCTGATGGACAGACTGACTGCCTGCCCCACAGTCGACTGTCCAGCTGGATGGTAATCAGCCAGTCAGTGCAAGGCAGCGGAGGCATCAGGCTTGCACAGTGGTTCGCATGGCATAACACCTTTCATCACATGCCATCTGTGATCATAATAGACAACAATCATTGAATAATCATTCCAGTTATAATTTCTACCTTCAGAAGACAGAGACTCAACAATCCCCAAATATTAGGGACCTATTCACCAACCTCTACTTCTGCTGCTTGCAGACAAGTACTGGAAGGTCACCCTCCCGCTCGAATGTGCAGTCACATTGCCGTGCGACCTATATGTGCTGCACTGACTGACTAGTGACTCTGGCCTGCCTCACACTGAGTCACTGTCAGCTGGCGCAGGTGGGCCTGGGGTCGAGTCGCGCGGGCGGGATCGCATATTCTGGCATCAACTATCTTCGGTGAGCAGCTGCTGGCTCTGCCGTTCCCTGGCGCCCAGCACTGCAGGTCACCTGCAGCAGATGAGGAGGTCGATCCAGCTCCACGCTGCAAGCAGCGAGGTCAGAGGACCTGCTGCGGCATTCAGTGGAATGCCCAAACTTAAAGCACAGCTGAAAGTTATGCTGCCTGCTCGCACCGCGGGCAGCAGCTGAGAAGGAGGACGGACCATTGACCCCCCACCTGACCTACCTAGCCTTTAATTGTGTCTCTCACTCACAGTCAGACTTACTAGTAGTCAAGCCATGATTGGACATAGTAGACTCTGAATTCAGTTTATGCTCATGTGTCGGGCCGGCTGGGGGGTGTCTTAAGTACTTAGAAACATTGTAGCAGCGAGAGCAGTACTGCAGAACTGTGAGTTTAGCAGATCTTGAGCCAGCCCCCTTAGCCTGCCGCCGGGAGCAGCGTGCACCGCACTACTGCAGCCAGCTGACAGTCTGACATGATAGTGCATTATAACAGTGCTCCGCTTTACAGCTGAGCATTGCTATAATGGGTGATTAATGCATTTTATTGCGGTGATACGGACCACCACACTGAAATGCGTTAGACTAACACCTGATGCGTGGTACTTGGCATGGCTGTATTGTACAGAATATTTACAATTATTCCAATACACCATTACATGTGAATAAAAATGATCCATGCTACCAATTTATGATACAAGTTAACCATAACAATTAGACTCATTGCAAGCAAGGGCTGCCTACATGCTACAGAAACTAGAGTACATCTTAATGAAATCCTTCCTAAGCTGCCTTTCATCTGTAATTGAAAACAAATACATACAATCAAATGAATTGAACGTCAGCGCACTATCCTGACACGTTATTATACCAGTTGTCTAAACCTTTATCACACATTTTAAAATAGTGATCAGTCCTATTCTGCAATTTCAGTATAGTAAACTTAAAAAAAATGAATAAAACAGCATATATATTGGCAGGTATTCTAGAGCTGTGAGGCAAGCCCTTGTTTCCCAATCTCGTAAAACTTGGTCTTGATAATATTATTACCCTGGGTATCCACATAGATAGTGACACACAGTCAGCAACACCTACATTTAAGGGGAATAATTGGGAAAAGAAGGAGCTTAAATCTCATAAATATAGTTTTATCTAACATATTTTTTAATTGGTTTTCTTAAAAATGGCTGCAGCATCGCCCGCAAATACCCATCTAATGGATTGGGTATCTGTCCTTGGCCTGTGCGACGTATGGTGCACCTGGCACCCTCTAATGTGAGCGCATACCCATACCTCTGCTGCTCATAAAACTAACTCCAGCATTAATTACATCTTCGTGCCAGCTACAGATATGCTCTTTACCACCAGTGCAGGGATCCTGCAGAAAGGCATCTCGGATCACACCCCTGTTTGCCTCCAGCTGGGCTGTGAGGTTCAAGGTGAGTGCCTGATTTGGCCCTTAGCGCCTGGCGCCTCTTGGGCACAGCAGCGGTTGATTATCTGATGCAGGAGCAGAATAACTTGCTACAATGTAATGTCGGGTCAGTGGGGTCCCCTGGGACTCTCTGGGCCTCCTGCAAGCCGTACATGAGAGGTACAGTCCATACGCATTTCCGCAGTGAGGACCAGTAACGGCTATTACAGGTCGAAGGGCTTGAACTCTGCATCATACAGGTGGAAGAAAAGTCGGCTGCGGAGCCCATTGAGCCTGGCCAACTTGCCCCAGATCGGCTCTTATTGCACAAGTTGAGCCTCGATGAGGCACGACATTGCTGAACTGCTTCTCAGAGCAGAGTAGATGGTCAGGGTGACAAATCAAGCAAGCTTTTATACTGCCTGGCCTCTCATGGTCTTGTTGACAGAGTTATTCCTAGCATCCGGGTCCCCAACCGCAGCCTACTTACAGAAACTAGTGGTATTGTGGCTGCTTTGGCGGACAACTGTAGTGCGCTGTATGCACGCTGCCCACAACCCCAAAACGAATACTCCTCCCCTTTGATTGCAGACCTGCCTTTCTACACACTTGCAGCCAAAGATGTAACTGCGCTAGATGACATCTTTACCCTTACAAAGTTTTTGTCTGCCCTCTCAGATTTGAACTCGGCAGGGTGCCAGGTCCCGATGGCTTCTTGGCAGATTACAATAAGAGGCTTCAGACGCCATTACTGCCACAATTTTTGGCACTGTACAATGAGGCCATCCATAATGGCCGATTTCTGGCGGAACTGAAGGTGGCCACAATTATAGTCCTTCATAGGTCAGGGCGCCTTCCAGAGTCTTGCGCGTCCTACTGACCGAACTTAAGCTCTACGCCAAGGTGCTGGCTAATTGCCTCCTTCTTGTTGTCCCCACACTGGTCCACTTGGACCAATGTGGCTTTATGCCTCATCAGGGTACTTGCCATTGCATCCGGAGGCTGCAGGCAGTTGTAGCATACCATCACCTAATGCCCGGTTCTAATGCTTCTCGTCATTGATTTTGAGAAAACTTTCACCTCCATTGATTGGGACTTCCTCTCAGATCTACTTGCTTGGATTTGGCTTTGGACCCCAGTTTTTTAGATTTGTGCAAACTTTGTATGTCTGTGCCATGGCTAGGATCCAGGTTAACAGGGCTCTCTCCCGGGTGTTCCCGATTCAAAGGGGCACCAGACAGGGATGACCTCTGTCCACACACCTGTTTGCCCTTGCGATAGAACCCCTGGTGATGTGGTTCCATTGTGATGTGCAGATACAGGACTTCTGGTGGGGACGAGACACGAAGGAGGACTACATTCCACTAACCGCTGACAATGTAATCCTCTTTCTACACAATCTTTCAGTGTCCGGCCCTTGAGTGCTGGATATGCCCACTTTACACAGCCAGGTATCCAGGCTCAAATTATTCACTCCAAATTCCTGCTGATCCCACTTACAGGGCCCCTGCAGGACCATGGCCGGCGGGGACTCATTCCCCTCCTAAGGCTGAGTTTTCTCTACCTCAGCATTTACATCTCACTGATCCCCACCTTGGCATGGTCGCTGAAACTAACACCTTTAGTAGCTCATATGAGGAAAGATCTTGAGCGCTGGTCTTCCTTGCTCCTCAATCTCATGGGGAGGATTGCGCTTTTTAAAATAATGGTGCTACCCCGCTTTTTATGTCTTGCAGAACTTCACTCACAGCATCCCCAAATCGTGGTTTCCCTTTGTTCAAGCCGTTATACATCCCTTTCGATGGAACCAACGGGCTCCACATATAGCATTTAACAAATGTGTGCAATCCACCTTTGATGGTGGTCTGTCGGTGGCTGACCGATAGCTTTATTATTGAGCCTCACAATTGGTGGGTCTGAATGACTGGCTTCACGGGGGGTGAGGACCCAGTATATTGTGTGGAACTCTCACTCATAACACGGTAGATGATTATGGACCGCTTATATGGGTCGCCGATTCCCTGAGCTCTGCCGGACCTCACCGGGGTGGTTTTAGGATCTGGTGGGTAGCTACGAGATGGACTGGTTGGGGCTGTAGGATCATTCTACAGACTCCCCCCTGGAGAGGCACTCTACTGCAGCATGTGGCGAACCTGGAAGGGTTTGGAAGGTGGGATTTGATTGGCATTTCTTAACTAGGTGAGGTGTGGCAGGGTTCTACTATACACCCCTTCTCTGAGTTACAGGCGGATTGCCACTTACACCACACCCAGTTCTTCTACTTTCTGCAGGTTCGTCATGCCCTGTCTTATCAGCAGCTTGCTCTGATGGAGGTCTCTGAGTTTAGCCCCATGGTGGTCGAGATCCTCATATCACCTCTGGGACAGGGTGGGGTCTACCAGATTCACCGTTCCCTGGTCATCAACTCCTCTGAATTGTTACTGTCCCTTTGCACTCACCCAGAGGCCTGGATGGGTGCTTTGGAAGATGGGAAATGGATAGAAGCACTTATGGCACCCGGGGAGCTAGCCATCTCCTCCCGACTTCATATGATCCAAGTGAATGTTCTTCATATGACCTATTTGACCCTGGAGCAGCTTTGGAAGGTGGGCAAGCTGCCAACATCCACTTGCCATAGATGTCGAGCAGATAAAGCTGATTTTTATCATGTAATTTGGCTGTGCCCCACTATACAGCAATATTGGTCCAAACTACTGGAGGTCTTGTCGGATGTGTTGGGTAGGCTGATTGATTGTTCGCATCAGGTCGTGATTTCGGGTTTACTGGAAGAGTTGGGTGGCAAGAGGTCGGAGAGACACTTGGTAGGTTTGGGTACTCAGCTGGGGAAGAAAGATATCACCCTGCACTGGATTTCAATGACTGCCCCTGATCTGCATGCTTGGCAAAATGCCATGGACTGGTGTTCAAAGATGGAAGAGTCAGTGTACGCATCCCACGGCTGCTCACAGAAACATCGTAAAATATGGGGTATATGGGCGGTTTTATGACTGGGGGTCATTGCTGTTTGCCTTTACTTTTGTTATGCCTGCTTTGTTTGCAGGTATGTTGTATATGTATAATAAACAAATAAAAATACTTTATCAAAAAAATGGCTGCAAAGTGGATTGACATGTATCAAATGTGTAATGAGGTATTGTAAGTGATGTCGCTTTTGATCAATCTACTATGAATGAGGAATCAAAACATTTCTATCTACTCTTAAATAGATTTGCCAATGCGAGTTGGTCCCAAATAGAGGTTATGCTTAAATATATAGACCCAGATTTGTTGTTTTCTCCCATAATGAACAACCACAAAAACATTAAAAGACCACTTCTTACTATTCCGCAATATATCACAATATTTAAGCAACAGTGAGTTCAGCATTAAGCCCATGCTTTGCTTACCAGTCCGTGCTCTAATTGTAATTGCAGTTGATCATGACTTAGATAGGCTAAAAACAACTTTCGGACACTTCCCTAACGCCTTATCCAATCAAACAACCCTTAAGGGCATTAAGGCAAGCCTTCAGCCCTGCTTGTTCATCTTGGCCACCGCATTTTTTTTTTTTTGTAAATTGTATAATCCACAGAGTATACAATAAGTCTCAAACAGTTAAATATATTTTTAAAAGCTATGTAAGCGACAGCAAACATTCGCAGTGTCAGGTGATACATAATGAGATTGCTCTTTGGATAATGCTCAGCAAACAAACAATCCATGTTGCAGAACGTGAAGTGGACAAAGGCACAGATAACATTTCCATGTAGAATTCGATAATAGAGTAGCACATTTGACTGCAATAAAATTGAAATAAAAACAGCGATCATGCATGCTTAAATTGGCGTTAAGGGAGACCTGCATACCACAGTCAGGCAAACATTGGCATAATTCGTTTGAACTTTTGAGAACATATAATCGGCTTTCATTTTTTACCAACATTTTTGAAGCATTTCTTAAACATTGTTTTAAATGTTGCATTACCAATTGTATTAAGATCAACTGATTGAAGGCAGCATTTTAGCAGCATTGTTGCGGCACACTTAAAAATGGATTAATAATTTAGTTTGGAAAGTTCCTCATAGACTGTTATGTACCCCAATGTACCCCAATCTAGGCCTAGGTAGCTACACAACCTTTTACCTACATTTGTCTTACCTTTCTCTGCATAACGGTTCTAGCACTGACCTTTTAGTCAGTTATGTGCTGAATAAATGTTGATCGGTTTTCTTGAAACTAGCCTCATTTATTATGCATGAGGATTCTTAGAAAAGTCCCTGCACTTGATGTACATAACAGGATTAACATACTCTGTACAAAAGTCATGGCCATCTTCATCCTAGAGCAAAAGAACTACTTTACATAATTGCAGGTATTGATTTAGGCTTATTTACATAATAGTACTCACAACATATCGATGGTGTAAGGAACCCCGAGGCTATCTTCATGGTATAAAAGAACCATACCAACACTAGATAGGCTGAGGAGAAGCTTCAACGCTTACACTAGACGTTGAGGTCCCGGCCTGCAGAAGCTACAACATGCAGTGGTCTGACATCCCTGGCGGGGTGTCCAACTCAGGACCAAGACGGGGTCCTTCATTCTCTCCCGTCAGGTAATGGGGTTGGCTCTTTCCTAAGGGATTATTGGCATTACACCCACATACATGCTAGGTACACTTAGGTAGGATTTGCATCGTAGCAGTACTCTTGATCACCGTCATGTATCTAAATGCCTGCATATATTCACTGTTTTAGCACCATGATAGAATTCTACCTTTTATTTACTCTGTTGGTGCTTGTAATCTTATACATCTGTTTCTGTCTTTTGGTTGTTGCAGCACACATGTTTTATACTAGAATGATGCTGGTTCAATAAATGCTTATTGAAAAACGTCCCCATCGTTTATTCTGTGTATCTCTCTGAGACTAAGTGAGTACGCTCTAAAGGCTAACATATCCTTTGGGTGTGTCTGGAATCAGTCTGGACACTATTCCCTTAGTTTATGTTGTCTAAACGCGCAGATCGTATGTATTTTTAGGAGCTACACAACAAGACAAGAGGCTTTAAGAATAATACGTCACTTGTTCTTAATAGAAACCAAGGGCCTCATTTCTGGCATTTTGGCGGAGGGCAGCGCAGCAAGGCACCTTGCTGTATTGCCCTACGCCAAAGTGAAAGGGCAGGAATGCACCACATTTAAGCAATACGATGCATTCCTGTCCTTTCTGCCTCTGCTGGTGCCGCAGGATTGTTTTTGTGCAGGAAGGGGCACCTACCTGCACAAAAACAATCCTACAGCTACTCCAGTGCTGGTTTTCCGAGCAGCCGAGACTAAGCCGAGACCAAGCCGAGACCAAGCGCGGAGCGTGGTGCGAGGGGCCGACTGAGAACGCCGCCGTTCCCGCTCCGCTGAAGAAAATCACCCTGTTGTTGTGCCGGGGGGTTCAGGCTGCGGTTTGTGCTGCGGTTTGTGGTCTGCAGCGGGGGCACAGGAGCAGGGCTCGATGAGTGTCAGGAGTGTGCGGGAGTTGGAGCGTGGTCTCCCTACTGAAGGCCACAGAGTGTAGTGCCCGGGTGCATCCGCGGAGGCGCCCCAACTAGGTCGGGTGCAGCCTGTGGAGCCCCAGTGTGCCCTGCTCCTGCGCACCTCTTGTTCCAGTGTGCGTGTGCTCTTTGCTCCACGCCGCCCTGTGCCCACTGCTAAACACCGCGGGAGTGAGGATTGAACAGCCTTGGATCCGTACCTGCGGCACGTAAGCAAGCACTATCAGCGATACAGCGTCAGCCGGGAGGACTCTACGTGTAAGTCATTGTCCCCGTCAGCTTGCTTTTCTGTACTTTAGCCTTTAAATACGTATTTGAGCAGCGGCAGGCCAGAAGATAACTTTGTGCATATTACGCTGCTCCAGAAGTATACAAATCACCTAACACCCAGAGGAGGAGCCCAGAGGAGGAGTCTGGGAAAGAGTGGTGAACAGTGATTATAAATCTAGTCACAATATATCCGCCCTTGACGAAGGTGGTAATTAATAAAAACTAAAAACATACACCAAAATGGGATAATCAACCAACGCAGGAAATGGCACAGGTATTAGATCAAAGCCATTGATAAGGGGGCAAGCGCGGTTGGAATCTACCCCCATGGTGCAACCACCAACTTCAAACTTAAATTCAACCAACAAGACAACCTGTAAATATTTTACGTCAACAATGTCAATAACGCCAACAACACCAACGCCATCAAAGTCTGGACAAAAACCATTAGGAAAAAGCGTGTCCTACAGTAGTGCATTAGTACACTCAATACCACATACCAACAATGGCCCGAGTCAGAGCTGGCCCCCGAGCCATGAAACAGGAAGTCAGGACAGTGGGACACGGCCACCCTATGGGAATAGTGTTGAAATGGAGAAAGACGGGCTAGAGCAGGGAGATTCGGAAGTTTTTGAAATAGCAACACGGTCTGAGTGCCCGGGAACTCAGGAGAAAAGGCACGAAGCTTCAGATCTTCTTTTGCTTCGGGAAAAAGAGCAAGACATACCAGGGCAAGAGCAAGTACACCAGGAAATTTTGGAAATCTCATCGGTATTAGAACACATGGAAGTGCAGAGAGGGAGGCAAGAGGAATTAAGCCAGGGAAAATTGGAAGTCCTGGAAATATCGTCAACATTGGAGCAATTAAATAGAGACAGCCAACAAATGCGTGCAGAGGTCACAACAAATTTACAGGCAGAGGGAGGGGACAACCAGCATGATTTGTCTCTGTCCCCGGCCCAGTTACGGAGTTCATCAGTAATTAACAACTTTGTTCTTGATCGAAATTTACTCTTGTTGCAGGAGGAACAGAGAGAGAATAGTCTCTCGGGAGAGCAGAATTTGCTCCACTCCACCGCCGAAAGAAAGTGCACACTCCACAATGGATGTTACAATGAAAACTCCCTGCTATCCTCAATAAATTCTACACTAGCAACGACCATCAATGCGCTCACATGGCAAACCCAAAAATTGGAAACCCAAATGGACACTATACAGTCACTTGCAATAGCCATGATTAACATCGAAGCTAAAATTAACATCTTAGACGAAAAGTTGGAATTACTGAGGTTGCAGCCAACTGCTAGGTGCTCATGCCTTCCAATTGTGGAGAAGCTTAGCACTTTACCGGAAGTTCTAACGTCCATCATTGTAGAACTAAAGCAAAGACAACAGGAAACCATAGTTCAGAGCCACCAAAGAATAGCTGAAGGAACTCCAAAAGATGGTATACAAAATGGCATGAACAGTCCTGCAGGTGTAACAATTCCCCCTAATGAGTCACAAACTGTAATAGTATTGAGTAGTGTAAACTATCCCGAGGGGAAAACCTGCACAGTAGAAACTAATTCGATGTCGACGAACACACAAGTCAGTAAACCGATTTTGTGCTCGGACATATCTCCACTAGCTCTGCAGTCGCCACCAGTATCCCGTCAAAGTACATTATCTCATGAGGAATCCGTAAACGATGATAACGTGCATTGTAATACTGGTGGGGCCACTAATTTGGAGCATCCTATAGAACCGTGCAAAACTCTTTCAAGAAGGGCGAAGAAACGTCTGAAAAAACAGGCCAAAAATTTAAAACAACAAAGAAAGGCAAAGGATTTACAGCTGGGCGTCAGAACTTGTCGGCGCTCGAATCAAAAAAATACCCACTACAAAGGCTCCCTTACAAAAGAATCTGGAATCACAGAAATTTTTTCCAATTTTCCAAAGGGAAAGCCGGGTGAAACATCAATCCATACTAAAAAGAACTATATCTCAACCAATTATGAATAGACCAGCAAACAAGATGGAACAGCAGTCACAGTATAAACCAGAAGTGATTCCACAATTGGACAGTACTGGCAGTCTGCCTAAGGAACTGCATCAAGAAAGCCATAGGAAAGTTCGGCAGATGGCATTGGATAGAGAAATGATAGTACCCATATCACTGAACAATAGTGAGCTTCAGGGGTTCCAAGAGGTTAACAACGACCACGGAGCAACTCCAACAAACACACGATGTTCGGCCGTACATTCTATTGTGGCCAGCCAAACAGCTCAAGGGCATAAGGAGGAGGAGAATAACATCATAATCTTTACACCTGAATATACATCACGGGGAAGTTTGGACACATTAAATAGGTCCAACATCTTACAAATATTCCACCATATCCCAGAGCTCTCCTCTATCGCCACTGAAGACCTCATTCAGGTACAATTTAAAATTTTGGATAACTATACAACTAGAGAGTCAACGATACTAAAATGGATCAACGGCTCTATTGTACAAAAAATTATGAAAGAAAGAGATCAGTTCGTAAACTGGGGGATTAATGTTCACATCCCAGAAGAGGAGAAATATCCATTTATGCTAAAAAGAGGATTTCATCCAAATTTAACACAGTGCCTACGAAAGTCCATCTTAAAAGGGACAAATTACGTTCCTCGCACAACAGCATTTCCCAACATAAAAATAAATTTTTTGCCCAAGTCCATCCAAACAAGGCGTACGTGCTCCTAGCACACAAGGAAACGGCTGCCTGAGCAATAAATCAGGCAACTTGTTGAAAGTAATCTCATGGAATGTTTACGGGCTAAAAACCACACTACATAATAAGGAAGCATTTGAATTCTTGCAGTCTGGGGACCTGTTATGTCTGCAAGAAACTTGGTTGCTTGCCCCAGTGGTTATACCAGGCTTCATGGAATTTCAGCAGCCGACAAAAAAGCGTAACATATTTGGAAGACCATCGGGGGGCTTATCAATATATATGCGAATTAGTAGCAACATAAAAATAAAACCTCTATTAAACACGGACATGGCTCAGGCCGCCCTTTTGCAAGGATTGAAATTAAACGGATGCCCAATAAAGATCGTTCTTTTGAATATTTACTTTAATAGTAAAGAGGCTCCCAAACACAGCGATATGAGGGCACTGGTGGACACCCTTGAGGAATTACTGAGCAGTCAACCAAATTGTGGGATTGTAGTGGCTGGGGATTTCAACACGCAAAATCTTGGAATGGAATCAGAAGAAGTATTGCCTACGGATAAGGCTGGAATGTTGATGAATTCATTCCTAAATACATACAGACTAAAATCAACACAAAAGTGCCACCACCTTAAACCAGCCTCTAATAAAGACACACAGGGGTTAACTAAATCAATGATTGATTATATTTTTACGTGCAGTCGCCTGTATGGGCAAGTGACAGAATTCCAAAAGCTTTCTATCCCGACCAGTGACCATCTCCCACTGGCCATAACTATCACCTTATATATGGCCCGTCTACCGATTACCACCTCTGTGGGCCACACCAGCGGGGAAGAAATGTATGCTTTGCCAAGGAGACTAAAGCGGACCAAAATAGATACAGCAGCCCTAAGAAGGTGGAAAAGCAATTGGCCCAGAACTGCCGAAGAATTTATGGCAGGCAATATTCACGAGAATTGGATTAAATTGGCAACCGAGGTATATCAACTTCTAAAAGGCAAACAACACTCTCCAGTCTCTGTAGAAAGGTCTTGTCGCCAATTTCAATCACGATGCGAAAAAGTGGAGCAAAGTAAGAGGTCACTCAGAATAGCCACACGTATCCATAAGCGAGAGGGAAAATATGAAACATCAAAACCAACTCCTAGCAAAGAAAATTCACAGGAAGAACGCGTGGGACTGTAAAAGAAAACAACAAGAATCGGAGTGGCTGCATGTTTTTGCCCTGCTAAGCCCAAATAAACAGGCTGAATTCTGGTTATATATTAACAAGCTTTCTGGGCATGGCCAAGACAGGTGTAATGTGGTTGCCAGTGATACATGGATAACCTATGTAAAAACACTATATTGTTGCACACAAAATCCGACATCATCACACAATCAAGGGCTCCTTACCACTACTGCTCTGCCTGAAACCTCACAAGCATCCATAGAAGACAAACCTGGACCGTTGGCGGTAGAGAAACCATTAAACATGGAGGTAACATCAGAAGCCTTGGTCGTAGGGAATCGCGTGACAACAATCTTAAAAAATATTAGAAAGGATGGGGCACCAGGCCCTAACGGACTACCAGGACAACTATTTAAAGAAGATTGCGATTTCTGGGGAACCATACTTACGCCTCTCTACCAGCACTGTCTGGCAAATTCAACGATTCCAGAGACTTGGAAAGGCTCTTTATTGCAACCTATCCATAAAAAGGGCAATACTGGGGACCCCTCGAACTACAGGTTGATTGCCCTTTTAGACATTGAGGCGAAAGGATATGCTAGTCTCCTCCTACAAGACCTGCAGACCTGGGCTAATGAAAATGAAATTCTACCATGTTGCCAAAATGTCTTTAGGCCAGGAGCATCTACAATGGATAATATTCTAGCCCTTGCTTATAAGATAGAACAGACTATGCAGAAAAAGTCGCCACCACTCTTTGCATGTTTCGTGGACTATTCTGCTGCCTTTGATGGAGTCAATCGGAGTTTGCTGTGGCGGAAATTACAAGGTTGGGGGATACCAGCGACTCTTCTGAAGGCAATAATTAGCCTTTACACTGGAACCTGGGTACGGGTGAAAACTTCGATGAATTCAGCCACCAAAAATATTCCAACAGACTGTGGCTTAAAACAAGGCTGTGTATTGGCACCTTTGCTTTTTAATTTATATACGGCAGACCTTGCTAAAACCATTCTTAATGCAAATCTTTTACACCCGAAAATTGGCTCAAATAGATTATTTTGAATGCAGTATGCAGATGATATGGTGCTATTAGATCACACAAAAGTAGGCATGCAAAGATTATTGGATGCACTAAACTTTTACAACAACAAGAATGACCTAAGAGCAAATGCAGGAAAGACAAAGGTAGTTATATTTGGAAAGTATGCCAACAAACTCAGACAATATTGGAGGCTGGGCACCTTGAAGATAACAACAGTGACCAAATATAACTACCTAGGGGTGTGGCTGATGAGCAATGGGAAGTCAACAGCTCACCTCGCTTCAGTCGAAACAAAGGCTAAGGCAGTGACGTTCGCCTTGTGCAAGCTGAATTCTAAACTAAGTAGCCCGACAACAAAATCAATCAGGTTATAAGGGTCAAGCTGCTTCCCTCAATTACATATGGCCAGCTAGCATTTCCTGCAGCCTTTGTTAATATCTTGGAGCATACCAACTGCCGAGCCTTTAAGCGAATCTTCCAGATTCCTGCGCATACACGAAATGCCCTGGTGTGACTGGAATTTGGGTTGAATAAACAAAGCTACGAGCACTGGGCAACGTTCGTGCGGTTCTATCGAGGGGTCTGTGCAGCCCCTCCGCATACAATGAAGTCAACCCTGAAAATAATCTTTATGAAAGATAATGACTCGTGGAGTAAAGGCCTGCAAACCGCCTGCACTGAATTACATCTTGACATGATCAAATTGCAGGATTTTACTTATCAGCCTGGCATATTAAAATCTATATTAAAAAAACAAGTCAGATCATTATCTAAGGAAGATGACATGAAGGAATTAAATTGTTCCAAAAGCAATATTGGGATACTCGCAAGCTCCTATGAAGATCGGCTAAGGCAGCCATATCTCGATGCTGCGTTAAATAAGATCATTTTAAAGCAAATGTTAACAGTGAGGCTTATGGCCTTGCCGATAAAAGATATTAACATGCGCTGGAAATCCTTAGAGGCGATCACCACTTGCAGATTATGTCATCAGCATGAGGAATCCATGGTTCACTTGGTCTGCATATGCCATTGCTTGATACATGCACGTCGCACTTTACTGAGGCCATTGTTTTTAAAATATGGGACGCGTACCTGCAATGATGCTATGAAACTTTTGTTTAGTCTGGAGATCCCGATGGAACTGGCTAGGTTCGCCAAATTTGCACATAAAATTAAAGAGCGTTTAAGTAATGCACATTGCACTTTAGAACTTCAGGACTGCTCATTTGCTATGCCCAGACTCTGATTTGCATGTCATCACTTGATTTATGTAGTCTGCATTTTTATTGAAACTTTTGTTCTAAAATAGGTCTGCCTTGAATGCCTTTTTATCTGGTAATTTTAAACGATTTTCCCCGATTCGTGAAGTTTGCACACAGGGGAAAGTCCCTTGTTTTAAAAAAAAAATGTATGTACCCATTCTTTTCTTTCTTTTCTTTTCTATTTCCAATTGATTTATGGGTTTTATTGTCTTTATTGTCCATGACCTGCATCGCAGGATTTGCTTTAGCGGATGCAGTACATCAAATTTGTAAAGCAGTTAATAATTGTAACTGTAGTAAGCAAGTTTTGAGGATATTTTATAGGAAACTTTTTGTAACAGTTTTTGTTAATTGATACAATAAAAAATTTCATTCATTCAATCCTACAAGGAGGTTTCCTCTTTCCATGTGTGCCCGCTGCACACATGGAAAGAGGAAAAACCGAGGAGAATTTAACATATTTCTCCTCATTACGCCTCACCTCGGGAGTGTATGGATTTGACCCTTCCCCAGGTTTGCATGATTTTGTAAATCTGGGGCAGCATCAAATTCCATGGGTGTTGCCTGGGACAACCCACTGCATTGCCCATCGAACGCCTCCCGAGCACCGAGTAAGGCGACACAGTGATTTGAGCTGCGTCACCTTACTCATGATTTATGAGCCCACTCAAAGCCATGCAGGGTTACTTTGTGTGGCTTGATAAATCTTCATGAGAGCCCTTTCCGACACAAATGTACCACTTTATGCGGTGCAAAAGTAACGCACAACTCCCATAAATAACCCTCATGTCTGTATGAATTGACCATATCCCTGGTATAAGTTACCAACCATGTTTAACTCTAACCTAAAGTCTTTCATGAAAAAACTTTTCCAGATCATCAGGTAAGATTTCAGAAATGAGGGACCTGTGTTAAAAGGTTACAATCTGAAATGTTGCCACATTCAAAGGACTAAAGTGGTATCCGGAATCTTTGCTATGTGACCTTTAAACGAGCGTCAATTTTCTGTCTGCTTAGTGAGATAAAAAATCATAATAAACCATTACCAACACTTGTGGCTTTAGCAGCTTGGACTTTTTCACAAACTTTATTAGAAAAATAGATCGGTATTAAAACCCCTAAATATTTATAGCGTGACATTATTTGCAGTGGTTGAGAAATAGTGGACCATGTATAACGGTTGGTTCGCACAAGTCGAACATCCTAAAACCATAATCTTAGTTTTATTGATGTTAATTACTAAACTCAGGGGGGGATATTCACAAGAACGTGCGCTAAATATCACCAAAAAATGTTAACGCAACTTTACACATCGCAGCCGATCGCGGGAAAATAACCCCGTGTTAACGTGGAATTCACAACACGGCAATACCATGCGATAGTCCCCCGAAAACGCGGTCAATGTCCGCAATACAATCACTGCGACCGTGATAAAAACACAAACCTCAACGCGAAAAAACATGCGATGTGCCAAAGCCCGATGAGGAAATCAGCGATAAGCAGCAAGAGGCCAGCAAAACCCACGCGTAATGCGGGAAAAAGCACAAGAACAGCATACGGAAAATGCCACCACAAACGAAATCAACTGCGGAGTACCACGGACGCACCCTGACCGACTGCAGAGGACAACATGAACCCCACAATCCCCACGGAGGAACACCCAGGAATACAGGGCACGTGAAAGGGCAATGGGAAGAGGAAGACGGGGTACAGTCTACAGGAAAACCACATGATCACCACGGATGAGACAGAACACCACCAAAAACTGTACGTCACCTCCAACGTGTCATTGGCAACAAAGAGGCAAAGATGGCACACCACCTCGGACCATGTGAATGCCGCCGCATGCAGAGGAGGACAAATGAAGAGCACAAGAGATGCTGGACTGATGTGATTGGCAAAACCAAGCAGAAACCTGCTGCCAACACGAAAGCAGCAACGCACCCCGGAGGAGGGGGGCCAGCAGAACACCAGGAGCTGAATGACATGGAGAAGATGGTGGCCACATTCACCAGTCTGGAGACGGTGACATGAGTTGGTGATCTGGACACTGCCCAACATGACCCAACATCACATCAACTTGGTGCGTAGTGACCTGGGAGTGGGGGGACTGGTGGAGATGGGCACAATGGCACACAAGCACAATCAAGCAGGGCACACTGCACACCCACAATGACCCTGGTTCATGTCCCTGATCCCACGGGAACACTCCAGCACACACACAAACACCAAGTAGTCCCACGAACAGCCTGTGCCCAAAGGGGCACCCACCCAAAACATCAACAGTCACACAATCAACACATGCCCACGTGCGAACATGCGAACATGCACATACGTCAGCCACACTGACAGTGCAAGAGACACCACATGACCAGTAGCTTGGCTGCAGTCCTAACATCATGGCAATGTACACAGCACTACACTGAGGTGGCTGAGTGTGGACAACACCCGAAAAGGAGCAGGTCACACTCGGACACAACTACCTGCACAAACAACCCCTGACGTCAACGACACATCTGCGGACAAATCAGGCCCAAGAGTCACAACTCGACAAAGAGCACAAGTTACCCAAGTCTGCAACATCTCAGCACCCTGGAAGCACAGAACTGACAGGCACACCGCATGAAAGGGATCAGTGGCAGACAAATCAGAGCCGCAGGAGCGAATCACCCACCGTGCAGCATACGCACATAAGTATAAGTGCACCTCGACATTGACAACATCCCGGTACAAACAGCAACACCTCCACAACAGAACACAGGCCACAACTGGTGCCGCAAATGTGCACAACATGGCAAATCACATCTGGCACAGCAGGAAACTGTGACATGACAATGTACAAGTACAACCTGTAACCTGCAAATATGTTTTATTCACACATGCTGTGCTTGTGCACATTTTGTACTGTCCCATGAGTGCCAGGGACGGCCACAATGTGACGTTCTCATGAGAAGAAATTGTTAATGATGGTGTTCCTACGGGCCAATCCTGCCGCAGCAGCAGTGGGATGTGGGCCACCTGCCCCATCGTCCCCATCATCGTCCGGTACTTCAGGAACTGGGATCCATGGGGCATATGGTGCGTACACAGATGTTGTACAACACACAACATGCAACGATCATCTTGCACACGATGTCTGGGCTCTACAGGAGCCTTCCACCTGTGACGTCCAGGCACCTGAAACGTGACTTCAACACTCCAAATGTGCGTTCAACGATGCCCCTGGTGCGTATGTGGGCCGCATTGTACTGCCTCTGGGTGGGTGTGTTCGGGTCTCAGAGGGGTGTCATCATCCAAGGGCAGAGTGCATATCCTTGATTACCTGGGACAGTGCAGAGAGAAAAGAGTCAATACTTGGTTCGGCATGATGTGATGGCAGGCCCACTGATCCAGTGACGCCTGTGCTGGCTGTGTGTGGGGTGAGTGTAAGCCAGCCCTCAGGAAGTAGCTGGTGCTGGCAACAACTCCAACAGTCATCAGGCACTCAGAAATGCAATGTCAGAACAACAAGGGAGCATGACTTGAGTTGCACAGGGTTAGTGGCCCCGGATGCACAGTGGCCGACACGGGCCTACCGCCACGGGACTCTGACCTGCGGGAGACTGGGGTAGGGTCATGAGGGCAGAGCAGGGTTTCGAATGTCTCAGAGGTGCCTTCTGCGGAGTGTCTCGGGGGAGAATGGGAGGTGTACCCCCAGGGCATGATGCAGAGGGCACATGCCAGCTGTGACCGGCAACATCGCGGATATGAATGCCACAGACTCATGCCAGACACCAAGTCCGTACCTGCCCGTTTGCTGATGACAACCCCCAGGACCAGACACCAATGATGTCCCTCCGGAGGCTGACGGTCACTCACGGCGCAAAGGGTTAGTGGCACCAGGTCAGTCCTTGCTACTGGTTGACCTCCTCCGTAACCGTGATCCGTGTTACCACCGGACTGTGACGCATCTCCCTCTCAGTCCTCCCCCTGAGTACACTGGCATGGACCCTGCCATTGATCAATGATGACTCAGTCCAGGATGTGGGACATGCTGGATTGCAGTGTAGCCGGGCTGCAGCGGTGGGTATGTCAACGAATGGGGACCCCTGGGGGCCTGTGTCACGGAGGACAGCGATGGCCTGAGGAGGCCGCCAAGGTCGCGGGCATGGGTCTTGGAGCTAGCACCGGCACGTGGTGGGCCCTCTTTGACACACAACGGTGTCGGCAGGTGAGCAGTGCGGCCTTGGAGCGCTGGTGCGTGCAGGCCTGGTCTGGGTATTAGCGTCCTGGGGTGCAGCAGGCGCACAGGCTCACAGGCCCCGCTGCTCACGGCGTCGGCCTCGTGGCGGACTGCGAGGCGCCGCCCTGGCAGTGACGTTGGCCTTTCTGGGAGTGAACCACGCTCTGCGCCACGGGGTTTTTGTCCACACCCCTGTGCAGGCCTGGCGTACTCCGGGCCCACCCACTACGCTCACGCACACAGGGGGGGATGCAGCGAGTGACATTTCCGCGATCTGACCCACGGCCTAGGGTGACATGGTTGCGTCCACTGTTCACTACTCTCCAGTCACCAGTAGTTGATGTCTGCATGGACATATCTGTGGTTTGCATACCCATGTCTGTCCGGCACATTATTATTATTATTATTAATTTTATAAGGCGCACAGCTACCCGGAGGTTTCCCAGCGCCATTGGACACACGCTAAAAAGAGAGAGACAGCTATTGGTTAAATAACCCCGTTTTTAGGCCTTTGCGAAAGTTGTTGTAGGTAGTTTCATGCCGAAGTGGCGAAGGGAGTGAATTCCATAATGAAGGGGCCAGATAAGAAAAGGAGCGACTGCCCAAACGCGACCGTTTGATCCTAGGAACTACAAATTTGGCGTGAGTAGAGGATCGAAGCAGGCGCGTAGGGAAATAAGGATGGACTAATGCACTCAAATATTGTGGTGCTGTGCCAGTCTTGATCTTATGCATATAGCAGAGGGCCTTAAATTTGATGCGATTCTCCATCCTAAGCCAATGAAGGTCACGGAGAGAACCAGAAATGGAGGCCTTTCTAGGCACCTGGCAGAGCAGTCTGGCCGTTGAGTTCTGAACTACCTGCAGTTTACGAACCACCTCCTTATTGGCTCCTAAATACAGGACGTTGCCATAGTCCAGCCTGGATGTAATCAGGGCCTGGATCACTATTCTTTGTGTGGAACTAGGCAACATCCACAGTATTTTTTGAGCCATTTCAGGATGGTGAAGCAGGTTGAGGCGACCTTAACTGCTTGCTGCCTCATAGATAGCTGGTCATCTATGACTACGCCTAGATTGCGAACTGCTTGCACCGGTTGTGGAAGATCACCCATTTGAGATGGCCAATGTTGGGGGCTCCAGAGGTCTTTGCTTTTCCCAAGGATTAGAACTTCTGTTTTCCCACCATTTAATTTTAGCTTATTGGCAAGCATCCAGCTAGCTATATTATGTAGTCCTACCTGAAGAGATGACTCCTTAGATACATCATTGGTGGACAGAGAGAAGATTAGCTGGGTATCATCAGCATACGAAAAGATAGATAACCCAGCCTCTTCCGCTATTGTAGCCAGGGGACTAACATAGATATTAAAAAGTAAAGGGCTGAGAATAGAACCCTGTGGCACTCCATAAGGGGAAACATGAGTCTCAGAGCTTGCAGACGAAGAAAAGACCTGAAAAGTCCGATCGGTCAGGAAGCTCTTAAGCCATTTGAGAGCCGATCCGCTGATGCCCAGCAATTGCAAGACTTTTAGTAGGGCAATGTGAGACACAGTATTGAAAGCAGCACTCAAATCGAGTAATATGAGTGCCACAGTTTCACCCATATCAAGATGTTGGTGTAGAGCTTCTGTGACTCCCAAGAGAGTGGTTTCTGTAGAGAAGCCAGCTCTAAACCCCGATTGTGAGGTATGTAAAAATTTTGGGAGTCGACAAACTGCGTCAGCTGCTGATTGACATGTTTTTCTAAGATTTTAGAAAAAGCTGGGAGTAATGAGATCGGGCGGAAATTAGATGGTTCCGCCGGATCGGCATTCGCTTTTTTCAACAGAGGAAAAACCATGGCATGTTTCCAAGCTGCTGGAACTGTTGCTTCAAGCAGTGATGCGTTGAGCAACTCCATAATAAGATTGAGTGATGAAGGTTCCAATTTTTGAAGGATAGAGATGGGAAGAGGATCTTTGGGTGAGCCTGATTTAAGGCTATTTAAAATACGACTGAAGGAGAGGGTGTCTAGAGGTTTCCAGTTTTTAGCATATTAGTTGGCACGGAGTGCTGGGACAATGGTGGAGTAAAACAACCTGATATAGGAGGAGCGCTCTTCATTTGCAGCTCCACATTGGTTGTCATTGTGTTCAATTCTGTGTAGATTTTCTCTACTTTATCAGTGAAGAACTTTGCCAGACCCTCGCACTGAGCTTCATTGAGCACGGGTGGTGCCGGTTGGCAAGTTGCTCCGGAAAGATCTTTTACTAATTTGAACAAGACTTTGGGGTTATTATGTGCCGACGTAATGGTGTTATTTACGTAGTCAGCTCGAGCAGCGTTGCAAAGGGAATGATACTTCCTTTTCGCTAATTTGTAAATGTGTCTGGATTCAGGAGCATAATCCTTCCTCCAGCGTCTTTCCAGGACTTTGCATTTGTTTTTTTCTAACTTTAGCCTATCCGAGAACCAAGGGGCAGGAGGGCGGTGATTATTCATTTTGTTAATAGAAGTTGGAAGACATGCATCAATAGATGTCATCATCCAAGTGTGGATGGTGTCCGCATCAGTTATATTGATAGAGGTGATGGCTGGAATATTCCTCAAGAGCTGTTGATTAAAAGAATCTAAATCTAGCTTTTTCCAGTTTCTGGACCCGGATTTGGTATTAACAACAAGTGAGTTCTCACAGCGCTGATCTAGCTTCACCTTGAAACCGACCAAAAAGTGATCGGACCAAAGTATAGGGAGGGCTGTTTGGCATGAGATATTGGTTAGATTAGAAAAAATGGGATCCAGCAAGTATCCAGCCCTGTGGGTAGGACCTGCGTTGCAAAGCAGAACATTCATAGCCGCCATATCGGCCATCAGAGAGGTACTAATAGAGCAAGTAGGGTCGTTAAAGTGGATATTTAAATCACCCAGGATAGTGAAATTTGCAGCATCTAGCATCAGAGGGGCGATGAGTTCCGAAAAACTCGCTGCCCATGTCCCTGCAGGCCCCGGCGGCCGATAAATCAAAATCCCAGAGAGAGTAAATTGAGGTGTGAGAGATAGTTTAAAAGAGCTGGCCTCACAACCTTTAAAAGATAAATCCTCCCATTTGCAGGTATAAGCATTGTTAAAAATTAAGGCAATGCCATCTCCTAATTTATCACCACGATCCTTTCGAACGATCGTATAGTTAGGTGGTAGGGCGGCCGCTATATCGGGACCAGAGCTCTCCTGCAACCATGTTTCCGTGAGGAAGATAGCATCAGGTTGTGTGTTAGTTAGGAGGTCAAAGATGTCCTCCTTGTGTTTATGAAGTGACCTACAGTTTATATTAAAAAAAGCTAAATCCACGCCTCACTTGTCGTTGTGTACATTCCCATTCACGGGTCACTTGCATCCTTCGCACATGGCTGCAGTCCGCATCTCCACACGTTCAGCTGTTGTGTGGCTGTGGTGCCATGATATAGCTGTATTGTGTGCAGGGGAAGCCCAGGATCCCCATGGAGTTGTGTTGTCATGTCTGGTAGGTGGGCATGTTGATTGACATGTTGTATGTGGTTTGGTCACGTGTGCATTCCCACAGTTGTGCGTTGTGAGATGGTGGCTTTGAGGTGTGTGGTGCGTTGATTTGGCACTTACCAACAAGCAGTCCAGTTCCATAGATGCCATCCTGGAAGCGCTGGTTGATGATGGACTGTCGGAAGATGTATGAATCGTGCACACTGCCTGGGTAGTTTGCGACGACATTGGTGAACATTCCCCGGTGGTCCACTATTGCCTGCACATTGATGGAATGCATGTGCTTTCTGTTGCGGTAGTGGTGTGCAGTATCCGCAGGGGGCACAAGTGGGACATGTGTGCAGTCAATGGCCCCCAACACGTGTGGGAAGCTAGCAAAGACGTAGAAGCCTTGCTTTGTCTCCAGCTGTTCCTGCGCAGTGTGGGGGAAGTGAAGGTTCTGGGGTATGAAGCTGATGATGGCATCCAGGACAGGTGTGATGAACTTTGATAGGGCTGGCTGTGAGACTCCTCCGACTCTGGCAGTTGTTGGTTGGAAGGTACCAGAGGCCAACAGGTGCAGCACAGCCAGCAGCTTTGTCTGCGGAGGGATGTTGGTTCTCCGCTGGGTTGGGACCGTCAACCTGTGGGCGATGTGGGTCATGATGCGGATGATGGTTGTCCTTTTGAGCCTGTAGTGGGCGATGACTTCCTCGGGCGTTAGGTCTGTGAGACTGGTGCGTTTTCGGTAGGTCCGCTGTCTTACTCTGCACTGCCTATGTGGTGGTCCGGGTCCTGGGGGAGGTGGCGGTCCTGGGGGTGGTGGCGGTGGGTGTTGTGGCCCTATTGGGGCTTCGAGCTGCATGATGAGTAGCTCCATGGCGTCGTTTGTTCTTCGGGTTTGGCTGTGTGCGGGGCTCCGTTGCCTACTGCAGGTAGTCGTCCGGCTTTACACCAGCTGATGGCAGGTGTTAAATACCTGCTGCTACCACGGCTTATCGCTTGGTTTTGACTTGCATCGCAGTTCTGGCAGTTCGTTGTGAAAGTGGTGTAGTGGTGTTTTCGTGTGTTTTTGCACGGGATCGCCTACTCTGCATCTCATTAGGGTTAGTTGGTGGTGTCCACCGTGGTGTTAAATTTTTGGGGCAGTTATCGCGGGAAGACTGGCGATGTCTGCAGTTTGCACCCGCTTATGAATGGGGTGTTAAATCTATCTCCACTTTTGATGAGTTAAGGTGGAGATAAATCAGAGATAAGTCCTTGTGAATATCCCCCAGGGTTTCCAAATATTAGATAAAGTTCTAAAGAGATGAAAAAGCTATTCCCATTGGTCTGCCATCTCCTCCAGGCTTCGTATGTCATGTCTTACATGATTTTCTGCTTTATATTCAACAGTCTGTATAAGGTTCTATTTATTGTCATTTTTTTGCACAACAAATATATCACACTACTATAAAATCTTTGCGTAGTGCCCCATAGTTCCTTTTCATAAATCATTATTTAATACTTTAAACGCTTTAATTGGTCCAAGTTTCATAGGCCTTTCCTAAAGTTTGAGTTATGTGCTATTAGTTGCTTCCTGTGTAAACTAACAAGTTCCTTTCTCGGAAACAGTGTAAGGATTTAATTGGTGGTTCTCCTCGACCTTTTATTCCGATTGTTTATGAATTCCACCAAGCATGTGAGCACAATTTCCTAACAGGCACACACCTTTTCATGATTTTTACCAGATCTTCTCTGCAGTTTTATTTTATAATTGTCCTCTACATTGAAAATGTCAAACATTTCCTGTCTATTATATGCCTAAGTCACTTGAGGGCAACTTATCAGGATTTATTTAATACATTAATTCCTGTTAAATTTTACTTGAATGTCACATTTTGAATGAGGTGATCTCCAAAAATAGTGCCTCCCCACCCAAGCCTAACTTAACCCCTTACTCTCACTACCTCTCTTCTCCTCACCTCATTAAATCCGTGCCTTCAAAAAGGATCTTGCCTTTGCCTTTATTTTCTTTTCTTTGTTCCATTGTTAAATGTATTTAACAAAATACTCTTTTTCCTTGTATTCTTCTCCTCCTTTGCACAACCCCAGCACCCAAAGTGAATGTAAATATTATTTCAATTTAAAATTTTTAAAAAAAGATGCTTCTCTCGCAAAAGACCAAGGGGGATATTCTCAAGAGCGTGCGATAATCATCGCCAAAATAGGTTAACGCAACTTCTCATATCGTCGTCCATCGCGGGAAAATAACTCCGTGTTAACGTCTCATTCTCAACACGGCAGTAACATGCGATAGTGTCCCGATAACGCGTCAAATGTCCACAATACAACTACTGCGACGGCGATAAAAAAGGAAACCCGAACGTGAAAAAAGTTGCGATGGGCCCAACTGCGATAAAAATCCAGCGAAAAGCAGCGCCAGGCACGCAAGTCCCACAAGTAAGGCGGGAAAAATCACTATCAAAGCGGCAAAAATGAAATACAAATAAAACACAAACAACTGCGAAACACCATGGAGGTAGCCGGAGCAAGCACAGAGGACAACCCGAACCCCACAAGCCCCACGGAGGACCAGCCTGGGACCTCGGGGTCAGGGAAGGGCAAGGAGAAGAAGAAGAGGAAGACGCGGTTCAGTCCACAGGAAAACAGGATCCTGATTACGGAGGTGACAGAACACCATCAACAACTGTTCGTCACCTCCACTGTGTCATTGGCACCAAAAAATGGAATATGGCAGTCCATCGTGGACAAGGTGAATGCAGTCGGAGTGCTGAGGAGGACAATGGAAGAGCTCAAGAGGCGCTGGAATGATGTGAAGTGCAAAACCAAGCTGAAACTCGCCAACAACCGCAAAGCAGCAATGCAGACTGGGGGTGGGAGTCCTGCGCCACAGGAGGAGCTGGCTGAGATGGAGGAAATGGTGTCCACAGTCATCAGTGTGGAGACGGTGGCAGGAGTCGGAGGACCGGACTCTGCTCAACATGACCTGACACAACAGCAACAGGGTGAGTAACCACCAGGGACTGGGGGACGGGGGGAGATGGGCACAATGGCACACATGCACAAGTAAGTACAGCACATCTGCGGACAAACCATACCCAAGAGTCACAACTCCAACCAAGAGCCCAATTTACCCAAGTCTGCAACAGCTCAGCACTGTATAAGCCCAGAAGTGAAAGGCACACCACCTGAAAGGGAGAAGGGACAGCCAAATCAGAGCTGAAGGGGCAAATCACCCACAATGCAGCACACACACATAACTCTCAGAGCACCTCAACATTTACAACAAAGTGGACCAAACTGCAACACTTACACAACAGAACAGAGGACACAACTGCTGCCGCTTGTGTGTAGAAAATGGCCATTCGCATTTGGCATAGCAGGAAACTGTGAGATGATAATGGACAAATACAACCTCACATCCGTGATGGTGGCGAAATGTCAACTGTCCAGCATTAAATAGGCAGCTCCACACAAACAGTCACAATGTACATTGACATGGAGTCTGTTTGTAAACTTGGCCAATGCGTCAACATACATGTGAACACAATGTCAAACTGCATCTCCCCTTCACATTGTAGAGGAAGAATCATCACCTCCTGCAGAGCAGACCGTACTCCTCATCACCGATCATGAAGAGGACCTACAGACCATCGACCCCGACGCCCTCCAACAGCTCATGGACACCCTCAGCACCCTACCCCCAGGAGCAGGGCAGCCCAGCTGCATCGAGGAGAACCCACCCCCTGCACAGACCACACAGCAGGAAGCACACACCACCACGGCCGTCTCCCAGGATCCCCACGAGCAACACATGGCATTCCAACTCCGTTTGTCGCAGGGCCAGAAGGGGATGGCAGAGCAGGTGCGGGTGGGGTTCGACCTCATGGCAGGCAAACTAGATGCCATACGTGGGTATCCAAGTCCCATCAGGGACCACCTACAGGCCCCAATGGACACCCACAGTCCTCTCCATGGTCTCCAACAATCCATGGCTGACATCGCCGGAGTCATGACTCGTAGACAAGAACAACTGTCTAGTCAGAGTGGCTCCAGCGATCTCAGCCGTGAGTTGGCCAACATGGGGAGGAACACGGAGAACATGGAGTGGATGCAGGCGGGAAGAATGGCTGCCATGGCTGCACACCAGCGAGATGTAGCAGGGATCTACCATGCCCTGCAGATCCTCATCATGGCAGTGCGGCCACAAGGCCTGGCGCAGATGAATGCTGCTGCCACTACTCCCTCCACATCACCACCCCCTGATGTGTCAGTGCCTCACAGTGCGGCTGACAATCCACCTCCGGCCCCTGATGTGTCACTGCCACACAGTGCCGCAGACAAAACACCACCACCCACATGTGAGGCACATCACACATAGGAGGACGATGATGAGGTGAATCTGCCGTTGGGCTAAGTAGGAAGCGGTAGCATTCATCTCCGCCATATGGCCTCTTTCTGCTTGGTTCTGCCCTCTGCATCATGCCCAGGAATAACACCCTCCACTGTCCCCCTTAACACTCTGCGACACTCACCTTGGCCCCCGACATGGACTGCTACATTTGTTTAGGCAACCAATGACACAGAAATCAGACTGCGGACTGAACTCCCTCTCCTACAATGTACTTTTCCCTCCCCAAAGGACCCTGGCTGGCCCTCCACGGGGCAACATTGTAAAGTAGCATGTGCATGGCCAGGTACTGGTCCACCTTCACCACTCCACCGAATGTGATTAAGACATTCAAATTCACACAGAGGAGTCATGTCCATGATCAAGCAAGTATGAAAGTATGGATGTATGTGGGGGCAGTGATTCCAAACAATGGTGCTCCATGGGAACTGATTTCAATGCACATGTATGTCCATGACCCAGATAGCTAGTGAGATGACTGGGAATGTGTGAACTAGCTGTGACCTCATTGCTCCAAAACAACAATCTCGCTATTTCCAAACTTAGCCCCACGTCAATGTATGAAATAGGGCTGTGGGTCACAAAGGCAAAGTCAAAGTTATGTGGAAGCCACAGCTCGGAGCAATGATTGGTTTGAGTGTGGAGCGCTTGGACTCCTGGGATGGTCGGTGCGTAAGTGTGAAGGTCATACCATGCAAGTGAACTACGAGCAAGGACTCCTGTGTGTGGGGTGTGTGTACGTTGGTCTCTGGTTAGCGCTGTGCATAGTGTGGGAGCCGTCAGCAGCTGCTATGGTATCGCTCAGGGGGTGCCGGGCGCATGCATTCCCAAGGTCGGAGGTGAATATGTGCTACCGCCTTCTAGTTCAGACAGAGGGGCTGTCCTCCACAATGTTAGTTTGTCATCTGCTTGCATTCTGGAAATGTGATGGGGATTGGGGGGGGGGGATGTCACTGCTTCGCCTTCCGGCATGGTTGAACCCTTATCAGCCATTTACGTGCCCTCACGGTCAGTATTGCATGCACTGATGTAGCAGTGTTGTTTTGCTGCAGTCTGACAGTGATGGGTGCAGGTAGCTGTGAGGAGGCGGTTGACCACTCACCTTGCACCGATTAGCTGGCACTGATCACTACTCTTGATGGATGACGTCCGTGTACACATGTGACCTGTACATGGCACATTTGACCAGGGGACACCTTGGTGTGTTCCACGCAAGGTGGACCTGCTGGCTTCTAGGCTGGTGTGCATCTCCCAATGTTGCTGAGGTGACCACTTTGCCCACATCCCCCTTACGGCCATGTTGTTCATGTCGTGGGACTCGACACACAGGGCGTATATTTGCATCAGGCAGGTACATCTCTGACCACAAATGGCACCCTGTTGTCTTTTCCTGAACACCAATGATGGCCTCCATGTCATGTTCATGTACACGTGGGACCCTGATGAGTGGCATGATGTACTACATGTGACACCCTGATATGGCATATCGAATACGTGACGCCCTAAACAGCCTCTCGGTACAGAGGTGACATACACACCATCTCTTCTTGCAACATATGCGAAAGTTAGCACTCAATGTTGCACTTACACCCGTCAGAGTAATGTGCTAATGCAGAGGACTGACATGCACACGGGGAATGTGTGTTGCTAAGATTTTATTTGCACATGCTGGTCATGTGGTCATCTTGTACTGTGCCATGATTGCTGTGGACAGTCACAATGTGACGTGCTCATGCGAAGAAATTGTTGATGATTGTGTTCCTTCGGGCTATTCCTGCTGCGGCTGCAGTGGGGTGTGGTCCACCTGCATCATCTTCCTCATCGTCCGGTGCTTCTGGGACTTGGATCCATGGGGCATTGGTGCGTACACATATGTTGTGCAATACACAACATGCAGTGATCATCTTGCACACTATTTCTGGGCTGTACAAGAGTCTTCCACCGGTGATGTCCAGGCACCTGAAACGTGATTTCAACACGCCAAATGTGCATTCAACAATGCCCCTGGTGCGTTTGTGGGCCACATTGTACTGCCTCTGGGCCGGGGTGTTCGGGTCTCGGAGGGGTGTCATCATCCACGGGCAGAGTGCATATCCTTGATCACCTGTGAGAGGTAAGTGAGATTGGTGTTAACTGGTGGTTCTGCATGCTGTGTTGGCAGACATACAAGTTTCGTGGTGTGTGATTTGTGCGACCTTGGGATTCATGTTAGCCATGTATTGCTGCTGGCAAATGTGGTAGGACAATGTGTATTACGTAGCCTCACAGCTGCTCCTCCCTCCCACCGAGCCTATTTACTTGTGTGTGCTGCGCGGTTGCATCACTTGCACTCCTACGGCAAACCATTGTCATGCCTGTCTGCGCATGTCTGACAGCAAGACTGTGATGTTGGCCGTTGAAGGTGGGCGGCCACGTGTGTGTAGGCCTATGGTCAGGATATGGCGGACACAGAGCCACACGCAGTAGTTACTTCGGTGGCCGACGCGGAAGTGAACCACTCCCTGAGCCCCGGCCTATTTAGTCACTCCCCTATGCTGGACTGGCGTGCGCCGGCCCTGCCCACTACGCTTACGCTTACAGGGGGGCCGACATGGCTACTTGTCCAAGGTGTTCCCCACTGCCTGTGATGGCATGGTTGCGTCCACTGTCCACGACAGTACAGACTCCAGCAGTATGTGTCCACATGGACATGTCTGTGCTCTGCATACTCAAGACTGTCCAGCACAACACTGCCACACTTGGCATTGTGTACATTGTTATTCATAGGTCCATTGCCTCCTTCGCACAATCGTGGTTCCCACCTCTCCCCACATTCTGCAAAGGTGTGGCAGAGGGGCTATGCCTTAGTGTATGGTTTGTCCACATTTCTGGCCCCTCTTACCACGGTTACTTGTGTTGTCGTGTCTGGCAGGAGTGCATGTTGGTTGGCATGTTGTATGTGATTTTGTTACGTGTCCATTCCCACAGTTGTGCGTTGTGTGATTGTGGAATTGAGGTGTGTGGTGTGTTCCGTTGGTACTTACCAACGAGCAGTCCATTTCCATAGGTGCCATCCTGAAAGTGCTGGTTGATGATGGACTGTCGGAAGATGTATGAATCATGCACACTGCCTGGGAAGTTGGCGACGACATTGGTTAACAGTCCCCGGTGGTCCACTATTGCCTGCACATTGATGGAATGCGTGTGCTTCCTGTTGCGGTAATTGTGTGCAGTGTCGGCAGGGGGCACAAGTAGGACATGTGTGCAGTCGATTGCCCACAACACGTGCGGGAATCCAGCTATGGCGTAGAAGCCTTGCTTGGTCTCCAGCTGTTCCTGCGCAGTGTGGGGGAAGTGAAGGTGCTGGGGTATGAAGCTGATGATGGCATCCAAGACAGGTGTGAGGAACTTTGATAGGGCTGGCTGTGAGACTCCTCCGACTCTGGCAGTTGTTGGTTGGAAGGTACCAGAGGCCAACAGGGGCAGCACAGCCAGCAGCTTTGTCTGCGGAGGGATGTTGGTTGTCCGCTGTGTTGGTACCGTCAGCCTGTGGGCAATGTGGGTCATGATGCGGAGGATGGTTGTCCTTTTGAGCCTGTAGTGGGCAATGACATCCTCTGGCGTTAAGTCTCTGAGGCTGATGCGTTTTCGGAAGGTCCGCTATCTTGTTCTGTGCTGCCTCGGTGGTGGTCCGGGGGGGGGGGTCCTGGGGGTGGGGGTGGTGGTGTGGGTGTTGTGGCCCTCTTGGGTCTCCAAGCTGCATGATTTGTAGCTCCATGACATGTGTTGGTCTTCAGATGTGGCTCTGGCCTGGGCTCCCTTTCATGCTGCAGGTTGTCGTCCTGCTTTACACCAGTAAAAGGCAGGTGTTAAATCCCTGCTGCTAACGCGCCTTATCGCCTGTTTTTGGGTCGTATCACAGATCTGGCTGGTCGTTGAGAATATCGCGAAGTGGTGTTTTCGTGTGTTTTTGCACAGGAACGCCTACTCTGCATATCATTAGTGTTAGTTGTCGCTCTCATCCGTGGCGATGTTTTTTGCGCCAGCTATTGCTGGGAAACTGGCGATATTGGCAGTTTGCAACAGCTTGAGAATAGGGCGATGAATCTCTCGCCCCTTTGCGGCGCTAAAGTGCCAATAAATCGGCGATAAGTCCTTGAGAATATGCCCCCAAAAGTGTTTGTAATTTACAGTCGCTTCCATTTAAGTACTTCTTAAGGTTCCTTGTCTTTCTTGTGCTGTATTGTTTTCATTCGTCGGTAATTAGTACCAAAAATACTGGTGTTTTTGTGAAACTGGGCATCAGGTAGAGAAATAAAGAAAAATTTAAACATTGGTATTTTACCTCTAACTATAAACCTGTGTATTTTTATGGAATTGCCTGGGCCTGGGAATCTGAAAAAATAACTCATAATCCTTATGTAACTAATTTCTTTGTGTATAAGTTCCTTTGTAACTATCAACAACCTGGATTCAACACAAGACTCAGGGCCTGATTTAGAGTTTAGCGGATGGGTTGCTCCATCACAATCGTGTCAGATATCCTGTCTGCTGTATTACAAGTTCATTGTATTCCATAGCACTTGTAATACGGGGGACGGGATATCCGTCACATTTGTGAAATAGTACCCTGTCTGCCAAACTCTAAATCAGGCCCTGAGACATCAAATCCATTTAGCATTCAAGAGGTATGTCATTAACAGTGGGAATAAAGCAACTATTTTGGACAACTCACTAAATATAATGACCTTACATATACGTAATATAAAATGTTAGTATAAACCATGAGCTTCAGTAATTGAAATCATACTCTCACAGTAAATGAAATCTGAAGCGTAGATGCTGCCAGAACCTGGGGATTAGCCAATCTTGTTTAAGAATGATATTGATTTTTTTTGGGATGTGTGCAATTCAATATTTGATGGTTTTATTATAGCCTTATAGCCTGCTATTAAGGGCCCGAGCCAAAGGCGAGGGCCTTCTAACCAATTTGAGCGTGCCGTTAATGCATGGTAGAGTCCGCTACGGAGGGCTCTAGAGCTATTAGAACATTCCGCCCCTAGACGGCAGAATGTTCTAATTTGTAAAACAAAGGCCTCAAGGAGCCCGAGGGGGTTGAAATCCCATCGGGCTCTGTGAGGCCTTTGTTCACAGCAACAGCTATGAACAAACGCTGGAATGTTGGATCTCTGGGCTTCTACCGTCCATTAGAAGCCCGTAGCACTCTATTGTTTTCAATGGAGCTCCCAGCATTCCAATGTTCTAATGTGTATTGTAGATAATTTAGATAAACCTAATTTTGTGGTGTGGTAAAATTAATTCTTTATTTTCAGCTCTACCAATTGATAGCTAATGACACACAGCAATGCAAGGGTGGGTATCGCAATTAAAACACAGATTGACATCCAGGAAGTCTAATTTACAAAGGACCCTGTCAGAGGAAAGTGCTGTTTTTTCCTAGTAAGGGAAGTGATGTTTGGGTATTATTGTATTAATAGGTATCTGTGTTATACCATTTTGAAGATTGTGGCAAAAGTCGAGCAATGTGTGCTATGTAACAAAAGAAGTGAGAATTTTACATTATTAATCAAACTTATTAGATAAAAAAATCTGTATGATAATTTTGATGCAAAAGGTTTTTAAGTCGTACTGCAATAATAGTAGTGAATATTGTGGTTTTCAACCATCAGTATTACTACATTAGAACATTTTAGTGATCTAAATTGAGTGCGAATTGACTATTCAGCAGTTCTAATTCTGAAAAGTGATGCAATGAAATTCTATTTTTGCTAGTTTTCTAGCAAGGGAGATGACATATAAGAGAGGTTCCATCTTAGTTGATACAATGCAGATGTTTCTTATGCAGACAATACTGACTGGGACAGATAATATAATACCTTTAGAGTCAACCTTGCTCCATAAAATGACGATGGATTATTCTCCAAATACCATAATTAGGCATAGTGTCCACAGGTAGATTTTTTAATTTTGACCCTTGGTCGATAATTTGGGACAGAAGCATTGAATGTTATGAACACAATTGCTATTTGAGTATAAGTGCCTCATAATTCAATTTTATAGTGCTTCTCAATGTTCTGCCACATCTGAAATTGCATTCTGACAGTTAAGACTAAGTGGAATACAATGGACTAAAATTTGGAGCTTTAGAAAATGATATGTTTAGTACTGAATTACTAGAAATGGCTTTATGTGGGTAATTTTATATGATCTATGAAAGATATATACTCTGTCCTACTAATATCATATAGAATTAATAAGCCTAATATATGTGGGGTTGATTATTAAATATGAAATATTCAATTTTATAAGTTTTGTAGGCTAAACTCTGTAAATTCTCCTTCGGTAATCTTATTTTAGATTTTATGGAATTGTAACTTATGTGTATGTCCTTTTGCAGCTCTGATGAAGTTCCGGTTGGGAATGAAACATTTGGTTGGGCTAGTTGTTATTTTTTATTATTTGTATTGACCCATTAACATTTACATTATTGGATGACGATGGAGTCAGTGTGTTTTTTCAACCCCTTTTGAATGGCCTGATGAAAAGGTCTTCCCTGTGCCGACTGGAATAATATGAATTTAAGTGGTTTAGATAATGTGTTGAGTGCTCCATTCAAAAATGATTTTCTGTTTAATATACAATGTGTTCCATATATGTCAATAATCCAGACATTGACCCTATTTATTTCATACAAAGCAGTAAACCAGGTCAACGTCAAGTTCACAAATACTTTCCATACAGTTCCAATAACAACAAATAAAAGCATGAATTGAGGACCTTCAAGAAGGTCTCAGCAACACATATCCAACACAGCTCTATGGAGTTCCATCTGAAGTGAAAAAAGGATTACATGACTTTAAAAAGACATGCTTGAATGTAGAGCACCAATATCACCAATCAAAATAGACAAGACTTACAATAGAACTCATAAGAGGGTGTTTAAAATGAAGATTCTAGGGAAAATGGGAAGCTGGGCAAAGAGGCTGACTTGCTAAACACTGTCCTTGTGTAACTTAAGTTAGGAGAGCTGGACAATCTAGAATTTCTTTTTTTTTGGTCATAGTTCTTTTTATTGCATTTTCCGCACAACATTTATAAAATACATGTCAAACGTGAGAACCATCATTTCTTTGCATGATGCTATTTCCGGAAACAGTTTCAGACTTGGTGGCAATTGTCTCCTTTTACATGGTAATTTCTGTTGTATCCCTTAACTGAACCCCTCCCCACCCTTCCTCCCCCTCTTATTCAACATATAAGTAACCAAGAACAAAATAAGAACAAACAAGACTAGGTAATCAAGCGGGGTGTCTGAGGCTTAATAGGGATATCAATACGTGTACGTATGCGGTGGGGAATCATTGGGAGCGGAAGGGGCCCCGGGGTGTTTCAGATGTCTCTGGAGTGGCTAGTTAAAATTGGAAGAGGTGCAGCCCTCGCGTTCTAGATGGGCAAGTTAGTAGCGGTAAGCCCTCTGAGAGATAGCTAGTTAAGGCCCCGAGTGTGTATTCGAAATTTTTAAAATCCTCTCTGAAGATATCGCTCATCCGTTCCATGGTGATGGCTTGCCAGAGACGAGCGTGCCATTGAGTCATGGCAGGGGCCTCGCGTTTCTTCCAGTCCGCTGCCACTGCCATTTTCGCAGCCCCTAGACAAAGCCACATAATACTTATATCTGCCTTCGTTTGATATTTCAGGGAGTCTGATCTAAGCCCCAATAGTGCAAAGGATAATGTGTCAGGTATCGGGTAACCCAGGATTATCTTTATTTGAGCTTAAATTTCTGACCAGAACGGGCAAATGGTCGGACAGTCCCACCAGATGTGACGGAAGTCCCCCAGCAACCCGCAACTTCTCCATCACAGGTCTGATGTATTCGGGTAGCATCTTTTCAGTTTCATGGGGTACAGATACCAGTCATATAATAATTTATAATGTGCCTCCGCAAGACTTAGAGAGTGGTTGTGTTTGTGAATGTCTCTCCAGAGTTCTTGCCAGGTTCTCTCTGAGATATTATGGCCCAGGATTTGTTCCCAGAAGGCGATATGGCGAGGTGGTTGTGCAGGTATTATACGTAATAACAAGGCATATAAAAATGTGATAATACCCTTAGAGCCTTGGGTCTTTTTCACAAAGCTCTCCAATGGGGTGAGTTCTCTTGTGATTGCGTCTCCAATGTCGGGTTGTAGTGCCCAATGTCGTAGTTGTTCGTAGTGAAAGAATTCCTCTTTTGCGAGGTTGAAATCTCGCTGACAACGTTCAAAGGTCAGTATCTCTGCATTATGGAATAGGTGTGATAAAGTCAAAGAACCTCCCTCCCTCCAAGCATCGAATGGTCCCGGTTGCATTCCGGGGGGGAACGCTGGGTTGTAGTGAATCGGAGTACAGGGGGAGGGGAAGGTTGTCCATGTTGTTTCCTTTATAACCTTATCCTATACCCTCAGGACAGTTCTGGTCGGTGCACTAAGATAGGCGTTGGTAGGGCGATCAGTTTTTGGTTTCCATAGTAAATCCGGCTATTGCCCTGTCCATATGGAGCCAGTATTTGTCTGACTCCCTCTGGGAACACTCTATGATGACCCTAAGCTGTGCTGCTTTGTAGTATAAATTGAAGTCTAGGAGGCCCAGTCCTCCCTCCATTCTAAAACGTCGAAGAAGCTAAAGGGGAGGCGCGCCTTCTTGTTTTGCCAAATAAACTTGTCGAGAATTGTCTTTAGTTTTCCCAGGTAGCCTGTTTCAAGTTCAATGGGTAAGCTCTGGAACAGGTGAAGGAATCGGGGAAGCACTACCATTTTGATTGCGTGGATTCTGCCTATCCATGATAAGTACAGTGGGGCCCATCTCTTTAGATCAGATTTCAGCGTATTTAGTAAGGGAGGGTAGTTAGCCTGGAATAGGTGTGAGAGTTTTGGTGTCAATTTAATGCCGAGGTAGGTAAGGTTTTTCTTTGCCCATTGAAAGGGTGTGGTATGGATGAGAGTCTCCATTTTGCCCTCTGGGAGGGTTAGATTTAGAAGGAAAGACTTTGATAGATTAATATGAAAGCCTGCTACCCCTTCAAAGAGTCTCAATTTGTTTTGTAGGGCAGTCAATGAGTTGAGAGGATCTGATAGGGGGAGTAGTATATCGTCTGCGACTAGGGAAATTTTGTGTTCATCCGCCCCAAAGGTAATCCCTTTGATTGCTCAGTTGGTTCTTATCATTGCTGCTAGTGGTTCAATGCTAAGGGCAAAGAGTAGGGGTGAAAGAGGACACCCCTGTCTCATGCCTCTTTCCAAATGGAATGGTTTAACACTCGTACCATTTACCAATACTCTCAAGCTTGGCGAGGCATAGTTTGCTCGTATCATAGTGATAAATGTGTCGCAAAAGTCAAAGCGTCTGAGGGTTGCAAAGAGAAAGGCCTATCCTACCCGGTCAAATGCTTTCTCTGCATCCAAACCAAGCAAGATTGCTGGGATTTCTTTTTTAGTTGCTTTTTCTATGAGGTGGAGAACTCGTCGGACATTATCATGTGTCTGTCGCCCCTAAATGAACCCCGATTGGTCTGGACGGATTAACTCAGGCATTAGGTCTTCCAGTCTTGAGGCCAGTATTTTGCATAATTGCAGGTCTTTCCCGACTTTGGGGATTACTGTTGTGAGTGCTTCACTCATTGATGGTGTGACTTTCCCTTCTTTAGCAATATAATTATATAGCACTGTCAGGTGCGGTGTCAGTTCTGAGCTAAAGGCCTTATAGAAGCGCGCCGTCAGACCATCTGGTCCCCAAAGTTTTAGGGAGCCTATTGCTAACCTTACCTCCTCCTCGCTTATGGGTTCTGTCAGCCTATTATTGTGGTCGGGTGCTAATTTGAGCAGATCCACTTTGTCAAGATATTCTACTTGGGAATGTGGATCTGCCTGTTCTGCCGTGTATAAAGATTTGTAAAAGTTCCAAATGTGTCTGCTTTTCGGTGCTCTGACTTTTCTAAGGTGCCCCTGGGGCTCTGTATGTCGCCAATGTATTCTTTATCCCTTTTTACTCTGAGCTGGCATGCCAAGTGCACTCCCACCTTCTTACCCTGTGCATACAATGTTTGTTTCAATCTCAGTAGTGTCAGCTCAGCTCTGTTTGCGTAGATTGCATTTAATTTACCCTTGGTTGCAGTGACTTTGCGCTGAAGGTTTATGGTGGGAGCTGTCTTGTGTGCCTGCTCGAGTGTACGGAGCTCTGTCTCTAGGTTTTGACGTTCTATGCACCTCTGCCTATTTAGTTCCGCCTTTGCGGCAATACAGTGACCTCTCAAGACTGTTTGAAGGCATCGCAATTGTTAGAGTGCGTCGTGTTGTGGGGGTGATTTAGTTGAAAGTATTCATTTATGATTTTACGGAGGTCATCTCTCGCCAGTCTGTCTCGCAATAACGCCTGAGGAAAGAACCATTGTGCATATTTGGGGATGGGGTCTCTCCACTCGAGGGAGGTAACCACCGGCGCGTGGTCTGAAAAGATGATAGCGCTCATATCAGCAGTGCGTACTTTGCTCTCTAGGGTCCGGCTCAAGAAGATATAGTCGAGCCTCGAGTACGTGCGGTGTATGTGTGAGAAAAATGTGTAGTCCCTGACTGTTGGGTGGGGCTCTCTCCAAATGTCAAGTAGGCCCAGCTCTTTTATAGCATTTTTGACCGCCTTTGTGAAGCTGTCTGTTTGGGCTCTGTGAGGGTGGGTGCTGTCTGTCCCCGAATGCCATGTAAGATTGAAGTCCCCCATGAGAACTATCTCCCCCTCTGCAGAGCCTCCTAACATTGTCATTGTCTTTGTTATGAAGTGCAGTTGATTAGAGTTTGGAGCGTAGATCGCTGCTACTGTGCACATTTTCCCCCGTATGCGTCCCTTCACCATTACTACTCTCCCCTCTTTGTCTGTCTTGTAACCTTCCAGTTGGAATTTCAATGTTGAGTGGAACAGTAGCGCTACCCCGTTGTGCTTAGTGGTACTAGATGATTGGTATATTAGGGGATCATTTTTATGTCGTAATCTATGATCCTCCGACCTTTTGAGGTGGGTTTCTTGTAAGGCGACTATATCGTAGTGATCATCTAAGAGATATTTCCAAATTTTATGCCGTTTAGCCAGAGCATACAGCCCCCTCACATTCCATGTTAAGGCCTGGACTACCATTTCCTTGGCTAGGGCTGAGCCCCCTCTGTTCCATCCCAATGGCCAATTGTCATTGCAATCCCCCTTTCACCCCAGACCCCTCCACCCCATTCCCCGCGCAACACTTTCCAAAATTTCTTTTTATGTGTCCATTAATATCTGAGTCTTTCAACCCATTGAGTACCTAAAAGAAAAAATAAAGAACCCCCCCCTCAATCCACCCTATCAAACCTGCAGGAACAACCGGTCCCTGTGTTAACATTGAGTGATTGTTCATTGCTGTTGTGTGTGGCGAATCGATCCATTATCGCTGCCTTGGCTATGTTGTCTCCGTTGTTGCGGGGTTCCGAGTTCTGCTGCCCTGAAAGCTGGGGTTTGAGCGATCTATGCGTTGCTCTCCTGGTCACGTAGATTGAGAAGACAGTGACACTGTTCTGTGGTCGTCGAGCGCTTGTATTAATTGTGAGTGTTTGTGCCTATTGGATTATCAGACATCTCAAGACTCTGGATGCCATATCACAGTTCTACGCCCTTGTAGCCCTTGGAAATGGACAATGGAAGATCCCTCACTTGTTAATGTAAATTGTGTTCACCTTCTCCTCTGTTTGGGTGGTCTTTGGGTAAGCCAAGATGAGGTATCATCGCTTCCACCCGGTCTGGTTCTTGACTGTTTGGGTCCACCTGCTGCTTGCCCATTCTCCGTCGTCTCCAAACCTAGGATTACCATGGCCTCCTCCAGCTCCGTGCAGTGATGGGATCTGTTGTGATAGCTAAAGTCCAGTCAGAAGGGAAATGTCCGTTTTCCTTGCACCGTTTGTGACTGGTCGGAGCTGCTGTCGGCGAGTTAATGTTGCCGGTGAGATGTCTTGGAATAAGGTGCAGGAGGATCCTTGGAATGCCACTTTGTCGGCTTTCCTTGCTGCTTGCAGGATGGCCTCTTTTATTTTGAAGGAGGGTAGCTTGGCCAGTATGTCTCGTGGCCTCTGATTGTCTCCTGATGGCGGTTTTCCTACTCTGTGCACCTGGTCTAACTTAACTTTGGCTGTATTGGGGGCCAGGATGTCGTTGAATAGGCCTATTACAAAGGCCTCTAGGTCCGGTTCCACTACACCCTCTTCCAAGTTCCTAATTCTTATGTTGTCTCTTCGGGACCTGTTATCCACATCTTTGGTTTTGATTATGGCCGCTTGGAGCTGCGTTTTTAAAATGTGTGTCGTGCTCATCAACTGGTCGGAGCCTTGTTCTAATTCCTGCACCTTGTTTTCCAGTTCTATAAGCCTGCTTCCTACTGCGTCCATTTCCTGCCTCAGCATTACCAGCTTTTCGTTGAGGTCCGTTTTGAGAGTCTCCAAGGTGGTGGACAGATCTGTTTTCAGTTCTTCGCGCAACTCTTTTTTGAAATCGCGCAGGGAGGTCAGGAAGTCTTCTTTTGTGAGTGCCATGGCGTCAGCACCTCCCGTTGGGTGGCGGCTACTAGTCGCGTCCGTAGGGCCAACGTAGTTGGATACTCTGTTATTCTGATGTTTCTTTGGCGGCATAGGGAAAGTGTCTGCCCTCCCTGCCAGCGTCGGGGAGAAAGCTCTTCCGACCTTCACTCTTGGTCTTCAATTTCAAGGTGGGACTGGAGGCGAGGTTTGCTCATGTATTTTGCTCCCAGGCACTTCGGCATCAGTGATTCCCTTGTCTATGACTTCGTAGGTGGGCAGTGTAAGGCCTCCCCTGTGGTCTGTGGGTAGGTAGGCTCCAGAAAGGAGGCCTAACCTGCTTGGGCAGAGTCTATATGTTAGTCTTCAAGGCACCATGTTAGAGTTAGACAATAGATCAGTGCATTGTGTTTTCTTTGTTGTGATCACTTCCTTTCTCTACTCTTGTGGCAATGTGTTGTGCTTTCCCCCTATGGTCCCTTCGTCCTCAAGGGATCCCTGCTGTACAATAGCCTTCATGGGGGCTGTTAGAACTGGGGGTCTCTAGTTGGCAGAGGTAGGTACCTTTGTCCAAATAGGGACCCTTGCTTCTAGTCAGGGTAAGGGGGATACACTACTAAAATAACCCCTGCTCACCCCCTTGGTAGCTTGGCACGAGCAGGCAGGCTTATCTCAGAGGCAGTGTGTAAAGCATTTGTGAACACATACAGTAGCACAGTGACAACACTACAGATGGACAACACACAGGTTGTATTATAAAAATAAGTATTTTTATCTAGACTTATCACAAGACCCAAAACGACAAAAATCCACAATACAGTATGAAAAATATGACTGTCAATGGTAGAAAATAGTTCAGTTCAATAAAGATGGTAAATGCGACACTCAATGTTTAATGTACCTCTGGATGCGTAACGCGATACAAACAAAAGAGTTGCAGGGAAGGTGATGCATCGGTTCCTTACACGCAAGAACGGGGATGCGTCGGTTCCTTGCTCCGGGGGAGGTGATGCGTCGGTTCCCTACTGCTGCGTAGGGGACGGTGATGCATCGGTTCCTTACCGGAGAGGAGGTGATGCGTCGGTTCTTCACCGCGTGAGGAGGTGATGCGTCGGTTTCTTACTGCGCTTCTGTGGCGATGCGACCAGCAGCGCCGCGATGCGATGACGACCCGGTGCAATGAAACAAAATGGCGTCTTCCTCTCGATGCAACACTCAGGGGGCGATGCGTGCATGCCCGACGGCCGTGCGGCGACTCAGTGAATCTTCTGAGCCGCGACTGGCCCTGCGACACGCTTCTCCGATGATGCGACGGCGTCTGATGCGACGGCGACACTCTTCTCCGGTAATGCGAGGCGCTTCGGCGATGCGATGGTGACAGCACCAGCGGCGGCACGCTTTCTCGGTGATGCGACGACAGCGGCTGCGGCGGCGACACGCTTCTTCCTCTTGAGTCGCGTTTCCAGCTCCCAGCGACACGCAGTCTCTCAGAAGGCCCAACACAACAGCAGGCACTTCAAATTCCCAGCAAGGGAATTCAGGGGAGCTGGTTGGTGAAGTCTTGTGTCCCTGAGACTTCAGCAGGAGGCAAGCTCAATCTTCAAGCCCTTGGAGATTTTCTGCAAGATGATGAAAGTAACACAAAGTCCTTTCTCCTTTCTTTGGCAATCAGGCAACCACTGCAGGCCAATCCCTCAAACAGCACACAGCATGGGGATAGTCTCCTCCTTCAGCTTCTCTGGTTCCTCTCCTCAGCAAAGGTTCGTCTTTTTTGTTCCAGAAGTGATCTAAAGTCTTGGGGTCAGGGCCCCAGTATTTATGCCCATAAATCCTTTGTCCTCTGAAGGCAGAGGGTCCTGTACCTAGTCCAAACCAGTTCTGGGTGCATTCTGCCAGGGCACACCTTCTCTCTTTGTCAGTGTGGGCCAGGGTCATCAGACACACCACAGGAGGTGGAGCCAGCATTGTGGAAGGCAAGCACAACCCTATTCAGAACCAGGTGCCACTCCTCCCACCACTCTACATGCAGATAGGTCTATTCAGCCCTGTGCTGACTCACCCTGTCTCCTGGAGTCCCCCAGCCCCTGTCACTCACAAACCCAGACACACAATACACAAGCAAGCAGAGGCAGGCTGGATGGTTTAGGCAAGAAAATACCTACTTTCTAAAAGTGGTATTTTCAAACACAGAATGTTAAAACCAACTTCACTAAAAGATGTATTTTATCATTCTGAGTTCAGGCATACTAAATTCGTTTTTCGACCATGTTCCCTGGGGCAGTTAGGATTATAAGATGTTATAATCAAACTGCCCATTCTGGCCTATGGGGACAGGTAGCCTTGCAATAGTGAAAAACGAAAATGGCTGTAATTCACTATCAGGACATGCCACACACATCAGGGCATGTCCTACCTTTCACATACAATGCACCCTGCCCTAGGGCCTACCTTAGCGGTGACTAATATGCAGGAAAGGGAAGGTTTGGGGACTGGTAAGTGGGTGCACTTACCAAGTCGACATGGCAGTACCAGACTGCACACAGGCTTTGCAATGGCAGGCCTGAGACACACTTTACAAGCTGCTCCTGTGGGTGGCACAACCAGTGCTGCAAGCCCACCAGCAGCATTTGAGTCACAAGCCCTGGGCACAACCAGTGCACTGTACTAGGGTCTGACAGTGAATCAAATAGGCCAAACATGGAGTCACTAATCCATACATCAATTTATCATAGGGAGCACTTGCACTTTGGCACTGAATAGCAGTGGCAAAGTGCCCAAAGCCTCTAATCCAGCAAAAACATGTCAGTAATAGAGGAGGCATAGCGCAAAAAAATGGAAGGGAGACCCACGCCAATGGTACCAGGTCTAACAGGGGCCCACCCACAGTCCCGTCGACTGCCATCATAAGGCCAGGTGGGCCGTGTTTGTCTCTGCCTTCTCTGTCAAAAATTCAGCCTGACCTCAGGACGCCGTGCCCCACTTGCTCCTCCGGTGGACTGCACTTGGGTCTGCATGCAGACTCACCGGGACACATCCGCTTGGGATAGGAGTCCTCCAGCCGCTTCCTCTAGGCCGAAGGTGAGCGGCGCATTGCAGTCATGTTAGGCTCTTCTCCACAAGTACCTGCTGCTTTGCCCAAGATGTCTCCTCATCGTCAGTGATGCGTCGGGGGTGAGTTACTGAATCTGCCTCGTCTCGCCTCCCCATGTCGCTAGGCTTCCCCCACGCTAGGCCGTCTCGGAGAGCCTCCTCCGCTCTTCACGGGACTCGGCCGCACTCTGGCACATCGCGGTGCTATTGGGTATCGAAGGTGGCCCCAGATATTACGCTTGGCCCCCTGGGTTCTGCCTTTCCATTAATTCGGCATTTGAAAGCTGTAGACAAAAGGTTTCCCTGCGTTTGTTTTCGGTGGCAGCGGAGCCGAGGTGAATCACGTCCGCCCGGCCATTTTGGCTGGCCACGCCCCTAGAATTTCTTTTTAATACTATCTTTGGGTAACTTATTAACACTTCATAAATATTCTGTTTTTCTTAGGTCTGAAAAGCACAAAAGCTGAGACCTCCCCAAGCATTTCTGTTGACTTTAAATTTCATGAATAAGATAGCAGGCTAGCAAAAACAATCACATCCTCCAACATGATTTTTAAACAATGCTACAATAATGGAGATCACTGCTAAATGAGTATCATGGACATTGAAAATATGTCTCTGCAAAAAGAGTAGTCCCATACTTTCTAAAACATGTCAAAGTGAACCCACGCCTAAAAAAGCTAAAACAACTCCACATGAGCTAGCAAACAATCCACACATTTTAATCCTTCTGTACTCCAGAATATTCTAGAAGCAGAAGTGACCGTAAAAAGCCAGCAATATACATAACATCATATCAATGACTGTGGAACAGCCTTCAAAATCATGCAAACATCAGAGAAAAGCTCTTCATGACCTCACATTAAAGGCAGCATTCAGCATTGGTCTTTATGTGACTGTAGATAGTAACATTCAGATTAAAAGAGAAAAAGTGGACAGACTGCATTTTAGATATTGCCCAACAATAAGTATTATGTCAGTCAAAATATCCAGGGCAAAGTATCCTTTCAATACCCTTCGTGGTTGACTTCTTACATGATTTTAAGCACAAAGCTCATGCTGCAGTTTCAGACAAGTACTGAGGACCCCCAGATTTGCTCGTGATTTTGTTTGGTGGACCAAGTCAAGGTGACATAGTTTATGGACCATAGCTCCTAAGCAAAAAAGAGCTGTCTTTGTACTAATGGTTTCAAAAATTCAAATTCAAGCTAAAATACTAGATGACAGTAAGGTAACCCCCAGTTCTATATTTATTTTATTTATTTATTTATAGAATTTGTAAAGCGCATAGCTACCCAGGGGCTTCCCAGCGCTACCGAGAGAAGGCACAGTTTGAAGAGGAAAACTTTAGGGAAATAGCCATTGTAGGAGAGTAGGATCTGCTTCACATGGGTACCCCCACTTTTTGCTGATGCTTCACTGTTTTTCGACCTTAGTCTGGCTGGGGCCCTGCTAATCAGAACCCCAGCCTAGCTGCTTCCTCTCTAAAATGGTTTCCATGTGCCTTAGGCACATCTCTGATTGGAATCTGGAGTGCCCTTATAAGTCCCTAGTATATGGTATACTATGTACCCAGGGCATAGGTACCTCAGAGGCCTACCAGGGGCTGCAGCATGTATTGTGCCACCCCTGGAAGGCCATCCAAACTGACACCACAGGTCTGCTACTGCAGCCTGGGTAAGGTGGTGCACGCACCCCTTACTGTGATATAGGCTACCTATATCACTACATACATACACACATATAAACCTATAAGTCACTCCTATGGCAGGCCTTATCAATCCTGAAGGCAGAGTGCGTGGTTCCTATGTGAGAGGGTGCCCCTGCATGAGCTGGGCCCCTCTGCAGCGTTCGGAGACCCTTCTCTGATGCTGTTTGTAGTGCAGCCCGACCATATACTCTTAAGCGCATTATAACCTCGCGTTAAATGCTAACTTTGGGATGGCTGCACGGAAACATGTCGTGTTTGGTGTCAAACATCTTGGAATACTACCCCCCACCAGTTCTGGCGGCGGGGGTAGCATTCCACCATTCTAGAGGGAGAGACATGTACACACCGGTATACCCGGTACTGACTTTCCAGAGCCCTGGCATCACAAAATGGATGCCGCTGCCACAGACACGAGTCTGGCCTCCTGCTGCTGACCGAAACTCCAGCAGGGGAGGCCTGGACAATAGGTTTCCTGTCCCAGGGAGGTGTAACCACCTCCCCAGACAGGATAGTGTGTATTGGGGCTGGGCGGGAGCACTCTCTGGTGCTTTGAAGTCCTGCACTGGGGGCACATTTGGTGTCCCTGTGCATACCCCAGTTCAAACCGGCTCAGGGGCTTCCAGCCCCTGCTCTGGCGCGAAACTGGACAAAGGGAAAGGGTGTAACCACCCCTCTGCCCTGACCTTCCCATAGGTGGGGCCACAGAGTATGTCCAACCCCTACCTTAGTATAAGTAGTGGACCCCAGTCCTTAGGACTTTAGATTAACCTGGACGAAACTCTGACACAGAATCCTGGACCTTCGACGCTCTACTTTAAGATTAGAGGACTGAAGAATCTCCCTTGGGGTCAAGGAGTGACTCCCCTGCTTGGCAGGCACCAAAGAAGCAATTGTCCAGTCTGCATCGCTGAAGCTCCCGTCGGACGCCGAAGTCTTTGCATCACCAGAGGTGGATTTCCAGACTTCCCCGAGGCTGCCCTGAGTCCCCAGCAAAGCTGAGGCCCGTAGCTGTCGTGGGTAACGTGGAACCGTGACCCCTGGACACCAAACACATTTGCAAGTGCATCCTCTTCTGGGTCTCCCACGAAGTCATGCTTTGGGCTTCGAGTAGCCCCAGCCTCCAGCACCAACTGCACCAAAGATCACTGGCCTCCACTCCACGAGTGTCCTGTGAGCAAGCTCCACGTGCATCGACTCGAGGCTCCTTTGCAGTCGCTAGTCCGTTGGCTAGTAGGCTCTCCCGAAGGCCAATCTTTTTCTGCTTGGGCTCCCTGGTTGTTCCAGGCGTGCCCTGACTTACCCTTGCTGGGTGAGTCCCCCAGACCTTGCTGGTCTGCAAAATCGTCCTTCTTCCATTTCCACGAGACTTGCCGTTGCCAAGGCTTGTTGGGTCCAATCCGGTCAACGACACCCCTGCAATCGACAAACGTCGTGGGACAGCTCGAATCCAGCTCCTGGTCATCATCGACGCCTCCTGGACCTCGTGGATGAAGAGTCAAGACGACTGTCAACCTACCTGAAGCACTCGACATCGGTGGGCATCTGCTCATCGCCTTCCTGGTCACTGGCTAGTGACCCAGACTCTGTCCCCTCTGCTTTCAGGTTCTTCAGATCTTCGATCCACCTTTGGATCCACCCGAACACTTTCGACTTGGCCGCCAGCAGCACTTTGCAGCAGATCGCCATTGAAAGCGACCACGAAACCCGACCCCGAAAGACACCTATGCACCCGGCCCCCCTGGGTGAGGTAACTCGAGTACTCTGGTGCTCCCGTGGGTATTGACACTAGAACAGCCTAGTTCTCAAAGGGTTTGCTCCAAGTCCTCCTCTAAGTGTCCCTTTTCTTTTAAATTCTAATCGCGACTTTCCCCATAGAAGTTAACGGCGGTTCGCGGCTGTGTTCATACACTGCACGTGTCCCCCGTGGGTCCCCTGTGTCACTGCCTTGGGTGGTTCCTTGTGGTCCAAGCACTTCTACAGGCTCTAGGCCTTGTGTCTAGCTCAGTCGTGGTTTTTATACCACTTTATTGGTATATGGTTTGGTACGCCCCTGGGGCTCAAACGTGTATTTGTGCTATTACTGTAGATAACTAACTTATAATTTATGTACTTCGAACTCTAGCCTCATAAAGAGACTAGAGGAGTGTGTTTAGTAATAAATACATATATTTTGAATATATACCTGGTGTGGTCCTCTTTCATTTGGTCACTCGAGAGATTATAGACTGGTAAAACAAGCTTCTTTACATTCCTTCAAGACTTAGCCTGAAGGCTGCTCTCCATAGCTACCACTAGGATAGCTTTCAATAAAGGTTGTCTTTAACCTATCTCCAATAAGGGGTTGTTTGGACTGGTGCAAGGTGCCCACTATAATTAGTGGACAGCATATGCCAGGCCAACTTCTCACAGCCATGTCTTAAGTTTTTTCCTGACGCTTCTTTCATCTCTGGTCAGTCTCAATTCCTTAGTCATGGAATTCCAGAGTTTTGGAGCAAGGGATGAAAAGGATCTCCCTCCCCATCTAGCTCTCTTTATCCTTAAGGTGTTCATGAGGTGGTCCGATGAGGACCTGAGAGATACATTGGGGACATAGGGAGTGACCATGGTTTTTAACAGGACTGGACCTTTATCACACATGGCTCTGTGAGCTAGACATAGGGCTTTGAACCCGACCCTGGATTGGATCGGGAGCCAGTGCAAGGTTTCTAACGAGGATCTTACTGACTCCTGTCTAAGGATCTTCAGGAGCATCCTTGCCGCAGCGTTCTGGACTACTGCCAGCCTGTCGACCACGTATTTGGGTGAACCCAGATACAAGGAATTACTGTAGTCCAGTCTTGAGGTCACTAAGGCCTGGACCACCGTTCTGCGTGCCTGTTCTGGGATTAGACTCATGATCTTACGGGTCATTCGTAGAATGCCAAAAGAAAATGCAGAACGTTTTGTGGCTTGAGTTTGTCACATCTCTAATACAAAACCTAAAGCACCCAGCCATGTTCTTGGCATCAGACATTATATTCTCCTAAAATAAGTCGTTTGCAAAGGATACCAACTTCCAAAGTATGATGCTTTAAAATTTAAAAAAAACAATTAACCAATCATGGTGGTGACAGCCCTCACATGAAGATCTTCAAGCACATATAGCTTTGCTTAAACAAAAACCATGGTCTTGGTACAGTTCAAGAAAATATTTGAAGTCTTTGGAAGTAATGGTATCTTATCCGTTCGATTCTATCTTTCCCTGTTCCTAATTAAAGTATTATTGTTCAGTGTCTTGGTTGGAAAGGGTGGACGAATGGAACTGTTGTCTATTCCCATTGAGGAATTTCACTCTTTATACAAATCCTGACACCTTTGCTTTGGAATGACCTTAACCCAACTGGGAGAGCAGATCCATCTTCCTGCTCTTCAGAAGAATTTTGAAAGTTCAACTGTTTAAACACAGGATGAGGTCACTCATACTGTCTAGATTGGACTATGGGAATGTTTTGTATTTAGGCGCCCCCATTTCAGTAGTTGCCAAACTTCAATCAGTCCAAAACAGCGCTGCCAGACTATTAACTGGCACTAACAATAGACAATCCGCAAAACCCGCTCTTCGTTCCCTCCACAGGCTCCCAGTACAGGAACCTATTAGATTTAAAGCCCTATGTCTGGCACACAAGTCTATGCAGGGGATAGGGCCGCCCATTAATTCAACTATGATTTGCCCTTATAAAGTAAGCAGGAACCTCCAGTTAAATAACCTGTATTTAGCAGAGATCCCGAGGATCAAGAGGTCCAGAAGTGGTGGTCGGCTGTTTTCTTATAACGCCTCCAAACTCTGGAACGCCTTGCCCCTACATCTTCGGACAGTCTCCAACCATCTGGCTTTTCATAAACAATTAAAGACAGCACTGTTTCCATAGTCCTCTGCTCTCCTCTGTGTCAGTCTCATAGCGCTGGGACGCCTAAGGGTAGCCATGCGCTCTATAAATGTCTTTCCATTCCATTCCATTATGAACATGTGACTGCCAACACGCCTCGTGACCTGACCAGATTGTAACAACATTATAACTATCCATTACCCAAATCATATATTCACCAAACAGTCATTTCACTATCACTACCTCCTCTCACAATGACCAAGCCCCAACCTTGTGCAGTGTACCCATTAAAACAGCTATTAGACTCGGGGGAGCGAAAACGTCTCTGGAAAATCTGCCCTATATGTATAGCATGTAAGATACAACTTTTAGATTGGAGTCGTATAATTCACACATATAAACCAGTAACCCAATGTATTCAAAGCTGCATAATAAAGAATGAAGCAAAACGTTCTGTGCTGTATATACAATTCAAAACCTGATAAAGGAATATTCGGCTATATTCTGATGCACCTGATGTATTATTTAAATAAACATTACTTTTTTACCTTTGTTTACCTATTCCAATAGCATAATCAGAGCTAAGTAAATACTTGCACAATTTTTTCACAGTACACACAGAGGGCCATATTATCAAGAACGGCGATAACATTATCGCCGCTTTAGCGGCAGGAAACTGCTGCTAAAGCGGCGATAAGGAGCTTGATAATATGCCCTATAGAATTCCAATAGAAGCCCAGGTTCTGGTGTGAAGGACATCAAACCTGGGCTTCTATTGGAATTCTATAGGGCATATTATCAAGCCCCTTATCGCCGCTTTAGCGGCAGTTTCCTGCCGCTAAAGCGGCGATAATGTTATCGCCGTTCTTGATATTATGGCCCAGAGAGTCTGAATATTCAAGTATTGAAAATATTCACCCACTAACAAATGGAACTTTACGATATGGTGCTTTCTTTGTATTTCCAAAGAGGTGAAACAACATTCATAGTAGCCACATTCAAACACAAGAACTCAGCAAGTTTAAATGGAATTAATGAAAGAAATGCCAAATACCTTTAGCTATTTTAATTTGCTCAATTGCTCATATTTAACTCCGCAGTGGTCACGTTTTTAATTCTAACTTACTGAGCTCAAAAAAGGACTGCTTTCAAAGTGTATTAGCTGTAATTCCTAGTTCCTTTTAACAGGATATGCAAATACCCTCTAATTCCATTATGTATAGTCCGCTGAATGAAAAAGCTTTGAGTAGCTATATTTATCAAAGGATTAAAAACACTACCTGGAAAAGGCTTTTATACAGCAACTAAAAGAACACAAATAGTATTCAGATAAGAAAGCTACCTTGAAAAACAAGAAGACGAACAATTTAGTGGAAAAAAGCATCTCACTAGCACTCAGTCTTACCTTTTCTTGAATTAATGTCTGCATTCTCAGCTGGTGCCAGCGCCAAATAAAAGCCTCTGTGACAATACACTGAATAAAACATGAATAGAGAGAAAAGAAAACACGATTCCTTTTCTACACAAGTGAAAACTATTTTATTTGAATATTCAATTATACATCTGCTTCTATTTTCTATTTTCTATGTTCAGCAAAGGCACTACCAAACCCCCACTTTTACTTAACCTGCTCAGGTGGCATTGTGCAGCACATTATATGTTGTTAAGGGGTCCTATGTTGCTTTGTTTTGTATCAGTCAGTGCTGTTTTCCAAGATTCATTATTTATGTTTTCTCTAAAAATGTTACACACATCAATCAATCAATCAATCACGGCATTTATAGAGCGCGCTACTCACCCGGGAGGGTCTCAAGGCGCTGGGGGAGGGGGTAAGTTACTGCTCGAACAGCCAGGTCTTGAGCTGCTTCCTGAAGGAGAGATGGTCCTGGGTTCGCCGAAGGTGAGTGGGGAGGGAGTTCCAGGTCTTGGCTGCCAGGTAGGAGAAGGATCTTCCTCCGGCGGTGGCTCTGCGGATGCGTGGTACGGTGGCGAGGGCGTGGCTGGTTGATCGTAGCTGGCGGGTGGGCGTGTAGAAGGTCATGCGGTCGTTGAGGTACTTGGGGCCCAGGTCGTGGAGGGCCTTGTGTGCGTGGGTGAGGAGTCTGAACGTGATTCTCTTGCTGACGGGGAGCCAGTGCAGGTCTTTCAGGTGTCCGGTGATGTGGCTGTGTCGGGGGATGTCCAGGATGAGTCGTGCGGAGGCGTTCTGGATGCGCTGGAGTCTTTTTGAAGTTTGGCTGTGGTTCCGGCGTAGAGGGTGTTCCCATAGTCCAGTCGGGTGGTGACGAGTGCCTGGGTGACGGTCTTCCTGGTTTCAGTGGGGATCCATCTGAAGATCTTGCGGAGCATGCGCAGGGTGTTGAAGCACGAAGATGAGACGGCGTTGACTTGTCTGGTCATCGACAGGGAGGAGTCCAGGATGAAGCCCAGGTTGCGTGCGTGGTCCGTTGGTTTGGGCGCGGTGCCCAGGGCCGGGGGCCACCAAGAGTCGTCCCAGGCGGAGGGTGATGAGCCCAGGATGAGGACTTCCGTCTTGTCTGAGTTCAGTTTAAGGTGGCTGTTCCTCATCCAGTCGGCGACGTCTCTCATCCCGTCGTGTAGGTTGGCTCTGGCGGTGGTGGGGTCGTTGGTGAGGGAGAGGATCAGCTGGGTGTCGTCGGCGTAGGAGATGATGTTGAGGTTGTGTTGGCGTGCGATGGCTGCGAGGGGGCTCATGTAGACGTTGAAGAGGGTTGGACTGAGTGAAGATCCTTGTGGAACGCCGCAGATGACTTCGGTGGCCTCGGATCTGAACGGGGGAGGCGGACTCTCTGGGTTCTTCCGGCGAGGAACGAGATGATCCATTCCAGTGCTTTCTCTCGGATTCCGATGTTGCTGAGGCGCTTCACTAGGGTGCGGTGGCAGACGGTGTCGAACGCCGCGGAGAGGTCCAAGAGGATGAGGGCTGCTGTTTCCCCGTTGTCGGTTAGGGTTCTGATGTCGTCGGTGGCTGCGATAAGGGCGGTCTCGGTGCTGTGGTTGGCCCGAAACCCGGACTGCGAGGGGTCGAGGGATCCATTCGTCTCGAGGAAGGCGGCAAGCTGTCTGTTGACGGTCTTCTCGATGACTTTGGCCGGAAACGGAAGGAGCGAGATGGGACGGTAGTTCTTGAGGTCGGTGGGGTCCGCCGTTGGTTTCTTCAGGAGGGCGGTAAGCTCGGCGTGCTTCCAGCTCTCCGGGAAGGTGGCGGTGTGGAAGGAGGAGTTGATGATGTCCCGGAGATGGGGTGCGATGGTGGCGTCGGCTTTGTTGAAGACGTGGTGTGGGCAGGGGTCGGTTGGTGATCCGGAGTGGATGGAGTTCATCGTGCGGGTGGTGTCTTCGGTGCTGATCGGGGTCCAGTTGCAGAGGGTGGTGGTGGCGGGCGTTGGTTCGGCGGTAGGGTGCGTGGTCTGTGCGTCGAAGCTGTTATGTATGTCGGTGATCTTGCGGTGGAAGAACGCGGCGAGTGAGTTGCAGAGGTCTTGCGAGGGGGTGATGTCGTTGTTTCCGGCGCTGGGGTTGGAGAACTCTTTGACGATGCTGAAAAGTTCCTTGCTGTCGTGGGCGTTGTTGTCCAGTCGTTCTTTGAGTGCCGACTTCTTGGTGGCACGGATCAGCTGGTGGTGTTTGCGGGTGGCGTGCTTGAGGGCGGTCCTGTTGTCTGTGGTCATGAGTATCGCATGCCACTTGCTATCCCACATTTCCAAATGTAGACCTGTGCCTTTAAAGACTTGGGGGCAGATTTACAAGCCCCTTGCGCCACTTTTGCGTCACTTTTAAGATGGGAAAAGTGACGCAAAAGTGGCGCAAGGGCCTTGTAAATCTACCCCTTGATTTACAAAAGGAATCTTAAATCTGCACCTGTAAAAGTGCTCTTGTACACTGGTGCAGGAATTTTATTTTCGAATCAGGCTTTGCTTGGGTACAATGTAGGTTTCTTAATCTATTGTATCATGTTCAAGACCCTTCACAGTGGCCATTTGAAGGCAGTTTTTCCCACTTGGTCAAGGCCCCCTTCCAGACTCATACATCGTAACAATCCTTTTCTTATAGACTTGTATTAATTGCCATTTACCTTTGTTAACTGTCTTGCAAACTAGTGGCCTCGTTTATGGCATTTTGGCGGAGGGCAGCGCAGCAAGGCACCTTACAGCTATCCTGTGCCATAGTGATAGGACAGGAATGCACTATATTTAAGCAATATGGTGCATTCCTGTCCTATCTGTCTGCGCTGGTGCCGTTTCGGCAGCCTAGAGCCAAGGTAGGCACCCTTGCACCATGCTGCGAGGGTGCATCCGTTGCAGGCAGGATGGTTTTTGATCAGGAAGGGGCACCTTCCTGCACAAATACAATCCTTAGAGGTGTTTTTCTCTTTCTATGTGTGCTGCGGAATGCAAAGAGGAAAAAATGAGTAGAATAAACATATTTCTCCTCGTTACGCCTCACCTCGGGAGGTGTATGGAGTTGCCGCTTCCACAGGTTTACATCACTTTGTAAATCTGGGGCAGCATCAAATTCCATGGGTGTTGTGTGGAAAAACCTACCACAACTCTCATGGAATTCCTCTCGGGCGCAGAGTAAGGCGAAGCATCGATTTGTGCTGCGTTGCCTTACTCATGATTTATGAGGCCACGCAGGGTGGCTTTGCTTGGCTTCATAAATCTTTTTGAGAACCCTGTGTCACACATGTGCCACTTTACGTGGTGTAAAAGTGACGCAGGGATCTCATAAATAAGTCTCTAGGTTCAAAAGTGAAAGGTCCGGGCCCATAAGTTCTGAACCTGCTCTAGAATCACAATCCAATGGTTCTTTTTAGCAGCATGTCAGCATAGAGGGGAGAAAATTTAGTTATTATTGCCGACCAATTCAACAAAGTTTCTCTGGACACATAGTAACCAAAGACAACTATGTAAAGTTAGTTAATTTATTACAAAGCCAAAAATAACTGAACATGAAGACACCTCAAGATTAGAGTATCGGAATTAGCATGAAGCCAAATCTACGTATACAGTTTAGACGATGTAGCATAAGCAAAACAATCAATTTAAGAAATAGGATGCAGAGGATCAGAAAGCATGAGTCCAAATTTACCTGCATCAAGGGCAGATGAATATAAAGCATTAATCTATCACTACACTAACGCTAAAAAGACATCCCTGTATAAGCATCATCAGGAAAAGGAATAAAAGGTGTCAGCATGTGGAGTCTTCCTAAGAAGTCTCGCCACATTAATGGGTCACATAGCATAAAGATATTGAGACCAAGCTCGTCTAAGGTGCTCTCTCTCTGAAGGCAGAAGGAGAAGTGGGTGCTTTCCCTACTCCCAACAACACAATATTGCAGGTAGCTTTTCCCAAAATCCTTTGCAGGTCACGCCATCCGCTCTGGGTACTGTCCTGAAGGTAGTTTTCCATGGGACAAAGATGTTCTTCTTCTCATGGCAGTTTGTCCTTGGTTCCCAAGCCTTCTTCTGTGCGAAGCACAGCGACCTTCCTTTATCGATTCAAGCCATAAGATGTATCGCTTTCTCTCCTTGCCTGACTAGTAAAACAAAGACATTATTCTAGCTAACAAGAACGCTTCTTTCACCTACAACACAAAACGTAAGAAAGAACAAATTCCACAGCACACATGAAATTCAAACTTTTAATTCTAAAGCAAGAGCTTCCACGGAAATGCATTTCAGGCCTACAGGATTCAGCTAACATAAGAAAATTGCATGTGAGCTTTACAAATTTGCATAGGAAAATAAGGCACATTCAATTAATATTTTTCTCTAGGTGTAAATGACACTATTAATAAACATTTTTAATACATGAATAATTGTCAGTTGCACAACACAAACTCTCTCGTTAATGTTTTCTGCTAGTTACAATCACTTTCTACAATAATTCTCCATGTTACTATTCAATGGCCTAATTTCAGCATGTTTCATGTTATTATATTTCACAATTCTAACACTTCACGTTAATACAACAAAGGATTATATGCGGTGCGTTCTACACATGTGATTATAATGCACCCCTACAAATAAAATGTGATTTCCGCTACATCAGAAGTAAGGGTTAGGAGTTTCCCAGACGTAATATAACTTCTGACCAATCAGTAATGACCACAAACGCAGCAATATTTTATGCCAGTGCTCAGACATGCATGCTAATGTATCACACTCCTACAGTACCCAGAATTAAGCCCACAAGTGCTTAGCTTAAGGGGTGGGCAACTTATTTTTGTGAAAGAAAACATACAGAATTTAATGTGCTTCACTCCACTCCACATAACAGAATGGATGGGATTCCAGGTTTATTAAACCCCTCATTGAAAAATCCCAATACACACTTACCCTACTTCATATGGAACTCTTGGTCAATTTTGTGAAACTTAAAGCAAGCTTAGAAACTCTGCTGGGTAGTCGAGGCAATGTGACTGGCTTCCATGTAATCAATTCATGGTCTTAAATGCAAGGACCAATCTCAGTATATCAATCAGCTTTATTTGTATGATTAATAAAAAACATTACAATAATGTATTAAATCCACAGTATAAAAATTTTTCAAATGCACCTTCAACTCATATCTCTAAGCTAAAACATGCAGTCATTGACTAAAGTTAATTACTAAGGGCCAGATGTACAAAATTGTGTGTTTGCAATTTCCTAATAGCGAATTTTTGTGATTCGCTATTAGGAAATCGCAAACTGCGATGTACAACAGTGTGTTTGACACTGTTAGCGATTTGCAGTGGGTCGCAAATGTACCTGCCTTATCAACATTCATGAGGCAGGTCCCAATTTGCGACCCATTGTGAATGGGTACAATCACAGGGATGGTGGCCTCCTGGGGTCAGCAGACCACCATGTCTGTGATTGTTTTTTAAAATAATAATTTTTTTTTTGTAATGCAGCCTGTTTTCCTTAAAGGAAAGTGAGGATGCATTTAAAAAAAAAAAATGAAAACCTACCTTTTCATATTATAAGAGCAGGCAGTGGTCCGTGCGGCATAACTAGACAAAGGACAGGGGAGTGTCCTCGCTGTCCAGCTCCTCCTCTGGGAGGGATCCCTGAGTCGTTCCAACCCTTTCCTTGGGTATTTAAGGGCTCCTCCGAGGGTGGGTCCTTTGATTTGTCATGAAACAAGACTCACCTCTGAAACCAAGACACTCTTCGACTGTTTGGACACGTGGACTTTGCTGGACTTCGCCTGGAACCGAGACTGCATCAAGGAAGACTCCTGCTTCTCCTAGTCTCACTGTTCTGCAAGTATACTGCCTTGTCTGTGTCTGCGCTTCTCTCAGTATCTCCAGGGACCTGTGGGCATCAAGGACATCCGAAGTAATCTCCCTTGGAGTGAAGGAGTCACTTCCGTGCATCTGCAGGCACCACATTGAAGCTGACCGGTATGCTGCTCCTGTCATCCTAAGGACTTCCCTGAGGCTCAGCAATACAATGTGGTGGATCTGTGGCTCTCCAGAGGCCCGACCTGTCTTCCCTGAAATTTGGAGGACAGTATTCCTTGTCGGAGCTGCTGGGTCCACCCCTGTGCACTGCGTCAACTTGCCGTTGTAAAGGCTTGTTGGCTCTGCACTCCAGAGATCTTTGGGCTGCAAGAAGCTGTAGCCTCCAGCACCTTATCCCTTGAAGATTAGTGTCCAGCCTGCAACGCTTGCATATGTGGGCCTCCATCTTTGGTGAGCTACCTGAGGTCCTCTTTCGACTCCTGTGTCTTTGGCCTGTGGGTCCTCTCGAGGGTCTTCTGCTTTAGTGGGCTCCCCTGCTTGCTCGAGGCCTGCTCTGACTAGGAGTAGGGTGAGTCCCTTGGAATTTGCTGGTACCAACGTTTGCATATTTTCGTCTTCCATGCCAGTTGCGGCTACTAAGGCTGGTTGGTGCTCCCACCGGACACCAACCACCTGGACACCGATACCTGACATGGGACAGCTCGTGTACGGCTCCTGGTCTTCCACAGCATTGCCGGATCCCCACATATTCAGCAACTAGAACCTCGTCAACTCTTCTGAATCTCCTGCCAAGGGTGGACATTGTGCATTTGTGCCTCCTGGTCACCTCTGAGTGGCATAGACTCTGCACCCTCTGCTTGCAGGTTCTCCTCTTCAGGAATCTACCCTTGGATTCCATCAGACTTCTTCACAGACTTCTCCAGAGGCCTTTCTTCCCCAGTCCCCCATTCTCACCTACAAGAGGTTCAGGCGTCACTTCACCCAGAGCGGGAACCAAGGGTTCATGAACTGGCTCAAACCGGTGTTTGCAAGGAGGGCACCAAATATTCCCTTCAATGCAGTCTGGTGGTGCTGGAAACCACCCCCACCCCAGTTCAAAACACTAAGGGGGATATTCTCAAGAACGTGCGATAATCATCGCCAAAAAAGGCTAACGCACGTTTTCATATCGCCGTCTATTGCGGGAAAATAACTCAGTGTTAACGTCGTGTTCTCAACACGGCGGTAACATGCGATAGTCTCCCAAGAACGCGTCAAATGTCCGCGATAACATTACCAGGACGGCGATAAAAATCCAAACCCCAACGCAAAATAAGTCACGATGGGCCCAACCTCGATACAAAATCAGCGATAAGCAGCGCCAGGCCTGCAATTCACACACGTCAGGCGGGAAAAATCACTACAAAAGCAGAAAAAAAAAACACAAACAAAAACAAAACAACTGCGAAGCACAATGGAGGTAGCCGGATCAGGAACAGAGGACGAGCAGAACCCCACAAGCCCCCCGGAGGACCAGGCCGGGACCTCGGGGTCAGGGAAGGGCAAGGACAGGAAGAAGAGGAAGACGCGGTTCAGTCCGCAGGAAAACAGGATCCTGATAACGGAGGTGATGAAATACCATCAACAACTGTTTGTCACCTCCAATGTGTCATTGGCGACAAAAAATGGAATATGGCAGTCCATCGTGGCCAAGGTGAATGCAATCGGAGTGCTGAGGAGGACAATGGAAGAGGTCAAGAGGCGCTGGAATGATGTGAAGCGCAAAACCAAGCAGAAACTCAGCAACAACCAGAAGGCAGCAATGCAGACTGGAGGTGGGAGTCCAGCGCCACAGGAGGAGCTAGACGAGATGGAGGAAATGGTGTCCATAGTCATCAGTGTGGAGACGGTGGCAAGAGTTGGGGGACCGGACACTGCTCAACATGACCTGACACAACAGCAACAGGGTGAGTAATGACCAGGGACTGGGGGGACGGGGGAGATGGGCACAATGTCACACATGCACAATTAAGTATAGCACAGTGCACACCCACAATGACTCTGGATCATGTCGCTGATCCCCTTGGCACACTGCAGCACACCTAGAAACAGAAAGTAGGCCCCGTCGACTATGTGCCCAGAGGGGCCCTCCCCACACATCACTAATCTCACAACAAACCCATGCACAAGTACAAACACACATCCGTGATGTTGTCGAAATGTCCACTGTCGCGCATCAAATAGGCAGCTCCTCCCAAACAGTCACAATGTACATTGTCATGCAGTTTGTATGTAAACCTGTACAATGCGTCAACATACATGTGAAAACAATGTTAAACTGCATCTCCCCTTTACATTGCAGAGGGTGAATCAACACCTCCTGCAGAGCAGACGGTACACCTCTTCACTGATGATGAAGAGGACCTCCCCTCCATTGACACCGACGCCCTCCAACGGCTCATGGACAGCTTCGGCACCCCACCTCCAGGAGCAGGGCAGCCCAGCTGCATCAAGGAAACCCCACCCCCTGCACAGACCACACAGCAGGAAGCACCCACCACCACGGCTGTCATCCAGGACCCCCACGAACAACACATGGCCTTCCAACGCCGTGTGTTAGGGTGCCAGGAGAAGATGGCTGATCAGGTGCGGGTGGGGTTCGACCTCATGGCAGCCAAACTCGATGCCATACGTGGGTGTCTAAGTCACATAAGGGATCACTTACAGTCCTTAACGGACACCCACAGTCCGCTCCATGCTCTCCAATGAACCATGGATGACATCGCTGGAGTCCTGACTCAGAGACAAGGACAACTGTCTAGTCAGAGTGGCTCCAGCGGTGTCATCCGGGAGTTGCTACACATGCGGAGGACCATGGAGAACATGGAGCGGGTGCAGGCAGAAAGAATGGCTGCCACGGCTGCACACCAGCGTGATGTAGCTGGGATCTACCATGCCCTGCAGATCCTCGTCATGGCATTGCTGCCACAAGGGCCTGGCGCAGATGAATGCTGCTGCTGCTTCGACATCCACATCTCCGTCCCCTGATGTGTCAGTGCCTCACAGTGCGGCAGCCAATCCACCTCCGGCCCCTGATATGTCAGTGCCACACAGTGCTGCAGAGAAAACACCACCACCCACATGTGAGGCACATGAGACATCAGAGGACGAAGATGCGGATGAATCTGCCTTACTGTTAGTAAGGAAGCGGTAGCATTCTTCTCCGCCATATGGCCTGTTTCTGCTTGGTTCTGCCCTCTGCATCATCACCTTCCACTGTCCCCCGATGCACTCTGCGACACTCACCTTGGACCTCGACATGGACTGCCATATTCTGTTTGGTCACCAATGACACAGCTATCAGACTGCAGACTGAACTCTTCCTCTTCCGATGTACTTGTCATTCCCTGAGGGACTCTGGAAGGCCCTCCATGGGCCAACAATGTAAAGTGGGGTTTGCATGGCCCTGTACTGCTCCAGCCACAACACTCCACTGAATGTGCATTAAACAATCAAATTCACACAGATGTGTCATGTCTATGATCATCCAAGTATGGAAGTATGGATGAATGTAGGGTCAGTGATTCCCCCTTACGTCCATGTTGCTCATGTTGTGGGACTTGAGTCACAGGGTGTAACATTACTGATTGCGGACCGGGTTGCGCCGACACCACATCAGAGACACATGCATTAGTTACCTTCTTGTCCAGCCCAGAACGGAACCACGCCCAGAGCGCTGGGGTCATCGTTCACACCCCTACTCTGGACTGGCATACGCCAGGCCAGCCCATTCCGCTTACGCTTACAGGGGACGACGACAACGCTACATGTCCCAGGTCTTCCCTGTAGTGATCTGCTGATCACAGGTCTAGTTGTCAGCATGCCACAGCCACTCCCTGAGGGCTGGTTCACACCCACACCACACCCATCCAGCACAGGCGTCACAGGACATGTGACCCTGCCAATAAAAGGGGCCGGGCGCACGTGCCCGAGGCCATTTCCACTATCTAGCTGAGTGTGTCCGTGTGGTCATTATTTATGCATGAGGGCCTAGGGCCCTACCACATCACATTCCCCACTGCCGGAGGTGACATGATGGCGTCCGCACCACGAGACTCAATCATAAAGGGCCCATGACTTGAGGTGCACAGAGTTGGTGGCATCCGAGGCACTTTGGCCGGCACGGGCCTACCGCCACGTGGCGATGACTTGAGGTGCACAGAGTTGGTGGCATCCGAGGCACTTTGGCCGCCACGGGCCTACCGCCACGTGGCGATGACTTGAGGTGCAGAGAGTTGGTGGCATCCGAGGCACTTTGGCCGGCACAGGCCTACCGCCACGTGGCGATGACTTGAGGTGCACAGAGTTGGTGGCATCCGAGGCACTTTGGCCGGCACGGGCCTACCGCCACAGGATGGTGACTTGCGGTGCACTGAGTTAGTGGCACCAGAGCTGAGCGGGTGTGCAGCCTGCGATGATGCGTAGGCCTCAATACGCCGTCCTGCCAATCAAGACTCGATTTGAATTGTGATCCCAGCTGGACCACAGTGTACGCCGAGGGCAGCAGGCTGCACAGACATGACTCTGTGGCCCGGTGCTGCAGGGTGCGCTGCGGGCCTGTGGTGCGGAATCCAGCGATCGGCTGAGGAGGTTGCACCGGCACGTGGTGGGCCCTTTTGGAGACACGCCGGTGGTGACAGGTGAGCATTGAGGCCTGGGTGCGCAGGGGCGGGCACTCATCGCTGGTTGGCGGACTGGTCTGGGGACCAGGGCTGGGGTGCAGCAGGCGCACAGGATCGCGTAGGCACCACCGGTCACAGCGGCGCCCTCGTGGCTGGGTGGGGGGAGTGAAGGTGCAGGGGTATCAAGCTGATACAAACCGTGATGCTTACAGGTATGAGTAATCCTGCATCATGAGACCGTAACAGAAGTTAGTGTGACCGTAACCTTCCTTTTTTATCCTATGTAGGTTACGACCACACATACTTCTGTTACGGTCTTTTTGTGCAGGATTTGTCTTTCCTGTGAGCATTCCGGTTTGTCCAAGTGCTATACACTGTACCAGATTAGGTTTGTGACTATAGGGACGCTTGACCATTGTCACCATTTGTCCAACAGGTTTCTGGATACTGACTTCCGGAGTATGGAATGGTATTGGGGAGTTCCCGCAGCATATGCAGTTACATGAATCCACTTGTTGCCCTGATGAAGTTCCCCGTTGGGCGTTGGCTGTGCTTTTCGTATTGTTTTTTGGTGTATCTGTAATAAAGGACTGTTTTTACACTACTGTTGACTACTGGACTTCATGACCATGCGCACCCCCATTTCAGTTACTACAGTATTGGGTCTGGGGCACAGTGGCGTCTGGCAACAGCTGGCGTTGGGGTTGGTTGCGCAGGAACACTACGAATTGGAACTGTCTTGTGTTGCGGATACAGGGGCCCGCCGTTGCTATTGTGGACATACATCCATGACATGGGTGAGGAAGTTTGATGGGGCTGGCCGTGAGACTCCTCCGACTCTGGCAGTTGTTGTTTGGGAGGTACCAGGGGCCAACAGGTGCAGCACAGCCAGCAGCTTTGTCTGCGGAGGGATGTTGGTTGTCCGCTGTGTTGGTACCGTCAGCCTGTGGGCAATGTGGGTCAGGATGCGGAGGATGGTTGTCCTTTTGAGCCTGTAGTGGGCAATGGCATCCTCTGGCGTTGAGTCTCTGTGGCTGGTGCGTTTTGGGAACGTCCGCTGTCCTGTTCTGCGCTGCCTCGGTGGTAGTTAGAGGAGGCGGGTGGTCCGGGGGGGGGTGGTGGCGGTGGGTGTTGTGGCCCTCTCGGGTCTCCGAGCTGCACGATCAGTGTCTCCATGACATGTGTTGGTCTTCAGGTGTGGCTCTGGGCTGGGCTCCCTTTCATACTGCAGGTAGTCGTCCTGCTTAACACCAGTAAAAGGCAGGGGTTAAATCCCTGCTGCTGCCGCGCCTTATCGCCTGTTTTTGGGTCGCATCCCAGATCTGGCTGGTCATTGAGAATATCGCGAAGTGGTGTTTTCGTGTGTTTTTGCACGGGAACGCCTACTCTGCATATCATTAGCGTTAGTTGTCTCTCTCATCCGTGGCGATGTTTTTTGCTGCAGCTATCGCTGGAAAACTGGCGATATGGGCTGTTTGCACCAGCTTGAGAATGGGGCGATAATTCTTTTGCCACTTTTGCTGCGTTAAAGTGCCGATAACTCGGCGATAAGTCATTGAGAATATGCCCCTAAGTCCTGTCTGGGAGGTGGTCACATCTACCTGTGACAGGAAACCTATTGTTCTACCTTTCCATGCTTGAGCTCAGCTCAGCAGCAGGAGGGCAGAATAGTTTTTGTGGTCGGTGGCAGCACTAGCTTGCTGGCAGACACTGAAAGGCTGTAACTGGGTGTGCAGGGGGCTACTCTAAGGAACTCCCCAGTTCATGGGATCATACCTCCAACATTGGAATTGGTGTTGCGATATGATTCTAAGATGTTTGATACCAAACATGACCAGGTTCGGCGCAGCCATTATATAGTTCGACATCTTGTAATGACTTATGAATCACTGACTAAATATCGAAGGTCACAATATCGACCTACAAAAATATCGCAGCAAAAATATCGAAGACAAGAATATCGACATCCTATCTACATTAAGGTAAGTACAAAAATATCGGAAAAAAAATATCCATGTCAAAAATATCGTTGTTAAACATATCGTTTTTAATTTAAGTTAAAAAAATATTGTAAAATAAAGTAAATAATACATATAATTAAAAGAAAAATAGTTAAAAATATTTTAAAAAGCTTAAAAATTATAAGTAATAATTTTAAAAATACATTAAACATATAATATATAATATATATATACTTACGTATTAATATGTTTTAATATTTATTTTAATAACTTATACATTGTTTAATTTATACATATAAAACAATAATATAAATAAAAATTAAATAAATATATGTAACAAATAAAAAAAATATATATATATTTTACATCTTTTTAAAAATAATTATACAGTACATTAGCTAAAAAAATACAAAATATTAGATAGCGGAGGAAATAAAATTACTATTCCCACCCCAGTGAGTGCAACAGTAGGGAAAGTGTTGGATAGCGTAGGGGTAACAATTACTATTCCCACTCCAGTGAGTGCAACAGTAGGGAAAGTGTTGGCTAGCGTAGGGGTTAAAATTACTATTCCCACTCCAATGAGTGCAACAGTAGGGAAAGTATTGGATAGCGGGGGTAAAAATTACTATTCCCACTCCAGTGAGTGCAACAGTATGGAAAGTGTTGGATAGCGTAGGGGTAAAAATTACTATTCCCACTCCAGTGAGTGCAACAGTAGGGAAAGTGTTGGATAGCGGGGGGTAAAAATTATTATTCCCACTCCAGTGAGTGCAACAGTAGGGAACGTGTTGGATAGCGTAGGGGTTAAAATTACTATTCCCACTCCAGTGAGTGCAACAGTAGGGAAAGTGTTGGATAGCTTAGGGGTAAAAATTACTATTCCCACTCCAGTGAGTGCAACAGTAGGGAAAGAGTTGGATAGCGAAGGGTTAAAAATTACTATTCCCACTCCAGTGAGTGCAACAGTAGTGAAAGTGTTGGATAGAGGGGGGGTAAAAATTACTATTCCCACTCCAGTGAGTGCAACAGTAGGGAAAGTGTTGGATAGCGTAGGGGTAAAAATTACTATTCCCACTCCAGTGAGTGCAACAGTAGGGAAAGTGTTGGATAGCGGGGGGGTAAAAATTAACATTCCCACTCCAGTGAGTGCAACAGTAGGGAAAGTGTTGGATAGCGGAGGGGTAAAAATTACTATTCCCACTCCAGTGAGTGCAACAGTAGGGAAAGTGTTGGATAGCGTAGGGGTAAAAATTACTATTCCCACTCCAGTGAGTGCAACAGTAGGGAAAGTGTTGGATAGCGTAGGGGTAAAAATTACTATTCCCACTCCAGTGAGTGCAACAGTAGGGAAAATGTAGGATCACGTAGGGGTTAAATTAACATACTTATAAATTATTATTTTTTTAAATAAATAACATATTAATAATTATTTAACAAAATAATTATTAATAAATACCAATTAAATTAAATTAATATTTACTTAAATAACATTAAATTACTTCCCACCCTATTCCCCTATAAACACACAACGCGCTACACATAAAAATAACACAATTAATTTAATTATCAATCAATTAATAAAAATTAATTACCAATTAATAATTAATTAACAATAAATTAATTAACAATAACAATAAATAAAAAAATAACATAAATTAATTATCATTAATATAATTTTTAATTAACCAATCAATAAAAATTAATTACCAATTAATAATTAACAATAAATTAATAATAAATAACAATAAATATACACATATTAACTAATTAATTATATTTAAATTACTTCCACCCTATTCCCCTATAAACCCACAACCCGCTACACATTAAAAATAACATAATTAATTTAATTACCAATTAATCAATGAATTAAAATTAATTACCAATTAATAATTAATTTACAAAAAATTAATTAACAATAATAAATAAAAATTAATAATAAATTAATTATAGTTAATATAATTATAAATTAACCAATTAATATAAATTAATTACCAATTAATAATTAATTAACAATAATTTAACAATAAATAACAATAAATATAAACATATTAATTAATTAATTATAATTAAATTACTTCCCACCCTATTCCCCTATAAACCCACAACCCGCTCTGATACTAAAACGCAAAATTTCCTTTAAATTTTTTTACTATTTTCTAAACATTTAATACATATATTCAAAAATAATGAAAACACTTTAAAAAAAAAATTAAACTTACATATAAAATACATAACACAAAAAAAAATCGATATTATTAACAACTATATTTTTGCTAACGATATTAATGACTTCGATATTACTTACTTCGATATTAAAAAAATCGATATTACTTACCTTACAGTCGATATTCTGGGCAACGATATTCTTGACTTCGATATTCTGTCCCTACGATATTAAAAACTCGATATTAGTGTAGGTTGATATTTAAAATTCGATATTTTGACTGCCCACCATGACTTATGTCCACTATATGTCTTAAAATGTCTGACTGCACTTACAAAGCCTGGAGAATCGACTCTGGGGTTTGAAGGGGTGTCCTGCTCATGCAAGGCCACCCTCACACTTATAATCAAGCAGCCGGACCTCAGGACTGATGGGCCTACCATAGAGGTGACATATAGCAACACCCATTGTATTTGACGTTGCCCCCTATGTACAAGGGTGGCGTACATAGGAGGCAGCGACAAAATTAAGACCAGGAAAACCCTGGTCTTAAGTTGGCGAAACGAGGAGAAATGCATTATTTATCCTCGTTTTTGCTTTTTCCATATGTGCTGCCTTGTGCAGCACACATGGAAAAAGCAAAATGCCATGATTTGTTTATATACAGGAAGGTGTCCCTTCCTGTACATAAACAAACCTTTTAAAAAAATGCAATTTTGTCACATTCATGAAGAAGCACACATGAAAGTGACAGAATGGCATTTTAGGATTGTTTATGTGCAGGAAGGGACACCTTCCTACACATAAATAATCCTCCCCTGCACGCAGACACCCTTGCACTCTGGTGCAAGGGTGCCTGCGTTGGCGCTAAATTGCTAAACTTAGTGCCATCGCAGGGGGAAACGCAAGGCTGCACCACATTCTTGTAAATATGGTGCAGCCTTGTGTTTCAGAAGTGGCGGAGCGTGTCGTTAAGCCAAGGAGGCTGACGACACGCTTCCCCACTTCCTTGTACATATCCCTCTATGTTTCTGACCTGCCCACAAACTGCTCATCTCATACCTGCCAACGTATAAAATAACTTCACAGTGTTAGGAGGGGGCGGGACCTTGGAGGAGGCGGGGCCTGGTGCCGAGAGCTAACTAAGAGGCACTCTGCCACTCAACAAGCCCCCAACTCCTATCAAAAACAAAAACAAAGGGTCATTGAGGCTGTCCCCGATGTCCTGGGGTGTTGTCTCACCTTTCAATGGACATCGGTTGCTTATTGCCTCTGGAAAGGAGCTGGAAATCTACTGTTTACAGTGGTTTTCAGCTCATTTTTCCTGCCACTGTGTGATGTTCGGCTCCTCACCAGGTGACCGTGTGAAGGGAGCCGAAATCGTGTGACACATGGTGGCACCGTATGAGTTTGCATCTGTCATCTCGATGCAAAGGGACAAGGGTGCAGCTAGTAGCCTGTTACTGTGCTTAACCCCTTCCATGCTCATGACGAGCTGGACTCAGTGGTCGTGTGCTCATGACGAGTCCAGCTCGTCATGACACCCAGCACCGGAAATCCCTCTGGTGCGGGCACCAGAGGGATTCCCTTTTCTCCCCTAAAGCCTCGGGAGCTGGGGAAGAGCTTCCCCAGCTCCCGAGGCCCCCCCCCTGGTTTCCCTGAAATGACGATCGGCGCGCACGTCGCGCTGATGTCATTTCAGTGAAACCGAAACTGAAATGAGCCAAGAGGCTCATTTCAGTTTCAGTTTCTACGTGCTCAGGGGGCTATCTCAGCCCCCTGAGCACGTAGAAACTCAGGAGAGGTATCGTTGGAAAGGGGAGAATCTCCCCTTTCCAATGGTACCCCTCCCTAGTGTATCCCTGCTTGGGGATCGCCCCAGGAGGGTGATCCCCAAGCAGGGATTCACCCACTAGGCAGGGAGGGGGGAGCAGCCCCTTGGGCAAGGGCCTTTGCTCCCCCCATAAAAATTTTGGCATGATTAGTCTTTCTGCCCCCCCTGGGGGGTAGATGGGGCAGTAGCCCCCAATCTGCCCCCCCGGGGGGGTAGAAAGCCCACTAGACACCAGGGATTTGTTATGGGATATTTATTAGGGGTGGGGGCTGCCCAAAACGGGCATGCCGATGCCCCCACCCCCCCCGGCCACAAAATTAGTCTTTCTGCCCCCCTGGGGGGCAGATGGGGCAGTAGCCCCCAATCTGCCCCCCCGGGGGGGCAGAAAGCCCACTAGATACCAGGGATTTAAAAAAAAAATTATAGTTAGGGGTGGGGGCCGCCCAATATGGGCATGCCAATGCCCCCACCCCCGCCACAAAGGTACAGTCTTTCTGCCCCTCCTGGGGGGCAGAAAGCCCACTAGATACCAGGGATTTTTTTTTAATTATAATTTGGGGTAGGGGCTGCCCAATATGGGCATGCCAATGCCCCCATCCCCCGACGCAAAGGTACAGTCTTTCTGCCCCTCCTGGGGGGCAGATGGGGACAGTAGCCCCCAATCTGCCCCCCCGGGGGAAGAAAGCCCACTAGACACCAGGGTTTTTTTTCCCCTCGATAAATTTAGGGGTGGGGGTTGCCCAAGATGGGCATGACAATGCCCCCACCCCTCCCCCCATGAAATTCCAGTCTTTCTGCCTCCCCGGGGGTTCAGAAACACCCTAGATGCCAGGGATTATTTTTTTTATAGGCCCGGGGTGGGGGCTGCCCAGAATGGGCATGCAAATGCCCCCACCCTACCCCCCAAAGAAAAAAAAAGACTTTCTGCCCCCCCAGGAGGCAGATGGGGGCAATAGCCCCTGATCTGCCTCCCCCCGGGGAGGGGGCAGAAAGCCCACTAAGCGCCAGGGATTTTTTTTCTTATATAGGTAGGGGTGGGGGCTGCCCAGAATGGGCATGTCAATGCCCCCACCCCAAAAAATGCTACAGTCTTTCTGCCCCCCTGGGAGGCAGATGGGGCAACAGCACCTTATCTGCACCCCGGGGGCAGAAAGCCCACTAGCCACCAGGGATTTTTTTTTTACAAAGTTCGGGGTGGGGGCTGCCGATAATGGACATGCCAATGCCCCCACCCACCCCAAAAAAGATGCCACTGTCTTTCTGCCCCTCCCAGGAGGCAGATTGGGGCAGTAGCCCCTGATCTGCCCCCCGGGGGGGCAGAAAGCCCACTGTCGCGGGTACTTGGGCCTCCCACCCGAGTGAGGCACCATTTTTATCGGGAGACCTGGGGGAACGCTGGGTGGTAGGAAATTTGTGTCAGCCCCGTGATGCCACAACTTTACCACACAAAAAATGTGTGAAAAAAAGGATTTTTTCAGCAAAATGTCAGGTTTGCAGGGGATTCTGGGTAAGAAAACGTTGGGGGATCCATGCAAGCCATACCTCCCTGGAATCCCCCGGGTGTCTACTTTTCAGAAATGTGTGGGTTTGGTAGGTTTCCCTAGGTGGCTGCCGAGCCCCGGGCCAAAACGTCATGGGACCCAGCTTGCAAAACCAGGTCGTTTTGTGATAGGCCGTTTTGAGGTCGCCTCAATACGTTGTGGGCCCTTGGCTGTCGCGGGTACTTGGGCCTCCCACCCGAGTGAGGCACCATTTTTATCGGGAGACCTGGGGGAACGCTGGGTGATAGGAAATTTGTGTCAGCCCTGTGATGCCACAACTTTACCACACAAAAATGTGTGAAAAAAGTGATTTTTTTCAGCCAAATCTCAGGTTTGCAGGGGATTCTGGGTAAGAAAACGTTGGTGGATCCACGCAAGCCATACCTCCCTGGAATCCCCCGGGTGTCTGCTTTTCAGAAATGTGTGGGTTTGGTAGGTTTCCCTATGTGGCCGCCGAGCCCCGGGCCAAAATGTCATGGGACCCCATTGCAAAACCAGGTCGTTTTGTGATAGGCAATTTTGATGTCGCCTCAATACGTTTTTGGCCCTTGCCTGTCGCGCGTACTTGGACCTCCCTCCTGAGTGATGCACCATTTTTATCAGGAGACCTGGGGGAACGCTGGGTGGTAGGAAATTTGTGTCAGCCCGGTGATGCCACAACTTTCCCACACAAAAATGTGTGAAAAAAGTGAATTTTTTCAGCAAAATTTCAGGTTTGCAGGGGATTCTGGGTAGGAAAACGTTGGGGAACCCATGCAAGCCATACCTCGCTGGACTCCCCCGAGTGTCTAGTTTTCAGAAATGTGTGGGTTTGGTAGGTTTCCCTAGGTGTCCGCCGAGCCCCGGGCCAAAACGTCATGGGTCCCCCCTTGCAAAACCAGGTCGTTTTGTGATAGGCCATTTTGAGGTCGCCTCAATACGTTGTGGGCCCTTGCCTGTCGCAGGTACTTGGGCCTCCCACCCAAGTGAGGCACCATTTTTTTCGGAAGACCTTGGGGAACACGTGGTGGGTGGAATTTTGTGGATCCACGCAGATTCCAGAACTTTCCACCACAGAAAAGTGAGGAAAATGTGTTTTTTTTGCCAATTTTTTAGGTTTGCAAGGGATTCTGGGTAACAGAACCTGGTGAGAGCCAGTCAAGTCAACCCATCCTGGATTCCCCTGCGTGTCTACTTTTCAAAAATGTATAGGTTTGCTAGGTTTCCCTAAGTGCTGGCAGAGCTAGGGTTCAAAAACTACAGCTAGGCACTTTGCAAAAAAAAGGGTCATTTTTCACTGTGAAAATGTGGTGCGTCCACGTTGCGTTTTGCGCTGCTTCCTTTCGCGGGCACTAGGCCTACACACACAAGTGAGGTACCATTTTTTTTGGAAGACCTTGGGGAACGCGGGGTGGGTGGAATTTTGTGCATCCACGCAGATTCCAGAACTTTCCACCACAGAAAAGTGAGGAAAATTTTGTTTTTTTTGCCAATTTTTTAGGTGTGCAAGGGATTCTGGGTAACAGAACCTGGTGAGAGCCAGTCATGTCACCCCATCCTGGGTTCCCCTGGGTGTCTACTTTTCAAAAATGTATAGGTTTGATAGGTTTCCCTAAGTGCCGGCAGAGCTAGGGTTCAAAAACTACAGCTAGGCACTTAGCAAAAAATGAATCATTTTTCACAGTGAAAATGTGGTGCGTCCACGTTGCGTTTTGCGCTGCTTCCTGTCGCGGGCACTAGGCCTACCCACACAAGTGAGGTGCCATTTTTTTCAGAAGACCTGGGGGAGCGCGGGGTGGGTGGAATTTTGTGTATCCACACAGATTCTAGAACTTTCCACCACAGAAAAGTGAGGAAAATGTGTTTTTTTTGCCAATTTGTTAGGTTTGCAAGGGATTCTGGGTAACAGAACCAGGTGAGAGCCAGTCAAGTCACCCCATCCTGGATTCCCTGGGTGTCTACTTTTCAAAAATGTATAGGTTTGCTAGGTTTCCCTAAGTGCCGGCAGAGCTAGGGTTCAAAAACTACAGCTAGGCACTTTGCAAAAAAAGGGTCATTTTTCACTGTGAAAATGTGGTGCGTCCACGTTGCGTTTTCCGCTGCTTCCTGTCGCGGGCACTAGGCCTACCCACACAAGTGAGGTACCATTTTTTCGGAAGACCTTGGGGAACGCGGGGTGGGTGGAATTTTGTGGATCCACGCAGATTCCAGAACTTTCCACCACAGAAAAGTGAGGAAAATGTATTTTTGCCAATTTTTTAGGTTTGCAAGGGATTCTGGGTAACAGAACCTGGTGAGAGCCAGTCAAGTCACCCCAACCTGGATTCCCCTGGGTGTCTACTTTTCAAAAATGTATAGGTTTGCTAAGTTTCCCTAAGTGCCGGCAGAGCTAGGGTTCAAAAACTACAGCTAGGCACTTTGCAAAAAAAGGGTAATTTTTCACTGTGAAAATGTGGTGCGTCCACGTTGCGTTTTGCGCTGCTTCCTGTCGCAGGCACTAGGCCTACCCACACAAGTGAGGTACCATTTTTTGGGAAGACCTTGGGGAACGCGGGGTGGGTGGAATTTTGTGGATCCACACAGATTCCAGAACTTTCCACCACAGAAAAGTGAGGAAAATGTGTTTTTTTGCCAATTTTTTAGGTTTGCAAGGGATTCTGGGTAACAGAATCTGGTGAGAGCCAGTCAAGTCACCCCATCCTGGATTCCCTGGGTGTCTACTTTTCAAAAATGTATAGGTTTGCTAGGTTTCCCTAAGTGCCGGCAGAGCAAGGGTTCAAAAACTACAGCTAGGCACTTTGCAAAAAAGGGTCATTTTTCACTGTGAAAATGTGGTGCGTCCACGTTGCGTTTTGCGCTGCTTCCTGTCGCGGGCACTAGGCCTACCCACACAAGTGAGGTACCATTTTTTTCGGAAGACCTTGGGGAACGCGGGGTGGGTGGAATTTTGTGGATCCACGCAGATTCCAGAACTTTCCACCCCAGAAAAGTGAGGAAAATGTGTTTTTTTTGCCAATTTTTTAGGTTTGCAAGAGATTCTGGGTAACAGAACCTGGTGAGAGCCAGTCAAGTCACCCCATCCTGGATTTCCCTGGGTGTCTACTTTTCAAAAATGTATAGGTTTGCTAGGTTTCCCTAAGTGCCGGCAGAGCTAGGGTTCAAAAACTACAGCTAGGCACTTTGCAAAAAAGGGTCATTTTTCACTGTGAAAATGTGGTGCGTCCACGTTGCGTTTTGCGCTGCTTCCTGTCGCGGGCACTAGGCCTACCCACACAAGTGAGGTACCATTTTTTTCGGAAGACCCTGGGGGAACGCGGGGTGGGTGGAATTTTGTGGATCCACACAGATTCCAGAACTTTCCACCACAGAAAAGTGAGGAAAATTTGTTTTTTTTGACAATTGTTTAGGTTTGCAAGGGATTCTGGGTAACAGAACCTGGTGAGAGCCAGTCAAGTCACCCCATCCTGGATTCCCCTGGGTGTCTACTTTTCAAAAATGTATAGGTTTGCTAGGTTTCCCTAAGTGTTGGCAGAGCTAGGGTTCAAAAACTACAGCTAGGCACTTTGCAAAAAAGGGTCATTTTTCACTGTGAAAATGTGGTGCATCCACGTTGCGTTTTGCGCTGCTTCCTGTCGCGGGCACTAGGCCTACCCACACAAGTGAGGTACCATTTTTTTCGGAAGACCTTGGGGAACGCGGGGTGGGTAGAATTTTGTGGATCCACGCAGATTCCAGAACTTTCCACCAGAGAAAAGTGAGGAAAATGTGTTTTGTTTGCCAATTTGTTAGGTTTGCAAGGGATTCTGGGTAACAGAACCTGGTGAGAGCCAGTCAAGTCACCCCATCCTGGATTCCCCTGGGTGTCTACTTTTCAAAAATGTATAGGTTTGCTAGGTTTCCCTAAGTGCAGGCAGAGCTAGGGTTCAAAAACTACAGCTAGGCACTTTGCAAAAAAAGGGTCATTTTTCACTGTGAAAATGTGGTGCATCCACGTTGCGTTTTGCGCTGCTTCCTGTCGCGGGCACTAGGCCTACCCACACAAGTGAGGTACCATTTTTTTTGGAAGACCTTGGGGAACGCGGGGTGGGTGGAATTTGGTGGATCCACACAGATTCCAGAACTTTCCACCACAGAAAAGTGAGGAAAATGTGTTTTTTTTGACAATTGTTTAGGTTTGCAAGGAATTCTGGGTAACAGAACCTGGTGAGAGCCAGTCAAGTCACCCCATCCTGAATTCCCCTGGGTGTCTAGTTTTCAAAAATGTATAGGTTTTCTAGGTTTCCCTAAGTGCCCGCAGAGCTAGGGTTCAAAAACTACAGCTAGGCACTTTGCAAAAAAAGGGTAATTTTTCATTGTGAAAATGTGGTACGTCCACGTCGCATTTTGAGCCATTTCCTGTTGTGGGCACAAGGCCTACCCACACAAGTGAGGTACCATTTTTATCGGGAGACTTAGGGTAACACAAATTGTAGAGCAACTGTTATTACCTATTGACTTTCGATGCATTTCTGCCTTCCAAATGAAAGACAATGTGTAAAAAATAAGTCATTTTGAAAAATGACCTATAATTCTCATGCTAGTATGGGTACTCCCAATTTCGGAAATGTGCAAATATCTACTGTTTCTAAAATTTACATTTTGTTCCCATTTCAGAAATACATAGGTGTCTTTCATAACAATTTTTCCATGTATACATTTTCCCAAAATAATTGCTATATACCCGGCACATAATAAAAAACCATTGCAAGATGCTGCTCAGTTATTGGCTCTGGGTTCGTCGGGTTCTTGGTGAACCTACAAGTCCTCTATATCCCCACAACCAGAAAGGTCCAGCGGATATAACGGTATATTGCTTTCAAATAGCTGTCATAATTAGAAGAAGTTACAGGTGAAAACGTTGACACAAATGGCTGTTTTTTTCAACTAATTTTCAATTTTTCCTTTATTTAACTGTTAGTTTCTATAAGGAAAACTTTAAGGATCTACACAAATGACCCCTTGCTGAATTCAGAATTTTGTCTACTTTTCAGAAATGTATGGCTTTCCAGGATCCATTATTGGTTTCATACCCATTTCTACCATTAACTGGAAGGAGGTTAAAAGCACGAAAAATAGCAAAAATAGGCTATGTCCCAGAAAAATGCCAAAACTGTGTAAAAAAGTTGGTTTTCTGACAAAAGTCTGCTTGTCCCTGAAAGCTGGGAAGATGGTTATTTCAGCACCACAACCCCTTTTTTGATGCCATTTGCAGGGAAAAAACAAGACGCTTTCATCTGTAGCTCTTTTTTCGCATTTTTCCCCAAAAAAACAAAAGTTTGCTGTATTTTGGCTAATTTCTGGGTCCCCTCCAGGGGAATCCACAAACCCTGGTTACCTTTACAATCCCCATGATGTTATAAAAAATGGACGCAAATTTGGCGTGAATACCTTAGTTGTCAAAAAGTTACAGGGGCCTAAGCGCACACTACCCCCAAATAGCCAAAAAAAGGCTTAGCACAGGGGGGGAAAAGGCCTAGCAGCGAAGGGGTTAAAGACGGTGTGAGTGGACAGGCGCTTGGATGGGGGTGTGCGTGGACTGGCGCTTGACTGGTGGTGTGCGTGGACTGGCGCTTGGCTGGTGGTGTGCGTGGACTGGCGCTTGGCTGGCGATGTGAGTGGACTGGCACTTGGCTGGCGGTGTGTGTGGACTGGCTCTTGGCTGGCAGTGTGCGTGGACTGGCGCTTGGCTGGCGGTGTGTGTGGACTGGCGCTTGGCTGGCGGTGTGTGTGGACTGGCGCTTGGCTGGCTGTGTGCGTGGACTGGCGCTTGGCTGGTGGTATGCGTGGACTGGCGCTTGGCTGGCGGTTGGCTGGCGGTGCGCGTGGGCTGGTGCTTGGCTGGCAGTGTGCGTGGGCTGGCGCTTGGCTGGCAGTGTGCGTGGGATGATGCTTGGCTGGCGGTGTTCGTGGGCTGGCATTTGGCTGGCAGTGTGTGAGTAGTGACTTGATGCTGGTCATTACACACTCTGCTAGTCAAACGCCACTGCAGACACTATGTCAACCACCAGCCGGTGTGATTGCTGTGTCAGTCATGTGGGCGTATGAAAGTGATGGGCCCTTGAATGGCGCTGTCTGTTGATGTGAATGTTGTAATGTGCTGGGCCCACGGCTGGCGGGGTGAATGGTCTTGTGTGTCACGTATGAAAGGTGTGTGAATGGCCTGTAAAGAGGTTGGTGCCTTGCCGTGGCTTTACAGCTCACGAGCTGTGAGTCATTGGTTCAGGTTTTTAACCTTTTAAATATTAACAGTGCATTTTGTTTTTGTGAAATCTCTTGTTAATAGAATTTTATACTCTGAACCTTCACTCACCCTCGTGCCAAATCCAACCAGTTTGTGTGAGTACTTAAGGAATTGTTCATTTTGAAGGAATATTTGTCTTTTTTGTCTCTCTCTGCCAGGGTGTACATTGTCTCCACATTGTTTGTGAATGTGAGTGTTGTAATGTGCTGGGGCCGCAGTTGGTGGTGTGAAAGTGTGTGTCAAGTATGAAAGGTGTGTGAATGGCCTGTAAAGAGGTTGGTGCCTTGCCGTGGCTTTACAGCTCACGAGCTGTGAGTCATTGGTTCTGGTTTTTAACCTTTTAATTATTGACAGTGCATTTCGTTTATGTGAAATCTCTTGTTAATAAAATATACATTTTGAACCTTTCACTCACCCTCGTGCCAAATCCAACCAGTATGTGTGTGTACTTGAGGAACAGGTGGATAGGCAGTCATATTTGTCTCATTTGTCTTTCTGTGCTAAGGTGTAGTCTGTCTCTAGGGAAAATTTACCAACTTTAAATATTTCTGTAAAGTAAAAAAAAAAAATGGGGAGTGCTGGGTGGTGTGCCTCTCATGGATCCCAACATGTTTTTTTACTCACGACATGCAAACCTAAAAATGTGACTATAATCACTCATTTTACTTGTATTACTGTGTCATAATATTCTGTTGTCAGAAAAACCACAATTTTCCTACCACCCTGCATTCCCCCAGGTCTCCCGATAAAAATGGTAACTTACTCGCGTGGGTGGGTCAAGAACCCGCAACATGCAAGGGCCCAAAACCTATTGAGGCAACATTAAAATTACCTATCGCACAACAACCTGGTTTTGCAAGGGGGTCCCATGAGTTTTTGGCCCCGGGCTCGGCGGCCATCTAGGGAAACCTACCAAACCTACACATTTCTGAAAACTAGACACCCGGGGGAGTCCAGCGAGGTATGGCTTGCGTGGGTCCCACAACGTTTTCCTACCCAGAATCCCCTGCAAACCTCAAATTTAGTTGAAAAAAATCACTTTTTTCTCACATTTCTGTGTGGGAAAGTTCTGGAATCTGCGTGGATCCACAAATTTCCTCTCACCCAGTGTTCCCCCAGGTCTCCCGATAAAAATGGTAACTTACTCGCGTGGGTGGGTCAAGAACCCGCGACATGCAAGGGCCCAAAACCTATTGAGGCAACATTAAAATTACCTATCGCACAACAACCTGGTTTTGCAAGGGGGGTCCCATGAGTTTTTGGCCCCGGGCTCGGCGGCCATCTAGGGAAACCTACCAAACCCACACATTTCTGAAAACTAGACACCCGGGGGAGTCTAGCGAGGTATGGCTTGCGTGGGTCCCCCAACATTTTCCTACCCAGAATCACCTGCAAACCTCAAATTTAGCTGAACAAAATCACTTTTTTCTCAAATTTCTGTGTGGGAAAGTTCTGGAATCTGCGTGGATCCGCAAATTTCCTCCCAACCAGCGTTACCCCGGGTCTCTCGACAAAAATGGTACCTCACTTGTGTGGGTAAGCATAGTGGCTGCAACAGGAAATGGCCCAAATCATACTGTGGAGACTTCAAAATTACCTATAACAAAACTACCTGGTTTTGGGGGGGGCACCTGGGGTTTTGGACCCGGGCTCGCCGCCATCTAGGGAAACCTAGCAAATCCACACATTTCTGAAAACTAGACACCCTGGGGAGTCCAATGAGGTATCGCTTGCGTGGATCCCCCAATGTTTCCCTACCCAGAATGCCCTGCAAACCTCAAATTTAGCTGAAAAAACACACTTTCCACATATATTTGGGTGGAATCACCGTGCCGGCACAAATGTCCTACCCCACAACAGCGTTCCCCTCAGTCTCCCGAGTAAAATGATACCTCACTGGTGTGGGTGGGGCAAGGGCCTGTGACTGGCAAGAGCCCAAAACATAGGGATTAAGGGTATAGCACCGAGAATTCTAAGCGCTAAATTGTTTTTAAAATAAGTTTTTAGCCAATTCTGCATTGGACACCCACGCAAGTGAGGTATCATTTTACTCGGGAGACAGAGGGGAACGCTGTGGGGTAGGACATTTGTGCCGGTACGGTGATTCCACCCAAACATATGTGGAAAATGTGGTTTTTTTCAGCTAAATTTGAGGTTTACAGGGCATTCTGGGTAGGGAAACGTTGGGGGATCCACGCAAGCCATACCTCATTGGACTCCCCAGGGTGTCTAGTTTTCAGAAATGTGTGGGTTTGCTAGGTTTCCCTAGATGGCGGCGAGCCCGGGTCCAAAACCCCAGGTGCCCCCCCCAAAACCAGGTAGTTTTGTTATAGGTAATTTTGAAGTCTCCACAGTAGGATTTGGGCCATTTCCTGTTGCAGCCACTATGCCTACCCATACAAGTGAGGTACCATTTTTATCGGGAGACCTGGGGGAACGCTGGTTGGGAGGAAATTTGTGGATCCACGCAGATTCCAGAACTTTCCCACACAGAAATTTGAGAAAAAAGTTATTTTTTTCAGCTAAATTTGAGGTTTGCAGGGCATTCTGGGTAGAAAAATGTTGGGGGACCCACGCAAGCCATACCTCGCTGGACTCCCCCGGGTGTCTAGTTTTCAGAAATGTATGGGTTTGGTAGGTTTCCCTAGATGGCCGCCGAGTCCGGGGCCAAAAACTCATGGGACTCCCCTTGCAAAACCAGGTTGTTTTGTGATAGGTAATTTTGATGTCGCCTCAATAGGTTTTGGGCCCTTGCCTGTCGCGGGCACTTGACCCACCCACGCGAGTGAGGTACCATTTTTATCGGGAGACCTGGGGGAACGCTGGGTGGGAGGAAATTTGTGGATCCACGCAGATTCCAGAACTTTCCACCACAGAAATGTGAGGAAAATGTGTTTTTTTGAACAAAATATTAGGTTTGCAAGGGATTCTGGGTAACAGAACTTGGTGAGAGCCAGCCAAGTCAGCCCATCCTGGATTCCCCTGGGTGTCTACTTTTCAAAAATGTATAGGTTTGCTAGGTTTCCCTAGGTGCCGGCAGAGCTAGGGTTCAAAATCTACAGCTAGGCACTTTGCAAAAAAAGGGTCCATTTTCACTGTGAAAATTCGGCGTGTCCATGTTGCGTTTTGGGTCGTTTCCTGTCGCGGGCACTAGGCCTACCCACACAAGTGAGGTACCATTTTTCTCAAAAGACTTTGCGGAATGCGGGCTGGGTGGAATTTTGTGGATCCACGCAGATTCCAGAACTTTCCACAACAGAAATACGAGGAAAATGTGGTTTTTTTGACAAAATGTTAGGTTTGCAAGGGTTTCTGGGTACCAGAACCTGGTGAGAGCCAGTCAAGTCACCCTATCCTGGATTACCCTGGGTGTCTACTTTTCAAAAATGTATAGGTTTGCTATGTTTCCCTAGGTGCCAGCAGAGCTAGGGTTCAATATCTACAGCTAGGCACTTTGCAAAAAAAGGGTCCGTTTTCACAGTGAAAATGTGGCGTGTCCACGTTGCATTTTGGGCCCTTTCCTGTCGCAGGCACTAGGCCTACCGACACAAGTGAGATACCATTTTTCTTGGAAGCCTTTGGGGAACGCGGGGTGGGTGGAATTTTGTGGATCCAGGCAGATTCCAGAACTTTCCACCACAGAAAAGTGAGGAAAATGTGTTTTTTTTTACAATTGTTTAGGTTTGCAAGGGATTCTGGGTAACAGAACCTGGTGGGAGCCAGTCAAGTCACCCCATCCTGGATTCCCCTGGGTGTCTAGTTTTCAAAAATGTATAGGTTTGCTAAGTTTCCCTAGGTGCCGGCAGAGCTAGTGATGTAGCTCAGATTTCATCTGGATTCAGGCATTGCTTTATTTTTGTGTTTCAGACAGACTGCATTTTAAAATGGCACTTTTGGTGCATGCAAAGTGAAAAACTTGAAATGAGGCCCGGTCAAATGCTTTTTAAAAGTGGCACTTTTGGTGCATGCAAAGTGAAAAACATGAAAGAGGCCTGCAAATGAAATCATGTAAAACCATGCTTAATTAATTAATCATGGATGTTTAATGTGTTTAGTTTAGATTTAACCTCACTATCGAATGTACATTTAATTTAGAGAATGTTTTTTTTTTTACTTTTAAAGTAGCACATAATTGTGCAGAATTAACATCTGTTTTTGCAGTGTAGAAAACTCGTGATTTCAGTTTCCTTTAGAAGGCTAACTGTGGCCTCTTTAGCTTTGCCCAGCTCCTTTTCATTGTAATCCACACTCCCTGTTCTGTCTCAAGAGACTTTGGCTTTGTTGCATATTTAGACAATGCATATTCAGTTCATAACATATCTTTCTTATAATGTGTATTAATTAATCAACCATGCACCAACACTACACGTGGGGCAAACGCATTTTGCATGAAAAGCTATTTAAAACATTAGAGCATGTTGCTATGAGTATGTATTAACTGTTTGCGCTTTGAAAATTTGCACTGGTACATGTTTATGCTATGTTGTACATTGCACATTTTGCATGTGGTGCATAAATGATAGAAAAGCTGCTTTAAACTAATAGCTTTTGCTAGGTAATAACTAATACAGGGTACTAGTATGGGGGAGGTAAACATAATGGGTTTTATTTCATAAATTAATATTCTTTTGTGTTTGTTTTATTTTAGTATATATTTTGGGCCCACAATAAAAATGGCTGCCTAGGAATCCAGCATGGCTGAGAATTGTTAGCAGGGTGCTGACTGAGAGACGCATGCACAGAAGATTGTGCCAGCTGCATGAACTGCCACGTGCCTCAAGTGAAGACACATGGGTCAAGGCCACAATGATCTGCACACTCCTGTCATCGTGTCAATGTAACAGTGTTTGCGGGAGAGTGTCATCCCTGCGTGCGATGTGAAAGCAAGGCGGAAATAGACTGATACATTTTTGACGCTTAGATGTTGCAGTATTGTATAATTATTGATGGTGATACATATGACTGTATTACACCTTAACGCTTCCTTTGTTAAAACCGGTATGGGTTGGATTTGCAATGAAAACAGGATGATGAGACCCCTATGTCACCTGTGCTAACCAATCACAGTGCGAGTTTCTACTGAAACTGCAACATTATTAGTGTAGTCAGCCAAGAATTAGAGTATAAAAAATGACCCCATAGGGGGCGTGTCAGTCTTAGAGGAGAGATGAGGTGGGAGCAGATCTGACCAGACATCATATGGGTTAGGTACATGAACGTCGCGGGTGCAGCCTGGGAGGAGATTGCGTCCGGGGAGAGACAGAGGGAGGTGGGGTTCTTGCTCATATTTTTTTTCAGAGAGTCCTTGCACATCATATTTTTCGCAAGGCAGACCATATTCCTCTGTGGTCTTGTGAAGGAGGGGCATTTTCAAGGAGCAGACTCTCTGTTAGACAATGGAGAGGGAGAGAGACAGATGAACGAACCAGCGAAGAGAAAGCAGCTGAGAGATCAGGACAGGTTTTTGTCTTATGCATTTATTTCTCTTTATGGGAGATTTTTGCTAATTATTAATTATTGATTAGCCTTGCAAAACTCACTCTTGAATTATATTTTTCCTAAAACTCTTTAAAGAGTTCTGACTGACATAGAATTAGGGGTTTTCCTCCTTTATGGAGTGCTTTGTATGCAACCTATAATATGTTCTGTATTAATTCTATTTTTCCTATTTTCCAATTCTGTAACCTGATTGATATTTGACTAATGAATAAAGGGTCAGAGAAACTTAACTTTTGACTAGAAAATAAAACCCTTTAAAAATACTCACAACTCTCTTTATTGGCTTAAATTTAATTGTATTTTTGATTTTTCATGTTTATGTAAAGTCTCCTGAAGGTGATAATACGGTGGCAAAGGTCCATCACCTTTTAAAGCGGTAAACTAGAGATAAATGATGTTTTGCATTGAGAAATTACAGTGAAATTACCGCTGGATCAGTTTCTGGTAGCAGAGTTAAGGTTAACACCATCACCAAAAGGAGCATAGTTTGGTTTAAAGCCTAAAATAGCGCTAGAAAAATAATTGCCCAAGTTAGATAAATGTCCAGATTCTCAAAAGAAAGTCCTGATTCCTGATTCCAATGCTCAGAACCTGAAGACTGGCAAAGCAGTACTGGAAGGTAATGCAAGAAGGCGATTGCTGGAGTGAAGTGAGTATCAATAGGGTTGTGAAATGTTGTTAATGTGCTAGAAGGTATGGTTTTTTTTTGAAGTGTTGAAAAATAGTAAAGGTTTTGACTGTTGGTGAAATTTTGCTCATTTTGACTTGATGGTTTTATTGATTAAATTGGTAATTTCATAGGACAGAATTATTGATTATTGATTATTGATTTATGTTTAACAAAAAGAGTTAGCGTCTTGTTTTATGTTGTCTGGAAAATTCCTGGGGAATGAATAGCGGGTGGCGATAGAAACCACACTGCAGTGAAGTTACTCGTCTGTTGGAATAACACTGAGAAGCTATGCAGGGCTGGCAGTGTTAAAGTAGGGACTATTTTCTGTGTAAAAGTGAGAGTGATTGATAGCAAAGAGTTCGCTGGTGAAACTTTGGTGTTATATCACCTAGAAAGGGTAACACTGAAGGAGTAGCAGGTTCTTCCAAGCATGAGTGACAGCAAAAGAGTTCGCTGGTGAAACTTTGGTCTTACATAACCTAGAAAGGGTAACACCGAAGGAGTAGCAGGTTCTTCCAAGCTTGAGTGAAGGGTAAGCGGAAGGGATTTACTCGCAGTGTTTGAAGAGTAAACAGAAGTTCTTACTTTGTGAAGAGTAAGCGGAATGCGTTACTCGCAGTGAAAAGAAATCTATCCTTTATTTAGTGGAACAGACAGAGTAGCGAATGTTTTTATGTTGTTACTAACAGAATTTTGATTAAGAAAAATATTGCAGTAAGATTTTGTTTGAGAGGGTCAGTAGTAGGAGTTAAACTGACTGAAATTGAAACTGACAGCATTGGAGAAAAGAAATTGCATTGAACTATTGCAGAAATGAAATTGTTTGAAGGTTTAAAGAAACTGTTGGGAGGTAAAGTGAAAAATTCGTTTTTAATTGGTGATGCTCCTGAAGGAACACCCGTGCATTTTATGTCTACCAATTTGGGACACAATTCATGTATGTGGGTTCACCAATGGTGCAAGATTACTGAAAAAGAGGGTCCTTTAAGGTTTCCAAAAGATGGTACTTTTGAATTGCAAATTATTGACAAATTAAGGGAAGTGTTATGTGAAATAAAGACACCATCTAGAGCTGCACAATTTGAGGCTTTAAGCTTTAAGCATGTGGGAAAAGGCAGCAAGAGACAAAGCAAGTGAGGATAAAAAGGTAAAGAACCAGATGCAGAAGAAGGAAATTAAAGATGACAAAAAGCTTCAAATAAATAATGATTCAAGGGATGAAATAATGGATGCATTGTTAACTGTCTACCACCTTATGTGGTCCCCATTGAAAATACTGATAATACTGTACCAGTAGGTACTACAGTGGCTACTGCTTCTGTTAAACAGAGAGAAACACAGATTGAGAGAACTGTGCAGACATTTCAGATTGACCCACTATCTGTTGATTCAGCACTGACAGTGATATCTCCAGGTGTTACTGCTTCAAATGTGACTGATTCAGTCCAAATATTACAAACTGCAGATGCACAGGCAGTGCCTAGACAAATTGTGACTGTCCCAATTAATATGGCCCCTACTCAAAAAGTTCAAAGAGCTGCAGAAGGAGTAATTAGGTCAGGGTTTATTTCAGAAACTCAGAATTCACAGATTATTGAACAGAAACTACCCCAGACAGTTCAAGCACTGAAAGGTGGGGGGAAAATGGTCTTTACAACATCTGCAGCCCAGGATAAAATGAATATATTTGAAGATGGGATTTTTCAAACCTGCTTTGAGGAAGCAGCAGAGAATAAAAAGATAGAGAGTATGGGGGAACAAATTAACCCAGACCCTGAAAAAGAGAAACAGCTTAGTTTTTTAAATTCAACATTTGAAAATGAAGAAATTAACAGTACCTGCTGTTTAAATCATGAAAATGTGAACCAGTGTCAGGAGAAAGAATTAATTTCCCTGAGTAAGGAAACAGCTACATGTGCAGTAACTACACATGATAGACTGACTGATTTGGCTCAAAAATATGAAATTGATGTTTCAGGAAGTTTTCCATTTCAGAAAAATGTCAGGGTACATATGAATAATGAAGCAAATGAGAAAATGTGTTCTTCAGGAATGCAATTGCACATTGCAGAAATAATAAAATATATTTTCAAATGCAATGGGTTTGAGAAATTAGGAGACAAGTGGGCAAGAAAACATGGGAAGAAAAAGAAACCACCAGACCTAGCAAGGAAACTGGATAAGAAAAAGAAACCACCAGACCTTGTTGAGGAAAATAATAAACAGGATGAGGGAGAAGCTTTTGCTTACTCATTGAGAGAAAAGGTGGGAGAAGTGCATGTTCATGTGCCACGGAACAAAAGTGAACTTGCAGCATTTCTGAACACATTCCCACAATTGAGGGACAAACTTATGCTGTGGTACCCACAAGTTGATGGATTTGTTGAAATTTTAAAGGAGTTATGTATTAATTTGGAAATGTTCTTTGACATTGCCATGCAGACTGAATTGTGGTTTGAATCTAAAGTTGTTGTGCAAAGGCCAGGTGAGGAGACAATGAAAAGGGTTTACATGAATGCACCATCATTTTCTGTTGTTATGGAGAAAACGTAGCAGTGATTACTTTCCTGAAGGGCAGAGTGCCAGCAAAGGATGTTAATTGGGTACAGATTAAAAGAACACAGGATGGAAGTAAAGGTGTTTTGGTTAGTGCAAATTCAGGTATGGATGTTGCACTGCTGGAAAAAGTGTCCTTTGCCATCTTTATAACAGATTTGAGCATTGGAAGAAGAAATATAAATTTAAACATGATGCACAAACACAGAGAGAAATGCAGGTGCAAAATGTGCCAGTTAAGAAAATGCAAATGTCAGTTCAGAAACAAGTACCAATGGCAGGTGTTTTTCAAGCCCAGATGCTCCCACAAAATATGGAAAATGCTAAAATTTATTTAAATAAGATATCCAGAGCAAATGTGAATTCTTTCCAGAAACAAAATCAGAACCCAATTCAACAGGTTGCTGTATTTGAAAATGAGAGTTTTAACCCTAACAATTCTGAATTTACCAAGTCCATTGTGAAAGCAGTAGAAGGTCCAGACTTAGCTGCTAGGCCTTTTCCCCTCCTGTGCTAAGCCTTTTTTTGGCTATTTGGGGTAGTGCGCGCTTAGGCCCCTGTAACTTTTTGACCACATAAGGTATCCATGCCAAATTTGCGTCCTTTTTTTCTAACATCATGGGGATTCTAAAGGTACCCAGGGTTTGTGGATTCCCCTGGAGGGGACCCAGAAATTAGTCAAAATACAGCTAAATTTTGGGTTTTTTGGGAAAAAGGCAAAAAAGGGCTACAGATATAAGCGTCTTGATTTTTCCCTGCAAATGGCATCAAAAAGGGGTTGTTGGGATGAAATCACCATCTTCCCAGCTTTCAGGGACAAGCAGACTTTTATCAGAAAACCAACTTTTTTACACAGTTTTGGCATTTTTCTGGGACATAGCCTATTTTTGCTATTTTTGTGCTTTCAACCTCCTTCCAGTTAATGGTAGAAATGGGTATGAAACCAATAATGGATCCTAGAAAGCCATACATTTATGAAAAGTAGACAAAATTCTGAATTCAGCAAGGGGTCATTTGTGTAGATCCTTAAAGTTTTCCTTATAGAAACTAACAGTTAAATAAAGGAAAAATTGAAAATTAGTTGAAAAAAACAGCCATTTGTGTCAACGTTTTCACCTGTAACTTCTTCTAATTATGACAGCTATTTGAAGGCAATATACCGTTATATCCGCTGGACCTTTCTGGTTGTGGGGATATATAGGACTTGTAGGTTCACCAAGAACCCGACGAACCCAGAGCCAATAATTGAGCAACATCTTGCAATGATTTTTTTTAAGTACCGGGTATATAGCAATTATTTTGGGAAAATGTATACATGGAAAAATTGTTATGAAAGACACCTATGTATTTCTGAAATGGGAACAAAATGTATATTTTAGAAACAGTAGATATTTGCACATTTCCGAAATTGGGAGTACCCATACTAGCATGAGAATTATAGGTCATTTTTCAAAATGACTTATTTTTTACACATTGTCTTTCATTTGGAAGGCAGAAATGCATCGAAAGTCAATAGGTAATAACAGTTGCTCTACAATTCTGTGTTACCCTAAGTCTCCCGATAAAAATGGTACCTCACTTGTGTGGGTAGCCCTTGTGCCCACAACAGGAAATGGCTCAAAATGCAACGTGGACGTACCACATTTTCACAATGAAAAATTACCCTTTTTTGCAAAGTGCCTAGGTGTAGTTTTTGAACCCTAGCTCTGCCGGCACCTAGGGAAACCTAGCAAACCTATACATTTTTGAAAACTAGACACCCAGGGGAATCCAGGATGGGGTGACTTGACTGCCTCCCACCAGGTTCTGTTACCCAGAATCCCTTGCAAACATAAACAATTGTCAAACAAATCACATTTTCCCCACATTTCTGTGGTGGAAAGTTCTGGAATCTGCGTGGATCCACAAATTTCTACCCACCCCGCGTTCCCCAAAGTCTAACGAGAAAAATGGTACCTCACTTGTGTGGGTCGGCCTAGTGCCTGCGACAGGAAACGGCGCAAAACGCAACGTGGTCACACCTCAATTTCGCAGTGAAAAATGACCCTTTTTGGCAAAGTGCCTAGCTGTAGTTTTTGAACCCTAGCTCTGCCGGCACCTAGGTAAACCTAGCAAACCTATACATTTTTGAAAACTAGACACCCAGGGGAATCCAGGATGGGGTGACTTGACTGCCTCCCACCAGGTTCTGTTACCCAGAATCCCTTGCAAACATAAAACATTGTCCAAAAAACCACATTTTCCCCACATTTCTGTGGTGGAAAGTTCTGGAATCTGCGTGGATCCACAAATTTCTACCCACCCCGCGTTCCCCAAAGTCTTACGAGAAAAATGGTACCTCACTTGTGTGGGTCGGCCTAGTGCCTGCGACAGGAAACGGCGCAAAACGCAACGTGGTAACACCTCAATTTCGCAGTGAAAAATGACCCTTTTTGGCAAAGTGCCTAGCTGTAGTTTTTGAACCCTACCTCTGCCGGCACCTAGGGAAACCTAGCAAACCTATACATTTTTGAAAACTAGACACCCAGGGGAATCCAGGATGGGGTGACTTGACTGCCTCCCACCAGGTTCTGTTACCCAGAATCCCTTGCAAACATAAAAAATTGTCAAAAAAACACATTTTCTCCACATTTCTGTGGTGGAAAGTTCTGGAATCTGCGTGGATCCACAAATTTCCACCCACCCCGCGTTCCCCAAAGTCTTACGAGAAAAATGGTACCTCACTTGTGTGGGTCGGCCTAGTGCCTGCGACAGGAAACGGCGCAAAACGCAACGCGGTCCCACCTCAATTTCGCAGTGAAAAATGACCCTTTTTTGGCAAAGTGCCTAGCTGTAGTTTTTGAACCCTACCTCTGCCGGCACCTAGGGAAACCTAGCAAACCTATACATTTTTGAAAACTAGACACCCAGGGGAATCCAGGATGGGGTGACTTGACTGCTTCCCACCAGGTTCTGTTACCCAGAATCCCTTGCAAACATAAAATATTTTTAAAAAAAACACATTTTCCCCACATTTCTGTGGTGGAAAGTTCTGGAATCTGCGTGGATCCACAAATTTCCACCCACCCCGCGTTCCCCAAAGTCTTACGAGAAAAATGGTACCTCACTTGTGTGGGTCGGCCTAGTGCCTGCGACAGGAAACGGCGCAAAACGCAACGCGGTCCCACCTCAATTTTGCAGTGAAAAATGACCCTTTTTTGGCAAAGTGCCTAGCTGTAGTTTTTGAACCCTACCTCTGCCGGCACCTAGGGAAACCTAGCAAACCTATACATTTTTGAAAACTAGACACCCAGGGGAATCCAGGATGGGGTGACTTGACTGCCTCCCACCAGGTTCTGTTACCCAGAATCCCTTGCAAACATAAAAAATTGTCCAAAAAACCCATTTTCCCCACATTTCTGTGGTGGAAAGTTCTGGAATCTGCGTGGATCCACAAATTTCCACCCACCCCGCGTCCCCAAAGTCTTACGAGAAAAATGGTACCTCACTTGTGTGGGTCGGCCTAGTGCCTGCGACAGGAAACTGCGCAAAACTCAACGTGGTCACACCTCAATTTCGCAGTGAAAAATGACCCTTTTTGGCAAAGTGCCTAGCTGTAGTTTTTGAACCCTACCTCTGCCGGCACCTAGGGAAACCTAGCAAACCTATACATTTTTGAAAACTAGACACCCAGGGGAATCCAGGATGGGGTGACTTGACTGCCTCCCACCAGGTTCTGTTACCCAGAATCCCTTGCAAACATAAAAAATTGTCAAAAAAACACATTTTCCCCACATTTCTGTGGTGGAAAGTTCTGGAATCTGCGTGGATCCACAAATTTCCACCCACCCCGCGTCCCCCAAAGTCTTACGAGAAAAATGGTACCTCACTTGTGTGGGTCGGCCTAGTGCCTGCGACAGGAAACGGCGCAAAACGCAACGCGGTCACACCTCAATTTCGCAGTGAAAAATGACCCTTTTTTGGCAAAGTGCCTAGCTGTAGTTTTTAAACCCTACCTCTGCCGGCACCTAGGGAAACCTAGCAAACCTATACATTTTTGAAAACTAGACACCCAGGGGAATCCAGGATGGGGTGACTTGACTGCCTCCCACCAGGTTCTGTTACCCAGAATCCCTTGCAAACATAAAAAATTGTCCAAAAAACACATTTTCCCCACATTTCTGTGGTGGAAAGTTCTGGAATCTGCGTGGATCCACAAATTTCCACCCACCCCGCGTCCCCCAAAGTCTTACGAGAAAAATGGTACCTCACTTGTGTGGGTCGGCCTAGTGCCTGCGACAGGAAACTGCGCAAAACTCAACGTGGTCACACCTCAATTTCGCAGTGAAAAATGACCCTTTTTTGGCAAAGTGCCTAGATGTAGTTTTTGAACCCTACCTCTGCCGGCACCTAGGAAAACCTAGCAAACCTATAAATTTTTGAAAACTAGACACCCAGGGGAATCCAGGATGGGGTGACTTGACTGCCTCCCACCAGGTTCTGTTACCCAGAATCCCTTGCAAACATAAAAAATTGTCCAAAAAAACACATTTTCCCCACATTTCTGTGGTGGAAAGTTCTGGAATCTGCGTGGATCCACAAATTTCCACCCACCCCGCGTCCCCCAAAGTCTTACGAGAAAAATGGTACCTCACTTGTGTGGGTCGGCCTAGTGCCTGCGACAGGAAACGGCGCAAAACGCAACGCGGTCACACTTCAATTTCGCAGTGAAAAATGACCCTTTTTTGGCAAAGTGCCTAGCTGTAGTTTTTGAACCCTACCTCTGCCGGCACCTAGGAAAACCTAGCAAACCTATACATTTTTGAAAACTAGACACCCAGGGGAATCCAGGATGGGGTGACTTGACTGCCTCCCACCAAGTTCTGTTACCCAGAATCCCTTGCAAACATAAAACATTGTCAAAAAAACCACATTTTCCCCACATTTCTGTGGTGGAAAGTTCTGGAATCTGCGTGGATCCACAAATTTCCACCCACCCCGCGTCCCCCAAAGTCTATCGAGAAAAATGGTACCTCACTTGTGTGGGTCGGCCTAGTGCCTGCGACAGGAAACGGCGCAAAACGCAACGTGGTCACACCTCAATTTCGCAGTGAAAAATGACCCTTTTTTGGCAAAGTGCCTAGCTGTAGTTTTTGAACCCTACCTCTGCCGGCACCTAGGGAAACCTAGCAAACCTATACATTTTTGAAAACTAGACACCCAGGGGAATCCAGGATGGGGTGACTTGACTGCCTCCCACCAGGTTCTGTTACCCAGAATCCCTTGCAAACATAAAAAATTGTCAAAAAAACACATTTTCCCCACATTTCTGTGGTGGAAAGTTCTGGAATCTGCGTGGATCCACAAATTTCCACCCACCCCGCGTTCCCCAAAGTCTAACGAGAAAAATGGTACCTCACTTGTGTGGGTCGGCCTAGTGCCTGCGACAGGAAACGGCGCAAACGCAACGTGGTCACACCTCAATTTTGCAGTGAAAAATGACCCTTTTTGGCAAAATGCCTAGCTGTAGTTTGTGAACCCTAGCTCTGCCGGCACCTAGGAAACCTACCAAACACACACATTTCTGAAAAGTAGACACCCAGGGGCTTCCAGGGAGGTATGGCTTGCGTGGATCCCCCAACGTTTCCTTACCCAGAATCCCCTGCAAACCTCACTTTTAGCTGAAAAAATCACTTTTTTCACACATTTTTGTGTGGAAAGTGTGGCATCACTGGCCTCACACAAATTTCCTACCACCCAGCGTTCCCCCAGGTCTCCCGATAAAAATGGTGCCTCACTTGTGTGGGAGGCCCAAGTACCCGCGACAGGCAAGGGCCCACAACGTAGTGAGGCGACCTCAAAATTGCCTATGTCAAAATCACCTGGTTTTGCAAGTGGGGTCACCTGGGTTTTGGCCCCGTGCTCGGCGGCCATCTAGGGAAACCTACCAAACCCACACATTTCTGAAAAGTAGACACCCGGGGCTTCCAGGAGGTATGGCTTGCGTGGATCCCCCAACGTTTCCTTACCCAGAATCCCTTGCAAACCTCAATTTTAGCTGAAAAATCACTTTTTCACACATTTGTGTGTGGGAAAGTGTGGCATCACTGGCCTCACACAAATTTCCTACCACCCAGCGTTCCCCAGGTCTCCCGATAAAAATGGTGCCTCACTTGTGTGGGAGGCCCAAGTACCCGCGACAGGCAAGGGCCCACAACGTAGTGAGGCGACCTCAAAATTGCCTATCTCAAAACCACCTGGTTTTGCAAGAGGGTCACCTGGGTTTTGGCCCGTGCTCGGCGGCCATCTAGGGAAACCTACCAAACCCACACATTTCTGAAAAGTAGACACCCGGGGGCTTCCAGGGAGGTATGGCTTGCGTGGATCCCCCAACGTTTCCTTACCCAGAATCCCCTGCAAACCTCACTTTTAGCTGAAAAAATCACTTTTTTCACACATTTTTGTGTGGGAAAGTGTGGCATCACTGGCCTCACACAAATTTCCTACCACCCAGCGTTCCCCCAGGTCTCCCGATAAAAATGGTGCCTCACTTGTGTGGGAGGCCCAAGTACCCGCGACAGGCAAGGGCCCACAACGTAGTGAGGCGACCTCAAAATTGCCTATGTCAAAACCACCTGGTTTTGCAAGTGGAGTCACCTGGGTTTTGGCCCCGTGCTCGGCGGCCATCTAGGAAACCTACCAAACCCACACATTTCTGAAAAGTAGACACCCGGGGCTTCCAGGGAGGTATGGCTTGCGTGGATCCCCCAACGTTTCCTTACCCAGAATCCCTGCAAACCTCACTTTTAGCTGAAAAAATCACTTTTTCACACATTTTTGTGTGGGAAAGTGTGGCATCACTGGCCTCACACAAATTTCCTACCACCCAGCGTTCCCCCAGGTCTCCCGATAAAAATGGTGCCTCACTTGTGTGGGAGGCCCAAGTACCCGCGACAGGCAAGGGCCCACAACGTATTGAGGCGACCTCAAAATGGCCTTTCACAAAACCACCTGGTTTTGCAAGGAGTCACCTGGGTTTTGGCCCCGTGCTCGGCGGCCATCTAGGGAAACCTACCAAACCCACACATTTCTGAAAAGTAGACACCCGGGGGCTTCCAGGGAGGTATGGCTTGCGTGGATCCCCCAACGTTTCCTTACCCAGAATCCCCTGCAAACCTCACTTTTAGCTGAAAAAATCACTTTTTTCACACATTTTTGTGTGGGAAAGTGTGGCATCACTGGCCTCACACAAATTTCCTACCACCCAGCGTTCCCCCAGGTCTCCCTATAAAAATGGTGCCTCACTTGTGTGGGAGGCCCAAGTACCAGCGACAGGCAAGGGCCCACAACGTATTGAGGCGACCTCAAAATGGCCTTTCACAAAACCACCTGGTTTTGCAAGGAGTCACCTGGGTTTTTGGCCCGTGCTCGGCGGCCATCTAGGAAACCTACCAAACCCACACATTTCTGAAAAGTAGACACCGGGGGCTTCCAGGAGGTATGGCTTGCGTGGATCCCCCAACGTTTCCTTACCAGAATCCCCTGCAAACCTCACTTTTAGCTGAAAAAATCACTTTTTCACACATTTTTGTGTGGGAAAGTGTGGCATCACTGGCCTCACACAAATTTCCTACCACCCAGCGTTCCCCCAGGTCTCCCGATAAAAATGGTGCCTCACTTGTGTGGGAGGCCCAAGTACCAGCGACAGGCAAGGACACAAAACGTTTTGAGGCAACATCAATATTGCCTATCAAAAAATGTTTTGGGCCCTTGCCTGTCGCGGGTACTTGGGCTTCCCACACAAGTGAGGCACCATTTTTATCGGGAGACCTGGGAACGCTGGGTGGTAGGAAATTTGTGTGAGGCCAGTGATGCCACACTTTCCCACACAAAAATGTGTGAAAAAGTGATTTTTTCAGCTAAAAGTGAGGTTTGCAGGGGATTCTGGGTAAGCAAACGTTGGGGGATCCACGCAAGCCATACCTCCCTGGAAGCCCCGGGTGTCTACTTTTCAGAAATGTGTGGGTTTGGTAGGTTTCCTAGATGGCCGCCGAGCACGGGCCAAAACCCAGGTGACCCCTTGCAAAACCAGGTGGTTTTGTGAAGGCCATTTTGAGGTCGCCTCAATACGTTGTGGGCCCTTGCCTGTCGCGGGTACTTGGGCCTCCCACACAAGTGAGGCACCATTTTTATCGGGAGACCTGGGGGAACGCTGGGTGGTAGGAAATTTGTGTGAGGCCAGTGATGCCACACTTTCCCACACAAAATGTGTGAAAAAGTGATTTTTTCAGCTAAAAGTGAGGTTTGCAGGGATTCTGGGTAAGAAACGTTGGGGGATCCACGCAAGCCATACCTCCCTGGAAGCCCCCGGGTGTCTACTTTTCAGAAATGTGTGGGTTTGGTAGGTTTCCTAGATGGCCGCCGAGCACGGGCCAAAACCCAGGTGACCCCTTGCAAAACCAGGTGGTTTTGTGAAAGGCCATTTTGAGGTCGCCTGAATACGTTGTGGGCCCTTGCCTGTCGCAGGTACTTGGGCCTCCCACACAAGTGAGGCACCATTTTTATCGGGAGTCCTGGGGAACGCTGGGTGGTAGGAAATTTGTGTGAGGCCAGTGATGCCACACTTTCCCACACAAAAATGTGTGAAAAAAGTGATTTTTTCAGCTAAAAGTGAGTTTTGCAGGGGATTCTGGGTAAGGAAACGCTGGGGGATCCACGCAAGCCATACCTCCCTGGAATCCCCCGGGTGTCTACTTTTCAGAAATGTGTGGGTTTGGTAGGTTTCCCTAGATGGCCGCCGAGCACGGGGCCAAAACCCAGGTGACCCCCTTGCAAAACCAGGTGGTTTTGTGAAAGGCCATTTTGAGGTCGCCTCAATACGTTGTGGGCCCTTGCCTGTCGCGAGTACTTGGGCCTCCCACACAAGTGAGGCACCATTTTTATCGGGAGACCTGGGGGAACGCTGGGTGGTAGGAAATTTGTGTGAGGCCAGTGATGCCACACTTTCCCACACAAAAATGTGTGAAAAAGTGATTTTTTCAGCTAAAAGTGAGGTTTGCAGGGGATTCTGGGTAAGGAAACGTTGGGGGATCCACGCAAGCCATACCTCCCTGGAAGCCCCGGGTGTCTACTTTTCAGAAATGTGTGGGTTTGGTAGGTTTCCTAGATGGCCGCCGAGCACGGGGCCAAAACCCAGGTGACCCCCTTGCAAAACCAGGTGGTTTTGTGAAAGGCCATTTTGAGGTCGCCTCAATACGTTGTGGGCCCTTGCCTGTCGCGGGTACTTGGGCCTCCCACACAAGTGAGGCACCATTTTTATCGGGAGACCTGGGGAACGCTGGGTGGTAGGAAATTTGTGTGAGGCCAGTGATGCCACACTTTCCCACACAAAAATGTGTGAAAAAGTGATTTTTTCAGCTAAAAGTGAGGTTTGCAGGGGATTCTGGGTAAGGAAACGTTGGGGGATCCACGCAAGCCATACCTCCCTGGAAGCCCCCGGGTGTCTACTTTTCAGAAATGTGTGGGTTTGGTAGGTTTCCCTATGTGGCCGCCGAGCCCCGGGCCAAAAACCCAGGTGACCCCTTGCAAAACCAGGTCATAATGAGATAATGTGTTGTTTATTTCTGCAGCGTGAAAATGTTGGCACAATATTGCAAGGAAAATGTGACAGACATTTTGAGGTTTGCAGGACATTGTGGGTACCATAACTTGTTGGGATCCACAAGAGAGATATCACCATGTACTCCCATGGGTGTTTCGTTTACGACAATATCTACAGTTGGTAGGTTATTCTTAGACGGAATGTACACCTTGGCAGACAGACTAAAAAGACAAAGATTACTGCACAGCCATCTATTCCTCAAGCACACACACATACTGGTTGGATTTGGCACGAGGGTGAGTGATGGTTCAGTATATACAATTGTATTAACAAGTGATTTCACAAAAATGAAATGCACTGTTAATAATTGAAAGGACGAGAAACTGAACCATTGACTCACAGCTCGTGAGCTGTAAAGCCACGACAAGGCACCAACCTCTTTACAGGCCATTCATACACCTTTCATACGTGTGACAAATACAAAACCATTCACACCACCAGCCGCGGGCCCATCACATTACAACACTCACACCAGCAGACAGCGCCATTCAAGGGCCCATCACTTTCACACGCCCACATTCCTAACACAGCAACCACACAACCTGATGGATTGCGTGGAGTGTCGCTCGGCTAGCAGTGTGTGTAGTGACCAGCAGCAAGTCACTACTCACACACTGCCAGCCGAGCGCCACTCCACGCACACCGCCAGCCAAGCACCAGCCTACACACACCACCATCACATTTAGGATTTTTTTATACAAAAAGAAAACACAAACAAATTGCAAATAGATACAAATCTACTAACACAAAATCAGAAACATTGCACTAATGCCAACCTTGAAACAGAACAACAATTCTTAAACATTACAGACCAGGCAGTTCACTTTACCACTCATGGTTGCTCCCAATAATTCTTTTGCTTGTGGTACGCTCTATAACAAGCAGGCACACACAGCCCAGGGTTAGAAGGACACTCAGGGCAGTACATACGAGTCTCCTTCCGCGTACCTCTTCGCCAACAGACTCTACATCTCCTAGTGGGAAAGTCTTTTGAGGATGTAGGAGGAATGTGATCAGGAAAGTGGCGATCTTTCAATTGAGCCACATCCTCCACCACTCCAACTCTAGGAACACTTGCCTGTTCCACAACAACAAGGCTGCCTATGACAGACTCCTGAAACTGAACAAAAGTCAACTTTGACGCAGGAGAACACTCCTTGAACACAACAAAAGCATTGAAAGTTGCTAAATTGAAGAGATGGATGGCCAACTTCTTATACCAAATGTAAGACTTACGAATAGCAGTGTAAGGTTCCAACCTCTGATCTACTCTATCAACACCACCCATGTGCTTATTGTAGTCTAAAATGCACACAGGTTTGCGCACTTCAGCAATCTGACCCCAAACAGCCACAGGTGAAGTACTCTCATCATGGATGGTAGTCAGCATGTACACATCCCTCCTGTCCACAAATTTCACAGCTAGCAGTTCCTCACTACGCAAGGCACTGCACTGTCCCCTCTGAAGTTTTTTGCAAACAAGCTCTTTTGGATAACCTTTACGGTTAGAGCGGATTGTGCCACAAGCAAAAGTGTCCACTTTGAACAATTCCTTAAACAATTGCACAGCAGTGTAGAAGTTATCAAGGTACAAATGGTGGCCTCTGTTAAACAGTCCTCTAGCAAGTTCCCACACAATTTTCTCTGAAACTCCTACTAAAGTGGACGGACAACCAGGGGGTCAATAGTGGAATCCCTACCAGTGTACACACGCAAATTAAAAACATATCCTGTCCTACTCTCAGACAACATATACAGCTTAATTCCATAGCGTGCCCTCTTGCTAGGAATGTACTGCCTAAAAACCAAACGGCCCTTGAACAGCACCAAAGACTCATCAATAGATATTTCTTTCCCTGGAGTATAGATCTCTGAAAATCGATCTACAAAGTGATCAAGAACAGGCCGAATCTTAAAAGACGGTCACATTCAGGGTGATCTCGTGGCAACGCCAAACCATTATCAACAAAATGCAGCATCCGAAGCAAAAGTAAATACCGATCACGAGTCATAACTGCAGGAAATATGGCCGTTGCCATCAAGGGACTGGTAGACCAATATGAACTCATGGACGGCTTCCTTATCAAACCCATCAAAAAAGTCAAACCCAAAAACTTCTTCATCTCTTCCAGATTTGTGGGACTCCACCGGGTAGCTCTAGAATGGGGCCTAAGTCTGGCACTGTTGTCCCTCAAAAACTGTTCAGCATACAAATTAGTCTGCTCAACAATCTCACCCAAAAATACATCATCCATAAACAACTGAAAATACTGTATAGGCAAATAATGTTCACAATCCACTCTACACCCTGCATAACCACTAAAGGCAGGCAACACCGGCTGCACCATGTTTGGATCAACCCAGAGTCCAGCACTTCCAGTAGGAAGCCTAGCAGCCCCAGGCTGCAATCCAGATGCCTCTTGCACCATCGGCACAGTAGTATCCTCCTCTAAATCAGGCACTTCATCTGCACTGAGAGTACCTTCATCATCCGATGATTCCATGTGGAGAGAAAACTCACTGCCTGAATCTTCCCCTCCCTCCTCTCCCTCAGACGCACTGTCAGTCTCATAATCCTGCTCAGAGGAAGATTCAAGAAGCAAACCAACCACCTGCTGAGCAGTAATTCTACGGCTAGCCATAATGCTTACTAATAAAGGTTACTTGTCAAACAAGTCAACAACAACAACAAACCCTTTGTAAAAAAAAGAAATAAACAAAATGTAGCTTTATCACAAAGACCTATATACTCCAACACTATACCACTCACGTGACAGAAGCAGCTAGACTCACCACCACCTACTCTGCACAGACACAGTAAGGATCAACAATATCCCACTAAAAAGAAGAAGAAAAAAATTACACATAAGACAATGCAAAACATCGCAAAGAATTTCATGCTCTGAACACTAACAAATATGCTGCCATTATGGCACCACTTACAAAAAATTCATTCATGCATGACAATAATACTCATTTGGAGTACACACAACAAAAATATTTTTCTTACCAAATAAATGCAATTACGCAAAACTGCAGAACCACAACTGCCGAAACCGCAAACAGGAATCAAAAGCTTTACACTAGAATAAAAAGGAGGAAAAAAAACATTACAATCACATATGCAAATAATGCACCAGTCCACACACAATCCACCAGCCAAGCTAAGGGGTAGGTGGGCCTAACAGTATAAATAAAATATTCACACCCGTAAAAGGGAGCAACACTTGCCCTTTTGGCCACTCCCCAACACAAAAATTTAAAAAAACCCTGGTGCCTAGTGGGCATTCCTGCTGCACGATCACATGATCGTGCAGCAGGAATGCACAAAAGAGCATCGGGGGAAAGGAAAACCCTTTCCTTTCCCTCGATGCCTCTTTTGATACAAACCCCCCTCCCCGAGCCAAACCTCACCTGATTTCCCCGACGCGCTGGAAGCAAATGGCTTCCAGCGCGTCGGGAAGAAAGGAAACCCTCAATGATGTCAGCGCGCTGGCGTCATTGATGGGGCGAGGGAGGCAGGGAAGCCCTTCCCCTGCCTCCCCCAAAAAAACCTAACGATCAGATTCTCACGGGGAGCGCCAGCGCTTCCCCGTGGGTGGTCTTATGACGAGCTGGACTCGTCACGAGCACTGTGTGCCATGACGAGTCCAGCTCGTCATAAGCACCGAAGGGGATAAAGGGTCAGAGCAGGATCTCAGCGGCAGACGAGGAGAAGGAACCTCCTGGTCACAGGAACTACACGAGCATTGCGCTCGAGAAATTCAAGGATGCAAAGACCTCCATCAAGGATTACAGCTAACTTTTCAGGGTGTAAATGGAGAGAAGGCACATCTGCCCTGCATATTTATCCACGAAGATGCCACCGTTTTGTGCAATACCTCTACTCAACTGGAGTACTTTCTACTGGCTAATCAGTAAGTGCTACCTCGTTGGGTAAATGTATAGTGCCTTTCCTACACTACAGCTGCGTAAAAGACCAGAAGAATTGTCTCCAGTGACCTGTGTGTCTGTAACTTTGCCACCGCGCCGAAAGCGCCGGGGTCCTTTGAGTAAGCTGTCCATCATAGTGGGGAAAGGGCGGGCATACGTTGCATACCGCTAGTGTATGTGTGGCGGGGCCAAACGAGCGGGGCTTCTAGGCCCGTTCACATGCCTCTTGTTTATAAAGGGTCAGAGCAGGATCTCAGCGGCAGACGAGGAGAAGGAACCTCCTGGTCACAGGAACTACACAAGCATTGCGCTCGAGAAATTCAAGGATGCAAAGACCTCCATCAAGGATTACAGCTAACTTTTCAGGGTGTAAATGGAGAGAAGGCACATCTCCACGCTCACGAATTCTACACGAGAATTGCGCTCGAGAAAATGAAGGATGCAAAGACCTCCATCAAGGATTACAGCTAACTTGTCAGGGTGTAAATGGAGAGAAGGCACATCTGCCCTGCATATTTATCCACGAAGATGCCACCGTTTTGTGCAATACCTCTACTCAACTGGAGTGCTTTCTACTGGCTAATCAGTAAGTGCTACCTCGTTGGGTAAATGTATAGTGCCTTTCCTACACTACAGCTGCGTAAAGGACCAGAAGAATTGTCTCCAGTGACCTGTGTGTCTGTAACTTTGCCACCGCGCCGAAAGCGCCGGGGTCCTTTGAGTAAGCTGTCCATCATAGTGGGGAAAGGGCGGGCATACGTTGCATACCGCTAGTGTATGTGTGGCGGGGCCAAACGAGCGGGGCTTCTAGGCCCGTTCACATGCCTCTTGTTTATAAAGGGTCAGAGCAGGATCTCAGCGGCAGACGAGGAGAAGGAACCTCATGGTCACAGGAACTACACGAGCATTGCGCTCGACAAATTCAAGGATGCAAAGACCTCCATCAAGGATTACAGCTAACTTTTCAGGGTGTAAATGGAGAGAAGGCACATCTCCACGCTCACGAATTCTACACGAGAATTGCGCTCGAGAAAATGAAGGATGCAAAGACCTCCATCAAGGATTACAGCTAACTTGTCAGGGTGTAAATGGAGAGAAGGCACATCTGCCCTGCATATTTATCCACGAAGATGCCACCGTTTTGTGCAATACCTCTACTCAACTGGAGTACTTTCTACTGGCTAATCAGTAAGTGCTACCTCGTTGGGTAAATGTATAGTGCCTTTCCTACACTACAGCTGCGTAAAGGACCAGAAGAATTGTCTCCAGTGACCTGTGTGTCTGTAACTTTGCCACCGCGCCGAAAGCGCCGGGGTCCTTTGAGTAAGCTGTCCATCATAGTGGGGAAAGGGCGGGCATACGTTGCATACCGCTAGTGTATGTGTGGCGGGGCTTCTAGGCCCGTTCACATGCCTCTTGTTTATAAAGGGTCAGAGCAGGATCTCAGCGGCAGACGAGGAGAAGGAACCTCATGGTCACAGGAACTACACGAGCATTGCGCTCGACAAATTCAAGGATGCAAAGACCTCCATCAAGGATTACAGCTAACTTTTCAGGGTGTAAATGGAGAGAAGGCACATCTCCACGCTCACGAATTCTACACGAGAATTGTGCTCGAGAAAATGAAGGATGCAAATACCTCCATCAAGGATTACAGCTAACTTGTCAGGGTGTAAATGGAGAGAAGGCACATCTGCCCTGCATATTTATCCACGAAGATGCCACCGTTTTGTGCAATACCTCTACTCAACTGGAGTACTTTCTACTGGCTAATCAGTAAGTGCTACCTCGTTGGGTAAATGTATAGTGCCTCTCCTACACTACAGCTGCGTAAAGGACCAGAAGAATTGTCTCCAGTGACCTGTGTGTCTGTAACTTTGCCACCGCGCCGAAAGCGCCGGGGTCCTTTGAGTAAGCTGTCCATCATAGTGGGGAAAGGGCGGGCATACGTTGCATACCGCTAGTGTATGTGTGGCGGGGCTTCTAGGCCCGTTCACATGCCTCTTGTTTATAAAGGGTCAGAGCAGGATCTCAGCGGCAGACGAGGAGAAGGAACCTCATGGTCACAGGAACTACACGAGCATTGCGCTCGACAAATTCAAGGATGCAAAGACCTCCATCAAGGATTACAGCTAACTTTTCAGGGTGTAAATGGAGAGAAGGCACATCTCCACGCTCACGAATTCTACACGAGAATTGCGCTCGAGAAAATGAAGGATGCAAAGACCTCCATCAAGGATTACAGCTAACTTGTCAGGGTGTAAATGGAGAGAAGGCACATCTGCCCTGCATATTTATCCACGAAGATGCCACCGTTTTGTGCAATACCTCTACTCAACTGGAGTACTTTCTACTGGCTAATCAGTAAGTGCTACCTCGTTGGGTAAATGTATAATGCCTTTCCTACACTACAGCTGCGTAAAGGACCAGAAGAATTGTCTCCAGTGACCTGTGTGTCTGTAACTTTGCCACCGCGCCGAAAGCGCCGGGGTCCTTTGAGTAAGCTGTCCATCATAGTAGGGAAAGGGCGGGCATACGTTGCATACCGCTAGTGTATGTGTGGCGGGGCCAAACGAGCGGGGCTTCTAGGCCCGTTCACATGCCTCTTGTTTATAAAGGGTCAGAGCAGGATCGCAGCGGCAGACGAGGAGAAGGAACCTCCTGGTCACAGGAACTACACGAGCATTGCGCTCGAGAAATTCAAGGATGCAAAGACCTCCATCAAGTATTACAGCTAACTTTTCAGGGTGTAAATGGAGAGAAGGCACATCTCCACGCTCACAATGGCGCCCTCGTGGGCATTCCTGCTGCACGATCACATGATCGTGCAGCAGGAATGCACAAAAGAGGCATCGGGGGAAAGGAAAACCCTTTCCTTTCCCTCGATGTCTCTTTTAGAATCAAACCCCCCCTCCCCGAGCCAAAACTCACCTTATTTCCCGACGCGCTGGAAGCAAATGGCTTCCAGCGCGTCGGGAAGAAAGGGAAACCCTCAATGATGTCAGCGCGCCTCGCGCGCTGGCGTCATTGATGGGGGCGGGGGCGGGGGAGGCAGGGGAAGTCCTTCCCCTGCCTTCCCCCAAAAAACCCGACGATCGGATTCCCACGGGGAGCGCCAGCGCTTCCCCGTGGGTGGTCTTATGACGAGCTGGACTCGTCATGAGCACACGAGCACTGTGTGCCATGACGAGTCCAGCTCGTCATAAGCATGGAAGGGGTTAAACAAAGAAATTACAAACCTAGTTTTAGAAAGGGTTGCAGCAAAATCAGGCCCATTTGATAAAAATTGGCAAGTTGTTGTTTGTGACTCAGGCCTGGCAGGAAAACAATTGTTTTGCAAATTAAACAGCACAGATTACTGTACACCAGATGATGTTAATTTTCAGATTCCTGATGAGGATGTACATTTTAAAATGGCCCAACAAGAGACAGCTGTAGCATTGTTTTCAGAAATGACAGTTGAAAAATTACCTTCGGATTTGAAAGAAATAATAAACACAGAAATAAGGGAGTTCACAGAGAAGGATGTCAGATTAATAAAATGTGCAGAACATGTCTTATTCAAATTAGAATCAGGTGACATGTATTCAAGAACACCATCAGTTGCAGAACTTTTACCCATAATTGGAGATAAACTGAGTAAAGGATTTTTGATGGAATTGATTGGAAGTTTATGTCACTTTCTGATCACAGGTTCACAGAAACTAAATGAAGAACAGATTAGTGCAGGAGATTAATAGCATAACTTTTCTATGTTGTCCTATGGTACCGAATCCAGCCAACACATTTTTCACATTCCATGTGCTGAAGAATGGCTTACTGTTATTGATTTTTGTCAAGTTCATGTCACAGTGCCATTGCATGAAGATAGTCAGGAGTATTGTCAAAAAGAAAATGAATGTCTGGGATACATAATTGGAAAGGGAGGTAGAAAGGTGTCACCAGAGAGAGTGGAAATAATTCACCAGATGAATCCACCTCAAATTCAGAAAGAAGTCAGGAAGTTTTTGGGAATGGTTAGCTGCTGTAGAGAGTGGTTACTAAACTTTTCCCTAGTGGCTAAGCCTTTACTGAGGCTGACACACAAGGATGTGTCTGATCCGCTTCCATTGGACGACAATTGCACAAGAGCATTCCTAGAGTTGAAAGAGAAAAAGTGTCACGCCCCGGCACTAGGAATGCAAGTTTATTTAAAAGAAAATACACCAATTTGCAGTGAGAGGGAGGGCTGCGCTCTCTCAGTGCCTGTGCAAAAACATGAATGTGTTCAAAGGTCTGTGATGTATTTCCCAATGACCTTTGACCCTAACGTCACAGAAATGCCAGCAAATCAAATGGTTTGTGACGAAACTGAATATGAGTGTCTAGATATCATGAATATATGCATGAAGCCAAGGTTAGACTTTAATGATGAACGTCTGATTCAGCCCAACAATGTCCATTTTGTAGATGGCCCATATTTGAAAGGTAACAATGACACATTAAAAGCAGCACATGCTGTGCTCCTTATACATTATGTTGTCAAAGCTTCATGGCTTTCAGTAGTTACCTCAGCCCAAAATTCGAAATTAATTGCCCTTACCGTAACATGCAATATATCTGCTCAAATGGGAGTCACTGTTGTCATGGGAGAGAGAAATGCTAATTCAGTTGCACAAAATTGTGTTCTGTTAGCATATACATTCAATGGAATCTTCACAGGTGAATTAATAGAGGCTCAAGAAAATGTTTCAAAACCAGAACAACAAGGTTGTATCAGGACAAATTTTGAGAAAAATTACAACTGCATAGTAGCAAATGTGTTATTGCAAAAACTGATGCCCAGGTATAGATTGCCAGTTTCTCTGAAATCAGATCATAATGAGGTCTCAAAGATGATGAGTGCAGAACCACATATTTGAAAATGATTTGAATTGTAACTATCTGCCTGAAGTTCCAAGTATAATAAAGCAACACAAAGACAGTACAGAGTCTCATTTTGCAAAAGACTGTTTCAGCATCACTGAAGTGGCTTGAATATGTACATGCAAATGCACTTGTGAAAAACACAAATGAAAAGACTACCCATTGCCGTGAAGGTCTGGCTGATGTGGATCATGCAGTTTCTTACCAGATTGCAGCTGCTACACAAGATCTGCATAATGGATGGTGCCAAAACTTTGATCTGAGAGATGCTGTGAAATGGAAAGGCCTGTTCCAAATGATCCTGGCAAAGACTGTTGTGAAATGTGGTGGCCTTCCAAATAGGGTGCATGCCTCTCACACACGTATGGTCCTGTGTCCCCCTGATAAAACAGCTCCTCTTCAAGAAAAGATGCCAGCAGTGGTCATAAGCCCACAGAAGAGGGTCAGTCAAGCTGTAAGGGAACACACAGAGCGTGAAGCAGCACTAGAGAAAACTGAAGTTGCACTGGAAAAGCAAAAAGTGGAAACTGACACAGATGAAAGCGGTGTCAAAGGGGTGAATGAGTCAGGTGCAGCCTCTGAAGAAGAAATTTGTGCTGTGGGCCTACGAGTGGAGGTAGGAAAAAGCTGGATGAAAGGGTATCCAAAATGTCTACAGTGGTCCCTTGAAAAATCATTTGCGCCCATAGCTGAAACATCTGAATCTGATCAAAGTGAAAATAAAAGTGAAAGGCTTGGATTGAAAAAGTGCAAAGAATTGATGGTGCTCTGTCAGAGTTTCACACCACCTGAGTGGTCAAAATGCATGGAAAAAGTACAGAATGCCACTTTGAATGAACTGTATGAGCCACCCTGATGGCAAGCTGGTGACAAACAGAAAAAGAAATGCTGAAACAAATAACAGAATTGTCAAGAGCTGAAGAGAAAAGAATCTTTGAATGATGAAAGAAAAAGAAGAAAAGAAGAAAAGAGAACTGTTCTGTTGAATTTTGCTTTTATTATTTTAGTTACTTATTTTAGAGAAGACTAACAGTTCCAGAAAGCTACTTACAGAACTCTGCACTAAACATTTGAGCTTGGCTATATATGATCTGATTACAGACAAAACGTGTGTTGCCTTAGAAATAGAGGTAAAATTGTTATATGCTCAGCTTTTGCAATAAAAATGTCACCTGTGAAATTAAATAAGTGTGATAAAGAACAAATCAATGGAGGTATCATGATTTGACTTTATCAAAGGGAGGATTGATGTAGCTCAGATTTCATCTGGATTCAGGCATTGCTTTATTTTTGTGTTTCAGACAGACTGCATTTTAAAATGGCACTTTTGGTGCATGCAAAGTGAAAAACATGAAATGAGGCTGGTCAAATGCTTTTTAAAAGTGAAACTTTTGGTGCATGCAAAGTGAAAAACATGAAAGAGGCCTGCAAATGAAATCATGTAAAACCATGCTTAATTAATTAATCATGGATGTTTAATGTGTTTAGTTTAGATTTAACCTCACTATCGAATGTACATTTAATTTAGAGAATGTTTTTTTTTAACTTTTAAAGTAGCACATAATTGTGCAGAATTAACATCTGTTTTTGCAGTGTAGAAAACTCGTGATTTCAGTTTCCTTTAGAAGGCTAACTGTGGCCTCTTTAGCTTTGCCCAGCTCCTTTTCATTGTAATCCACACTCCCTGTTCTGTCTCAAGAGACTTTGGCTTTGTTGCATATTTAGACAATGCATATTCAGTTCATAACATATCTTTCTTATAATGTGTATTAATTAATCAACCATGCACCAACACTACACGTGGGGCAAACGCATTTTTGCATGAAAAGCTATTTAAAACATTAGAGCATGTTGCTATGAGTATGTATTAACTGTTTGCGCTTTGAAAATTTGCACTGGTACATGTTTATGCTATGTTGTACATTGCACATTTTGCATGTGGTGCATAAATGATAGAAAAGCTGCTTTAAACTAATAGCTTTTGCTAGGTAATAACTAATACAGGGTACTAGTATGGGGGAGGTAAACATAATGGGTTTTATTTCATAAATTAATATTCTTTTGTGTTTGTTTTATTTTAGTATACATTTTGGGCCCACAATAAAAATGGCTGCCTAGGAATCCAGCATGGCTGAGAATTGTTAGCAGTGTGCTGAATGAGAGACGCATGCGCAGAAGATTGTGCCAGCTGCATGAACTGCCACGTGCCTCAAGTGAAGACACATGGGTCAAGGCCACAATGATCTGCACACTCCTGTCATCGTGTCAATGTAACAGTGTTTGTGGGAGAGTGTCATCCCTGCGTGCGATGTGAAAGCAAGGCGGAAATAGACTGATACATTTTTGACGCTTAGATGTTGCAGTATTGTATAATTATTGATGGTGATACATATGACTGTATTAAGCCTTAACGCTTCCTTTGTTAAAACCGGTATGGGTTGGATTTGCAATGAGAACAGGATGATGAGACCCCTATGTCACCTGTGCTAACCAATCACAGTGCGAGTTTCTACTGAAACTGCAACATTATTAGTGTAGTCAGCCAAGAATTAGAGTATAAAAAATGACCCCATAGGGGGCGTGTCAGTCTTAGAGGAGAGATGAGGAGGGAGCAGATCTGACCAGACATCATATGGGTTAGGTACGTGAACGTCGCAGGTGCAGCCTGGGAGGAGATTGCGTCCGAGGAGAGACAGAGGGAGGTGGGGGTCTTGCTCATATTTTTTTTCAGAGAGTCCTTGCACGCCCTATTTTTGGCAAGGCAGATCACATTCCTCTGTGGTCTTGTGAAGGAGGGGCATTTTCAAGGAGCAGCCTCTCTGTCAGACAATGGAGAGGGAGAGAGAAAGATGAACAGACCAGCGAAGAGAGAGCAGCTGAGAGATCAGGACAGGTTTTTGTCTTATGCATTTATTTCTCTTTATGGGAGATTTTTGCTCATTATTAATTATTGATTAGCCTTGCAAAACTCACTCTTGAATTATATTTTTCCTGAAACTCTTTAAAGAGTTCTGACTGACATAGAATTAGGGGTTTTCCTCCTTTATGGAGTGCTTTGTATGCAACCTATAATATGTTCTGTATTAATTCTATTTTTCCTATTTTCCAATTCTGTAACCTGATTGATATTTGACTAATGAATAAAGGGTCAGAGAAACTTAACTTTTGACTAGAAAATAAAACCCTTTAAAAATACTCACAACTCTCTTTATTGGCTTAAATTTAATTGTATTTTTGATTTGTCATGTTTATGTAAAGTCTCCTGAAGGTGATAACACGGTGGCAAAGGTCCATCACCTTTTAAAGCGGTAAACTAGAGGTAAATGATGTTTTGCATTGAGAAATTACAGTGAAATTACCGCTGGATCACTAGGGTTCAAATTCTACAGCTAGGCACTTTGCAAAAAAAGGGTCAGTTTTCACTGTGAAAATGTGGTGTGTCCACGTTGCGTTTTGGGCCGTTTCCTGTCGTGGGCACTAGGCCTACCCACACAAGTGAGGTACCATTTTTCTCGGAAGACTTTGGGGAATGCGGGGTGGGTGGAATTTTGTGGATCCACGCAGATTCTAGAACTTTCCACCACAGAAATGTGAGGAAAATGTGTTTTTTTGGACACATTTTTAGGTTTGCAAGGGATTCTGGGTACCAGAACCTGGTGAGAGCCAGTCAAGTCACCCCATCCTGGATTCCCCTGGGTGTCTAGTTTTAAAAAATGAATAGGTTTGCTAGGTTTCCCTAGGTGCCGGCAGAGCTAGGGTTCAAAATCTACAGCTAGACACTTTGCAAAAAAAGGGTCAGTTTTCACTGTGAAAATGTGGTGTGTCCACGTTGCGTTTTGGGCCGTTTCCTGTCACGGGCACTAGGCCTACCCACACAAGTGAGGTACCATTTTTCTCGGAAGTCTTTGGGGAACGCTGGGTGGGTGGAGTTTTGTGGATCCACGCAGATTCCAGAACTTTCCACCACAGAAATGTGAGAAAAAAGTGATTATTTCAGCTAAATATGAGGTTTGCAGGGGATTCTGGGTAGGAAACTTTTGGGGTACCCACGCAAGCCATACCTCGCTGGACTCCCCCGGGTGTCTAGTTTTCAGAAATGTGTGGGTTTGGTAGGTTTCCCTAGATGGCAGCCGAGCCCGGAGCCAAAAACTCATGGGACCCCCCTTGCAAAACCAGGTTGTTTTGTGATAGGTAATTTTGATGTCGCCTCAATAGGTTTTGGGCCCTTGCCTGTCGCGTGTACTTGACCCACCCACGAGAGTGAGGTACCATTTTTATTGGGAGACCTGGGGGATCGCTGGGTGGGAGGAAATTTGTAGATCCACGCAGATTCCAGAATTTTCCACCACAGAAACCTGAGGAAAATGTGTTTTTTTTTGACAAAATGTTAGGTTTGCAAGGGATTCTGGGTAACAGAACCTGGTGAGAGCCAGTCAAGTCACCCCATCCTGGATTCCCCTGGGTGTCTACTTTTCAAAAATGTATAGGTTTGTTAGGTTTCCCTAGGTGCCGGCAGAGCTAGGGTTCAAAATCTACAGCTAGGCACTTTGCAAAAAAAGGGTCCATTTTCACTGTGAAAATGTGGCGTGTCCACGTCGCGTTTTGGGCCGTTTCCTGTCGCGGGCACTAAGCCTACCCACACAGGTGAGGTACCATTTTTCTCGGAAGACTTTGGGGAACGCGGGGTGGGTGGAATTTGGTGGATCCATGCAGATTCCAGAACTTTCCACCACAGAAATGTGAGGAAAATGTGTTTTTTTTGACAAAATTTTAGATTTGCAAGAGATTCTGGGAAACAGAACCTGGGGAGAGCCAGTCAAGTCACCCCATCCTAGATTCCCCTGCGTGTCTAGTTTTCAAAAATGTATAGGTTTGCTAGGTTTCCCTAGGTGCCGGCAGAGCTAGGGTTCAAAATCTACAGCTAGGCACTCTGCAAAAAAAGGGTCTGTTTTCACTGTGAAAATGTGGTGTGTCCACGTTGCGTTTTGGGCCGTTTCCTGTCGCGGGCACTAGGCCTACCCCCACAAGTGAGGTACCATTTTTCTCGGAAGACTTTGGGAAATATGGGGTGGGTGGAATTTTGTGGATCCCCGCAGATTTTACAACTTTCCACCACAGAAATGTGAGGAAAATGTGTTTTTTTTGACAAATTGTTAGGTTTGCAAGGGATTCTTGGTACCAGAACCTGGTGAGAGCCAGTCAAGTTGCCCCATCCTGGATTCCCCTGCGTGTCTAGCTTTAAAAAATGTATAGGTTTGCTAGATTTCCTTAGGTGCCGGCAGAGCTAGGGTTCCAAATCTACAGCTAGGCACTGTGCAAAAAAAGGGTCAGTTTTCACTGTGAAAATGTGGTGTGTCCACGTTGCGTTTTGGGCCGTTTCCTGTCGCGGGAACTAGGCCTACCCACACAAGTGAGATACCATTTTTCTCAGAAGACTTTGGGAAACGCGGGGTGGGTGGAATTTTGTGGATCCACGCAGATTCCAGAACTTTCCACCACAGAAATGTGAGGAAAATGCGGTTTTTTGGACAAATTATTAAGTTTGCAAGGGATTCTGGGTAACAGAACCTGGTGAGAGCCAGTCAAGTCACCCTATCCTGGATTCCCCGGGGTGTCTACTTTTCAAAAATGTATAGGTTTGCTAGGTTTCCCTAGGTGGCAGCAGAGCTAGGGTTCAAAATCTACAGCGAGGCACTGTGCAAAAAAAGGGTCCGTTTTCACTGTGAAAATGTGGTGTGTCCACTTTGCGTTTTGGGCCGTTTCCTGTCGCAGGTACTAGGCCTACCCACACAAGTGAGGTACCATTTTTCTCGGAAGACATTGGGGAATGCGGGGTGGGTGGAATTTTGTGGATCCACGCAGGTTCCAGTACTTTCCATCACAGAAATGTGAGGAAAATGTGGGTTTGTTGACAAAGTTTTAGGTTTGCAAGGGATTCTGGGTAACAGAACCTGGTGAGAGCCAGTCAAGTCACCCCATCCTGGATTCCCCTGGGTGTCTAGTTTTCAAAAATGTATAGGTTTGCTAGGTTTCCCTAGGTGCTGGCAGAGCTAGGGTTCAAAATCTACAGCTAGGCACTTTGCAAAAAAAGGGTCAGTTTTCACTGTAAAAATAAAGTGTGTCCACGTTGCGTTTTGAGCCGTTTCCTGTTGTGGGCACTAGGCCTACCCACACAAGTGAGGTACCATTTTTATCGGAAGACTTATGGTAACACAGAATTGTAGAGCAACTGTTATTACCTATTGACTTTCGATGCATTTCTGCCTTCCAAATGAAAGACAATGTGTAAAAAATAAGTCATTTTGAAAAAGACCTATAATTCTCATGCTAGTATGGGTACTCACAATTTCGGAAATGTGCAAATATCTACTGTTTCTAAACTCTATATTTTGTTCCAATTTCAGAAATACATAGGGGTCTTTCATACCGATTTTTCCATGTATATATTTTCCCAAATGAATTGCTATATACCCGGTACATGATGAAAAACCATTGCAAGACGCTGCTCAGTTATTGGCTCTGGGTTCGTCGGGTTCTTGGTGAACCTACAAGTCCTATATATCCCCACAACCAGAAAGGTCCAGCGGATGTAATGGTATATTGCTTTCAAACAGCTGTCACAATTAGAAGAAGTTACAGGTGAAAACGTTGGCACAAATGGCTGTTTTTTTCAACTAATTTTCAATTTATCCTATATTTAACTGTTAGTTTCTATAAAGAAACCTTGAAGGATCTACACAAATGACCCCTGTGCTGAATTCAGAATTTTGTCTACTTTTCTAAAACGTATAGCTTTCCAGGATCCATTATTGATTTCATACCCATCTCTACCATTAACTGGAAGAAGATTGAAAGCACAAAAAATAGCAAAAATAGGCTATATCCCAGTAAAATGTCAAAACTGTGTAAAAAATGTTGGTTTTCTGACAAAAGTCTGTCAGTCCCTAAAAGCTGGGAAAATGGTGATTTCAGCCCCACAAACCCTTTGTTGATACCATTTGCAGGGAAAAAACTAGACGCTTTCATTTGCACTTTTTTCCCATTTTTCCCCAAAAAAACAATATTTTGCTGAATTTTGAGCTAATTTCAGGGTCCCCCACAAGTGTAAACCACAAACCCTGGGTACCTTTAGAATCACCATGATGTTGGAAGAGAAGGACGCAAATTTGGCGTGGATATCTTATGTGGTCAAAAAGTTACAGGGGCCTAAGCGCGAACTACCACAAATAGCCAAAAAAAGGCTTAGCACAGGGGGGGAAAAGGCCTAGCAGCGAAGGGGTTAACACCCATACGGTTGCATATCAAACTGTTGGTAAAATATACTAAAGAATGATGGGAGAATCTGAAAATATACAGGGCCAAATGGAGACCAAAACCTAAACCACCCCCTATAGGCGGCAAAGTACAAATAAAAAAGTTAAATGTGGAGAAAGACAAGAGTGCAAGTGAGTCTGAGAAAGAAATGTTTTGACCGCCCCACCATGCACTTCTCCTTTGCGAGAAGTCCATGGAGGAGCATATGTGCATGTTCCTAGTCAGAGGTCTGATCTTCGTGCATTTAAATTGAACTTTCCAAAGCTTACAGAAGAACCAGAAAAGTGGTATACATAGGTTGATAGACTAGTGACAATTTTGAAGGTGCTTTGGATTTGAATACATTGTTTGAGATTGTTTGGAATTGCCAAATATTTGTGGGCAGAGTGTAAAGCAGGCATAAATTGGCCCACAGAGGAGCCTGCAAAAGTGCTTCCTAATAACACTACAGCTGCTACTGTCATGAACAAGTACAAAGAGATGATTGCGTGAAAAAGGTCTCAAAGAAAGAGGTGAATTGATCTAAGATTATGAGGGCTACCCAAGAGTCAAAAGAATTGGATTATGCCTATTACGAAATGCGATATATAGAAATTAATATGAAGTTGAAGATCTGACAAAAGAAAGCAGCGGTTTTGTGTCAGCCTTCATTTTGGGTTTGCATCTAGAGCTTAGTTCACATCTTCGGCTAAGAGCATAGATGAGATTGTAAAGTATGCAATGCATTACAGTGACTGTTTTGATGCAAAGCAGTGGAGGTTGAAGGAGAAGCTTTTGACTGCTCAGACTTAGCATTTCCAGAAAGGTGGTAAGAGTCAGGTGATGGAATCAGGTTTAATAGTACTGTTAATGGTGCAAATCTGAACATGCAGGGATTAAGCGTCCAGGGAAATGATGTGTTGAATTGTGTTCTGCAGGGCAGACGTAGAGAAATTGTGAGCAATTTGAATGGAATGAATGCAAAGATTAATGTGTTGAAAAAGACTACTGCTTGTCATTTTTGCAGGAGTCTTGGACTCGGGAAACGGGAGTGCAGACAGAATCCAGACCAAATTCAGAATGATTTTGTTCCACAAATCCAAATAAGTTAAGACTAAGTGGGCCACAGATTCCTTAGTCAGTCGTCTCAACCCGATTGGCTTATGTGCAAAGGATGCAGAGTCCGAGGCTGTTCAATTCGATTGTGCCCATAGTTTCTGTGATGCAGAAGAATATGATAAACAAGATGCCAGTTTTTTAACAGAATCCATTTTTGAATATTGAATCCACACAATTTCCAGAGTCTGTAATTAATTTAAAATGATGGTGCCTGATTGGGGCGGAGGATTGCATGCTTGGTGCAGTCTTAGAGGTAGAGCACGTTGGCCCACTGTAAGTGATGAGGTGAATGTATCATTTTTGATCCATACAGGTGCTACCCACTCTGCAGTTTGTACGATGGAGGTTCCAAACCTACCACACTCAGGAAAACAAGTCCAAGTTGCTAGTAACAGCAATATGCAAATAGTTAATCAGATCTCAGCTAATGTTCCTGTAAAAACTGTCCCACTCAAAGATGCTGAGGAGTACATAATTTGTAATACAAGTCCTGTAGACCTATTAGGTAGAGACCTTTTTTGCAAGATGAGCTGCTTGATATATTGCACACTGGATGCTGCAGAATTTCAAATGCAGGACGAGGATTCCGAACATATAATTAAATCATTATATTCCCAGTCCTCACAAAATATGATTTGCCTCCTGATTAAAGATAAATATTAAAAGACGAGGTATAGGATTTTACGGAAAAGGAGATAGGACTGATTAAAAGTGCAGAGCCAGTAAAAATTATAGTAAACATTTTTTTTTAAATATTTTTATTTTTATTTTTTAGCCATGAATAAGACAGACATTATTTGAATGACATTGGAAGAGTAGAAAACAAAAGATCTCTTTTGCAAGAAAAAGAGAAAGAGAACAACAATAGGATCAATTCAAAAAGGAAAGGTGAAAGAAAGAACCAATCATAATCAAAAATGTTTTAAGAAAAAGAAAAAAATTATAGTAAAATCTAATGTAGTTTACCCTCAGATTCCACAGTTCAAGCTCACTCACAAAGCTGATGATGGATTGAAACCTGTGACTGAAAATCATTTAGAACAGGGCATCCTGAGAGAGATGGTTGGTAGTCCTTGCAACCCTCCTGTGAAGGGAATTAAACAAATGAGTGGAAAATGGAGGGTTGAGCAAGATCTTAGAAAATGTAATAAAATTGTACTTCCTTGTTGTGCTGTTGTACAGAACCCTGCTGTGATTATGGTTATGATTTCTGTGGAGGCAGAATGGTGCACAGTCATTGACTTGTGTTCCTATCTATTTATCTTCATAAAGACAGTCAGTACCTTTTCTTGTTCAGATTCCTCGATAAAGTACTTGTTTTGGTATGAGGAAAGATTCTCACTCTTTGGTGAGATACTAAAAAAAGAGTTGGAGAGTCTGCAGCTGCCCTGTAACTCAGTGTTGGTGCAGTTCATCGACAACCTGATGGTTGAGTCTAAAGAAGATTTCAAGTTAGATACAAGTCTACTCTTGAACCATCTTGCTGAAAATGGTCATAAAGTGTCCCCCACAATAATGCAATACTGTATGAGAGAAGTGGGTCATCATATTGAGAAAGGGGCAAGAAAAGTATCCAGAGAACATGTTTCTGCAATCCTGAGAATGAATTCACTGAGCACACAGAGAGAAAAGAGAATGTAACTGGGAATAGTTGGCCACTATAGGCAGTGGATTCCAAACTCTTCCCTTATTGAAAAGCCTTTACTAAGGCTTACTCACAGCCATATATTTCTGATCTGGTGCCATTTAATAGCAAATGAATGACTGACGTCCTAGAGCTCAGAGAAAAACTCTGTAGTGCAGCCGTGCTAGGAATGCCAAATTACGAAAAGAATTTATACCTATTTTGTCATGAAAGGGAATGGTGTGTGTTATCCGTTCTGGGACAAGAGCATGGTGAAGTCAAGAGACTGTGGCTTACTTCTCTGCTGCATTTGATCCAGTGCCCAACTCACTTCCTCCTTTGCTGAAATCAATTCAGCAGTGTGAAGCGATTGTGATTGTTTACACACTTATCATGTTAGTCCCTCATTCAGTTGAGATCTTGTTGAATCATACTTAAACTCAGCACTTGCCAAACATTCGTCTTACTAAGTACGAGATAATGATTTTGACGACTGACAACATTTCAATAAGAAGATGAAATATATTAAATCCCACAATGGTCTTGCAAGTTCCAGAAATGGATAATGGCAATGAGTATTTTGACCACGACTGTGTAGATGTAACATAATTACTGCTGCTTATCTGATGCATTGGGTGTAAAAATCTACACTGACAACCAGTGTGGTTTTGGTGTGTTAAATGATTTTGTCCATCTATGGTTACAAAAGGTATTTATGACATCTTCTGGTACCCCTATATAAAATGGGACAAACATTTTCAGTCTGTTAGAAGTGATACAGCTACCTAAAGATATTTATGTCATGAAGTGTTGAGCAAATAAGCCAAGGAATGATGTGATTGTGACATCTCCTGGACTCATCCCAGTTCGGCTTTAGAAGCTTGCATAGTACTGAACTGGCTTTAATAATGGCATCAGAAGAAATTCGACAAACAAATGAATCTAATGGTGAGGCCTAACAGTTCTATTGCTTTTCATTGCAAATGCATTATGAATAGATTATGGTGCAATTATGCGATAAAATTATTTAGGAAATTAAAACGTACAGATGTGATAGTAGAGCCCCAAATGATTATAAAATTAGAAAACGATTTTAGTAAAATGGTTTTGAAGAATAATTTACATGTGTGGATGTTGAAATATTTGTGGTATTAGGCCATAGCTAACATTAATCAATTTCGTGTAATAATACATTGGTAAAACATTTATTATTCTTCACTTATTATCAAATAATGATTCGCTGCAATATATTTGGTTCTAATTAATTTTAATTCATTTAAACCTGATGTATGCATTTTAAGCTTTAAAAGTGTTCTTTCTTGAGCAGCAATTATTCCTTAGCAAACAACATCATTAATTGGCATTTCTGCAAGTGCTGCACCATATATACTGTGCATATTTCATTTTTACACACAAAGAACATTTTTTTGAAGTTCACTTTGAGATAGCTCAGTGGGAAAGTCATCTCCAACCCGATGCCATAGGCTGTTACATTGTATATTTCTTACCGTTGACAAACCTGTGAGGCCCGGAAACCCAAGTCGTTCACGTGAAGTGTTTGGTAAAAAATGCAGGAGTAACTAAATGTATTTGGTGATTACATATGTAAACTAATCATACGCTGGGATGACTAGTGGAGTGACGCCACATAATGAAGGTGTCATAAGGACTATTTAAGACAAAATCCCAAAGGAGGGGCAACGCTATTATTTTTCTTTTGCTCTCAATGCGAGGACGCCCACATCGCAATGCAGTGCTAATTTTCTTTTCAATAGGACACAACTCATCACGCTTTGGAAGTTACCTAATTTTCCCTATCTTGAACTACCTTTTTGGTAATGCATGCAGTTGACCTGCAATTAATCCTTGCTGAACAAATTGATTTTTGCCTCATATTTCCTTTTTACCAGTGCTCATGGACTTGACCTTAGAGGACTTTAAAATTGATTCCTTTACCCCTTTTCTTTAAATCTTAGATGCTGTGAGAAAGGACTGAACTATCCTTCTGCCTTTAATGGTGGTAGAAGTCTGTAACCACTGATCTGATGTTTGTTTTAAACCATCCGCTTTGGATTTGAAACTCTGATTAAATGTGTAGTCAAATACTACATGCCTTAATATTCTTGACTGAGATGCTTAAGAAATCTCAGTCTGTATCGATTTTGGAACAATAATACAATAACTAAACTATTTAAATTTGCCTGAGTCTATAATTATGTCCTGATGTTCTTTATTTGAAACTGAGTTAAATTATTATTTTGATCTAAATATGATGTAGGGAGAATCAGCAATTATTTCAGAATATCAAGTTCTGCTTCTTTTATTCTGTGTTGCAATAGCAGAGCTTCTGGTGTGTATCATTTTAGTTAGACTTAACTTCTTCAGAACATTGGTTTTCCCCATTGCAATACAGTAATAGTGATTACAGTATGATCCAGAGAGTATTGTATTTGAACCTTATTTCAAACTTGTAAGTTAGTCACCAATTAATGGTTGGGTAACATTGTGTTTTGGACATCCTAATTACCCCCCTTCTATTGACAGAGTAAGATCCTTCAGAGGACCATTCACGTCTGTGGTGAGGGTAATGCAGTGATCCTTCTAGCTGCAGGGGGCCCAGTACAGTTAGAGGGTCAGATGAAGTAGTGAATTGAAAGTTAAACCTAACAATATTTATACTGCTTGCGCTGGATCACGCTCGATGCTGAAGGAAATGCTGCCTTGATTTTATTAGGCCTCTCAGCGGCATTTAACAAGGTCAATCACTACCTACTCATTGACCGTCTCTTCTCCATCAGAATCAGGGATAGAGGTCTCTGTCTTCTGACATCTTTTCTTGCGGATTGAGAGCAAGTTGTGAGCTTAGAGGGTTTAACATCACCCTCTTTTTCTTTGCCATGCGGGTTTCTGCAAGGCTCATCATTGAGCCTTACAAATTTGACCAAATCATTTGGGTTCTCATTGGTTTCTTATGCCGATGACACCCAGATTGTGGTGTCAGTAACAAGCAGCCCAGAGGCTACCGCCACTAGACTCCATAACTGCATGGTTCACAAACGAAGATGGCTGGGTGATAATTGCTTGAAATTGAACTCGGCTAAAACCAAGGTGCTGCTATTTGGCACTTCTTTCTGATCTCCGAGCTGGTGGACCCAGGGACTTGGCAGTCTTCCCAGTCCAGTTATGAAAGTGAAAAACCTGGGGGTGCTGTTTGACAGTATGTTATTTTTCGAAGGTCAGATTAATTCTATCGCCTCTTCCTCTTTTTTCATGCTTAAGTTACTTAGGAATGTCCTACCTTTTATCCGGCTGGAACTTCACAAAACTGTGGTCTTTGTTCTGAGAACTTCTTAATTGGACTACTGTGATGCCTTGTTTATAAATATACAGAAAAGGTTCTTAAGCAAATTACAGATTCTTCAGAACACAGCAGCACGTCTGTTCCTGGGAATCCCCAGACACAAGTCTGTTTCGCAGGTGTTGGCTCAGCTCCACTGGCTTCCTGTCAAGATCAAGAAGCGCATAGACTTAAAGGCTCTATGCATTACTTTTAAAACCTTGCATAATTCTGGACCTGAATATCTAACACAGCGCTTTCTGCGCTGTATACCATCCCGGCCTCTTTGTTAATGCTTTAACTTTAATCTAGTTGTTCCCAAATTCAAAATATCTAATTGGGGTGGCAGAGGCTTTGTGATTTATTTATCGAAGTAGTGGAACTCTATGCCCCTCATTCTCAAAAAGAAGTCCGACTTGCTGGCCTTCAGAAAAGCCCAAAAGACTTGGCATTTTAATCAGCAAAATTCTGTATCTAGTCACTTTCCTTTCTGATGGGCCGCTTTCCCTTTCCTAAGCCAGCACCCAGGGATAGTAGAGCGCTTTATACATTTTATTTTCATTTCATTGTCCTTGGCAATTACTATGTGGATGAGGTGGCAAAGGTTTGGTCTCTTGAATTTGCTACCATTCACTCAGGTGAGGAAAACCAATGTGAAGTTGATAATACAAATGAAAATGCAAAGGAAAATGTACAATGCTTTCTGTTGACTTCAGTTTAGCTATTAAGTAAATTCAAAGAGTTACAGGAAAATTCACCAGAAGATGAAAAAAAGAAGTGGGGAAATAAAACGTTGTATTTAAATGAAAAATACATTTGGGTAACACCTGAGAGACAGTTTATTTTGCCTGTTGCAATGTTGTCTCCCATGAGCAGAATGATCCATGGACTGTCTCACATTGATCGAGATGCCATGTTAAGAATGTTTGGTAAGTACTGGCCCAATCCAAAATTTAGGTCAGTTGCTGAGAATCTGTACCAAAGATATATTGCTTGCCAGCAGAACAGTCTTCCTTTATTTTTAATAAATGAAGGCAAATTAATTATTTTTTGCGTTTCACGATGTATTTATGCTCAATTTAGCTCAATTTACTGTCTGCTGAATTGCCGAAAAACTGAAACTGACTATTTATGACAACACTCGACACAACGCGAGTGCCTGATTTCAAAATGGTGGCCGGAATGCCTTCTACTCAAATTGCGCATGCGTGCTGCCCGTAACTACTTTTCTTCGTTGGGGTGTTTTTTTTTTCTCTATTTTATTGGCACTTGCCACATATTTCTTTTTGCAAGCGTTGCGCACCGCTGCCTTTCCAATCCTTCTCACCAACTATATGACAACGATCTCCTACATCAGGTGCAGCATTGTTCTTCTTCTGTTTTATCAGAGAGTTGTGACAGTGCTGGCCGATCTTCATACTTCGCACACACATGTCTTCCTCCTCGTCACCATTGTAACAGGTGCATCAATTACCAGAAACGTAAGTAAGAAGTTGAAGTCTTATTTATTATTGCAGGTAGTCAGTACAACAGCTTTCCTGCGTTCCCTCCTCCAAACGTACTGTAATCCCTTGAACCAACCATCCCCTTCCACCCTGGAACATTCTCCTTCCATCATTCTACATGACATCATATTATCACAAGAACAATCCAGGAAAGAGGACTTTTATGGCCAGGAGCCACCTAGGTGAGTCTAAAGGTCCCTTTTCCTCGATTCAGGTTGATTTGTTGAAATGCCAGTTCCTAATGGTCTTAGTTGGAAACTTGCGGTTGTTTGTTTACTTTTCAGTTGACTGGAAGCCTATTCAACCAGGTGAGCAAACAGCATGACAGTGGCCAAATCATTGATGAATGAGTTGATCTCTAGGTTCAGTTTGGCCTTCTTTAGAATCAGATAAAGAAACTAATTATGAGAATGAGTTGTGCATAGCCTTACAAATTGAACAGAAATTCCATTGTACCTACAGACCAGAAGCTTTAGGAGTTGTTGAAAGCGATAATGACACCCTAAAATCAAAGCTGGCAAAACTGTGTGCCTTGACATACTTGAAATGGCCTGACACTTCCACTTGCACTTATAAGTATGAGATGCACACCAGGCAAGAAGACAGGACTCTCTCCACATGAGGTCCATATGGGCAGAGCAAAACATATCTCTTGCATCCCATCAGCTGCACTTATGTCTATAAGTAATAAAATTGTACTGGACTACTGCAAAAATCTGGCTGAGTTGTGCGCTCTATCTCTTGTTAGGCAAATTTGGCAACACCATCAGCACAAGAAGAATTGTGCCACACACTCCAGCCTGGAGATTGGGTGTTGATGAAGAAATACGTCTGAAAGAAAGGCCTGGAACAACAGTGGAAGGGTCATTTCCATGTGATTCTTGTGATGAATACTGCTGTTAAGTGTGGACCCCCAGAGGAAAACAGTTTGTTGTGATAAGCAAGAATCAAACTGTCACAAACAGAATCCAGTGGCAAGTGAAGATGAAGCTACAGCAGTTGCCATAAGCGAGTCTGAAGTGGAGAATGAACGTCATGGAGAGAAGTGACCTGAACCTGTGAGAAAGAGAAAAAGAGTGCAAAAGAAAGGCCAGAGACCATACACAATTAGAGAAGAGACTGACCCAGAAGAACAAGACACTGATCACTGTGAAGGTGAACCACCAGTAGTTAAAAGATTAACAAGACTGGGAGTGCCCAACAGAAAGTATTTAGCTCAGGAATGGTCATACTTCTGAGATATTGAATCAGAGAAAGATGGTGTAGAATTCTACAACCTAACTGGCTGACCATTTATTTTTGAAGAAGAACTACCATGAATAAAATTAAAAAAATTGAAGAAGGGCAATACTGATTTTTTGAGATTGAATTGTTCTTTTTGAAGGCTTGAATCTTAGAGAACAATATGTTACAAAGCTGGAGTCTCTTTTGCTTTGCATCTTAGGTATCCAGACAAAGATTCAAGGGTTTCTATGAACTTCGAACTTTAAACATATGGACTGAGTCACTGAATTATTGATTATTTCTTTTTTTTAAAATAATTGTTGCTCTTTTTTAATTATTTTAATTATTGCATCTATTTTAATTTTGTATGTTTACAAAATAGTGGTTAGATTTTTATTTGAGATTTTACATAGTGAAGGTTCTTAAGCAAATATCAAGAACATTTGTATTCAGATTTATTGATTACATAGAAATAATGCGGGCAGGTAACTGCTACAGTTGCACGTTACTCCCAACTTCCGTCTCGGAGGGGTTTTACCACCTCCAGCTTCCCATTTTTTATTCCCTTTCATTAATGTTTTCAAAAACTACAAATTGTCTTTGGAAGCTCTTCCTGAAACTTGAATGGTTTAAAATCTTTTCCTAAGCACTTGAGGTCAAATATGTACACTAACTCGAAAATTGTAACTAATAATAATGTGTTTGTATGTAATTGAGTGATATGGAGCATGCATTCATTAAAGGGAATAATGAGAGAAAGGTGAGCATTAGTACAAATTGGAAAGAGTCAAGAGATATTGAGTTAGAAGAAAAAGCTGAAGGGAAATTCAGACATTTAAGAATGCATCCTAGACTGAGAGTGGAGCAAAAAAGGAAAGGAGTATTGTGGATGGTACGAGAGAAATCACAGAATTCTGAGACAGTACAATATGTGGGGAAGAGTGAATGTAATGTGAGTTATGTAGCTGGTGATGAGATTTGAAAGGTGAAGAACCAATTCTGAATGGTATGTATTATGTCTGTGGTGAGACAGCATATTTTAACCTCCCAACATTTGAGTGTGAAGCTGCTATCTAGTTTAGGTCTTTCTGCGTGTTCATCATGTAAATGAGATGAGTAAAATGAGGGATTTGGATATTAAAAGATGAAAGCGTAGCTATGTCCAAGTTTTGATTCCTCCTATTGGTGGAGGCTTGAATGATGTGCACATTAGGAAGTTGTCTATGTTGGTTGATTGTTTGGCTTCTAATGCTGCTGGAGCATTAACATTTATTAATCAAAGGTTTATGGCTGCGTGTGCGATGATTATGTAGAATTGATTAGCTTTAGATATGTTTTAGCAAAAGAAGGCAGAGTCTGTCGTGTTTTGAGGGTACAACAATGTTGCACCTTTGTTCCAGATAATAGTGAAATTACTGATAATTACATTAATAATATAACTAACGTATCATGCAATGTTAAGGCTCTAGAAGAGAATGGGTTCTGGAAATATGAAGAAGACAATGAGTACAAAGAAGAGAAAGAGATGTGATGAAGAATTTAAAATGGAAAACGTAAAGGCTCAGGATTTACTGTTAGATGAAGGCCTTGGAAGATATGAGATGCAAAGATTTGAAAGCGATAAACACTGTTTCATAAATAGCATAGTGGAAATTTGATGATTGATAAATTAATCAAAGGGGACTATATGGTTGGATTTTGATTTATTTATAATGTGTGCTTAATGATAAGTAACCTTGTGAGCACTTCTGCACAAAAACAAAAATGCTGCACCTTACAGAACTCTACTTTTCCTGTGCTTTCAAACTAGGCCCTGACCCATGTTGGTTTCTAATGCAGCCATGTTTTTATTTCTCATACTGACACTGCATGTAGAGAAAATGTGCACTGATGCTCTTTATTGACATGCTGTTCTCAAAGAACTACTGAGGAAGCCTTTCATTTCTCTCAAGGCTATTCCTGCGTATGATGCATCATTCATTTCTGAGACTTCCATTGTTTGTGTAACCAAATTCGATGACATTAGGACAGAGTTGAGTTCATTATTATTCATTTAGAGGGTTGGCTGATATATTGTCCGCCTGGTCCCAAAAAACAATTAATTTCCAACTGGCATCGAGTGCTGGAGCCCTTCATCTCTGGTTACAGCCTTACTATTCTGGGCAATTTTAACCTTCATTTAGATGAAGAACAGGACCAAGATTCCAGGGCATTTTGGGATTTTATATCTAGTTTTGGGCTGACCCAATGGGTCAAGTTTTCTACTCACAAAGTCGGACACATATTAGATGGGATCTTCTCCAATCAAGAGAATTTGATCTTTAGGGAGTGCTCGCAGCTAGATTGGATGGATCTTGGGGGCATATTATCAAGGGCTGGCAATACAATTTTCGCAGCTTTAGCGTCCGTTTTCGGGCGAAAGGCGGCGATAATTTTATTGCATTATTTACAAGGACACGCTAGCGCGTGTTTCAATGAATTAGCGCCCGTTTACGGCACGCCTCACATCGCATCGTTAATGAGATGCAAAGGAGGCGGGCCTCACAAAACATCATGGAATAATATCGCTAATGGGGCATCGCGATATTTACAATGAGGCCCCGTCTGGCGAAGAGATAATCATATTCGCGCTAACTCGGCATTAACGCTGCTTTCTAACGTCTGCAAAAATCATGACTTATGTATACATTACATGGGGGGTGGATTATGGTGATACGACCACAGGGTCGTATCAGCAAGGTTACCGCAGTTTCTCATGCAACATCGCTGGTTTTACAGCGATGTTGGCCCATTTCCCCCGCTATCGCTGGAATCTTTATCGCCATTGCGCTATGAGTTGTTAATACAGCGCAAGCATGGCGATAAAGTCCAGCGATAGCTGGCGATAAGAAAATTCACGCTAAGCGCGGCCAGCGATAATTAACGCTGCCGCTTGATAATATGGCCCATAGTCTGGTTACATTTATGGTCCACGAGGGACGTGCAGCGGATCGCACATGGAACATGGCTAAGAATGTTAGAAACTGGGGAAAAATTGCCATGAGAGAGTTTGCCCTAGTCCTGGATAAATTTAAGCAGGAGGATTTTTTGGGTTCAGGTTCATCTGTAGAAACTTTTAATAACTAGGTAAGATTGATGCTAGAGGAGGTTGCACCCCTTAGGAGAGTTAGCTCAATCGGTAGGAAGAAACCTTCTTCCCCCTTGGTTTTCAGAAGAGCTCAAAGAGCTCCAAAGGCAGTGTAGGAGGCAGGAGCAAAAATGGAAACTGGCCCCAGAGCTGGAGGAGAAAATAAAACTTAGGGAGCTTACTCTCAAATATAAAAGGGTGATTAAAGAAACAAAAACAGCGTAATTCTTCCAGAGGTTAAGGTCGGTCATCAATGCCCCGAGTGAACTCTTCAATACAGTTAGTACCTTTATGTCTCCTCCGACGTGGCAGAAGGTGGAGAACTCCCAAACCTTTTGTAATAAGGTTGCAGAGTTTGTTAAAGAGAAAAGTTTGAAGATCCATGTGGACTTTCAAGCACCCTCTGTTTGTCCAGGTGGCTTGGGAATTCAGTCCCTCCATTATGAGGATGGGATAGCATAAGAACATACTACCCCCACCTGTTTGGCCAGATTCTCTCCACTATCGGTGTTTAAGATCGAATCCCTGCCAGCTGGCAATACTTTGGGCTCTACGGACGATCCATGTCCACCTAGGATCCTCCAGTTGGTTCCGGACCTTATGGCTGAGGCTATGGAGAAGAACAATGCTGAGGTCCTGGATACCAGGCCATATCCACAGGTATGGAAGGAGGCAGTTGTCATCCCTCTAAAGAAGCCTGATGGTGACCCCACCGACCTGAAAAATCTACGCCAGATCTCTTTGTTGCCCTCTCCGGTGAAGGTCTTGGAGAAGCACATTGTTGGAAAGTGGATTATTGGTAGGGGCAAATGTAGGTCTGCCACTGGTAATAAGGTCACTAGCAAATGATAGGACTCAGCATAGGTCTTAGAAAATTATTCCCATGCTCAACCCTTGGTAGCTTGGCTGCGAGCAGGCAGGCTTAACTTCAAAGACAGGTATGTAAAGCATTTAAAAACACCAATTCAGTAAATAATTAAGACACAATGCATAATAAAAATCCAACACCAATTTATAGAAATAGGAACTATTTTTATCTTTAAAATAACACCAAAACGACAAACATCCAATGTAGGGAACCGGAGATATGAATTTTTAAAGATGTTTCACTTTATAGCACTTAGAAACATATAGCACCCATGTTGGGATATCTGGTCGCGATAGACCGGCTCAAAGTCAAAGTTTCAGGCCGACCGCGATTGAGCCCTGAGCGGCTACCCCTCGTGGGAGGTCCCGGTCACAGTTTTTACCTTCGGACTTAGAAACTTTTCTGGAGCTTTTTCTCATGGGGTCCCTCGATGCTCTTCACCAGGACGGATTCGGTGAGGGTTCGCCGGCCTCTGATTTCTTCTACTCCCGGTCAAACTCTGGAAGTCGGACCTATGGAGCTTTCAGCAGGACGAACCTGGATGGCTTCGCCGGCTCACAGTTGAAGGCAGGCGGCTTGGCTGACCAGGTTGAGTCGGCCCCCCTATGGAGCTTTTTTCCAAAGTTCTCCAAATTTCTGGAACTCCTTCCTGAAGTTCCCCAAAGGGTCCCAAAGTGTCTCAAACTCACTCCAAGGGTCTGGAAGCTCCAAGATGGTCCTTGAAAGTTGAGGACTTCAGTTCCCACAATCCACTTGGACAAAACCCTTACAAATCCGCTGGTAGTTCTCCAGGTTGAGGATCCTTGGTGGTGATGTTCCAGGTGAGCTCTGTTAACCTGTAGCTTGCAGGGAGTCCACTCTTTAGTTCTTTTACAGCAAGGTAATCCACAGGGCTGTAGTTTCAGCTGGTGGAGTCTTCAGAGGGCAGGCCTTAGAATTTGCACCCCAACTTCTCAGCATGGCAACGTCTTGCTTTCTTAAGTTTCAAGCAGCAGATCTGAGGGGCTCTGCCCTTCTCAGATACTTATTCCAAGTTCTCTGGGTCAAGCAGGAGGTCACTTCTGACCAATGGGAGCAAGGGCAACTCCCCAAGGATATGACCACTGTAGAGTGTGGCATTATTTTGTCCCAGAGTGCACCAAATCTTCCAAATTCATAATGGCTGGTTTTCCAGCAGGGAGGTAAGAGCTGGCTAAACACACCCCTAGGATGGCTACTTTCCATAGACTCTCCCCCTTGAATCTGCTCATACCTTCCTTAAGCCTAGCATGTGGCTGAGGTGAAAAGTTTAGAGTTGTAAATGACACTGGTTTCTTCCCTCCTCTTTGAAGACTATGGTTTATGACCCCTCCCCCTGCCCTGGCATTCCTGTGTAGCAGCACACTGCCCTCCCAGCAGAGGTGGTTAACCCCAGGGGCTCTTTATCACCTCTTCAAGGCAGCCTGGCTAATCCACTTAACTCTGACCAATCAGGACAGACCACTGGAAGGCTGAATCTGGACTTACAAACAAGAAAGTCTTATAACTTCTTATCTGTATATTTTAGGAGAAATTCAACAATATGATATTGTTGGATTTATCACTACCATTCAGGGAAGTCTTTGAATGGAAGTTCTATCATTCCCCTATCAGGAGTTATTAGTTAATAACTTCTTGCTATGTTAACCTATGTGGCATGGGATTTGTAATGGGAAAAATGACTTGGGCCATTTTTCCAGCACTAGGGCTTATAAAACATATTTTATAAGTACTTCGCTTATATCTACAGGACCCCCACCCTATGGGACTACTAGGGGAGACTTTAGGGGCTCAGAATATGTAGAAATATTGCAGATCCTCCCTCCACAGTGCTCCTAGCATCAATGTCGAATTTGGGCAGCACTTTATCACAATGTGGGGAGTGAAATGTGAAATTTCACTTAACCCAGGGCATATAAAACTCATTTTTATAAGGTTCCACCTTATAAATACCTGACCCCCCACCCCTGGGACACCTAGGGGAGACCCTGGGGGTTCCTAATATGCCAAATCATTGTAGGTTATCCATTTTTAAGTGCCCCAAACACCAAAGTCGAGTTTGGGCACAATTTACTTTTCAAAAGCAGTCATGGAACCCAGGGCTGCTTTTAAACTGACCTCAGGCTTCAGCAGTGCACACATGCAAGTGCAGAAAAGGCTACTGGCCTCTAAACTGCCATGCCCTCTATATACTAGGGACTGATAGGTAGTTTCAATCCCCCTGCCCGATTATGTACTAGGGTCTTATAGGGTAGGTCATGTCAATCACAGGGGTACCCCAACCCACAGTGTACCCCAGTGTATGTAGGTGTTTTCACTGTATTCTAAGTTTTTTCAGCATAGCACTGGCCCTGGGCCTGGTTAGGCAAAGCCCAGGGTCAGTCAGAGTCAGTTACCAGTCCCAGTCAGCAAAAGGTTGGGGGGTGCCCAGGGCACAGGATGACTTTGCAACATAGCCCCCCCCAAACGAAAGGTGATGGGTTACTAACCTACACCCTGGTAGTCCTCATCAGCTAAGTGGAAAAACCTGGAAAGTCCATCTGCATTTGCATGGGCAACCCCAGGTCTGTGTTCCACTTTAAAGTCCATTCCCTGTAGGGAAATGGACCACCTTAACAGCTTGGGATTCTCCCCCCTCATCTGCATGAGCCATCTGAGAGGTCTGTGGTCAGTTTGAACACGAAAGTGAGTCCCAAACAAATATGGTTTCAACTTTTTCAGGGACCAAACCACAGCAAAAGCCTCTCTCTCAATGGCACTCCACCTCTGCTCTCCGGGAAGAAGCCTCCTGCTAATAAAGGCAAGTGGCTGATCAAGGCCCTCTTCATTTAGCTGTGACAACACTGCCCCAATCCCTTGCTCTGAAGCATCTGTCTGAACCACAAATTCTTTTGTGTAGTCAGGGGCCAGCAGCACTGGTGCTGAACACATAGCAGCTTTCAGAGTGTCAAAAGCCTTCTAACACTCTGAGGTCCAATCCACCTTCTTGGGCCTCTTTTTAGAAGTGAGTTCTGTTAGGGGCCCCACAATGGTCCCATAATTTTGAACAAACCTTCCATAGTACCCTGTCAGTCCAAGGAATGCCCTGACCTGAGTCTGGGTAACAGGAGCTGTCCAATCCAAAATAGTTTGGATACTAGCTTGGAGAGGCTGTACATGGCCCCCACCTACCAGGTCGCCCAGGTACACCACAGAACTCTGCCCTATTTGGCACTTACTTGCCTTAATAGTCAGGCCTGCCTGCTGCATGGCCTGAAGCACTTCCCTTAGGTGGCTTAAGTGATCCCCCCAGGTAGAACTGTATACAGATATATCATCCAGGTAAGCTGCACTGAACTGTTCCAACCCAGACAAGACCCTGTTCACCAACCTTTGGAAGGTCGCAGGCGCATTCTTTAAGCCAAAGGGCATTACCTTGAACTGATAATGTCCCTCTGGTGTGGAGAATGCTGACCTCTCCTTTGCTCCATCAGTGAGGGCAATCTGCCAGTAACCTGAAGTCAAATCAAAAGTACTCAGGTACTTAGCAGCCCCTAACCTGTCAATGAGCTCATCAGCTCTAGGTATAGGGTGAGCGTCAGTCTTTGTGACTGCATTCAATCCTCTGTAGTCCACACAGAACCTTAACTCCTTGGGTCCCCCTGAGGATTAGGTTTAGGTACCAGCACCACTGGACTGGCCCATGGACTCTCAGACAGTTCAATTACCCCCAATTCCAGCATCTTAGCAACCTCAGCTTTAATGCTGGCTCTGACATGGTCAGACAACCTGTACAGTTTATTTTTGACAGGTAAGCTGTCACCAGTGTCAATGTGATGCACACACCACTCAGTGATGCCTGGGGTCAAAGAGAACAGGCCAGTAAACTGCTCCAGCACATGCTTACAGTCTCTGTGCTGCTGGTCTGTCAATTTGGGAGAGAGTACAACCCCCTCCACTGACCCATCTTGCACATTAGTGGAGAGGAGGTCGGGCACAGGCTCAGTTTCCTCCTCCACACCCTCATCAGTGACCAGTAACATGGTCATGTCTGCCCTGTCATGGTGGGGTTTCAATCTATTCACATGCCGGACCCTATGAGGGTTCCTGGGGGTGCCAAGGTCAACAAAATAGGTAAACTCACCCTTATTTTCTAAGATTGGATAGGGCCCACTCCGCTTGTCATGCAGGGTCCTGGGAGCCACAGGCTCTAACACCCACACCAATTGTCCTGGAGTGTACTCAGGCATAGTAGCCTTCTGATCATACCAGTGCTTCATGAGCTCCTGGCTGGCCTCCAGTTTCCTGTTTGCCTTGTACATGTACTCTGCCATTCTAGATCTCAGGCCTAGCACATAGTCAAGCACATTGTCCTTTGCTTCTGTAAGAGGCTTCTCTAAAGACTCTCTCAGCAGGCTCAATGGCCCCCTCACAGGGTGTCCAAACAATAACTCAAAGGGACTGAAACCAACCCCTTTCTGTGGCACCTCCCTGTAGGCAAACAGTAAGCATGGGAGGAGAACATCCCATCTCCTCCTGAGTTTCTCTGACAACCCATTTATCATGCCCTTCAGGGTTTTGTTGAATCTCTCAACAAGACCATTTGCTTGTGGGTGATAGGGGTGGTGAACTTGTAGTTGACACCACACTCATCCCACATAGCAGTCAGATAGCTGGACAGGAAGTTCGTGCCCCTATCTGATACCACCTCTTTTGGAAAACCCACTCTGGTGAACACACCAAGCAGTGCTCTAGCCACTGCAGGAGCATCAATGGTTCTAAGAGGGATTGCTTCAGGGTACCTAGTGGCATGGTCCACTACCACTAAGATATACCTATTCCCTGATACAGTATGTGGGTCCAGGGAACCAACAATGTCCATCCCCACCCTTTCAAAAGGAACCCCAACCACTGGCAGTGGTATTAGAGGAGCCTTTGTCTTGCCCCCTGCCTTGCCACTGGCCTGACAGGTGACACAGGAGCTGCAAAACTCCTTTACTTTTTCAGACATATGGGGCCAGTAGAAATGGTTCACCAACTGGTTCCATGTCTTTGTCTGTCTCGAATGTCCTGCCAAGGGGATATCATGACCAAAAGTCAGGATGAACTCTCTGTACTTCTGGGGCACCACCAACCTCCTGGTGGCCCCCTCCTTGAGGTTTCTGGCCTCAGTATAAAGCAGTCCATCTTCCCAGTAGAGTTTGTGAAACCCACTGTCATCCCCCTCCTCTTGCTTAGAAGCAATCCGCCTCAAGCTCTCAAGGGTGGGACAGTCTCTCTGTCCCTTACTGAACTCCTCTCTGGAGGGTCCACCTGCTCCTGTCAGTTCTGCCAAATCTGACAGCTCTGGCAGGGATGGAGTCCCTCCCTCAGAGGCTAGATCCTCCCCATCAGGGTTAGATTCTTCCTGCACCTCTGGAGTTCCCTGGGCTGGCTCACCAGGCCCAGTACCCTTGTCCGTGGATGCTTGGCCCTTTTTTCCAGAGTCCAAGTGTCCAGCCCCTCCCCTCTGGCTAGTCTGTGACCTAGTCACAGCACATACCCACTCAGGGAGCTCCAATATTTTCATATGGAGTCCTCTCTCCACCTCTGACCAAGCAGAGGATTCAAGATCATTGCCCAGTAAACACTGGACTGGGAGCACCTTTGACACAGCTACCTTCATAGGGCCTGTCATACCTCCCCATTCCAAATCCACCACAGCCATAGGATGGAGTTTGGTAGTGCTGTCTGCATACGTCACCTGGTGAAACTCACCAGGTAACAGCCTCTCTGGAGGCACCAGCTCATCCAGGACCATATTTACACTAGCCCCAGTGTCTCTGATAGCCTCAACCTCAGTCCCATTCACTTTAGGCCTCTGCCTGTACTTGTCCATGTTTGGAGGTAAGGCAGCAAGGGTTGCAATATTCACCCCACCCAGGGACACTAAGGTTGCTTCCACCACCTGACTACCCCTCTCTGGGGCACCACTCTCCACCCCTACACTTACACTGGCAGTCCCTGTGGATGGCCCCTTAGGGGGGAGCTTCTTGGCGCAGACAGCATCTTCCTGCTTATGCCCTGGCTGGTTACAGTCAAAGCACTTACCCACCTTTGAGGGATCAAAGAAACTACCATTCTTTCCCTGATACCCCCTCCCTTTGAATTTGGGTTGGCTCAGGGCCCCCCTTCCTTGTGCAGGTTCTTGTGGGTCTTTGGAGGACTCCTTCTGGTTTTGACCTTCTTTCCCTTGGGCTTTCCCTTGGGGAGGGACCTGTCCTCCTTTCTTCTGGTCACTCCCCTGGTGCTGAATGGAAACCCGGGTTCTTACCCACTCATCAGCTGCTTCCCCCAGCTCTCTGGGGTCTGTCAGCTTAGAGTCCACTAGATACTGGCGTAACTTCTCTTCTGCACAATGAGTCAAAATATGTTCTTTCAAAAACAAATTATACAATCCCTCATATGTGTCAACAGTGTTACCAACAATCCAGCCTTCCAGTGCCTTCACTGAAACGTCCACAAAGTCTACCCAAGACTTTGAACTCAATTTCTGGGTGCCTCTAAACTTCACCCTGTACTGCTCTGGAGTCAGACCAAATCTCTTGGCTAAGCATGCCTTCATCTGGGGGTATGATTCTGCATCCTCTCCCTTCAGGGTCAGATGCCTATCCCTCCCAGCTACTGGAATAAACTCCCACAGGAGTGCACCCCAATACTTAGAGTGGACCCTACTCATTCTAATGGCCCTCTCAAAAGCTGCTAGCCACCTGTCAATGTTATCCCCCTCAGTGTACTTGGGTACTATACCCTTGGGAAGTTTGGGATCAAATCCACCACCCCTGGACATTTCAAAATCTTCATCATTTTCACTGCCACCATTTCTTTTTGACGCCTCCTCCCTCTCCCATCTCTTCTCAGCCAATTCCAGTTTCCTCTGCTCCAAAGCTATCAAAGCTAATTGAGCCTCAAGCTGTCTCTCTGCAAAGGACAGTGGTGGTTCCTGAGTAAGGGACCCTTCCCCACTCCCACCACCTGGAATCACTTGGCTAGCACTAGAGATAATGGAAGAGGCACCCTCCTCACCCTCCTCCTGGGTGAGGTTGGGGGGAACACCCTCCATCCCCCCTTGAATCTCCTCAGCTACCCCAGCCCAGGCCTGTAGGGACTTAAGCAACCCTGCCTTCCTAATCTTGTTGGAAGCAGGCAGCCCCCTAAGCCTACACTGTACCCTAAGATCAGCCATCCTGAACTGGGACAGTTTAGCCAGGTCCAGCTCCATGGTTCCCTAGTTTTGGGTCACAACAACTAGGCACAACAGACTTAGAACAATTTGTAAAAAATCAAAACAATGGATTAAAAACAGTTTAGTCCAAATTCCAAAAATCACACTCAAAAGTTTTGTTCTAAGGCAATTTATAGGATTTTTATAATCTTCATTCACTTTACTGAAAGGTGTACTTTTAAACACAAGTCCTCATCCACACCGCTGAGCACCAAATGTTGGAAAGTAGATTATTGGTAGGGGCAAATGTAGGTCTGCCACTGGCAATAAGGCCACTAACACATGATAGGACTCAGCTTAGGTCTTAGAAAATTATTCCCATGCTCAACCCTTGGTAGCTTGGCTGCGAGCAGGCAGGCTTAACTTCAAAGACAGGTATTTAAAGCATTTAAAAATACCAATTCAGTAAATAATTAAGACACAATGCATAATAAAAATCCAACACCAATTTATAAAAATGGGAACTATTTTTATCTTTAAAATGACACCAAAACAACAAAAATCCAATGTAGGGAACCGGAGATATGAATTTTTAAAGATTTATCACTTTATAGCACTTAGAAACATATAGCACCATGTTGGGATATCTGGTCGCGATAGACTGGCTCAAAGTCAAAGTTTCAGGCCGACTGCGATGGAGCCGTGAGCGGCTACCCCTCGCAGGAGGTCCCGGTCACAGTTTTTACCTTCGGACTTAGAAACTTTTCTGGAGCTTTTTCTCACGGGGTCCCTCGATGCTCTTCACCAGGCCGGATTCGGTGAGGGTTCGCCGGCCTCGGATTTCTTCTACTCCCGGTCAAACTCTGGAAGTCGGTACTACGAAGCTTTCAGCGGGACGAACCTGGATGGCTTAGCAGGCTCGCGGTTGAAGGCAGGCGGCTTGGCTGACCAGGTTGAGTCGGTTCCCCTATGGAGCTTTTTTCCAAAGTTGCTCCAAAGTTCTCCAAACTTCTGGAACTTCTTCCTGAAGTTCCCCAAAGGGTCCCAAAGTGTCTCAAACTTACTCCAAGAGTCTGGAATCTGCAATATGGTCCTTGAAAGTTGAGGACTTCAGTTCCCACAATTCACTTGGACAAAACCCTTACAAATCCACTGGTAGTTCTCCAGGTTGAGGATCCTTGGTGGTGATGTTCCAGGTGAGCTCTGTTAACCTGTAGCTTGCAGGGAGTCCACTCTTTAGTTATTTTACAGCAAGGTAATCCACAGGGCTGTAGTTTCAGCTGGTGCAGTCTTCAGAGGGCAGGCCTTAGAATTTGCACCCCAACTTCTCAGCATGGCAACGTCTTGCTTTCTTAAGTTTCAAGCAGCAGATCTGAGGGGCTCTGCCCTTCTCAGATACTTATTGCAAGTTCTCTGGGTCAAGCAGGAGGTCACGCCTGACCAATGGGACCAGGGCAACTCCCCAAGGATATGACCACATCCACTAGAGTGTGGCATTATTTTGTCCCAGAGTGCACCAAATCTTCCAAATTCATAATGGCTGATTTTCCAGCAGGGAGGTAAGAGCTGGCTAAACACCCCTAAGATGGCTACTTTCCATAGACTCTCCCCCTTGCATCTGCTCATACCTTCCTTAAGCCTAGCATCTGGCTGAGGTGAAAAGTTTAGAGTTGTAAATGACACTGGATTCTTCCCTCCTCTTTGAAGACCATGGTTTACGACTCCTCCCCCTGCCCTGGCATTCCTGTGTAGCAGCACACGCCCTCCCAGCAGAGCTGGTTAACCCCAGGGGCTCTTTATCACCTCTTCAAGGCAGCCTGGCTAATACACTTAACTCTGACCAATCAGGACAGACCACTGGAAGGCTGAATCTGGACTTACAAACAAGAAAGTCTTATAACTTCTTGTCTGTACATTTTAGGAGAAATTCAACAATATGATATTGTTGGATTTATCACTACCATTCTGGGAAGTCTTTGAATGGAAGTTCTATCATTCTCCTATCAGGAGTTATTAGTTAATAACTTCTTGCCATGTTAACCTATGTGGCATGAGATTTGCAATGGGAAAAATGACTTGGGCCATTTTTCCAGCACTAGAGCTTATAAAAACATATTTTAGAAGTACTTCGTTTATATCTACAGGACTCCCACCCCATGGGACTACTAGGGGAGACTTTAGGGGGCTCTGAATATTTAGAAATATTGTAGATCCTCCCTCCACAGTGCTCCTAGCATCAAAGTCGAATTTGGGCAGCACTTTATCACAATGTGGGGAGTGAAATGTGAAATTTCACTTATCCCAGGGCATATAAAAACTCATTTTATAAGGGTCCACCTTATAAATACCTGACCCCCACCCCTGGGACACCTAGGGGAGACCCTGGGGGTTCATAATATGCCAACACATTGTAGGTTATCCATTTGTAAGTGCCCCAAACACCAAAGTCGAGTTTGGGCACAATTTACTTTTTAAAAGCAGTCATGGAACCCAGGGCTGCTTTTAAACTGACCTCAGGCTTCAGCAGTGCACACATGCAAGTGCAAAAAAGGCTGCTGGCCTCTAAACTGCCATGCCCTACTATATACTAGGGACTGATAGGTAGTTTCAATCCCCCTGCCCTATTATGTACTAGGGTCTTATAGGGTAGGTCATGCCAATCACAGGGGTACCCCAACCCACAGTGTACCCTAGTGTATGTAGGTGTTTTCACTGTATTCTAAGTGTTTTCAGCATAGCACTGGCCCTGGGCCTGGTTAGGCAAAGCCCAGGGTCAGTCAGAGTCAGTTACCACCAGTACCACTCAGCAAAAAGTTGGGGGATGCCCAGGGCACAGGATGACTTTGCAACACACATAAACCAGGAACTTGCCAAATATCTCCTTGACCGTGAACTCCTGGACCCTTCACAGAATGGGTTCAAGAAGTATCATAGCACCGAACTGGTGCTTATTGCTACTTTGAAGTCTATCCATAGGCAAGTAGATCAGGGAGGGGCGGAGATCCTGGTTTTGTTAGACCTGTCAGCAGCCTTTGACACCATATCTCCATCTATGTTGGTGCAAACGCTGCAGGATGAAGGATGTGGCCCTCAAGCTGCTGGAGTCTTTTCTGTCTAATAGAATGATCACAGTTAGTTATGGCAATTTCAGAGCAGCACCTTTTCAGCTTCCCTGCGGAGTTCCTCAAGGGTCATCCTTAAGCCCTACTCTATTTAACTTGTACGTTGCTCCATTGACAAAACTGGTACGGTCTTCAGGTTTCCAGGTGTCGTCATATGCGGACAAAACCCATATCATTGTTACCATCTCGGATGACTGGGAAGAGGTAGTGGACAGGTTTAGGGCATGTGTGCAGAAGACTAGCAGATGGATGAGGGATAAATGGCTACAAATGAATGGGGAAAAAAATGAGATTATGGTGTTTGGAGCTAACAGCTTGATTTGGACGGATGGCTGGTGGCCAGATACCTGTGCTACCCTACCTATTCCAGCAGTGGCTGCCAAAAACATGGGGGTGCTGTTTGATAACACCTTGACCTTTGACTCCCAGGTTAATAGAACGGTGACTTCATGTTTCTGGATGATCCGGATTCTGAAGAAGATTTTGCCTTTGCTTCCAAGGGAGCTCAGGGCATCAGTGGTCATTGCACTTATCACCTCGCGCTTAGACTACTGTAATGCCCTGTACTCAAACATCAATCAACTCTTGTTGAAAAAGTCCAAGTCATCCAGAATTTGACTCACAAAGCCCTTCATTCTGGGGAATCGAACTATCTTATGACAACCCTGAATTGGTATGTTCCCAGGAGAGCTTTGAGATCTGCAGGTCACCATAAGGTAGTGATTTCACGATGCAAGAAAGACAGATGGGGGTACGCATTTTTATGGTGGCGGCTGCCAGGTTATGGAACTATCTTCCTAAACATATCAGGAGTAAGAGCTCACACTTGATATTCCGTAAGCGAATTAAAATTTGGCTGTTTGCAGACTAGGTCCGCTTAGGGATATTCTTTAGGGTGTCTGTCTGTCTAATGGGGTCCACTGTTCGGTCTGTCTTCCCTCTTGCATAGCGCTTTGATGCCTTTTTGGTGTTATACACTCTAGATATACCACGAATACAAATAGAGAGCTAGTACTAGGATGGTGGTAATCTATGAAGTTGTATACTTCTTATTATACCCGTCAGCCTTCCGGTGGTCTTCCCCTAAACTTTTTGCCTTTACTCCTCCTATTTTGCTGAATTTGTTTTTGTTGGCCTTAGGACTCTGTGCACTTTACCACTGCTAGACCGTGCTAAGGTGGTTGTGCTCACTCCCTAAAACATAGTAAAATTGGTTTATACCTGATTGGGATATTTAATTTACTTACAAATGCCTAGTAACGTGGCATACCATCTGCCTAGGGCTGGTAAATTAAATGCTACTAGTGGGCCTTCAGCACTTTTTGTTGCATTCACTTAAGTAACCCCTCAAAACAAGTTTCAGTCCTGCCATTGCAGCCTCATAGCAGTTTTAAACTGCCAATTTGACTTGGCAAAACAACCCCCTTGCCAAGCCTAAAATTCCTGTTTTATTACATATAAGTCACCCCCAAGATAGCCTCAAGACATCCCATAGGGCAGGATGCATTTTAATTATAAAATTGGACTTGTACTCTTTGCATCTCCTGGTAGTGAAAAACTCCTAAGTTAGTTTTTCACTACTGTGAGGCTTACCTCTCCCATAGGTTAACATTGAGTTACCTTATTACATGTAATAATTACTAACATTTGATGGGAACAGGTAGGAAAGTCATGTTTGGTATCTGATGAAGTGTAATTTAAAATGCTCTTTTACGGTAAAGTTGGATTTTCAGTCACAATTTTGAAAATGCCTCTTCTGGAAATTTTGTATTTTCCTGTCCTATTTTGTGCCTGTAGCCTGTTCCTGAGTCACATAAGTAGGTGTAGTGGAAGTTGATCTTTGTGTATTCCCGCAAGGCAGTATCACAAAGGAGGTTCTGGATGTTGGAAGGCTGTGCCATCTCTGACTTGATAGGGGGCAAATCTGTCACCTACCACACTTACACTTCAAAGGCACTGGCTGAGCGTGCACACAAAGGACTTCACACTAGCATTTTGTGCTTCCACAGAGATGTGAACCAGGGCAGAGAGACGGGAAATTCCAGACATCTCTGTAGGGGTAAACTCCAGAAACCTCTCCCACTTCAAGGAAGGGGCCAGGTATAAATATTGGACCCTCAGCCACAACTCTTCAGATCACTTCTGGACCTGTGGACTCTGCCAGGAAGAAAGACTGCCCAGCTGTGAAGTCTGCCCTACTGCCCAAGCACTGCTGTGCTAAGGATGCTTCTGCTGCTGTGAGCTGCCCTGCTGAATCCAGCCTGCCTGTGTGGACTCAGAAATCCATGAAATCTCCAAGGACATAACAGGCTCCTTTGATGTTCTACGCATCTCGGCGCTGCTCAACACCAATGCCGCCTAGCACAACACATCTCATCTCCTGCACCAGTACAGCGCATGTCCTCGCAGCCCAGGTCCTTTGACTCCGACGCGGCTCAACACCACTACCAGCTCAGTGCAACACATCTTGTCCTCTGCACTGACACAGGTAGCACAACTCATCCCAGCCCCAGTGGCTCCTTCAACAAGGACGTAGGAACCTACATCACAAGCTCCCGTCGATGGATCATCGGCTCTGCTGCTACGCAACACATCTCGACAAGGGACCTCTCATCGCAACTCCTCATCGACAACTCTTCAACACCAGTCCTCACATTTCGATTCGAGAATTTCGCATCTCAACACCTATGGCACAAGCTACTTTCCCAGCGGACTGAACTCAGCACTGTATTCGGCACCCGCGCCATCCCGGTCTAACATGACCAGATTACCGCAGTTGGTGCTTTTTTGTTTCTTAGTGCTTGATTTATTCAAAACCTTTAACATTGCATATTTTCAGTTCTACTGATTGAAGTTTTGTTATTTTGGTGTCAAATAATGTATAAACTTGTAGTAACGAAGTCCACGCAGGTAGGGTGTAGTTCAAGATGTTTTTATTGTAGTTAGTTACAGGTTCTGTAGAGCAGCCCCACCAGGAGCAGCCTGCCTGCTGCTCAGCCCATTCTCAACTGTCACTTCACCACACAGGCTCCCAACATTCCGAAGCGCATCATCACTCCAACATTCCATGCAGCACACAACACAAACACACTGGCTGAGCAGGAGGTGAAAATGGTACAACATTAACATGGACAGGATACTACATATCCCCCTTTCTTATACAACAGAAGCAATAGTCCAATACCTAAATGTGAAATAACAATAATAACCCAATAAATGAATAACAGAGAAACACAGAAGCAACAGAAGAAGAAATGAAGATGAGGACAGATAGGAACGAGCGAAGAGATAGGTGGAGGAAAACTAAGTGGAAGCAATGGGTAAATATACACAAATGGAAATGACCCATACTCTCCAACAACAAAGTACAAAAGAGAAGAAAACAGTAAAAAGGCCTGTGTGAGGGTAACAATGTACGACAAGATGGGACAGACCCATGACCTACCCCGAGACATAAGGGTAGGTGACAATGTGAATGGGACTGACCCCAAACAGACACACCATGTGTGAGGGTAACAATGTAAGAGAAGATGGGACAGAAACCCATGATCTTCCCCGGGACGTAAGGGAGGTTAACTACAGTAAATGGGAACTGAACCCATAGCTTATCCAAAAGCATAGGGAAGGTTAGCTAATGTAAATGGGACTAACACCCATGCAAGGATGCCCTGAGAGAGGGTTGAAACCGTAAGTAGCCCATGTAGGCAAGTGTATTGTGAGCAAATGGGGCTAGTACCCATTGCCATCCCTATGTAGGGAAGAACAAAGTGTAAACTGCGCACATGTTAAATGAACAATGAACCCCTGAAGGTGTGTACCCAGAGTCCATGAACGTACAATGATGAGCCATGGAGAACCACCATACAATCCCATGGTGGATACATGTGGATAAACGCAATTCCATAGTAAAATGTAGAAAAAGCTAACACATGAATGAAAGCCATAGATAGGCATAGATAAACACCATGACCTTAACGTTTGTAAACGTATTAAGTTAAGAGGTGTGCGTGTCACCGTAGTCCTGTGACACCCACTAGAGTTCGTAATTAAACAAGCTCTGCAGATGCAACTCGCCCATGGACTGGTAGCCCCGAGAAGAAGTCAAACGTGCACTGTGGCACCCATAAAAGCCATGCAGAGGCAGTACACAGCGAGACCGAAATGGGTCTGAGAAAACACAGCCACAAGATGCACTCACAATATACTTCACCCATCTGTTAAAGAAACTATAAAACAGCACCTGGGATGTGCCAGCGTTCCAAAGCAAGGACAACGAAGGCAGACAATCATTGACGAGTTCCAAAGGTGAAGAAAGGATGCACCTGGAACACAGCGCTGCACTGTATGGCAAAAAAGACGAGTGAATCCAAGAGTAAGTGGATGGGAGCTGTTACCAACCACAAGATGGCGGCACGCACGGCACGCTGTGCAGGATGGCTCTCGGCGCGCTTGTGCGCCAAACAGTGTCACGCAGGCAAATCTGACGAGGATGAAGATCTCGACGACACTGTGGATCCTCGAGGTGACGCGTGCGGCATCAAAAAGGAGGTGAGATGCGCGCGGTCAGTTCAAACATGAAAATGACAGTTGAAGACTGCCGCTGTGCCGGCAGTAAGCAACAAATGATGAGGGGAAATAACACTCACCACAGTTTGAGAGAAACACACAGCAAACAGTTCTCTCTGTCCACCGGCACCAAGACAGAGATACAAGCACAGACGAAAAGTCAATCAAGACGAAGTGTGTGAGGAAGGATAAACTCCTGACTTGTGAAGACCGTCCCCACCTCAGAAACACGACGTGACCAGACACTGCAGCCACTTCTGGTACAATTCCAAAGGAATTTAGTCAGAATGTGCTCAGGATCACACAATGTAGCCTGCGTAATCCACAGGGTCAGCAGCAAAGTTCCCTGTCAGACACAGAAGACTCTCTTGATGAGCTCAAAGTAATATGCAGGCAGTCCTTTCACGACAACATCTTTTTACCACCATTTTGAAATAATGGTGAGATAAACAGCTGTCTGAAAGTCATTGAAAGCGTAGTACAGACTGCATTGGTAATCCAAAGTTCGTGAAAAAAAATGACAATGAGCGCAGCAGGCTTAGATTTGGGCTGTCTCATGGAAAGACACTGGTGGGGCTGCAGGGCATTGCGCTTCATTTTAATCTGTTTCTTGTTGACATCTTCTTTATTCTGACAGGAACATCTTGCTATCTTCTTGTCGTCTTTGTTGTACTGTGAATAACATCTTGTTTTCATGCTCTTGGTTTCCTGTGGATACCTCTTCTTTGTAATGTACGTTACGTTGCCAGCATCTGTAGACTCTGTTGTAAACTTCATCTTCAGGTCCTCTTTTGTTCGCCAGGTCCCTGAGATCCGCTTGTAACGAGTAGGTAGTCAACAACTCGTCGCCAAATAAATGTAGTAACGAAGTCCATGCAGGTAGGATGTAGTTCAAGATGTTTTATTGTAGTTAGTTACAGGTTCTGTAGAGCAGCCCCACCAGGAGCAGCCTGCCTGCTGCTCAGCCCATTCTCAACTGTCACTTCACCTCACAGGCTCCCAACATTCCGAAGCGCATCATCACTCCAACATTCCATGCAGCACACAGCACAAACACACTGGCTGAGCAGGAGGTGAAAATGGTATAACATTAACATGGACAGGATACTACAAAACTTTTACTCTATTTTCTAAATTGGTTTGGGATTTTTTTGTGTTGTGTTTTCACTTTATTACTGTTTGTGTGTTGCATAACTATTTTGCATATTGCCTCTAATTTAAGCTTGAGTGTTAAGCTATCAGATGGTCAAGCATAGAGTAATTTAGTGACTTTAGTGGTTCACCCTGATGGGGATTGTGGCTGTTGCTTGAAAAGGCCTCACACCCTCTTCAACTAACAGCCAATTTCTCAGAATTCTGTGTTGTGATTTGTCAATTGATTTGTACTTTTGTTCACCTTATGCTGACGGTGTGATTTCTATTGACCTCCATTGTAAAATAGGATAAAAAAAAGTGAATATTTTTTTAGGTGAGCCAGCCTTTTGACTCCCTGACTTTAGAGCCTGAACCCTTGTTGGTTTGTCTCACACTTCGGGCTCAGAATATTTCTGCTCTGAATCTTGACTTCATGTCATGCCCTCCGCTACATTTTATTGATCTTTATGCTGACTCCCTATGCATACTGATTGACTATTATTTTTGTAATGCTATTTGAATTTCCCTAATAAACCTTCTTGGTTTACATTTATGAAATGTTATTTTTTAGAATCATTGGTGTTTTGGGAAGGACACATTGAGTTATCTAGTTTTGAGGTTTAACACCATCCCCGATACTGCGAACCCGATCCTGCGTAGGTGCTTTATCTTAAATTATCAATAAAGATAGCGTTGACACTGTTTACCAATCTCTAGGCTTCTAGGCTCTAGGCTATTGTGTACTATTGCGCTGAGGCTGGGCAATGTGGCTGCACTTCTTTAACCCCTTCGCTGCTAGGCCTTTTCCCCCCCTGTGCTAAGCCTTTTTTTGGCTATTTGGGGTAGTGCGCGCTTAGGCCCCTGTAACTTTTTGACCACATATGGTATCCACGCCAAATTTGCGTCCTTTTTTTCTAACATCATGGGGATTGTAAAGGTACCCAGGGTTTGTGGATTCCCTGGAGGGGACCCAGAAATTAGCCAAAATACAGCAAAATGGTTTTTTTTGGGGGAAATATGCGAAAAAAGGGCTACAGATGAAAGCGTCTTGTTTTTTCCCTGCAAATGGCATCAAAAAGGGGTTGTGGTGCTGAAATCACCATCTTCCCAGCTTTCAGGGACAAGCAGACTTTGTCAGAAAACCAACTTTTTTACACAGTTTTGGCATTTTTCTGGGACATAGCCTATATTTGCTATTTTTGTGCTTTCAACCTCCTTCCAGTTAATGGTAGAAAAGGGTATGAAACCAATAATGGATCCTGGAAAGCCATACATTTCTGAAAAGTAGACAAAATTCTGAATTCAGCAAGGGGTCATTTGTGTAGATCCTTAAAGTTTTCCTTATAGAAACTAACAGTTAAATGAAGGAAAAATTGAAAATTAGTTGAAAAAAACAGCCATTTGTGTCAACGTTTTCACCTGTAACTTCTAATTATGACAGCTATTTGAAAGCAATATACCGTTATATCCGCTGGACCTTTCTGGTTGTGGGGATATATAGGACTTGTAGGTTCACCAAGAACCCGACGAACCCAGAGCCAATAACTGAGCAGCATCTTGCAATGGTTTTTTATTATGTACCGTGTATATAGCAATTATTTTGGGAAAATGTATACATGGAAAAATTGTTATGAAAGACACCTAAGTATTTCTGAAATGGGAACAAAATGTAGATTTTAGAAACAGTAGATATTTGCACATTTCCGAAATTGGGAGTACCCATACTAGCATGAGAATTATAGGTCATTTTTCAAAATGACTTATTTTTTACACATTGTCTTTCATTTGGAAGGCAGAAATGCATCGAAAGTCAATAGGTAATAACAGTTGCTCTACAAATCTGTGTTACCCTAAGTCTCCCGATAAAAATGGTACCTCACTTGTGTGGGTAGGCCTTGTGCCCAAAACAGGAAATGGCTCAAAATGCAACGTGGACGTACCACATTTTCACAATGAAAAATTACCCTTTTTTTGCAAAGTGCCTAGCTGTAGTTTTTGAACCCTAGCTCTGCGGGCACTTAGGGAACCCTAGCAAACCTATACATTTTTGAAAACTAGACACCCAGGGGAATTCAGGATGGGGTGACTTGACTGGCTCTCACCAGGTTCTGTTACCCAGAATCCCTTGCAAACCTAAACAATTGTCAAAAAAAACACATTTTCCTCACTTTTCTGTGGTGGAAAGTTCTGGAATCTGCGTGGATCCACAAAATTGTACCCACCCCGCGTTCCCCAAGGTCTTCCAAAAAAAATGGTACCTCACTTGTGTGGGTAGGCCTAGTGCCCGCGACAGGAAGCAGCGCAAAACGCAACGTGGACGCACCACATTTTCACAGTGAAAAATGACCCTTTTTTTGCAAAGTGCCTAGCTGTAGTTTTTGAACCCTAGCTCTGCCGGCACCTAGGGAAACCTAGCAAACCTATACATTTTTGAAAACTAGACACCCAGGGGAATCCAGGATGGGGTGACTTGACTGCCTCCCACCAGGTTCTGTTACCCAGAATCCCTCGCAAACCTAAACAATTGTCAAAAAAAACACATTTTCCCCACATTTCTGTGGTGGAAAGTTCTGGAATCTGCGTGGATCCAAAAATTTCTACCCACCCCGCGTTCCCCAAAGTCTTACGAGAAAAATGGTACCTCACTTGTGTGGGTCGGCCTAGTGCCTGCGACAGGAAACGGCACAAAACGCAACGTGGTCACACCTCAATTTCGCAGTGAAAAATGACCCTTTTTTGGCAAAGTGCCTAGCTGTAGTTTTTTAACCCTAGCTCTGTCGGCACCTAGGGAGACCTAGCAAACCTATACATTTTTTAAAACTAGACACCCAGGGGAATCCAGGATGGGGTGACTTGACTGCCTCCCACCAGATTCTGTTACCCAGAATCCCTCGCAAACCTAAAAAATTGTCAAAAAAACACATTTTCCCCACATTTCTGTGGTGGAAAGTTCTGGAATCTGCGTGGATCCACAAATTTCCACCCACCCCGCGTTCCCCAAAGTCTTACGAGAAAAATGGTACCTCACTTGTGTGGGTCGGCCTAGTGCCTGCGACAGGAAACGGCACAAAACGCAATGTGATTACTCCTCAATTTCGCAGTGAAAAATGACCCTTTTTTGGCAAAGTGCCTAGCTGTAGTTTTTGAACCCTAGCTCTGCCGGCACCTAGGGAAACCTAGCAAACCTATACATTTTTGAAAACTAGATACCCAGGGGAATCCAGAATGGGGTGACTTGTCTGCCTCCCACCAGGTTCTGTTACCCAGAATCCCTTGCAAACCTAAAAAATTGCCAAAAAAAACACATTTTCCCCACGTTTCTGTGGTGGAAAGTTCTGGAATCTGCATGGATCCACAAATTTCCACCCACCCCGGGTTCCCCAAAGTCTTCCAAGAAAAATGGTACCTCACTTGTGTGGGTCGGCCTAGTGCCCGTGACAGGAAACGGCGCAAAACGCAACGTGGTCACACCTCAATTTCGCAGTGAAAAATGACCCTTTTTTTTGCAAAGTGCCTAGCTGTAGTTTTTGAACCCTACCTCTGCCGGCACCTAGGGAAACCTAGCAAACCTATACATTTTTGAAAACTAAACACCCAGGGGAATCCAGGATGGGGTGACTTGACTGCCTCCCACCAGGTTCTGTTACCCAGAATCCCTTGCAAACCTAAAAAATTGTCCAAAAAACCACATTTTCCCCACATTTCTGTGGTGGAAAGTTCTGGAATCTGTGTGGATCCACAAATTTCCACCCAGCCCGTGTTCCCCAAAGTCTTATGAGAAAAATGGTACCTCACTTGTGTGGGTCGGCCTAGTGCCTGCGACAGGACAGGAAACGACGCAAAACGCAACGTGGTCACACTTCAATTTCGCAGTGAAAAATGACCCTTTTTTGGCAAAGTGCCTAGGTGTAGTTTTTGAACCCTAGCTCTGCCGGCACCTAGGGAAACCTAGCAAACCTATACATTTTTGAAAACTAGACACCCATAGGAATCCAGGATGGGGTGACTTGTCTGCCTCTCACCAGGTTCTGTTACCCAGAATCCCTTGCAAACCTAAACAATTGTCAAAAAAAACACATTTTCCCCACATTTCTGTGGTGGAAAGTTCTGGAATCTGTGTGGATCCACAAATTTCCACCCACCCCGCGTTCCCCAAAGTCTTCCGAGAAAAATGGTACCTCACTTGTGTGGGTCGGCCTAGTGCCCGCGACAGGAAACGGCACAAAACGCAACGTGGTCACACCTCAATTTCGCAGTGAAAAATGACCCTTTTTTGGCAAAGTGCCTAGCTGTAGTTTTTTAACCCTAGCTCTGTCGGCACCTAGGGAAACCTAGCAAACCTATACATTTTTGAAAACTAGACACCCAGGGGAATCCAGGATGGGGTGAATTGACTGCCTCCCACCAGGTTCTGTTACCCAGAATCCCTTGCAAACCTAAAAAATTGTCAAAAAAAACACATTTTCCGCACATTTCTGTGGTGGATAGTTCTGGAATCTGCGTGGATCCACAAATTTCCACCCACCCCGAGTTCCCCAAAGTCTTACGAGAAAAATGGTACCTCACTTGTGTGGGTCGGCCTAGTGCCCGCGACAGGAAACGGCGCAAAACGCAACGTGGTCACACCTCAATTTCGCAGTGAAAAATGACCCTTTTTTGGCAAAGTGCCTAGCTGTAGTTTGTGAACCCTAGCTCTGCCGGCACCTAGGGAAACCTACCAAACACACACATTTCTGAAACGTAGACACCCGGGGGCTTCCAGGGAGGTATGGCTTGCGTGTATCCCCCAACGTTTCCTTACCCAGAATCCCCTGCAAACCTCAATTTTAGCTGAAAAAATCACTTTTTTCACACATTTTTGTGTGGGAAAGTGTGGCATCACTGGCCTCACACAAATTTCCTACCACCCAGTGTTCCCCCAAGTCTCCCCATAAAAATGGTGCCTCACTTGTGTGGGAGGCCCAAGTACCCGCGACAGGCAAGGGCCCAAAACGTAGTGAGGCGACATCAAAATTGCCTATCTCAAAACCACCTGGTTTTGCAAGGGGGGTCACCTGGGTTTTTGGCCCCGTGCTCGGCGGCCATCTAGGGAAACCTACCAAACCCACACATTTCTGAAAAGTAGACACCCGGGGGCTTCCAGGGAGGTATGGCTTGCGTGGATCCCCCAACGTTTCCTTACCCAGAATCCCCTGCAAACCTCAATTATAGCTGAAAAAATCACTTTTTTCACACATTTTTGTGTGGGAAAGTGTGGCATCACTGGCCTCACACAAATTTCCTACCACCCAGCGTTCCCCCAGGTCTCCCGATAAAAATGGTGCCTCACTTGTGTGGGAGGCCCAAGTACCCGCGACACGCAAGGGTCCAAAACGTAGTGAGGCGACATCAAAATTGCCTATCTCAAAACCACCTGGTTTTGCAAGGGGGGTCACCTGGGTTTTTGGCCCCGTGCTCGGCGGCCATCTAGGGAAACCTACCAAACCCACACATTTCTGAAAAGTAGACACCCGGGGGCTTCCAGGGAGGTATGGCTTGCGTGGATCCCCCAACGTTTCCTTACCCAGAATCCCCTGCAAACCTCAATTATAGCTGAACAAATCACTTTTTTCACACATTTTTGTGTGGGAAAGTGTGGCATCACTGGCCTCACACAAATTTCCTACCACCCAGCGTTCCCCTAGGTCTCCCGATAAAAATGGTGCCTCACTTGTGTGGGAGGCCTGTTAGAACTGGGGGTCTCTAGTTGGCAATGGTTTGCACCTTTGTCCAAATAGGGACCCTTGCTTCTAGTCAGGATAAGGGGGAAACACTCCTAAAATAACCCCTGCTCACCCCCTGGTAGCTTGGCACGAGCAGACAGGCTTATCTCAGAGGCAGTGTGTAAAGCATTTGTGAACACATACGGTAATACAGTGAAAACACTACAGATGGACACCACACAGGTTGTTTATGTAAAAATAAGTAATCTTTATATAGACTTATCACAAGACCCAATAGCAAAAATCCACAATACTGTACTCAAAAATAGGCTTTAAAAGGTTATAAAATAGTTCAGTTCTCTCAAGTTGTAAATGCGACACTTTACTCTCAATGTACCTTGAATGCGTAACGCAAAGAAAACAAAAGGGTCGCAGGGAAGGTGATGCGTCGGTTCCTTACACTCAGGGGAGTGGATGCGTCGGTTCCTTACTGCTGCGCAGGGGAGTTGATGCTCGCTTCCTTACTGTGTGGGGAGGTGATGCGTCGGTTTCTTACTGCTTTCCGGTGCGATGCGACAAGATGGCACCTCGATGCGATACTCTTCTCCGGTACGATGCGACAAAATGGCGTCTTGGTTGCGATGCGACAACGTTGGTGTGATGCGTGCACGCCCGACGGCCGTGCGGCGACTCGATGATCTTTGGAGCCGCGACAGGCCCTGCGACGCGCTTCTCCGGCGATGCGACGATGACCTCTGTGGCAGCGTCTCGCTTCTCCGGTGATGCGCCGCGCTTGGCGATGCGATGATGACAGCGGCAGCGGCGTCTCGCTTCTTCGGCGATGCGATGACCGCGGCTGCGGCGGCGACACGCTTCTCGTTGTTGCGTCGCGCTTCCAGCTCCCAGCGACACGCAGTCTCTCAGAAGGCCCAGCACAACAGCAGGCACTTCAATTCCCAGCAAGGGAATGCAGGGGGGAGCTGGTTGGTGAAGTCTTGTATCCCTGAGACTTCAGGCAGGAGGCAAGCTCTAGTTCAAGCCCTTGGAGATTCTCTTCTTCAAGATGACAAAGCACAGCAAAGTCTTTTCTCCTGTCCTTGGCAGAAAGCAACCACTGCAGGCCAACCCCAATCAGCAAAACAGCACAGGGGCAGTACTCCTCCTTCAGCTTCTCCGGTTCTTCTCCTTGGCAACAGGTTTCTTGATTTCCCAGAAGTGATCTAATTTCCTAGGGGTCTGGGTCCCCTTTTTATACACCTTTTCCCTTTGTTCTCTGAAGGCAGAGAGGCCTTTGCCTAGTCCAAACCAGTTCTGGTCAGTCCTGGAGCACTTTGTTTTTCTGACTCCTTCTTTCCTTTGAGAGTGAGGGGCAGAGCCATCAGACGCCCGGCAGGAGGTGGAGCCAGCATTGTGGAAGGCAGGCACAGCCCTATTCAGACCCAGGTGCAACTCCTCCCACCCATCCTCCTTCAGGCAGACCTATTCAGCCTAGTGCTGACTCACCCTGCCTCCTGGAATCCCCCAGCCCCTGTCACTCACAAACCCAGACACACAATACACAACCTGAGCAGAGGCAGCTGGATGGTTTAGGCAAGAAAATACCTACTTTCTAAAAGTGGTATTTTCAAACAAAGAATGTTAAAACCAACTTCACTAAAAGATGTATTTTATCATTCTGAGTTCAGGCATACTAAATTCGTTTTTCTACCATGTTCTCTGGGTCAGTTAGGATTATAAGGTGTAATAATCAAACTGCCCAGTCTGGCCTATGGAGAACAGGTAGCCTTGCAATAGTGAAAAACGAAAATGGCTGTAATTCACTATTAGGACATGCCACACACACCAGGGCATGTCCTACCTTATACTTACAATGCACCCTGCCCTTGGGCCTACCTTAGGGGTGTCTGATATGAAGATAAGGGAAGGTTTAGGGACTGGCAAGTGGGTGCACTTGCCAAGTCGACATGGCAGTCACAGACTGCACACAGGCTCTGCAATGGCAGGCCTGAGACACATTTTACAAGCCGCTTCTGTGGGTGGCACAACCAGTGCTGCAAGCCCACCAGCGGCATTGGATTTACAAGCCCTGGGCACACTCCGTGCACTGTACTAGGGACTGACAAGTAAACCAATCATCCAACCATGGAGTCACTAATCCATACATCAATTTACAGTAGGGAGCACTTGCACTGTGGCACTGAACAGCAGTGGCACAGTGCCCAAAAGCATCTAAAACCAGCAAAACATAAGAGGCAACAGCAAAAAATGGAAGGGAGACCCACGCCAATGGTGCCAAGTCTAACACGTGTCCCCTCCAGCTGAAATGTGGGGAGAACTACCCTTCCTCCTGGGAGTTCTCATCACTAAGGCGGAAAAATCTGGACAGACCATCAGCATTGGCGTGTTCTGTACCAGGGCGGTGTTCCACCATAAAGTCCATCCCCTGTAGGGAAATGGACCACCTCAACAGTTTTGGATTCTCACCCCTCATCTGCATTAACCATCTGAGGGGCCTGTGGTCTGTCTGAACCCGGAAGTGAGTCCCAAACAAGTATGGTCTCAACTTCTTCAGTGCCCAGACCACAGCAAATGCCTCACGTTCAATCGCACTCCACCTCTGTTCCCGTGGGAGTAACCTCCTACTAATAAAGGCTACAGGTTGGTCTAGGCCCTCCTCATTCATCTGTGAAAGCACAGCCCCAACACCATGCTCTGAAGCATCTGTCTGCACAATGAATTCCCTTGAGAAGTTGGGCGCCTGAAGCACGGGCGCCGTGCACATGGCAGATTTCAGGGCATCAAAAGCCTTTTGGCAGGCCTCAGTCCAGTTCACTTTCCTGGGCTGCTTCCTGGAAGTCAGCTCAGTCAAGGGTGCAACAATGTTGCCATACCCCTTGACAAACCTCCTGTAATACCCGGTGAGTCCTAAGAAGGCCCTCACCTCTGTCTGGGTTTTGGGGGTTCCCAAGCCAGGATGGTATCTATCTTGGGCTGTAGGGGCGCCACCTGGCCGCTCCCTACCTGGTGTCCCAAGTACACCACAGAACCCTGCCCGATCTGGCACTTACTCGCCTTGATCGTGAGGCCTGCCCTCCGCAGCGCCTTCAACACTTCCCAGAGGTGGTGCAGATGTTCCTCCCAAGTGGCGCTGAACACTGCAATGTCATCCAGGTAGGCGGCACTGAAATCCTCCAGCCCAGCCAACACCTGGTTGACCAACCTCTGAAAGGTGGCAGGGGCATTCTTCATCCCAAAGGGCATCACCCGGAATTGGTAGTGCCCATCTGGTGTGGAGAATGCTGACCTCTCTTTGGCCCCATCAGTTAAGGCGATCTGCCAGTATCCAGACGTTAGATCAAACGTGCTGAGGTACTGGGCAGCCCCTAACCGATCAATGAGCTCATCAGCTCTGGGGATGGGGTGCGCGTCAGTCCTGGTGACTGAATTGAGTCCTCGGTAGTCCACACAGAACCGGAGTTCAGGTGTGGCACCAGGCGCGGCAGCCTTTGGGACCAAGACCACTGGGCTGGCCCAAGGACTGTTAGAGGACTCAATCACCCCTAAGGCAAACATCTTGGAGACCTCCTCCTTGATGCAAGCTCTCACCCTGTCAGTCACTCTGTAAGTTCTGTGCTTTACAGGAGGACTGTCCCCAGTGTCCACATCATGGATGCACCATTCAGTGATACTGGGAGTCAGGGAGAACAGATCAGAAAACTGTCCCAACAGTTGGCGACAGTCATTCTGCTGCTCCGGGGTCAGGGTGGGAGAGAGGTTCACACCATCCACTGACCCATCTTGCTCTTTTGCATACAGGAGATCAGGAAGAGGTTCAGTCTCCTCTTCCATCCCAGCATCTGTTGCTAAGAGCATGCCCACTTCAGACCTCTCAAAGTGGGGCTTCAGGCGGTTCACATGCAGGACCCGCAAGGGGTTCCTGGGAGACTGCAAGTCCACCAAGTAGGTGACATCACTCTTGCGCTCCACCACCTCAAATGGTCCGGTCCACTTATCCTGGAGCGCACAGGGCTCCACTGGGGCCATGACCCAAACCTTTTGTCCAGGCTGAAACTCGATCAGAGTGGCGTTCTGATCATGCCAACGTTTCATCTCTTCCTGGCTGGCTTCCAGATTCGCCTCAGCGAGTTGTCTGAAACGCCGAGTCTGGTTCCTGAAGGCCAGCATGTAACTAAATACATCCTGGGGAGTTTTCCTGGGAGCTTTCTCCCAGCCTTCCTTGACCAGACTCAGAGGTCCTCTTACAGGATGGCCGTACAGCAGTTCAAAGGGACTGAACCCTAAGGACTTCTGGGGCACCTCTCTGTAAGCAAAGAGCAGGCATGGCAAGAGGACGTCCCACTTACGCCTCATGGGTTCTTCCAGACCCATAATCATGCCTTTAAGGGTCCGGTTGAATCTCTCAACCAGCCCATTACCTTGGGGGTGGTAAGGAGTGGTGAACTTATAGGTTACACCACACTCCTGCCACAGGGACTTCATATACTTGGAAATGAAGTTAGTACCACGGTCAGACACCACCTCCTTGGGGAACCCCACACGGGAGAAAATCCCCATCAGTGCACGTCCCACCACGGGGGCCGTCACTGTCCGAAGAGGGATGGCTTCCGGGTACCGGGTGGCATGGTCCACCAAGACCAGGATGAACCTGTTGCCCATGGCTGTCTTGGGATCCAGAGGCCCCACAATGTCAATACCCACCCTCTCAAAGGGGGTGCTGACAACAGGGAAAGGTTGGAGAGGAGCCTTGTGCTTCCTCCCACTCTTACCACTTGCCTGGCAAGTCTGACAGGTCCTGCAATGAGTATCTGAACTCTTGCGCATTTGGGGCCAATGAAAGTGGGTGACAAGCCTTTGAAAGGTCTTGTCTTGCCCCAAATGTCCTGCTAAAGGCACATCATGAGCCAGACCCAGTAGGAAGGCTCTGAAGCGCTGGGGTACCACCAGCACACGGGCTGACCCAGGCTCAGCAACCTTAGGCTCACTATACAGGAGACCATTCTCCCAGTAGATCCAGTGTGATCCAGACTGATCACCTGCTGCCTGGCTTACAGCCTGTTGCCGCAAGCCCTCAAGAGAAGGGCACTTCTTCTGCTCCTCGCAGAATTCTTCCCTGGAGGGGCCTCCCTCCTGCTGCCAATGGGTCAGCTCAGGCAGGTCCCCCAGTTCAGCCACTTGTTCCCCTGTAGGTTCCAGGGCATCCCCCTCAAGGTCTGCCTCCTCCTGGACCGTGGGAACTTCGGGGGCCGGTTTCCGCGCCCCTGCCTCCTCTCTTTAAGGCAGGCACCTGGGCCCTTCTTCCAGGCTCCAGGTCCTCTTGAATACCCTTACCGGCTGCCATTGACCGAGTGGTCACACACGCCCACTCTGGCAGACCCAACATCTCCAAATGAGACCTCCGCTCCACCTTCGCCCAAGGGGAGCTCTCCAAATCATTGCCTAGCAGACAGTCAACAGGCATGGCTGGCCTCACAGCTACTTGAAGGATACCTGAGACCCCCCACTCAAAGGGAACCTGGGCCACCTTGCAGTGGCTCTCTGAGTTGTCAGCGGCAACTACAGGGTAGAATACATTGGGGACCACCTGCTCCTCAGACACCAGCCGACAACTGACAGCTGTCACACTGGCCCCGGTGTCTCTCAGAGCCTCCACCCTATGGCCATTGATGGTCACCCACTGCCTGTATTTCTTAGTGTTATCAGGCAGCTGGGTCCTAGGGACCATCTCACTGTCTCCTAAAGAGACCAGGGACATCTCTGCGGGACCCCACCCACCTTGGGCACCCAACTCCTCCCCAGGGCTACACTAGCCATCTGCCGGGGTGGTGCACCAGGGGTGCAGTGGTCACAGTATTGGGACACTTGGGACTTCCTACAAAGTGACCCACCTGACCACAACTAAAACATGCTTTGGGCCCCTTCTGAACAGACTTATCTGTTGGGACCCATGGTCTTTTCTCAGTGGGAGGCTGGGAACCCTTACCTTGGTTCCCTTGGGGTTTACTTTGGGGCCCTTTTTGGAACTCCTTCTGTTTACCCTTGTCCCCCCACTCTTCTGCTGGGGACCCTGCCCACCTTTGGCGGAGTCTCCCACAAGACCCTTGTGGACCCGGGTACTGACCCAGCGGTCCGCCTCCTCAGCAAGCTTCCTAGGATTAGTCAGCTTACTGTCAACAAGGTGCTGGCGTAGCTCTGGAAAACAACTACTGGACAAGTGCTCCCATGCAATTAAATCATAGAACTCCTGCAAGTCATTTACTTTGCTACCCTTCACCCATCCATCCAATGCTCTGCAAAAATAAGACACATACTCCACCCAGGTACTAGACTCCAGCTTTTTGCAGTTCCTAAACTTCTGTCTATAAAGCTCTGGAGTTAACCCATACCTTGCCACTAAAGCTTCCTTCAGGTGGGCATAGGACATCTGATCCACTGTGGGCAAGGCTAGCAAGGTTTCCCTTCCCTCACCTGCAAAGCGGCCCCACAACCCCGCTCCCCAATCCTTCTCAGGGACCCGGTGTGATGTCATGGCGATCTCATATGCTTTAAACCATTGCCCAATGTCCTCCCCCTTCATGAAATCCTTAATAACCTCCTTGGGGATGTACACTCTACTTTCTACAGGCACTGGAGGTGTGCTGCCACCAGAGGGAGTGATTTCTAGGCTTCTAGCCTTTAGCTCTAGCTCCCTCACCACTCTCTCATGCTCTAAAAGCATCTTCTTTTCTTCCATAGCCAACCTCTTACTTTCTAACTCCAATTTCTTATGCTCAAGGCTATCATGGCTTCCCTGTTTCAGTTTGGCCATCTCCATTTCATGCATCCTGCTTTTGTCCCTGTCCTCCAGCTCCTCTGGAGACAGGCCCTTTGAGAAACACTGCTGCCCTCCCTGGAAGGCGCTCTCCTCCCAGTTAAGCCCAATGGCCCCTCAAGCTGCCCATCTAAATTCTCTGCCTCCTCCACAGGCTCCTCGGACTGCCCACTGGCATTCCGTGCTTCCAACCAGGCTCTCAGTGCCTTGTGAAACTCCTCCTTTCTGGTGAGGCCTCTCATAGAGATTTTAAACTTTTTGCAAACAGCTTTGAGTTCTGGCACAGTGTAGGTATCAACCCTATCTTCTTCAAATTCAATATCTGCAGGTGCAATGGATCCTTTTTGCTCATGGTGAAAATTGGCAGTTCTCAACAAAAATAAAGGTTCCAAGGAAAAAAAGTCCTATCAAAAAGGTATGTGGTCGCGTATTGGTCTGCACTCACTAGTAGTGTACACCAATCACTGTATATGAATCACAAATGCAAGTCCAAATCCCACCGCTGACCACCAATGTTAGAACTGGGGGTCTCTAGTTGGCAATGGTTTGCACCTTTGTCCAAATAGGGACCCTTGCTTCTAGTCAGGATAAGGGGGAAACACTCCTAAAATAACCCCTGCTCACCCCCTGGTAGCTTGGCACGAGCAGACAGGCTTATCTCAGAGGCAGTGTGTAAAGCATTTGTGAACACATACGGTAATACAGTGAAAACACTACAGATGGACACCACACAGGTTGTTTATGTAAAAATAAGTAATCTTTATATAGACTTATCACAAGACCCAATAGCAAAAATCCACAATACTGTACTCAAAAATAGGCTTTAAAAGGTTATAAAATAGTTCAGTTCTCTCAAGTTGTAAATGCGACACTTTACTCTCAATGTACCTTGAATGCGTAACGCAAAGAAAACAAAAGGGTCGCAGGGAAGGTGATGCGTCGGTTCCTTACACTCAGGGAGTGGATGCGTCGGTTCCTTACTGCTGCGCAGGGAGTTGATCCTCGCTTCCTTACTGTGTGGGGAGGTGATGCGTCGGTTTCTTACTGCTTTCCGGTGCGATGCGACAAGATGGCACCTCGATGCGATACTCTTCTCCGGTACGATGCGACAAAATGGCGTCTTGGTTGCGATGCGACAACGTTGGTGTGATGCGTGCACGCCCGACGGCCGTGCGGCAACTCGATGATCTTTGGAGCCGCGACAGGCCCTGCGACGCGCTTCTCCGGCGATGCGACGATGACCTCTGTGGCAGCGTCTCGCTTCTCCGGTGATGCGCCGCGCTTCGGCGATGCGATGATGACAGCGGCAGCGGCGTCTCGCTTCTTCGGTGATGCGATGACCGCGGCTGCGGCGGCGACACGCTTCTCGTTGTTGCGTCGCGCTTCCAGCTCCCAGCGACACGCAGTCTCTCAGAAGGCCCAGCACAACAGCAGGCACTTCAATTCCCAGCAAGGGAATGCAGGGGGAGCTGGTTGGTGAAGTCTTGTATCCCTGAGACTTCAGGCAGGAGGCAAGCTCTAGTTCAAGCCCTTGGAGATTCTCTTCTTCAAGATGACAAAGCACAGCAAAGTCTTTTCTCCTGTCCTTGGCAGAAAGCAACCACTGCAGGCCAACCCCAATCAGCAAAACAGCACAGGGGCAGTACTCCTCCTTCAGCTTCTCCGGTTCTTCTCCTTGGCAACAGGTTTCTTGATTTCCCAGAAGTGATCTAATTTCCTAGGGGTCTGGGTCCCCTTTTATACACCTTTTCCCTTTGTTCTCTGAAGGCAGAGAGGCCTTTGCCTAGTCCAAACCAGTTCTGGTCAGTCCTGGAGCACTTTGTTTTTCTGACTCCTTCTTTCCTTTGAGAGTGAGGGGCAGAGCCATCAGACGCCCAGCAGGAGGTGGAGCCAGCATTGTGGAAGGCAGGCACAGCCCTATTCAGACCCAGGTGCAACTCCTCCCACCCATCCTCCTTCAGGCAGACCTATTCAGCCTAGTGCTGACTCACCCTGCCTCCTGGAATCCCCCAGCCCCTGTCACTCACAAACCCAGACACACAATACACAACCTGAGCAGAGGCAGCTGGATGGTTTAGGCAAGAAAATACCTACTTTCTAAAAGTGGTATTTTCAAACAAAGAATGTTAAAACCAACTTCACTAAAAGATGTATTTTATAATTCTGAGTTCAGGCATACTAAATTCGTTTTTCTACCATGTTCTCTGGGTCAGTTAGGATTATAAGGTGTAATAATCAAACTGCCCAGTCTGGCCTATGGAGAACAGGTAGCCTTGCAATAGTGAAAAACGAAAATGGCTGTAATTCACTATTAGGACATGCCACACACACCAGGGCATGTCCTACCTTATACTTACAATGCACCCTGCCCTTGGGCCTACCTTAGGGGTGTCTGATATGAAGATAAGGGAAGGTTTAGGGACTGGCAAGTGGGTGCACTTGCCAAGTCGACATGGCAGTCACAGACTGCACACAGGCTCTGCAATGGCAGGCCTGAGACACATTTTACAAGCCGCTTCTGTGGGTGGCACAACCAGTGCTGCAAGCCCACCAGCGGCATTGGATTTACAAGCCCTGGGCACACTCCGTGCACTGTACTAGGGACTGACAAGTAAACCAATCATCCAACCATGGAGTCACTAATCCATACATCAATTTACAGTAGGGAGCACTTGCACTGTGGCACTGAACAGCAGTGGCACAGTGCCCAAAAGCATCTAAAACCAGCAAAACATAAGAGGCAACAGCAAAAAAATGGAAGGGAGACCCACGCCAATGGTGCCAAGTCTAACAAGGCCCAAGTACCCGCGACAGGCAAGGGTCCAAAACGTAGTGAGGCGACATCAAAATTGCCTATCTCAAAACCACCTGGTTTTGCAAGGGGGGTCACGTGGGTTTTTGTCCCCGTGCTCGGCGGCCATCTAGGGAAACCTACCAAACCCACACATTTCTGACAAGTAGTCACCCGGGGGCTTCCAGGGAGGTATGGCTTGCGTGGATCCCCCAACGTTTCCTTACCCAGAATCCCCTGCAAACCTCAATTTTAGCTGAAAAAATCACTTTTTTCACACATTTTTGTGTGGGAAAGTGTGGCATCACTGGCCTCACACAAATGTCCTACCACCCAGCGTTCCCCCAGGTCTCCCGATAAAAATGGTGCCTCACTTGTGTGGGAGGCCCAAGTACCCGCGACAGGCAAGGGCCCAAAACGTAGTGAGGCGACATCAAAATTGTCTATCTCAAAACCACCTGGTTTTGCAAGGAGTCACCTGGGTTTTGGCCCGTGCTCGGCGGCCATCTAGGAAACCTACCAAACCCATACATTTCTGAAAAGTAGACACCGGGGGCTTCCAGGGAGGTATGGATTGCGTGGATCCCCCAATGTTTCCTTACCCAGAATCCCCTGCAAACCTCAATTTTAGCTGAAAAAATCACTTTTTTCACACATTTTTGTGTGGGAAAGTGTGGCATCACTGGCCTCACACAAATTTCCTACCACCCAGCGTTCCCCCAGGTCTCCCGATAAAAATGGTGCCTCACTTGTGTGGGAGGCCCAAGTACCCGCGACAGGCAAGGGCCCAAAACGTTTTGAGGCAACATCAACATTGCCTATCAAAAAATGTTTTGGGCCCTTGCCTGTTGCGGTTACTTGGGCCTCCCACACGAGTGAGGCACCATTTTTATCGGGAGACCTGGGGGGACGCTGGGTGGTAGGAAATTTGTGTCAGCCCGGTGATGCCACAACTTTACCACACAAAAATGTGTGAAAAAGGGATTTTTTCAGCAAAATGTCAGGTTTGCAGGGGATTCTGGGTAAGAAAACGTTGGGGGATCCACGCAAGCCATACCTCCCTGGAATCCCCGGGTGTCTACTTTTCAGAAATGTGTGGGTTTGGTCGGTTTCCCTAGGTGGCCGCCGAGCCCCGGGCCAAAAACCCAGGTGACCCCCCTTGCAAAACCAGGTCGTTTTGAGATAATGTGTTGTTTATTTCTGCAGCGTGAAAATTTTGGCCCAATATTGCAAGGAAAATGTGACAGACATTTTGAGGTTTGCAGGACATTGTGGGTAACATAACTTGTTGTGATCCACAAGAGAGATATCACCATGTACTCCCATGGGTGTTTCGTTTACGACAATATCTACAGTTGGTAGGTTATTCTTAGACGGAATGTACACCTTGGCAGACAGACTAAAAAGAAAAGATTACTGCACACACATACTGGTTGGATTTGGCACGAGGGCAAGTGATGGTTCAGTATATACAATTTTATTAACGAGATTTCACAAAAATGAAAAGCACTGTCAATAATTGAAAGGACAAAAAACTGAACCAGTGACTCGCAGCTCGTGAGCTGTAAAGCCACGTCAAGGCCCCAACCGATTTACAGGCCATTCACACACCTTTCATACGTGATACACACAAGACCATTCACACCACCAGCCACGAAACAAACACATTACAACATTCACAAAAAGGGACAAGGTACACCCTGCTTGAGAAAGACAAAAAAAATATTACTGCACAGCCATCTAATCCTCAAGCACACACACATACTGGTTGGATTTGGCACGAGGGTGAGTGATGGTTCAGTATATACAATTGTATTAACAAGTGATTTCACAAAAATGAAATGCACTGTTAATAATTGAAAGGACGAGAAACTGAACCATTGACTCACAGCTCGTGAGCTGTAAAGCCATGACAAGGCACCAACCTCTTTACAGGCCATTCATACACCTTTCATACGTGTGACACATTCAAAACCATTCACACCACCAGCCGCGGGCCCATCACATTACAACACTCACACCAGCAGACAGCGCCATTCAAGGGCCCATCACTTTCACACGCCCACATTCCTAACACAGCAACCACACAAGCTGATGGATTGCGTGGAGTGTCGCTCGGCTAGCAGTGTGTGTAGTGACCAGCAGCAAGTCACTACTCACACACCGCCAGCCGAGCGCCAGTCCACGCACACCGCCAGCCAAGCACCACTACACGCACACCGCCAGCCAAGCGCCACTCCACGCACACCACCAGCCAAGTGCCACTCCACGCACACCGCCAGCCAAGCGCCACTCCACGCACACCGCCAGCCAAGCGCCACTCCACGCACACCGCCAGCCAAGCACCAGCCTACACACACCACCATCACATTTAGGATTTTTTTATACAAAAAAGAAAACACAAACAAATTGCAAATAGATACAAATCTACTAACACAAAATCAGAAACTAAATACATTGCACTAATGCCAACCTTGAAACAGAACAACAATTCTTAAACATTACAGACCAGGCAGTTCACTTTACCACTCATGGTTGCTCCCAATAATTCTTTTGCTTGTGGTACGCTCTATAACAAGCAGGCACACACAGCCCAGGGTTAGAAGGACACTCAGGGCAGTACATACGAGTCTCCTTCCGCGTACCTCTTCGCCAACAGACTCTACATCTCCTAGTGGGAAAGTCTTTTGAGGGTGTAGGAGGAATGTGATCAGGAAAGTGGCGATCTTTCAATCGAGCCACATCCTCCACCACTCCAACTCTAGGAACACTTGCCTGTTCCACAACAACAAGGCTGCCTATGACAGACTGCTGAAACTGAACAAAAGTCAACTTTGACGCAGGAGAACACTCCTTGAACACAACAAAAGCATTGAAAGTTGCTAAATTGAAGAGATGGATGGCCAACTTCTTATACCAAATGTAAGCCTTACGAATAGCAGTGTAAGGTTCCAACCTCTGATCTACTCTATCAACACCACCCATGTGCTTATTGTAGTCTAAAATGCACACAGGTTTGCGCACTTCAGCAATCTGACCCCAAACAGCCACAGGTGAAGTACTCTCATCATGGATGGTAGTCAGCATGTACACATCCCTCCTGTCCACAAATTTCACAGCTAGTAGTTCATCACTACGCAAGGAACTGCACTGTCCCCTCTGAAGTTTTTTGCAAACAAGCTCTTTTGGATAACCTTTACGGTTAGAGTGGATTGTGCCACAAGCAAAAGTGTCCACTTTGAACAATTCCTTAAACAATTGCACAGCAGTGTAGAAGTTATCAAGGTACAAATGGTGGCCTCTGTTAAACAGTCCTCTAGCAAGATCCCACACAATTTTCTCTGAAACTCCAAAAGTGGACCGACAAGCAGGGGGGTCAATAGTGGAATCCCTACCAGTGTACACACGCAAATTAAAAACATATCCTGTCCTACTCTCAGACAACATATACAGCTTAATTCCATAGCGTGCCCTCTTGCTAGGAATGTACTGCCTAAAAACCAAACGGCCCTTGAACAGGACCAAAGACTCATCAATAGATATTTCTTTCCCTGGAGTATAGATCTCTGAAAATCGATCTACAAAGTGATCAAGAACAGGCCGAATCTTAAAAAGACGGTCACATTCAGGGTGATCTCGTGGCAACGCCAAACCATTATCAACAAAATGCAGCATCCGAAGCAAAAGTAAATACCGATCACGAGTCATAACTGCAGGAAATATGGCCGTTGCCATCAAGGGACTGGTAGACCAATATGAACCCATGGACGGCTTCCTTATCAAACCCATCAAAAAAGTCAAACCCAAAAACTTCTTCATCTCTTCCAGATTTGTGGGACTCCACCGGGTAGCTCTAGAATGGGGCCTAAGTCTGGCACTGTTGTCCCTCAAAAACTGTTCAGCATACAAATTAGTCTGCTCAACAATCTCACCCAAAAATACATCATCCATAAACAACTGAAAATACCGTATAGGCAAATAATGTTCACAATCCACTCTACACCCTGCATAACCACTAAAGGCAGGCAACACCGGCTGCACCATGTTTGGATCAACCCAGAGTCCAGCACTTCCAGTAGGAAGCCTAGCAGCCCCAGGCTGCAATCCAGATGCCTCTTGCACCATCGGCACAGTAGTATGCTCCTCTAAAACAGGCACTTCATCTGCACTGAGAGTACCTTCATCATCCGATGATTCCATGTGGAGAGAAAACTCACTGCCTGAATCTTCCCCTCCCTCCTCTCCCTCAGACGCACTGTCAGTCTCATAATCCTGCTCAGAGGAAGATTCAAGAAGCAAACCAACCACCTGCTGAGCAGTCATTCTACGGCTAGCCATAATGCTTACTAATAAAGGTTACTTGTCAAACAAGTCAACAACAACAAACCCTTTGTAAAAAAAGAAATAAACAAAATGTAGCTTTATCACAAAGACCTATATACTCCAACACTATACCACTCACGTGACAGAAGCAGCTAGACTCACCACCACCTACTCTGCACAGACACAGTAAGGATCAACAATTTCCCACTAAAAAGAAAAAAAAATTACACATCAGACAATGCAAAACATCGCAAAGAATTTCATGCTCTGAACACTAACAAATATGCTGCCATTATGACACCACTTACAAAAAATTCATTCATGCATGACAATAATACTCATTTGGAGTACACACAACAAAAATATTTTTCTTACCAAATAAATGCAATTACGCAAAACTGCAGAACAACCACTGCCGAAACCGCAAACAGGAATCAAAAGCTTTACACTAGAATAAAAAGGAGAAAAAAAACATTACAATCACATATGCAAATAATGCACCAGTCCACACACAATCCACCAGCCAACCTAAGGGGTAGGTGGGCCAAAGAGTATAAATAAAATATTCACCCCCGTAAAAGGGGAGCAACCCTTGCCCTTTTGGCCACTCCCCAACACACAAATTAAAAAAACCCTGGTGTCTAGTGGCTTCTGCCCTCCTTGGGGGCAGATGGACCTAAAAACATACTGCTATTCTGCCACCCAAAGAGGGCAGAAATGGCCACAATCATCCTCCCATAAAGGGGAGCGACCCTTGCCCAAGGGGCCGCTCCCAACATAAAAAACCCTGGTGGCCTAGTGGACCTACAAAAAACAAATCAGCCGATCTGCCCCTCAGGATGGCAGAAACGGCCAAATTAATGCTCCCCAAAGGGGAGCAACCCTCGCCCAAGGGGCCACTCCCTAAAAACAAATCCCTGGTGGTCTAGTGGGCCAAATATAAAAAAAATGGCGACATCTGACCCCCCCATGGGGGCAGACAGCCACAAACAATGCCCCCAAGGGGGAGCAACCCTTGCCCAAAGGGCCACTCCCCACAAAAAAATCCCTGGTGGCCTAGTGGCCATACAAAAAAAATCAGCCGATCTGACCACCCTTGGGGTGCAGAAACGGCCAAATTAATGCTCCCCATAGGGGAGCGACCCTTGCCCAAGGGGCCACTCCCCTCAAACAAATCCCTGGTGGTCTAGTGGGCCCAATTTTTAAAAAAAACTTGGCGATCTGCCCTCCTGGGGGGTAGACACAGCCACAAATATTGCCCCCAAAGGAGAGTGACCCTTGCCCAAGGGGTCACTCTCCACAAATAAATGCCTGGTGGACTAGTGGGAAGATACCTTTATCTTCCGCACACGATCTCTCACTACTCAACTCTACTCTCAACTCTATTCACAACTGGATGTTAGCTCACCAACTCATTCTGAATCCCGCCAAAACTGAATTCCTCCTCCTCTCTACCTCTCTCTCACCTCCTCCTGTTCAATCTTGGATGGATCAGCTGAACCTACTCAACAACAAACCCATCATTGTCGACAGCGCTAAATCCCTAGGTGTCATTCTTGATAAAAGACTCAACCTAATCTCCCACATCAACTCTATTGCTAAGAACGCACGTTACCAGTTGCGCCTTCTATGGGGGATCCGCTGGTTCTTCCCGGAGAAAGACTTAAAAACCTTGGTACAATCTCTGGTTCTCTCAAGACTGGATTATTGCAATTCTCTTCTGACGGGCCTACCCAAATCCCACCTCTCCCCTCTCAAATCCATCCTCCATTCAGCAGCTCGCTTCATTTCAGGGTCTAAACGAAGCGACCACGTCACTCCTATCCTGTCCTCTCTTCGATGGCTTCCGATCGAGGCAAGATCTATTTACAAAACTGCCTGCATCACACACAAAGCCTTACACACGTCCTCCCCTCGTTACCTGGCGAATAAATTGAAATTGTCCGGTGGCTCTCGCCCTTCTCGCAATGCGGAAAAGCTTCTGCTTGAGCCCCTCCCCCCCATCTTCAAAAGGGAAAGATCGATGGCGCAATCCGGTGAGAATCTGGAACTCGCTTCCCCCATTGCTCCGTGCCACCTCCTCTACCCGGATCTTCAAAGCTGACCTCAAATCTCTTCTCTTCCAAAGACACTTTCAGAACTAATACTTTCACTCTCAGCCCCCTCTCTACTCCCTCAAGGAAGTTCTTCCACTATAGGAAATTCGGTACTCCATGCCTATAGAAGTGCCTTCCCAGTGTGTTCTGAGTGACTGCCACTTATTGCAGTATTATACCTCTATTTGTATTTTGTATCGAATGTATCATGCACATGTGTGTGTGCCAGGAAGCTGTTTCAGCCCGGGCTGCCACACACGGGGGGGCTGGTGTATGCACTGCCAGCAACCTGCCAGGCCAGTGCACAACACTTGCCATCACCCTCTCTCTGCCTGCCATTGCGCTCCATGCTTCTGAAAGGTAATAAAAAAACGTGCATTTGCGTTTCAAATGTCCGATCCTGCAGCAGCACACTTCCAAAAGCCCATACATGACAGTAACCCGATTCAAGGCCCCATTCTCCCGACTTTGCTCTTCTGAAATGTTGGGTTCGGGTAAAGCCCGCGCTATATAAAAAAAAGTCAAACATATGGCCCCCAAAAGGGGAGCGACCCTTGCCCAAGGGGCCGCTCCCCAAAACAGTATTTTCATGTTATTTAAAAAAAATTAAAATCCCTGGTGTCTAGTGGCCATTCCTGCTGCACGATCGCATGATCGTGCAGTAGGAATGCACAAAAGAGGCATCGGGGGAAAGGATAACCCTTTCCTTTCCCTCGATGCCTCTTTTGTTTCAAACCCCCCCTCCCCGGAGCCAAAACTCACCTTATTCCCTGACGCGCTGGAAGCAAATGGCTTCCAGCGCGTCGGGGAACAAAGGGAAACCCTCAATGACAGCGCGCCTCGCGCGCTGACGTCATTGAGGGGGGGTTTGCGGGGGGAGGCAGGGGAAACCCTTCCCCTGCCTTCCCCCCAAAAAAACCAACGATCGGATTCCCACGGGGGGAGCGCCAGCGCTTCCCCCGTGGGTGGGTCTTATGACGAGCTGGACTCGTCATGAGCACACGACCACTGTGTGCCATGACGAGTCCAGCTCGTCATAAGCAATAAGCATCGAAGGGGTTAATACTCATTTTGAGTAAACACAACAAAAATGTTTTTCTTACCAAAAAAATGCAACTACGCAAAACTGCAGATCAACCACTGCCGAAACCGCAAACAAGAATCAAAAGCTTTGCACTAGAATAAAAAGGAGAAATAAAACATTACAATCAGATATGCAAATAATGCACTAGTCCACACACTATCCACCAGCCAAGCAAAGGTGGTAGGTGGGCCTAAAAGCATAAGGCCGATCTGCCCCCGCTGGGAACAGAAACAGCCAAAAAATTCACCCTCATAAAGGGGGAGCGACCATTGCCCAAGGGGTCACTCCCCAACACCAACATTTAAAAAGCCCTGGTGTCTACTGGCTTCTGCCCCCCTAGGGGACAGATGAGCCTGAAAACATATGGCTGATCTGCCCCCAAAGGGGGCAGAAAGGGCCACAATATTCACCCCATAAAGGGGAGCGACCCTTGCCCAAGGGGCCGCTCCCAACAACACTAAAACAATCCCTGATGGCCTAGTGGGCATACAATAAAATGAATCGTTTATTTGGGTCGATCTGCCCTTCCAGGGGGTCAGAAACGGCCCAAATATATCCTCCCCAAAGGGGAGCGACCCTTGCCGAAGGGGCCTCTCCCCAAAAACATATTGCTCCCCCAAGGGGAGCGACCCTTGCCCAAGGGGCCGCTCCCCAACAACACTATAACAATCCCTGGTGTCTAATGGCTTCTGCCCCCCTTGGGGGCAGATTGGCCTAGACTCACAAGGCCGATGGGGGCAGAAACGGCCAAAATAAATGATCCCCAAAGGGGAGCGACCCTTGCCTAAGGGGCCGCTCCCCAAAAACATAATTTAAAAAAAAAATCCCTGGTAGCCTAGTGGGCACACAGCTACTTTTTTATTTATTTTAAATTCGATATGCCCCCCCTCGAAGGGGGGCAGACCCATCTAAACAAATTTCTCCCCCAAGGGGAGCGACCCTTACCCAAGGGGCCGCTCCCCCACACAAAATGGGCATTTAAAAAAAAAAAAAAAGAGGCATTCCTACTGCACGATCTCGCCCCAGCAGGAATGCTTTTAAAAAGACAGAGGAAAGGAAAACCCTTTCCTTTCCTCCGATGCCTTTTAAAACAAACACCCCACCCTCCCCGAGGAGAAACTCACCTGCTCTCCTCTGGATGCACTGGAAGCAAATGGCTTCCAGTGCATCGGGTATCCTCAAATGACGTCAGCGCGCCTCGCGCGCTGACGTCATTAGATGACATGGAGAGGGGCAGGGGGGGGGGCAGGGGAAGGGCTTCCCCGGTGGGGGCAGCTTCAAGGGCGGCCCACGGGGGGAGCGCCAGTGCTTCCCCCGTGGGTGGGTGCTAGGACGGCCGGGAGCCGTCCGACGCACACGCCCACCGTGACGTCGGACGGCTCCCGGCCGTCCGACGCATGGAAGGGGTTAAGTGCATGTGGTCAATCTCTTTGCCTGTCATATTAATTCTAAAGTTTTAGCATAAACTCTTCTTTTTGACAGGCTAGTCTCACACTCTTCTGCTAATTCTTCCAGCTTCTCATATGCATCAGATGCACACTTTGTTGCTTCCTAACTAATGTATATCAATTGATTCAGACTTAGACAGTCAATCTCTCTACGGAAATAGTTCCCAGCAAAATGTCTCCATATTCAGCCTTTAGTTTGTAAATATCAATCTCTGTTCTTGCTGTTCTTTTGGCTGTGCTGTAGTAGCAGCCAATCACTTTATTAACAGAAGGTACAATAGCCTTAGAAGGCACAGTGTTAATGCTAGCAGGATCAACTCCACTTGTCCTTGCTACTTCTTTTCTATGAGCTGGTGGGAATTCCGGCAATGTACATGCATACCTTTGACAGCTGCACCAGGAACTCCTGCAGGAATTTGCCCTGTCATCACTGTAACCACCTCCTCGCCAAGCAATTTTAATCCATTTATGCCATTGTATTGCCTTTTTGCAGGGCTAAAATGAGGATTGGGCCGTCAAAGCGCTGAGTGCTAACTGGCTGCAAATTAATTATTGTTTTGTTTTTTTAAACTAAACTTTTGCATGTTTTGAAATGAACAAGGTTGCAACTTGTTTCTTGCAGGGTTTACACTCTGCATCACAGTCTGCTTGCTGCTATTGATTCTGTCCCTGTGTTTTGACAATAGAACTGGGGGTATTGTGTGTATTCTAAAGAAGCTGTGGCCTGCTCAGTAGGCTAGCACTAGCCTATTAGCCAGCATGAGTGTCTGCACTACTGCAGACCATGTTGTATCTCTTTGTGTGATAGAAGCATTCATTGTTTTTGCCTGTGCTGTAAAGCACCTGGTATTTGAAGTGGTGTTTGTGCATTTAGGTGGTCCTGGTTAGTTGTGGAAGTGCCTGCGCATCAAGCCTGTACTTGGTCCTTTGGGACTGTAGCTAGACACTTGCAGCTGTGTCCCATATAAGATATTGTGTCTGGGCTTTTGCTGTTGTTCCTGTGCCCTTGTCATGTACCTTGATATTTAATGATGTTATGGTGCATTTCAGGGTGTAATTAACCATATGGTTAATATAAGAGCTGATTCCAAACAAATCATTGTGTGTATTAATTAGTACTAGAGAATTACACATGTAATGCTTACATTTTCTTTAATATGACAAGAATTTTACATTTTCGAAACTAGGCCCAACTATGTTTTTGAATTTGTACATTTTTAATGTGTTTGAAATGCAGCAGCAGAGTTTGTAATTGTGTGTTCTTTTCCAATGCCTGTGCACAGAGGAGCTTCAATTGTGACCATCACTCTTTCAATTAATTGTATGAAATATAGTTAGCTCTATGGCCTTGCTAGCAGTGTAACACTTTTTAAATGAAGTAATTTCTGCTCATATTGTTCATGATGTTCCTGGAGAGGACTGATTTACAATTATATACCAAATTCAAGGCCACTTTCTTCGGCCGAACAGAGATGCTGTTTATATTTTCAATGTGCCATTGAACAGGGTTAGTCAATAGATGTAGAGCAAAAGTCATACTGTCACGTGATTTGTTTCCTGTTTTACTATTTGGCAGTTTGGTGTAACTTCTATGTCAGATCATAGTGAATGTACATTTTTTCGGTTTAAAAGTGTATAAAAACTCGCCATTTGGGAAGCGAGCCAGATCCTCGTCTGGCCCTCTTAGATAGCAGATTCCATGTTAGTCTGTTTGTCAGTCTACACTTAGAATATTTTCATGCTCCTTCTCTCTTGCTAATGGAGCAGTCCTCATGACAAATGCTCTCTGATTCCTATTACCTTTCACTAAACTGTAACTGGTACTCACTATTAATTTGATGAGGGTTCAGTTTCCACTGCCAATGGTATTTTACATTTATTTGCATTTTGAGCATCTTTTAATTGATTGACTAACCCTTGCCTTTTTTGCCTTCTGTATTGATACTTGATGCTAAATAAACTTTCATAGTGTGTACTTTGAACGTTGTCTTGTGTAGATTTTCCTGTGTGGATTTTCCTATGAAATTTCCCTGGTTTAAATACATTTTAGGTTTAGGATTCTCCTCTTTAAAAATACACATATAGCCCAAATCCATAAATCTGCCCTTTTGATGTAAAAAGTGCAGATTTTAACATTTGGGCCCAGATTTACTAACAGTTGGTGTGGGCCAACTCTGCCAGACAACTTGCTGCGCTGCACTGTGTCAAAAGGAGAGACCAGGAATGCACCATATTTACTAAGATATAGCGCATTCCCGCTCTCTCTCTGCACTGAGTGATGCCTAACATCAATGAATGCACTCTTGCACCATGGTGCAAGGGTGCCTGCATTATAGGCAGTATTGTTTTTGTGCAGGAAGGCCCACCTTCCTGCACAAAAAACAATCCTCAGAGGCATTTTTCTCTTTCTATGTGTGCTAAAGAAAAAGGGTAATAGCAAGGAGAAATAAACATATTTCTCCGTGTCATGCCTCTCTTGGGATGGGGTAGCATTTTGACACATTCCCAGGTTTAGTACCCTTAGTAAATCTGAGAATGCGCCAAAAACCATAGGTAAATGTGTGGGAACGCCAACACTCCACACATGGAAAACATTCCCAATGCAGAGTAATGCAAGGCAGCAAATTGTACTGACTTGTATTACTCTGGATTTACTAAGCTGTGCAGAACCACAAAAGGCTGGTGGGAGAGGTGTGGCGCAGTGGCCAGAGCAGCCGACTCCCAAACGCGGGGCTCGCGGTTTGATCCCCTGTGACAGTGGCAGCTCAGCTCAACATCATGTGACTCTGGGCAATAGCTCACTAAGGGGCATATTAACAAGGCGGCGTTAATGAATTATCGCCGCTTTAGCGTCCGTTTTCGGACGAAAAGCGGCGATAATTTTATCGCCGAATTAACAAGGACACGCTAGCGCGTGATTCCTGACTTAGCGTCCGTTTTCTGCACGCCTCCCATCGCATCGCTAATGAGATGCAAAGGAGGCGTGCCTGTGAAAGCAACATGGGGAAATATCGCTAACCCAGGTATCGCCATATTAGCAATGTGGGTTAGCGATATTTTAAATTGCGTTAAGTATGCCTTAACGCAGGAATTTAACGTCTGCTAAATTCCTGACTAAGGCATACCTAACATGGGGGGTGGATTGTGTGGCTAAGACCACAGGCCCTATCACCAAGTATATCGCCGTTTCCATGGGACATCGCTGGAAAACCAGCGATGTTCCATGAAAACATCGCTATCACTGGAAAATTATCGCCTTTGCGCTAAGCGTTGTTAATACAGCGCTAGCATGGCGATAATTTCCAGCGATAGCCGGCGATAGGATTCCTCACGCTAACAGCGGCCAGCGATAATTATCGCTGCCGCTTGATAATATGCCCCTTAATCTCCCCAACGGCCTCCGAGCACCTGGATACCCTTAGGGGTGATAGGTTTGCACTTTACAAATGTGGACGGTGGCTTAGCTTTGTTTAGTAAATATCACTTAAGCCCTAGCAGTGCCTTGGAATATAAATATAATTTACTATATGATGACTTTGTCCCTGCAATATGTAATAACATTCTTGGCACATTATGGTAGCACTTTAATCACTCTATGGGTGCAAAGTTAAATAGCGTTTATCTAATTTGGCAATTTCTATGTCATTTTATTAATCTTTGACTATTTTTAAATTTGCACTCTATTGTTTTTGTTGTCAGTGATATAATTTCCTGTGATGTTATAAGCATCAAAGGTCATGACATCCTTCTTGTAATGTCATTGGGTTCAAAGTTCACTTGCCCCTACTGTGATTTGGGGTGTCAAAGAGCACATGATGGGGTCTTCCCCTGTCCCTGGCATTTTGTCCAGGTGCCTACATAGCAGATCCTACAATCTTAGACAGCTCCTAAAAAGATAGCATGGGACTAGTTTTATGGACCTCCAGAGGGATAAAAAGCAGAGTTAAAACATCATGATTAGAATGGCTGACCTCTTTCCTGGCAAGATAAAAAGTAGTCTTTAGAGGTAAACTACTAACTATGTATCCAGATGATCTGTACTGTATTCCCGGCTTTCCCACTAGAACACATTGGGCCCGATTCACTAAGATTTTGCTGAGACTTACTCTTGTAGTGCACCTGAATTCAAGGAGTATTCCAGGAAAACTCCTGGATGACTTCTGAAATTCATGAGCAAGACAGGAGTACAACAAACTTAACCATAGGACAATCTTTGTGAATCTATCACATTGTGTGCTTCTGATCGAAACACTTATGGCCCCAAGCCTCATTTTGAATATTTGTCAAAATTGTGAGTGCATTCATACAGGTGAAGGATTGGTAAGAAAGGCTAAACATTAGTAAGAAAGTCAGTATATAAACATGAAGTTAACAGTGGCATTTTACCTCTCTGCCTTAAATGTATTAACCCACTGTGCTATCCTAATACCAGAAAAGGTGCTGTTTGTTTTGTTTGTTTCTTTAAAGAAGTTTGGGAATCAGTGTAACATTTTAAAGATATTTTCAACCACACCAACAATCATCTTTCTCTTGTCCTATTCATATTTTGAGCTCATGACTGCATTAACAGCATTTCTGCATGTGATACGTTTGATGAGACAAGCAGCTGAAATTCAAAAGCCTTTAATGTATTATTAAAGTTGTCACTAAAACGAAAAGCCTTTATGGATTATTAAAACAGCCACTGAGTGATTTGCTGAATGCGCTCAGCGGAGAACTCCTTTGCATATCAAGCGGTGATGTAGAAATGATGAGAAAAGCACAAATTGCCTCAGCTTCAAGCATTTGTTTTCCTTTAGGAAAACTCTTTTCATCGTTGGCAGAGTAGAGCCCATCAAATTAATTTTGATATCAGGCAAGCCTTAAATTATTTTGTTTCATGGATGAGGAGTTGGACTTAAGTGTGTTTTATTCTCACAGCAAAGCTGCCTTAAATTGATAATTTATTCCTGCAGATTTATACCTACACTTGGAGTACATTTCTGAATTTGATGGGGAATTCACAAAGACTCACAGGCATACTTCTGTAAAGGTAATGCTGCCCTAGTTGCCCAGTCATGTTGCACAATATTTTTCCAGTATAGAAACCCCTTCCTTTGTTATACCATGATGAAGTATGGAAATTCTTTGTTCTATACATTTTCAGTGCCTGAAAGGCACCGTTAGACCTGCCAGCCTTAGGGAGGTGTTTTCTCAACTTTTTGCCTTCTCCCTTCCTGTTTAGCTGAATTCGTTTTTGTTGGCCTTAGCACTCTGCATTTTACCACTGCTAGCCAGTGCTAAGTGATGTGTTCACTCCCTAAAACATGGTAAAACATGGTAAATGGGCTTGCACCTGATTGGCATGTTTAATTTACTTATAAGTCCCTAGTAAGGTCATATACCATGCACCCTAGGCCGCTTAATTAAATGTTACTAATGGGCCTGCAGCACTTATTGTGACGCCCATTTATGTAGCCCCTTAAAATATGTCTCAGGCCTGCTATTGCAGCCTGTGTGCAGTTTTAAACTGCCAATTTGACTTGGCAAAAAAAAACTTTTCCCAAGCCGAAAACTCCTTTTTTAATACACATAAGTCACCCCTGGGACAGGCCCTAAACAGCCCAAACGGCAGGGTGCATTGTGTTTAAAAAGTTGGACATGTACCATTAGGTTTTGAATGTCCTAGTAGTGAAAAATGTGCACATTAATTTTTCACTACTCTCTCCCATAAGATAACATTGGGTTACCTCATTACATTTAATAGGTGATAACTTTTGTTTCGGAGCAGGTAGAAATGTCAAGTTTGGTGTCTAGGGAATTGTGATCTAAAATCCTCCTTAGTGGTAAAGTTAGGTTTTAATTCACAATTCTGAAAATCCATATTTAGAAAGTTAGTATTTTCTTGTCTTAACCATTTTGTGCCCACAGCCTATTTCCCTGTTTCACCTGAGTAGGAGTAGTTGGCAGTTAACTGTTGTGTATTCCTCCCAGATAGCCACACAATAGAGAACCTGGGTGTTGGCAGGATTGGCTATCCAAGGCAGTATGGGGGGGCAGAGCTGTGCACAGCCTCACTTGCACTTCAAAGACACAGCTTCAGCTTACACACTAAGGGCCTCATTACGATGTTGGTCAGAAAGCCTCCGACCGATAGTCGGATTCCCCTAGACTGAGTCGGAACCCATCCGCCCGAGTCGGTCGGAATCCAATCCGCCCGACCAATTACGATGCTTGCAGTTGGAAGGGGAACCGTTTGGTAATTCTGAATTGGTCTCGACCGGCAATCAGAGAATCCGAGTCTGTCGGAGGCGATCCGTACAGCTCTACGGACAGCGTTTCCAACCAACCGATTACGATGTTGGATTCTGACAGCCTTTCCAACTCGGTCTGTCCGACACGAAAAGGCTGTCGGAAACTGACTTTGGGGGCCCCTAGCAGGCCCCCCTTCATCCTGAGTCCTAGAGTTTGGGGTTGAGGGGGTACCCCCTGTAAGACCATGCACTGTGTGGTAGGCACCATGGGGTGCCCGCCACAGGGTGCAAGGTTTTCCGCAGACACCCCTTTTCCCCATAGAAGCCTGTGTTGTCGATCGGAACACAGGCTCCCATAGAAGTCAATGGGAGTCCTTCCGAACGGTGTTCGGAAGCATCGTAATCGGTCGGGAGGAACCGCTGACCGCGAGTCGGTCGGATCCCAAATCCGAGACTGTGTCGGGCGGCCACCCGACATCATAATGAGGCCCTAAGTTGAGGAGTTAGGGGGGGCAAGACAAAGGGTCAGATAAATTGTTACATATGGCTCTCACTAAGAACTTCATACTAGATTATTATGCCTGCAGACAAACTGGGACCAGGGCAGGGAGGTAGAAAATTCCAGACACTTCTCTACGGGGAAAACCTGTGATGTTTCTTCCACTTCAACACGGGAGTCAGTTATTTAATTGGGACCCTCAGACCCACTCTTCAGTTCACTTCTGGACCTGCAGAAGGACTCTCAGAGGACCTCTTTCCTGATTGTGGCCTACTGTGTACTTCAGAGGACTGCCCCGTTGCACCACGAGGACTGCCCTGCTGTCCGAAGCCTGCCCTGTGCCCTCAGAGGACTGCCCTGTTTCTTGAGAACTGTTTTTGTGCTTGAACCCAGGACTTCATGAGTAAATCCAAGGGCTAGTTGGCTGGCCTCCTGACCAGATCCTCGGGGACAGACCGGGACCCTTGGAAGTGGTGCTAAAGATGCCCAGAGAGCCCAAATACAAAACTTGGGACTCAAAACAAGTGCTCTGAGAACCGATAGGAGACTGGGACCTACCTGCTTGTCGATCTGCGCAAGGTGCATTGCCAGTCGACCTTCTCAGACATTTTTCTTCTTAAGTCCGTGCGCACTCCACTTTGTACATCCGAGCCATGCTCCATTACGGCCAGCCATAACGTTCGACTTTGTCCCGGCCTGGCACGTCTAAAAGTCTGTGGTTGGTGCTTTGATCTTTTAGGCACTAGATTTTACTAAACTCTTCAAAAGTTCATAACTACTGCGCATACTACACACGGGTCCGACTCTGGAAGATGGGTGTTATCCAGTCCCCTAAATGTTTACGATGTGGGAGGGAAGATGGGACATTTATACATACAGTTTGGAGCTGCACTGCGTTGCAGCCCTTTTGGCGCAAAGTATTGTTGTGCTTAAGCGAGGTGCTATCATGGGAACTCCCACCTGACCCACGACTTTTCCTCCTACACAGCACGGACGACATAGGGGGAAACAAATACAAGCAACATCTCTTGTTCTTGGCCCTTACTATTGCCAAGCGCGATATCGCCCAGATGTGGAAAGGGACTCCCCCCCCCGACTATAGGCAAATGGAAAACCGAACTCGACAGATGCATGGGGGCAGAAATTGCTGTGTTTCTAGCTCGTGGCTGCCCCAAAAAACACAGAAAAATATGGACCCGATGGACGACGTATCGTGGGATAGATCTTCCTCCTCTTCCATCCACGGACCCCTGATAGGAGACATCATCTATTCATATTTTATCGATCTGTCCATTCCATGTTGTATGATAACCCACCACTCTACTAAGGTATCTCATACACAAATACCGAGGTCTAGTACAGTCTGCATTTTGTTAAAGTCATGTAACCTGCTTGTTTCGCAGGTCTTGCAAATATCTAAAAATGTCGGTACTCCTGCTGTGTTTTATTTCCTACAGATTTTTGTAGGGCTGCTGTCCAAAATTCATTGGAATAACCGAATAAAATTTGTTGTTAAAAAAAAAAGTTCATAACTCCGCTTGTACTGATTAGATTTATGTTATTTTTGTGTCAAATAATGTATTAAAATCTACTCCATTTTTCTAAATTAGTGTGGGATTTTTCTTGTGTTGTGTTTTCACTTTATTACTGTTCAAGTGCCACATAAATACTTTACATACTGCTTTCTCACAGGTTAAATTAGTGACTTTTTGTGGTTCACCCTGGCAAGAATTGTGGCTGTTGCTTGAGTAGAGTTTCACCCCCCTCAAACAACAATCCAATTTTCACAGGCATCTACTCCTGCCCTTTGCAGGAGCAGTGTCATTTGTGAACATTAGAACACGCTCAGGATTTTAGTTGTCCAATATATTTTGAAGGTCTCCCCTTTCATTCTCAATATTGCTTCATTTCAAGCATGCTAGTGTCAGAAATGTGATTGTAAATTTGCATTTAGTATCTTAAATCCATTTTTTGCTTACACGTACATACACCTTATGTGTGTTCTAAAGAAATGTGAATCTAGCCCTCAGTATGTTTCATGTGTTAGTACCCTTTCTCAAATGTGACTTGTTGTGCCTTGCCTTTTTTCTCTAGAAAGGATCTTGTTCCATGTGTAGTAAAACCGTTTTGCCCAGCTGATGTTTCATGCATGTACATTGCTTAATCTCATACTTCTATAAATGTTCTAAATTAGATTTTAAAGTAGAAATCAACCAATTTCATAATGTCGGCAAGATGGCTCTTAACTTTTCATTCTGTGGGGCCAACAAATAGTGTACCATTATATTTAATCCTGAGAAACAGCAAACCAGTGTCCAAAGATTTGTTCTTTCTACAGAATGCACACACTGAATCAACCAGTCTCTTTGCATCCTACTCTGTCTGAATTATCCCCTCCTTTCCCTTATAGGCTCTGAGTGACATAAAATAGACTAGAACGAAGCTTGAGTTGTCTACGATGTCACTCAATAACCTGAAGTCCTTTTTTGAGATGATTTTATGCTATGTATGGTCCCCAAAATCATCTATCCCTGCTTACAACTTCTTTGCAGGGGCAGAGGAGTAATGACTGGGCCATAATTAGCATGGCCTTTCCTCTGTGTACTAAATAAGATTGCTTACGACTGCTATGCAGGAGTAGAGGACTAATGGGTGAGCCATACATAACATAACCTTTCCGTCTGTCCTAAATGTAAAAAAAAACCTGACCTTCTGCCAACCGTCCAATTACCCTCCACCTTCCCACACAAATCTACGGTCTACGCTCTCAATTAGAGCAGAGAGCCAGCGTGCCCTGACAGGCTCTCTGGGAGCACTGTGAGAGTAGTCTGGAATTCCCTTATAACTCAGCAATAGTGGAAAACAACTTTTATTACTCACTGTTGCTAGGTCATAGCAATGAGTTGGCAGGGTATGCCCAGACGTGGGTCCCTTGCTCACTTTGCCACTGGATTCAAGCTAGCCTGGCTGATGAGGGCTGTTAGCCCGAAACTGGTCCCAGGATGCTTGTTTCCGGTCCAGGGAAGACATGGCTTGGCAGTTCGGGCTGGACTGTTCCCATGAGGCACAGGGTCAAGACTGATTTGTATATAGCTGTGTCTGAACTGGGGTGGTGAAGTGAGCTAAAGAACGATGATGGACTCAACCCAGATCTGTGACTGGGGCTGAGTGTCTGAAAAGTTTCAGCACTCCGTCCATCATCTCCTTGTGTTTGCTTTGTTCACCCTAAGTTGGCAGGGTATGCCCAGACGTGGGTCCCTTGCTCACTTTGCCACTGGATTCAAGCTAGCCTGGCTGATGAGGGCTGTTAGCCCGAAACCGGTCCCAGAATGCTTGTTTCTGGTCCAGGGAAGACATGGCTTGGCAGTTCGGGCTGGACTGTTCCCATGAGGCACAGGGTCAAGACTGATTTGCATATAGCTGTGTCTGAACTGGGGTGGTGAAGTGAGCTAAAGAACGATGATGGATTCAACCCAGATCTGTGACTGGGGGTGAGTGTCTGAAAAGTTTCAGCACTCCGCCCATCATCTCCTTGTGTTTGCTTTGTTCGCCCCAAGTTGGCAGGGTATGCCCAGACGTGGGTCCCTTGCTCACTTTGCCACTGGATTCAAGCTAGCCTGGCTGATGAGGGCTGTTAGCCCGAAACCGGTCCCACGATGCTTGTTTCCGGTCCAGGGAAGACATGGCTTGGCAGTTCAGGCTAGACTGTTCCCATAAGGCACAGGGTCAAGACTGATTTGCATATAGCTGTGTCTGAACTGGGGTGGTGAAGTGAGCTACAAAACGATGATGGATTCAACCCAGATCTGTGACTGGGGGTGAGTGTCTGAAAAGTTTCAGCACTCCGTCCATCATCTCCTTGTGTTTGCATAGCAATGAATAACCAGGATTGATGCATTCCCAGGTCTACCACTAATGGCAAATCTGGGAATGCACCAAAATCCATGGGTGGATGCGTGGGAACACCCACGCTCCACCCATATAACGCAAGGCAGCAACTTGCGATGCCTTGCATTACTCCACAATTATAAATCCACGCAGGGACACGCAAAGTGGCCTTGCGTGGCATGGTAAGTATTCAAGGTTTTGCCTCACCCTTGCACCGCCTTGCATGTCACAAGGGCGACGCAGAACCATGATAAATATGGGTCCTTATGTTTACTGAAAGACATGGTAGCACTAGACATACAGGCAAAAACATCTGAACTGAAGCTGTAAAGTAGAGACAGGAATAGGCAATAAATGATTAATGCTAAAGGAAAGGATGGTGGTTCCTGTTGTAAATCGTTTAGGATCTCTTTGAATATATCATATGGTCACTGAATGATCATATAGCAGGGAGGCTGCGGTGAAGTGTGTGCAGCTGGAGAGGAGTATAGTGTCCAGCTAGAGATGGGGACTGCCCTTTTTACATGTGACAGGTCTTGATCTTAGGAAGCAATTGTGGGTCCTTTACAACTGTTTTACATGTTTCTCTATGAACAGTCTATTGGATATTTATAAATGAGTCCTTCAGATCCACTTCAGTGGCCCAAACATGTTTGGACTACACATGTGGAGACATAAGCATATCCTAAGATCAGAGTATCCAGTAAGTTGTGTGAAACCTTCAAAAACTCCTCATTTCATTTTAGTCTCCACCACTGTAAATAGAGAACTCCGAATTGTGCTTACAAGCAGCTGACCCGTAGCCTCGTCTATATCATTAAATGAGTAGCAAATCCTTTTATGAGGGTTCAGTACGTGTATGCCCATACTCAGTAAAATAAATGTACATAGCAAATTGATAGCTGAGTTGGACTTTGGGGGGCATATTTAAAAAATAAAAAACACTGCAGCCTATGGCAATCAAAGTGAACTTCACATGACAATAACTTAGCTCCTAGCAATGCCCAAGATATAGATTAAGACTATTTAAAAATGCGGCAGGAGCACCCGGGGCCAGTGGTACCCGGGGTCACTGAAATTCTGCGATTCTGTGGCTGCACCACCTTCTGCATAATTATGAATATACTGCATTTGCTACATAATACATCTGTTGCATAAATTGCAGATTTTACCAAACAACAATTTGGTTCTAACTCAATTTGATCCAAAGTTACTAAATCGAGGTGACATATGTTGGAGTAGAGTGGAAGGCCCTTTGCAAAGTGTGACTGGTCACCATTCAGTAGCTTATTGTTGTATTTGTGTATCAAAGAGTTACTAATGACTTGAAATCTTTGCTAGGACAGAGTTAGCATTGTACTGTCTCAAAAGATGCCACATTATTCTGCATAATTTGCCTTTTCTTGCCACATAATTTAGTCAACCTGCCACTTAACTTTTTAATTTCCTGATGCATAATTCCAATTGCCCTGGTTATACCTTACAGATATAGAAGTGATATGTTAGGTGGTTGACTCAAGAGACAACTGTTTGATACAATTTCAACGATATTAACGGACTACCATTGACCACCATAGCTTGAAAACCTGCTCAGTAACTCAACAGCCCAAAGAGGACTCAGGAGCAAGGAGTCATTTCTTTAAGAAAATCTCAAATTTCAAACTTTCACAATGAATGCCAAATCATTCTGGAACTTTCTCCCTCCTGGTTTATATACCTAACCCTCACTCCTCACGTTCACTTGAAGATTCTCCTTTCAGTTTATTCCTGAAATAATTACGTTTCCAGCTATGACTTGCTACCCATGTGCGTCTGCAGGCTTTTGCCCTCTTTCCACAGTAACACAATTTCTTGTTTCCGCCGTTTGGTTATGATATAATTCGTGTTGTGTTTTTCATGAAGCCCACTATTGCCTCTTTGGCACAGATGTGCTATACAAAGTTGCTAAGTATCGAGGCAGTTGCGCATAATTGTGCTCACTATGTCTACATAGGGATGCTGATGCCGAGCACTCTCGTGCTCTGGACATAGTAAAAACCTACGTCTGCTCCAGTGGTGGCTGGTGGAATTTGAAACTGGTGGGGCGTATGCAGAACGAATGAACGTATGCGAGCGCAGCGAGCAAGCTCGACGGCAATAAGCGGGTTCGGGGGGTTCTCCCCCGTGAAGACATTTTTTAAAAATTGGCATCTTTTTGGTGCGATTTTCAGCACTCTTTCTGTGATAAATGGACTAAAAATTCAGTTCTTCTAGGCATTCATAAAAGAAAACTCATACATTATTTCAGAGAATTTCTGGGTTGCCAAGCAAGTCTGACTTCTGAAGAGGGCTAGGGTACTAAGCAAGACTGCTTTGGCTCTACCTTTTCCAATAGAAAACACTAGTTAGTGATGTGAACAAGTTCAATGGACAAACCTGGGGTCTAGGGAGGGTCCCTCTCCTGAGAAAGAAATTTAAAAAAGATTGGCAAATGGTGCATTTTAAAGCAAATGAATGCAGCGATAAAGCAAGGCTTATTAAGCAGTGGGAACGTATAGTCTTGAAATATTAAACACATTAAAAACTGCCCCGTATCTTCCTGCATTAATTTGTTCAACAGTTACTGTAATGTGTAAATTGATCTGCATGACAACTTTAGCCCTTTAAAATGTATGCTTAGCTTGCCCAGTGTCTTGCACTGCATGCAGCATTACCTTTGGAAAAATATGCTCTAACCAGACTTTGGGAAGCACCCACAGCTGCTGGCTGTAACCAGTCATATAGAAATATGTGCAGACAGGTCTTTAAGTGAGATGAAAAAAGTGGGTGCTCCCTATAAAGGAACATGCCAAATACATTTCTGTGATTCCCATAGTGTGCCATCAGACAGGTATTTTGGTTTCTCTCTGAGATGTAATTTTATCCAGATAAATGGCACAGCAACTGACATACGCCTAAAGCCTGTCAGTAATATTGGCTTTGTCACTGGGTGTTAGCTGTTTAAGATAAATGAGTAACAGCAATGATTTCTTATAAATAAGTAATGGTAGCTACATGGGTGGGAGGGCTTGTGGTGCCCCGTGGTGGCTTCTCATACTGCGGTGCTTTTACCCATGTTAGCCTGCTAGGGAGTGGCCAGCGCTGTCCCAAGCGTAGTGTCCCCTGTGACGTGTGGTACTAATACATTATTGCAAACTACCCCCTTTCTTTGGAAGAAACCGATCGGTCACATGATGTCTCTGCGTTTAACTTGCTTCTAACTTGTTATAGTTGTGGCAGGACGGAAGTAATGAAACTAACTGGTCAATGTAGTGATCTGTCCAGGATCACAGATTCTGCTTAAGCTGTATGCGTCGGATTACAATATGCACCCAGTTGTTGCAGACAGCTCGTTTGTGCGCGTGTGCACTGCTCGTCAGGACGCACACCTGTGCACCAGGGTTCCGTGGGAATGCGGTTCATGGCGGTGCCTTGGCTTGGGTCCGGTGTCTGTTGTGCGCAGTCACCTCGTCTCCTGTGACACATGGGGCAGCTGGGGGGTCTGCCGATGGCGGGTGGAGGTGTTTGTCACACCACCCTCTCCTCACATTCTGCAGCTGTCCTTCAGGGTCACGCGTGGGAACGTGAATTGAGTGGTGAATGCATGTTGGGGCTGGGCAGTGGCGGGGCACTGCAGTGAAGAGCTGAGGTGTGGTGCAGCGTTAGGGAGAAGTATTCAACTGTTGGTAGCTAGGTGTGGTGCTGAGGTATTTGCGGCTGGGCCGACTTGCAGCGGGGTGAACTGCAATGGGTGGCCAGGTACAATTGTGAGGTTTGAGTGGATGGTGTCAGGTCTGTGGTGCCGGTGAGCAGTGTCCGCCTATGGTTTTTTGCTCAAACCCCCACACCCCACCCTTCCTGGATTCCTCTGCAGCTGTCACTGTCCTGCCTGCCCTTGTTTAAAGCCCCGGAGCAGAACCGTATTGCTCTGCACTTAAGTGCCTGTCACATAAATGCACCGACAACTCTCACTTCCTCCTCCCTCCTTGGATTTAAGATCGGGCGTGTCCTAACCCTCTCGTCGCCGGCACTGTCTGCATGCATAGTGTGTTGTGCTGCAGGGAGGTAGTGAATGGCTGTTTATGTAGCTCTGCTTCCTAGACTGAATCGCATCTAAGTGCTTACAAGCTGGCACAGTTCCCTAAGACTTCCTTTAAAACATGCACTTGCGATTGTGTGCACCTGAATTTTGCAAATTGTGAGTTAGTTGTACTACACGACAGGGTAACTGTCTTGCCGAGTGTTAAATTTTAGGTTCATCCAGCTGGATATTCTTGCAACTCTACCCTTTCCTATTGGCTCCTTTGTGTACCTGTTAGCATGCTTTAAAAACACGTATAAAGATTATTTTTCAATTAAGCCGCCCACTGCATTACATTCAATAATTAGTTGGAGCTTTGTACTCTCGCCCCAAAAAAGAATGCCTCAAAGGTCCACTGACATTACGATATGCTTCCATCATGTCACAACACCACTCTCCTTCACCTTGGCTCATTTGCAAGTTATGATAAAACGTGTCTTTTGTACGGAAAGCCTGCGACGTGCAAGATCTTGCTACAAGTGAGCAAAGCTTGGCCGCTAATATACCCACCTGTTACAAGCCAGCGGCCTTAAGCGAGTGAGACGGCAACCGATCATTTCAAACCAAAAACTAAAAATCAAACCATGTTAGAAAATACCTTCAACTGAGAAAGCAAAGTGCATTTTTAAAGATCGTGTTCTAGTAATTTCTTTCAGTATCCCATATTCTATTTTCCGTTCTAATTCGGATGCGGGCATAAACAAAAGTCTCTGCCTAAATTGGAATTACAAAATGTGCGTTAAAACACAACTGGGGTTTTTCTGGTGAAATGTAAATGTAGAAACCCGACCAGCATGGCGGGAATCCCTGCTGCAATTGGTGCGGAAGCTGAGGTTCTTCATGAAGTTATTTCTGAGCACATAATAGTGGCCCAGTATCTTGCAACGTGGAAACACCCATCTTCGTGGTATCGTTACTCCCGGGTGCGGTATTACTAATGGAGTTCCCTACTAATGAGAGCTTTAGAGTAGTCTGAGTGGCAGCAATTTCTAGCTAGTATGCCTCCCTTAATTTAATGAATACAATAAAAAAATAAACTTACCAGGCATCTCCATTCTCCTCCGGTCCCGCGCGTCTCCTCTGCAACGTGGTGGAATTAACTTCTCCCCGCTCTTTTCTTTTGCATACTAAACTGCCAAATCAGGAGACTGGATGCGACGGGAGGCGGCTGACCCTTGTTTACTTACTTTGTATCCTGGCATTTGATAGGGCATAGGGCGACTTTGCGAAAAACGCGTCACCGCCCGGGCAGGATCCTATTCAGAGGCCTTCACGCTACACTAGGCATGCGCAGCATACCTAATGGTTTGTGAATGTGAGTGAGGGGCAACGCTCCTCACTCACATGCGCAGTCAGACGACCATCTTCCGGACTCCTGCTCTGAGTGCTCTCCCCAGTCTCCCCCCGTCTCCCCTGCATGCGCTGTGCGTTGACATGCGCACTTTCACCCGCCCGGCCCGAGAAATGTAAACAGACAAATTGAAAGCTGTCAATTTGTCTGCTTACATTCCGTTGCCCGAACTGCAGACAGTGAGCAGTTTCTTTTGTGGGGCGCCGCCCCGGCGCCCCTATGGACCAGCCGCCACTGGTCTGCTCTATCGATAGAGTAACAGATAACAGTGTACTTTATCATGTCTTACATTTTTGTTCGAAATATTATTACTTTAAAAAATATTTTGGTTACAACACTAAATCATATAAAGAGACAAGTACAAAGTGTCATTGGTGATAAAATACAATGGAAAGCAGTGCATTTAAGATTCATGAACCTACCCTTGTTTTCCTCCATATGTATATAAATAAAAGCAGTTTATAAACTGCTAAGACAATCCAGAAACTCCTACAACAAACGTATTCTAAAATCTGAAAAAGACTTCTTTCGCTCGGAACTTGACAATGCTAAAAACAGACCGAAGAAACTATTCGACATCTTAACACAACAATCACACAAACTGGCTAAATCCGCACTCTTGACCTCAAAATCGCAGCTAAGTAGTGAAGAATTTTCTTCCTTTTTCACAGCCAAAGCCAACACATTACAGAATGAGCTTCTGATGGCCGCAATCAAATCAGCTATTCCAAAGAACCATCAAGCCAATGATCTAATCCAACCTACTTTGCCATCACCCAAAAATAACGCTCTATGGTCAGCCTTTAAGCTTTACGATCTCAATGATATTACAAAAACTTTATCGAATATCAAACCCAACAACCACTTCAATGACCCTCTCTCCTCTAAATGTCTATCTTCTATCTACCACATCATCACCCCTCTCTGGACCAAAATCATCAATGCTTCGCTCCCACAAGGCTCCATCCCGAATTGCCTAAAAATTGGTCAAGTCACTCCCATACTGAAAAAACCTTCAGATAACCCCTCTGACCCAAATAACTTCCGACCAATAACCAACATTCCCATGCTAGCCAAGGTCTTGGAAAAATGTGTTCAACAACAATTAAACCAACACATCACAAATTTCAAGCTACTGGACGGCTGCCAATCTGGATTTAGACCTGGACCCAGCACCAAAACGGCAATTCTACACATTTTATACGATGCCCTACTCGCACTCGACCGGAATGAAACTTGTCTGCTAGTGCTGCTCGACCTCTCGTCCGCCTTTGATACTGTTAATCATGGCAAAATACTAGAGAGGCTAGAAAACAGGATGGGGCTATCGGGCACAGTCCTTCAATGGTTCAAATCCTTCTTGGAAAACAGGACGCAAAGGTTTATGGTGAACAAAAATCTATCTCCTCCATCTCCTAATCTTCTAGGAGTACCACAAGGCTCTACTTTATCCCCTGCGCTATTCAACCTCTATGTCGAACCCCTAACTGATTTACTACAGCAGTCGATTATCTCCTTCCATATGTACGCAGAAGGCACACAGTTGTACATCAAGGTCACCTCCCTTGAAGAGATCAAGTTGATGAATCATGCTCTTGAAAAGAATGTCCACTGGCTAACCACCAACTACCTTAAGCTAAACTTGCAAAAAACTGAATTCCTTCAAATTTCCCCCCCAAAAAACTCTGCAACGTTAATGGACTGGACCAAGATGATCACTTCTGTTAGAACTGGGGGTCTCTAGTTGGCAATGGTTTGCACCTTTGTCCAAATAGGGACCCTTGCTTCTAGTCAGGATAAGGGGGAAACACTCCTAAAATAACCCCTGCTCACCCCCTGGTAGCTTGGCACGAGCAGACAGGCTTATCTCAGAGGCAGTGTGTAAAGCATTTGTGACCACATACAGTAATACAGTGAAAACACTACAGATGGACACCACACAGGTTGTTTATGTAAAAATAAGTAATCTTTATATAGACTTATCACAAGACCCAATAGCAAAAATCCACAATACTGTACTCAAAAATAGTCTTTAAAAGGTTATAAAATAGTTCAGTTCTCTCAAGTTGTAAATGCGACACTTTACTCTCAATGTACCTTGAATGCGTTACGCAAAGAAAACAAAAGGGTCGCAGGGAAGGTGATGCGTCGGTTCCTTACACTCAGGGGAGTGGATGCGTCGGTTCCTTACTGCTGCGCAGGGGAGTTGATGCTCGCTTCCTTACTGTGTGGGGAGGTGATGCGTCGGTTTCTTACTGCTTTCCGGTGCGATGCGACAAGATGGCACCTCGATGCGATACTCTTCTCCGGTACGATGCGACAAAATGGCGTCTTGGTTGCGATGCGACAACGTTGGTGTGATGCGTGCACGCCCGACGGCCGTGCGGCGACTCGATGATCTTTGGAGCCGCGACAGGCCCTGCGACGCGCTTCTCCGGCGATGCGACGATGACCTCTGTGGCAGCGTCTCGCTTCTCCGGTGATGCGCCGCGCTTCGGCGATGCGATGATGACAGCGGCAGCGGCGTCTCGCTTCTTCGGCGATGCGATGACCGCGGCTGCGGCGGCGACACGCTTCTCGTTGTTGCGTCGCGCTTCCAGCTCCCAGCGACACGCAGTCTCTCAGAAGGCCCAGCACAACAGCAGGCACTTCAATTCCCAGCAAGGGAATGCAGGGGGAGCTGGTTGGTGAAGTCTTGTATCCCTGAGACTTCAGGCAGGAGGCAAGCTCTAGTTCAAGCCCTTGGAGATTCTCTTCTTCAAGATGACAAAGCACAGCAAAGTCTTTTCTCCTGTCCTTGGCAGAAAGCAACCACTGCAGGCCAACCCCAATCAGCAAAACAGCACAGGGGCAGTACTCCTCCTTCAGCTTCTCCGGTTCTTCTCCTTGGCAACAGGTTTCTTGATTTCCCAGAAGTGATCTAATTTCCTAGGGGTCTGGGTCCCCTTTTTATACACCTTTTCCCTTTGTTCTCTGAAGGCAGAGAGGCCTTTGCCTAGTCCAAACCAGTTCTGGTCAGTCCTGGAGCACTTTGTTTTTCTGACTCCTTCTTTCCTTTGAGAGTGAGGGGCAGAGCCATCAGACGCCCGGCAGGAGGTGGAGCCAGCATTGTGGAAGGCAGGCACAGCCCTATTCAGACCCAGGTGCAACTCCTCCCACCCATCCTCCTTCAGGCAGACCTATTCAGCCTAGTGCTGACTCACCCTGCCTCCTGGAATCCCCCAGCCCCTGTCACTCACAAACCCAGACATACAATACACAACCTGAGCAGAGGCAGCTGGATGGTTTAGGCAAGAAAATACCTACTTTCTAAAAGTGGTATTTTCAAACAAAGAATGTTAAAACCAACTTCACTAAAAGATGTATTTTATCATTCTGAGTTCAGGCATACTAAATTCGTTTTTCTACCATGTTCTCTGGGTCAGTTAGGATTATAAGGTGTAACAATCAAACTGCCCATTCTGGCCTATGGAGAACAGGTAGCCTTGCAATAGTGAAAAACGAAAATGGCTGTAATTCACTATTAGGACATGCCACACACACCAGGGCATGTCCTACCTTATACTTACAATGCACCCTGCCCTTGGGCCTACCTTAGGGGTGTCTGATATGAAGATAAGGGAAGGTTTAGGGACTGGCAAGTGGGTGCACTTGCCAAGTCGACATGGCAGTCACAGACTGCACACAGGCTCTGCAATGGCAGGCCTGAGACACATTTTACAAGCCGCTTCTGTGGGTGGCACAACCAGTGCTGCAATCCCACCAGCGGCATTGGATTTACAAGCCCTGGGCACACTCCGTGCACTGTACTAGGGACTGACAAGTAAACCAATCATCCAATCATGGAGTCACTAATCCATACATCACTTTACAGTAGGGAGCACTTGCACTGTGGCACTGAACAGCAGTGGCACAGTGCCCAAAAGCATCTAAAACCAGCAAAACATAAGAGGCAACAGCAAAAAAATGGAAGGGAGACCCACGCCAATGGTGCCAAGTCTAACACGTGTCCCCTCCAGCTGAAATGTGGGGAGAACTACCCTTCCTCCTGGGAGTTCTCATCACTAAGGCGGAAAAATCTGGACAGACCATCAGCATTGGCGTGTTCTGTACCAGGGCGGTGTTCCACCGTAAAGTCCATCCCCTGTAGGGAAATGGACCACCTCAACAGTTTTGGATTCTCACCCCTCATCTGCATTAACCATCTGAGGGGCCTGTGGTCTGTCTGAACCCGGAAGTGAGTCCCAAACAAGTATGGTCTCAACTTCTTCAGTGCCCAGACCACAGCAAATGCTTCACGTTCAATCGCACTCCACCTCTGTTCCCGTGGGAGTAACCTCCTACTAATAAAGGCTACAGGTTGGTCTAGGCCCTCCTCATTCATCTGTGAAAGCACAGCCCCAACACCATGCTCTGAAGCATCTGTCTGCACAATGAATTCCTTTGAGAAGTTGGGCGCCTGAAGCACGGGCGCCGTGCACATGGCAGATTTCAGGGCATCAAAAGCCTTTTGGCAGGCATCAGTCCAGTTCACTTTCCTGGGCTGCTTCCTGGAAGTCAGCTCAGTCAAGGGTGCAACAATGTTGCCATACCCCTTGACAAACCTCCTGTAATACCCGGTGAGTCCTAAGAAGGCCCTCACCTCTGTCTGGGTTTTGGGGGTTCCCAAACCAGGATGGTATCTATCTTGGGCTGTAGGGGCGCCACCTGGCCGCTCCCTACCTGGTGTCCCAAGTACACCACAGAACCCTGCCCGATCTGGCACTTACTCGCCTTGATCGTGAGGCCTGCCCTCCGCAGCGCCTTCAACACTTCCCAGAGGTGGTGCAGATGTTCCTCCCAAGTGGCGCTGAACACTGCAATGTCATCCAGGTAGGCGGCACTGAAATCCTCCAGCCCAGCCAACACCTGGTTGACCAACCTCTGAAAGGTGGCAGGGGCATTCTTCATCCCAAAGGGCATCACCCGGAATTGGTAGTGCCCATCTGGTGTGGAGAATGCTGACCTCTCTTTGGCCCCATCAGTTAAGGCGATCTGCCAGTATCCAGACGTTAGATCAAACGTGCTGAGGTACTGGGCAGCCCCTAACCGATCAATGAGCTCATCAGCTCTGGGGATGGGGTGCGCGTCAGTCCTGGTGACTGAATTGAGTCCTCGGTAGTCCACACAGAACCGGAGTTCAGGTGTGGCACCAGGCGCGGCAGCCTTTGGGACCAAGACCACTGGGCTGGCCCAAGGACTGTTAGAGGACTCAATCACCCCTAAGGCAAACATCTTGGAGACCTCCTCCTTGATGCAAGCTCTCACCCTGTCAGTCACTCTGTAAGTTTTGTGCTTTACAGGAGGACTGTCCCCAGTGTCCACATCATGGATGCACCATTCAGTGATACTGGGAGTCAGGGAGAACAGATCAGAAAACTGTCCCAACAGTTGGCGACAGTCATTCTGCTGCTCCGGGGTCAGGGTGGGAGAGAGGTTCACACCATCCACTGACCCATCTTGCTCTTTTGCATACAGGAGATCAGGAAGAGGTTCAGTCTCCTCTTCCATCCCAGCATCTGTTGCTAAGAGCATGCCCACTTCAGACCTCTCAAAGTGGGGCTTCAGGCGGTTCACATGCAGGACCCGCAAGGGGTTCCTGGGAGACTGCAAGTCCACCAAGTAGGTGACATCACTCTTGCGCTCCACCACCTCAAATGGTCCGGTCCACTTATCCTGGAGCGCACAGGGCTCCACTGGGGCCATGACCCAAACCTTTTGTCCAGGCTGAAACTCGATCAGAGTGGCGTTCTGATCATGCCAACGTTTCATCTCTTCCTGGCTGGCTTCCAGATTCGCCTCAGCGAGTTGTCTGAAACGCCGAGTCTGGTTCCTGAAGGCCAGCATGTAACTAAATACATCCTGGGGAGTTTTCCTGGGAGCTTTCTCCCAGCCTTCCTTGACCAGACTCAGAGGTCCTCTTACAGGATGGCCGTACAGCAGTTCAAAGGGACTGAACCCTAAGGACTTCTGGGGCACCTCTCTGTAAGCAAAGAGCAGGCATGGCAAGAGGACGTCCCACTTACGCCTCATGGGTTCTTCCAGACCCATAATCATGCCTTTAAGGGTCCGGTTGAATCTCTCAACCAGCCCATTACCTTGGGGGTGGTAAGGAGTGGTGAACTTATAGGTTACACCACACTCCTGCCACAGGGACTTCATATACTTGGAAATGAAGTTAGTACCACGGTCAGACACCACCTCCTTGGGGAACCCCACACGGGAGAAAATCCCCATCAGTGCACGTCCCACCACGGGGGCCGTCACTGTCCGAAGAGGGATGGCTTCCGGGTACCGGGTGGCATGGTCCACCAAGACCAGGATGAACCTGTTGCCCATGGCTGTCTTGGGATCCAGAGGCCCCACAATGTCAATACCCACCCTCTCAAAGGGGGTGCTGACAACAGGGAAAGGTTGGAGAGGAGCCTTGTGCTTCCTCCCACTCTTACCACTTGCCTGGCAAGTCTGACAGGTCCTGCAATGAGTATCTGAACTCTTGCGCATTTGGGGCCAATGAAAGTGGGTGACAAGCCTTTGAAAGGTCTTGTCTTGCCCCAAATGTCCTGCTAAAGGCACATCATGAGCCAGACCCAGTAGGAAGGCTCTGAAGCGCTGGGGTACCACCAGCACACGGGCTGACCCAGGCTCAGCAACCTTAGGCTCACTATACAGGAGACCATTCTCCCAGTAGATCCAGTGTGATCCAGACTGATCACCTGCTGCCTGGCTTACAGCCTGTTGCCGCAAGCCCTCAAGAGAAGGGCACTTCTTCTGCTCCTCGCAGAATTCTTCCCTGGAGGGGCCTCCTTCCTGCTGCCAATGGGTCAGCTCAGGCAGGTCCCCCAGTTCAGCCACTTGTTCCCCTGTAGGTTCCAGGGCATCCCCCTCAAGGTCTGCCTCCTCCTGGACCGTGGGAACTTCGGGGGCCGGTTTCCCGCGCCCCTGCCTCCTCTCTTTAAGGCAGGCACCTGGGCCCTTCTTCCAGGCTCCAGGTCCTCTTGAATACCCTTACCGGCTGCCATTGACCGAGTGGTCACACACGCCCACTCTGGCAGGCCCAACATCTCCAAATGAGACCTCCGCTCCACCTTCGCCCAAGGGGAGCTCTCCAAATCATTGCCTAGCAGACAGTCAACAGGCATGGCTGGCCTCACAGCTACTTGAAGGATACCTGAGACCCCCCCCACTCAAAGGGAACCTGGGCCACCTTGCAGTGGCTCTCTGAGTTGTCAGCGGCAACTACAGGGTAGAATACATTGGGGACCACCTGCTCCTCAGACACCAGCCGACAACTGACAGCTGTCACACTGGCCCCGGTGTCTCTCAGAGCCTCCACCCTATGGCCATTGATGGTCACCCACTGCCTGTATTTCTTAGTGTTATCAGGCAGCTGGGTCCTAGGGACCATCTCACTGTCTCCTAAAGAGACCAGGGACATCTCTGCGGGACCCCACCCACCTTGGGCACCCAACTCCTCCCCCAGGGCTACACTAGCCATCTGCCGGGGTGGTGCACCAGTGGGTGCAGTGGTCACAGTATTGGGACACTTGGGACTTCCTACAAAGTGACCCACCTGACCACAACTAAAACATGCTTTGGGCCCCTTCTGAACAGACTTATCTGTTGGGACCCATGGTCTTTTCTCAGTGGGAGGCTGGGAACCCTTACCTTGGTTCCCTTGGGGTTTACTTTGGGGCCCTTTTTGGAACTCCTTCTGTTTACCCTTGTCCCCCCACTCTTCTGCTGGGGACCCTGCCCACCTTTGGCGGAGTCTCCCACAAGACCCTTGTGGACCCGGGTACTGACCCAGCGGTCCGCCTCCTCAGCAAGCTTTCTAGGATTAGTTAGCTTACTGTCAACTAGGTGCTGGCGTAGCTCTGGAAAACAACTACTGGACAAGTGCTCCCATGCGATTAAATCATAGAACTCCTGTAAGTTATTTACTTTGCTACCCTTCACCCATCCATCCAATGCTCTGCAAAAATAAGACACATACTCCACCCAGGTACTAGACTCCAGCTTTTTGCAGTTCCTAAACTTCTGCCTATAAAGCTCTGGAGTTAACCCATACCTTGCCACTAAAGCTTCCTTCAGGTGGGCATAGGACATCTGATCCACTGTGGGCAAGGCTAGCAAGGTTTCCCTTCCCTCACCTGCAAAGCGGCCCCACAACCCCGCTCCCCAATCCTTCTCAGGGACCCGGTGTGATGTCATGGCGATCTCATATGCTTTAAACCATTGCCCAATGTCCTCCCCCTTCATGAAATCCTTAATAACCTCCTTGGGGATGTACACTCTACTTTCTACAGGCACTGGAGGTGTGCTGCCACCAGAGGGAGTGATTTCTAGGCTTCTAGCCTTTAGCTCTAGCTCCCTCACCACTCTCTCATGCTCTAAAAGCATCTTCTTTTCTTCCATAGCCAACCTCTTACTTTCTAACTCCAATTTCTTATGCTCAAGGCTATCATGGCTTCCCTGTTTCAGTTTGGCCATCTCCATTTCATGCATCCTGCTTTTGTCCCTGTCCTCCAGCTCCTCTGGAGACAGGCCCTTTGAGAAACACTGCTGCCCTCCCTGGAAGGCGCTCTCCTCCCAGTTAAGCCCAATGGCCCCTCAAGCTGCCCATCTAAATTCTCTGCCTCCTCCACAGGCTCCTCGGACTGCCCACTGGCATTCCGTGCTTCCAACCAGGCCCTTAGCGCCTTGTGAAACTCCTCCTTCCTGGTGAGGCCTCTCATAGAGATTTTAAACTTTTTGCAAACAGCTTTGAGTTCTGGCACAGTGTAGGTATCAACCCTATCTTCTTCAAATTCAATATCTGCAGGTGCAATGGATCCTTTTTTGCTCATGGTGAAAATTGGCAGTTCTCAACAAAAATAAAGGTTCTAAGGAAAAAAAGTCCTATCAAAAGGTATGTGGTCGCGTATTGGTCTGCACTCACTAGTAGTGTACACCAATCACTGTATATGAATCACAAATGCAAGTCCAAATCCTCACCGCTGACCACCAATGTTAGAACTGGGGGTCTCTAGTTGGCAATGGTTTGCACCTTTGTCCAAATAGGGACCCTTGCTTCTAGTCAGGATAAGGGGGAAACACTCCTAAAATAACCCCTGCTCACCCCCTGGTAGCTTGGCACGAGCAGACAGGCTTATCTCAGAGGCAGTGTGTAAAGCATTTGTGACCACATACAGTAATACAGTGAAAACACTACAGATGGACACCACACAGGTTGTTTATGTAAAAATAAGTAATCTTTATATAGACTTATCACAAGACCCAATAGCAAAAATCCACAATACTGTACTCAAAAATAGGCTTTAAAAGGTTATAAAATAGTTCAGTTCTCTCAAGTTGTAAATGCGACACTTTACTCTCAATGTACCTTGAATGCGTTACGCAAAGAAAACAAAAGGGTCGCAGGGAAGGTGATGCGTCGGTTCCTTACACTCAGGGGAGTGGATGCGTCGGTTCCTTACTGCTGCGCAGGGGAGTTGATGCTCGCTTCCTTACTGTGTGGGGAGGTGATGCGTCGGTTTCTTACTGCTTTCCGGTGCGATGCGACAAGATGGCACCTCGATGCGATACTCTTCTCCGGTACGATGCGACAAAATGGCGTCTTGGTTGCGATGCGACAACGTTGGTGTGATGCGTGCACGCCCGACGGCCGTGCGGCGACTCGATGATCTTTGGAGCCGCGACAGGCCCTGCGACGCGCTTCTCCGGCGATGCGACGATGACCTCTGTGGCAGCGTCTCGCTTCTCCGGTGATGCGCCGCGCTCGGCGATGCGATGATGACAGCGGCAGCGGCGTCTCGCTTCTTCGGCGATGCGATGACCGCGGCTGCGGCGGCGACACGCTTCTCGTTGTTGCGTCGTGCTTCCAGCTCCCAGCGACACGCAGTCTCTCAGAAGGCCCAGCACAACAGCAGGCACTTCAATTCCCAGCAAGGGAATGCAGGGGGGGAGCTGGTTGGTGAAGTCTTGTATCCCTGAGACTTCAGGCAGGAGGCAAGCTCTAGTTCAAGCCCTTGGAGATTTTCTTCTTCAAGATGACAAAGCACAGCAAAGTCTTTTCTCCTGTCCTTGGCAGAAAGCAACCACTGCAGGCCAACCCCAATCAGCAAAACAGCACAGGGGCAGTACTCCTCCTTCAGCTTCTCCGGTTCTTCTCCTTGGCAACAGGTTTCTTGATTTCCCAGAAGTGATCTAATTTCCTAGGGGTCTGGGTCCCCTTTTTATACACCTTTTCCCTTTGTTCTCTGAAGGCAGAGAGGCCTTTGCCTAGTCCAAACCAGTTCTGGTCAGTCCTGGAGCACTTTGTTTTTCTGACTCCTTCTTTCCTTTGAGAGTGAGGGGCAGAGCCATCAGACGCCCGGCAGGAGGTGGAGCCAGCATTGTGGAAGGCAGGCACAGCCCTATTCAGACCCAGGTGCAACTCCTCCCACCCATCCTCCTTCAGGCAGACCTATTCAGCCTAGTGCTGACTCACCCTGCCTCCTGGAATCCCCCAGCCCCTGTCACTCACAAACCCAGACATACAATACACAACCTGAGCAGAGGCAGCTGGATGGTTTAGGCAAGAAAATACCTACTTTCTAAAAGTGGTATTTTCAAACAAAGAATGTTAAAACCAACTTCACTAAAAGATGTATTTTATCATTCTGAGTTCAGGCATACTAAATTCGTTTTTCTACCATGTTCTCTGGGTCAGTTAGGATTATAAGGTGTAACAATCAAACTGCCCATTCTGGCCTATGGAGAACAGGTAGCCTTGCAATAGTGAAAAACGAAAATGGCTGTAATTCACTATTAGGACATGCCACACACACCAGGGCATGTCCTACCTTATACTTACAATGCACCCTGCCCTTGGGCCTACCTTAGGGGTGTCTGATATGAAGATAAGGGAAGGTTTAGGGACTGGCAAGTGGGTGCACTTGCCAAGTCGACATGGCAGTCACAGACTGCACACAGGCTCTGCAATGGCAGGCCTGAGACACATTTTACAAGCCGCTTCTGTGGGTGGCACAACCAGTGCTGCAATCCCACCAGCGGCATTGGATTTACAAGCCCTGGGCACACTCCGTGCACTGTACTAGGGACTGACAAGTAAACCAATCATCCAATCATGGAGTCACTAATCCATACATCACTTTACAGTAGGGAGCACTTGCACTGTGGCACTGAACAGCAGTGGCACAGTGCCCAAAAGCATCTAAAACCAGCAAAACATAAGAGGCAACAGCAAAAAAAATGGAAGGGAGACCCACGCCAATGGTGCCAAGTCTAACAACTTCTCTAAACTGTACCCCGATCCTAGTGGACTCCACCAAATCACTTGGAATCACGCTGGATAAGAACCTAAACATGCAAACACACATCAACATGTAGCTAAAAATGCCCGCTTTCACCTCAACTACCTCAGACAAATGAAACCATTCATCGAGACCCCGTATCTCAAAACTGCAGTTCAAGCGTTAGTCATCTCGAGGCTGGAATACGGATGTACAACGCCATTGGGTCTTCCCAAGATCTCCACAGCCCCTTTAAAAGCTTGCCTCCACGCAGCCGCAAGACTCTGAACAGGTCCTAGAAAATTTGACCGCATCTCGCCACACCTGAAAGCACTCAACTGGCTGCCTTACGAAGCGAGAATACAGCTAAAGATGGCCTGCATCACTCATAAAGCCTTACACTTCAAAACCCCACAATACCTAGCCCAGAAACTTATGCTATCAGATGGAAACAGACTCACTAGGAGCTCCGACAATCTGCTCCTAAATCCTTCTTGCTTCAGCAAGAAAAAAATATTTGATAGAGCATTCTCCGGAGCTGCACCAAGAATTTGGAACTCTCTCACCCCAAGCATCAGAAGAATCTCTTCAACTAGAACATTCAAAACGGAAGCTAAAACCTTTCTGATTAGCAAATTTCTCCCTTAAATCCTAGCATTCCCCACCCACCTTCATTAAACTTCAACTGATATCCTTTCGACTTGCCCATCTCTTGAGTGACTCTCCCCACTTCTTCTAACACTATGGGGGATATTCCCAAGAACGTGCGATAATCATCGCCAAAAAAGGCTAACGCACGTTTTCATATCGCAGTCTATCGCGGGAAAATAACTCTGTGTTAACGTCGTATTCTCAACACGGCGGTAACATGCGATAGTTTCCCGATAACGCGTCAAATGTCCGCGATACAACTACCGCGATAAAAAAGAAAACCCGAACTTGAAAAAAGTTGCGATGGGCCCAATCGCGATAGAAAAATCGGCGACAAGCAGCGGCAGGCTTGCAATTCCCACGTCAGGCGGGAAAAATCACCATAAAAGCAGCAAAAAACCCAGAAATAAATTTTAAAAACATAACAACTGTGAAGCACAATGGAGGGAGCTGGAGCAAGTACAGAGGACAACCCGAACCCCACAAGCCCCACGGAGGACCAGCCTGGGACCTCGGGGCCAGGTAAGGGCAAGGAGAAGAAGAAGAGGAAGACTCGGTTCAGTCCGCAGGAAAACAGGATCCCGATAACGGAGGTGACACTCCCACCATCCAATTGCCATTGGTGAAATTGACAGCACTAAATGTTGCACATACACTTGTCAGAGCAATGTGCCAATGCAGAGGAGTGACATGCACACAGGGAATGTGTCTAGGAATTAATTTATTTGCACATGCTGTGCCTGTGGTCCTTTTGACCTGTCCCATGATTGCTAAGGACAGTCCCTATGTGACGTGCTTATGTGAAGAAATTGTGAATGATAGTGTCCCTTTGGGCTATTCCAGCTGCTGCTGCACTGGGGTGTGGTCCACCTGCCTCATCTTCATCATCATCGTCCGGTGCATCTGGCACTTGGATCCATGGGGCATTGGTGCGTACACATATGTTGTGCAACACACAACATGCAATGATCATCTTGCACACTATTTGCGGGCTGTACAGAAGTCTTCCACGGTAAACAGCTTTAACAACGCATGCAAAACAACGCATGGCGTTACAACGACCACGTTGTTAGTTCGCATACCGTTACAACGCAAGTCGGAACAGCGACTTGCGTTGTAAGGGGCGGAAGGTGTTGGATTTAAAATCCAACACCTTCCCTACTATCCGCACAGACTGGAGTTGGAATAGTAAATTATACTATTCCAACATCCAGCGCCCCTTACAACGCAAGTCGTTGTTCCGACTTGCGTTGTAACGGTATGCGAACTAACAACGCGGTCGTTGTAACGACCGCGTTGTAACACCATTGCGTTGTAAACGCATGCGAAATAAGGTGGCATATTCGTCTTCCACCTGTGATGTCCAGGCACCTGAAACGTGACTTCAACACGCCAAATGAGCGCTCCACAATGCCCCTGGTGCGTATGTGGGCCGCATTGTACTGCCGCTGGGCCTGGGTGTTCGGGGCTCGGAGGGGTGTCATCCTCCACGGGAAGAGTGCATATACTTAATCACCTGTGACAGGGGAGAGAGATGTGTCAATCGGTGGTTCGGCATTCTGTGTTGGCAGGCTTATTAGTATATTGGTGTGTGATGTGTGGGACTTTGGGATACATGTCTGACATGTCTTGCATGTGGCAAATGAGCGGCATCCATGTGTAGTACGTTGCCTCACAGCTGCTCCTCACTCCCCCCAAGCCTATTTACTTGTGTGCGCTGCGCGGTTGCATCACTTGCACTCCTAGGACACACCATTGTCATGACTGTCTGCGCATGTCTACAAGCCTGACAACGACACTGTGATATTGGCCGTTGAAGGTGGTCGGCCACGTGTGTGTAGGCCTATGGTCAGGATATGGTGGAAACAGAGACACACGCAGTAGTTGCCTTGGTGGCCATCCCGTAAGTGAACCACACCCTGAGCCCCGGGCTGTTGATTCCCACTCCTACTCTGGCCCAGCCCACTCCGCTTACGCTTACAGGGGGGGGGGGACATAGCTACATGTCCAAGGTCTACCCCACTGCCTGAGGTAACATGGTGGGGCCCACTGTCTACGACACTACAAACACCAGCAGTATATGTCCACATGGACACGTCTGTGCTCTGCATACTTGAGTCTGTCCAGCACATCCCCGCCACACTTGGCATTGTGTACATTATGATTCATGGGTCACTTGCCTCCCTCGCACATACTTGGTTCCCGCCTCTCACCACATCCTGCTATTGTGTGGCAGAGGTGCCATGACGTGGATGACTTGTCTACATGTCTGGCCCCTGTCACCACAGTTCCATGTGTTGTCGTGTCTGGTAGGTGGGCATGTTGTATGTGATGTTGTAACGTGTGCATTCCCACAGTTGCGAGTTGCATGATTGTGGAGTTGAGGTGTGTGGTGTGTTCCGTTGGTACTTACCAACGAGCAGTGCATTTCCGTAGGTGCCATCCTCGAAGCGCTGACTGATGATGGACTGTCGGAAGATGTAGGAATCATGCACACTGCCTGGGTAGTTAGCGACGGCGTTGGTGAAGAGTCCCCGGTGGTCCACTATTGCCTGCACATTGATGGAATGTGTGTGCTTCCTGTTGCGGTAATTGTGTGCAGTGTCAGCAGGGGGCACAAGTAGGACATGTGTGCAGTCAATTGCCCCCAACACGTGCGGGAAGCCAGCTATGGCGTAGAAGCCTTGCTTGGTCTCCAGCTGTTCCTGCGCAGTGTGGGGGAAGTGAAGGTACTGGGGTACCAAGCTGATGATGGCATCCAAGACAGGTGTGAGGAACTTTGATAGGGCTGGCTGTGAGACTCCTCCGACTCTGGCAGTTGTTGGTTGGAAGGTACCAGAGGCCAACAGGTGCAGCACAGCCAGCAGCTTTGTCTGCGGAGGGATGTTGGTTCTCCGCTGTGTTGGTACCGTCAGCCTGTGGGCAATGTGGGTCAGGATGCGGAGGATGGTCGTCCTTTGAGCCTGTAGTGGGCAATGACTTCCTCTGGCGTTAAGTCTCCGAGGCTGGTGTGTTTTCGGAAGGGCCTCTGTCTCATTCTGCGCTGCCTCGGTGGTATTCCGGGGGGGTGGTCCTGGGGGGGTGGGGGATCTGGGGGGGTGGCGGTGGGTGTTGTGGGCCTCTTGGGGCTCCGAGCTGCATGATCAGTAGCTCCATGACATGTGTTGGTCTGCCGATGTGGCTCTGGGCTGGGCTCCCTTTATACTGCAGTTTGTCGTCCTGCTTAACACCAGTAGAAGGCAGGTGTTAAATCCCTGCTGCAAACGCGCCTTATTGCCTGTTTTTGGATCGCATCGCAGATCTGGCTGGTCGTTGTGAATATCGCGAAGTGGAGTTTTCGTGAGTTTTTGCACGGGAACGCCTACTCTGCATATCATTAGCGTTAGTTGTCTCTCTCATCCGTGGCGATGTTTTTTGCGACAGCTATCGATGGTATACTGGCGATGTGGGGAGTTTGCACCAGCTTGTGAATGGGGCGATAATTCTTTCGCCACTTTTGCTGCGCTAAAGTGCCGTTAACTCGGCGATGAGTCCTTGAGAATATGCCCCTATGTTTCCTGAGGAAGTTCCACCATCGTTTACATCTCTGCTTACATCTTACCTACCACGCTATTCTAAACTCATCTCTATGATTCCTTGTGTAGACTGCCTTGACAAATAAGATTTGTTTGTACTTAAACTTGCCTTAATGCACCGAACTGAAGTACCATGTCTTCTTAGCATGTTTTTATCGTATTGTACCTCTCCGTTCTTCATATATGCCTGATATCATTCTGTCTAGGACCCTACAAAACTGTCTTGAATTTGTTTTACTCTTTACTGTGAAACACTCTGTTACCCTATGTTGGGTCTTGTTCGTGCTATACAAAACTCCAAAAAGAAAAGAAAATAAAAATAAAAAAATCTTAGCACAGCCATCATTTTTCCAGTATTACTGTATCAGCAAATAATGGTAAATCTCTATAATAATAAACTCCAATTTGCTCCATCAATCTACATTGAGGAATGATGTGAACAAAAGTTTCCAACCCAAGATCACATAGGCCCAAATTTACTAAGATTTAGGCAGTGCAATGCAGCAACACAAAGTGCTGCGCTGCGTCAAATGGAGAGAACAGGAATGTGCCATATTTACTAATATAATATATGGTGCATTCCTGGTCTCTCGATGCTGGTGTTCTATGTGCTGCCTGGCGGGTGCAAGGTTGCCTGCATTACAGGCAGGATTGCTTATGTGCAGGAAGATACACCTTCCTACACAAAAACAATCCTCAGAGAAAGAGGAAATAACAAGGAGGAATAAAGATATTTCTCCTCATTACGCCTCTGTATGGTTGGCGTACCATTTTAATGCATTCCCAGATTTAGTTGTCTTAGAAAATCTGGGAATGCACCAAAACCCATGGGTGGATTGTGGGAACACCCACGCTCCTCCCATGGAACCCCAATACTATGCAGGGTAAAGCAAGGCAGTGACTTGCAGCAACTTGTCCTGCTATGCGTTACTCTAGGTTTACTAAGCCACGCAGTCATTAAATCTGACTTAAGGGCTTGTTTTGCCTTGAATCTCCTTGCATGATGCAAGGGCAACGCAAGCCCTTAGTAAATCTGGGCCGCAGTCGTTAGGTGCACTGCTTTCTCTTCTTTCCCTTCACTGGGGTCAACATTAGCGACTGGGCGAGCCTAAATCGCATGCACACTTGGCAAATGTGGTTATCTATCTCTATTAGGTATTACTAAGCATACATTACTCAATTATACCAATTTTATCAGTGCAAACCGTAATTAAATGTCATGTCGTATGCACCGATTTTCACTTGATGTCTGAAATGGGGTGGAGTGCTCACATAATTTAATATAGCGTAATGATACAAAAGTACACTAAAATTATGCATAATTATGCAAGATGCATCGTGCACTCATCAATGCAAAGTGAATTATGGAGAGCTGAGTGCAATTACGGAGGCCCCCATAGTTTTCCTTAAAGTTTCTTTTCTGGAAAGTCCAGCCTGAAAACTCAATACCACCATATTTTTGCCATCTAGGTCTTGACCATAGTTCCCATACTGTCTTTAAATCTATTCACTTCCTATGTCAAGACCCCACACATTAATCACATTTTCACACATTGCCTTCAAGGGCAACTGATTATGCATGGTGACACTTAAATATCTGTGTTTTAGAGCCCGCTCCATGGATTTCCCAGAAATATACTTACCATCTATAGGATTTCAGCTGGTTGTAGTTATTGTAGTTTTAAACTCAATAATTTGCTCACTTTACTGTATTTGTCTAGGACCACAAGTACTTGCCGGAGCCCAATAGAGGTCAAGATGTGTTGAACTGCATCTTCAGGGTAGTAGAAGCACTATGGATGCTTCTATGCCAACCTAGCTGGAAATACACTTACCACCCACAAGGGTTCATCCAGTGCATGGATGTATACAAGAAACAGCAAAGAGGCCAATATACATCCAAGTGTCAGACCTCTTACATGTGGTTTATCCTAGAGCAGAAAACATCTCCTGTTTCGAGAGTGGCCCAAGGTTCCTTAGGATGTACGATAATAAAGGTTCATAATTAACTCATTAACTCTGCATTTTTCTGCCTTTTAATTATTCAGCCACACATACAGGGCCGGACTGGCCATAGCGGGCACCGGGCGTTTCCCCGGTAGGCCGCTAGGGTGGGGGCCGGTTTTGGGCCCCTGGGGGGCCGTTTTTATTATCGGAGGTCGGCAATATCGGCCCCCGGTAACAATATCGGCCCCCGGTAACAATATCGGCCCCCGGTAACAAAATCGGCTGAAACCGGCCCTCGTAAACTGCTCGGCTGCACTCCCCCTCACCCCAGGGGGGGCCGGCTGAGCAGTTTGCCAGGGCCGGTTTCTGTTCCCAGTCCGGCCCTGCACACATATTATCAATCAATCTTGTCAAAGCATTCTTGAGGGCCAAAGAAGCACAATGAAGTATCAAGAGGTCCACTTTTAATGCCTTCTCTGATAGGCGACCACAACCACATCATTTTGATGCAGTCCTATGGAAGCCCACATGCATTTTGTACAACACTATCTTGCGGATGCTTAGGAAACTCCTTATCAAAAAAGTTCCCAGTGGGTTGAGAATGGGAAGCAATCAATAATTACCGGAATCACTAGTAGACCTCCTTTTTTTCTACTGGAATAAACACTGACCCTCTCCACAAGACTGGGAATTCATTAGTCTTTGTCACTGCCCTAAATATGGGAAGGAGTATCAACACTCACCCTGCTGAATATGCCTCAATTCACATATTACGTAAAGCCAGCAATGGCTTTTCCTCTTAATCAGCTTTAAAATTGATTCAAAATGTCATGTCAGTTAATTGCCAGGGTCTAATAAAAAAACAATGTACTAATCCTGCAGGTTGGTCAGAGGACCTAATAATTGTGATGTTGGGCAAAATATTATGAAAAAGAAAATCCACTCCCAACAAACCACAGGGTCAGGGGACAGTCGAATTCCTCCCATAGCCCTGCTTCACTGGTGATCTCTTTATCTGAAAAGTATACAGTCACTGACTTTAGACCAGGGATGTGCAAATGCCATACTATGCAAAAACGTTATACCCGTAAAAAGAAATAGGCTTTTTGTTGTTGTCTTTTATAGATTACCACCAGATATGGTCCTGCAGCCTCTATGGTAATACTGCCCTGTTGGAAATGGCCCTTATTGCAAGGACACCCCTAGGGGCATATTCACAAGAACGTGTGCTAAATATCTCCAAAAAATGTTAACGCAACTTTACACATCGCAGCCGATCGCGGGAAAATAACCCTGTGTTAACCTGGAATTCACAACACAGCGGTACCATGCGATAGTTCCCCGAAAACATGGCCAATGTCCGCGATTCAACAACCGCGACCGTGATAAAAACACAAACCTCAACGCGAAAAAACATGCGATGGGCCAAAGCGCGATGAGGAAATCAGCGATAAGCAGCGCCAGGCCTGCAATACACACATGGCAGGCGGGAAAAACCACTATAAAAGTAGAAAAAACACACAAACACAAAATGACCAACACCCAAGCACCATGGAGGCAGCCGGAGCAGGTGCAGAGGACGAGCGCAACCCCACAAGCACCCCGGACGACCAGCCTGGGACCTCGGGGACAGGGAAGGGCAAGGACAAGAAGAAGAGGAAGACGAAGTTCAGTCCGCAGGAAAACAGGATCCTGGTCACGGAGGTGATGAAACACCATCAACAACTGTTCGTCACCTCCAACGTGCCATTGGGTACCAAAAATGGAATATGGCGGGACATCGTGGACAAGGTGAATGCCGTCGGAGAGCACAAGAGGTCAATGGACGAGGTCAAGAGGCGATGGATTGACATCAAGCGCAAGACCAAGGAGAAACTCGCAGCCAACCAGAAGGCAGCAATGCAGACTGGAGGTGGGAGCCCAGCGCCACAGCAGGAGCTGGATGACATGGAGGAGCTGGTGTCGACAGTCATCAGTGTGGAGACCGTGGCAGGAGTTGGGGGACCAGACACTGCTCGACAGGACACAACACAACCACAACAAGGTTAGTGACCACCAGGTACTGGGGGGACGGGGGGAGATGGCCACAATGGCACACATGCACAATCAAGCAGAGCACAGTGCACACCCACAATGACTCTGGATCATGGCCCTGATCTACAGACTGTCACAATGTACAATGCCATGCTGTCTGAATGTGAACCTGTATCATGCGGCTACATACATGCGGACACATTGTAATACACCATCTCCCCTTCACATTGTAGGCGCACCGTCAATACCTCCTCCAGAGCAGTCCCAGCCACTCTTCACTGATGACGAGGAGGACACCACCAGCATCGACACCCAAGCCCTCCAAGACATCATTGAACTCATCCGCCAATCACCTCCAGGACCAGGGCAGCCCAGCTGCATCAAGGAGACCCCACCCACTCCACAAACCACCCAGCAGGAGGCACCCACAGCCCCGGCAGTCTCCCAAGACCCCCAGGAACAACACATGGCCTTCCAACGCCGTGTGCTGGAGGGCCAGAGGGAGACGGCTGAGCAGGTGCGGGTGGGGTTCGACCTCATGGCTACCAAACTGGACGCCATCCATGGGTGTCTAGGTCCCATCAGGGACCAGCTCCAGGCCCTAACGGATACCCACGGGCCGCTCCATGGTCTCCAACGAGCCCTGACTGACATCGCTGGAGTCCTGACTCGGAAACAAGAACACCTGTCTGCTCAGAGTGGCTCCAGCGATTCCAGCCGTGAGCTGGCACACATGCGGAGGCTCATGGAGGACATGGTGCGGATGGAGGCGGAAAGGATGGCAGTCACCGCTGCACATCAGCGAAATGTAGCTGGGATCTACCATGCCCTGCATGTCCTCATCATGGCATTGCTGCCACAAGGCGTGGCGCAGATGAATGCTGCTGCCCGCACACCATCCACATCTCCGCCCCCTGGTGTGTCAGTGCCTCCCAGTGTGGCAGGCGTATCCACTCCGGCACCTGTTGTGTCACTGCCACACAGTGCGGCCGACAATCCTCCTCCGGCCCCTGATGTGTCAGTGGCACACAGTGCTGCAGCTGGTACTGCAACACCCACAGGTGGGGCAGAGCACACATCCGAGGACGTGGATGGGATTGAGTTCAGAAGGAGGCACTAGCATTCATGTCCGCCACCTTGCCTGTTTCTGCTTGGTGCCGCACATGGCCCCATGACCTGCCACTGACCCCTGATACACTCCGCTGCACTCACCTTGGACCGCGACATGGACTGCCATATCCTGTTTGATGACCAATGACACGGCGACCAGACTGCGGACTGTACCCTTCCTCTTCCGCAGTACTTGTCATGCCCGGATGGACTCTGGCTGGCCCTCCACGGGCCCATATTGTGTGGTGTGCTTGGCATGGCCCTGTACTGCTCCAGCTGCAAAACTCCACTGGATATGCAATAAACATCCAGAAACGCACTGCTGTGTCATGGCTTTCATCATTCATGTATGAATGTGTGGATGAATGTAGGGACAGTGATTTCCCTCACGTCAATGATGCTCATCTAGTGGGATGCCAGTCACAGTGTGCTACATTGCCTATTGTGTTCCGCTTGCCGTGGACACTACAACAGGGACACACGCATTAGTCACTCCGTTGTCCGGACATGGACTGAACCACGCCCAGAGCCCCCGAGTCATTGTTGCAAGCCCTGCGCTGGTCCGGCCTACGCCAGGCCAGACCACTCCGCTTACGCTCCGAGGGGGGGGCCCACATAGCTACATGTCGCAGGCGTACACGCTGGTGGAATGCAGGTCACTGGTCTAGTTGTCAGCATGTCACGGCCACTCCTTGAGGGCAGGTCTGCACACACACCACACCCATCCGGCACAGGCACAGGCACAGGCGTCACAGGCCATGTGACCCCGCCAATATAAGGTGCTGATGACATCACATTCCCCACTGCCGGTGGTGACTGGATGATGGACGCTCCATGGTTCTCAATCATAAAGGGCCCATGAATTGTGGCGCACAGGGTTTGTCGCACCCGAGGCCTTGCGCCCGTCAGGGGCCTACCACCACGTGGCGCTGACTGGGGTTGCACAGGGTTAGTGGCACCCGAAGCCTTGCGCCCATCACGGGCCTACCACCACGTGGCGCTGACTGGGGTTGCACAGGGTTAGTGGCACCCGAAGCCTTGCACCCGTCACAGGCCTACCACCACGTGGCGCTGACTGGGGTTGCACAGGGTTAGTGGCACCGAAATAGCTGAGCGGGTGTGCAGCCTGCGATGATGACGTGTGCACTGATGTGGTCTCTGACATTGATGCCTCAGGACTCAGCGTCATGTGTGGGACCTGCTGGGCCGCGGGGCGGGTCCGCATGATGTGGACCATGCCATGGTGGCGGGACCGGGGCCTGGAGCTTGCACGGGCACGTGGTGTGCCCACTGGTGGACACACCGTTGGCGGCAGGTGAGCAGTGGGCCCGGGGTGCGCAAGTGCGGACAGCCAGCGCTGGCCGGTGGGAGGGGGAGGGTGCGGCTTCATGCGTGCGCAGGGACGGACAGGCGTTGTTGCCGTGTGCTGTGTGATGGACTCTGCCATGATTGACTCTGGCCTTGATTACAGATTGCAGACCTGGTGGCTTGCAGTGTATCCCGGCACGTGGTTGGAGACAGCAGGTGAACAGTGGGGCCTGGGTGCGCAAGGGCGGCGGTGTCTCTCTCTCTCTCTCCTTTCCTTCCCTGTCTCTCTCACTCTCTCTCCTTTCCTTCCTTCCCTCTCTCACTCACTCTCTCTCTCCCTTCCTTCCTTCCCTCTCTCTCTCACTCTCTCTCCTTTCCTTACCTCTCTCTCACTCTCTCTCTCCCTTCCTTTCCTTCTCTCTCTTTCTCTCTCTGCCTTTCTTTCATTATCTATTTCTCTGTGTCTCGCTCCTTTGATGTGCGCATGGCACACGTTCTGATTTTGTGCTTTATTTTCCAGGCTGTGACGTCGTGATTGTCCCGGACGGACCCGACAGGAGTCTTCCGCATTGGTGTTTTGTGTTGTGTTTCAATAAAGTTTTTGGTTGTTAATTCAGTGCTGTGTGACTGTTTCTCGTTCTTCTGGCCACATGTGTGTTATTTTTTGACAATGTGCGTCATCATGCGCTTTTTGTGGCTCTTGTGTCGTGCATGGTATGTGTATGTCTGGGGGGGGACCAGGGGGGGTCTGGGGGTGGTGGCGGTGGGTGTTGTGGCCCTCATGGGTATCCGAGCTGCATGATCATTGTCTCCATGGCATCTGTGGGTCTTCGGGTGTGGCTCTTGGCTGGGCTCCCTTTCATGCTGCAGGTAGTCGTCCTGCTTAACACCAGCAAAAGGCAGGTGTTAAATCACTGGTGCTACCGCGGCTTATCGCCTGTTTTTGGTTCGCACCGTAGATCTGGCAGTTTGTTGTGAAAGTGGTGTTGTGGTTTTTTCGTGTGTTTTTGCACGGGAACGCCTACTCTGCATCTCATTAGGGTTAGTTGGTGGTGTCCACCGTTGAGATAAATTTTGGGGCAGTTATCGCGGGAATACTGGGGATGTCTGCAGTTTGCACCCGCTTGTGAATGGGGTGTTGAATCTATCTCCACTTTGGATGCGTTAAGGTGGAGATAAATCAGCGGTAGGTCCTTGTGAATATGCCCCCAAGTTTTTTGCCTTCTTTTGCTAAAACAGTTTTTGTTGTGTTTTCGTAAACAAGGGAACCCAGAGTTATGTAAGGGACTATGGGTACAAGTATTTGTCAAGGAACAAGTGGTCCCTTCATATAATTTAAGAGCTAAATATTAGACATAGAAGATCAATTCATCCTATGTCAACAAAATGAAAAAATGCAAGTATTTATTCAATTATATAACACAAAAAGAGCAAACACAAATAAAGAGGTGAGTGGGAAACAACAAGGAACCACTGAAAAGCAAATTTACAGCTCAGACATTTTTGTAGTGACTGTAAATACAATGAACAATTTTAGTCACAATTGATACTATCAAATTTATAAAACCAAGGCATTTGTGAAAGTTATGGTACTGTATGTCAACGACGTTTTGATCCCACTTATAAATATGGGGATCATCATCAGGGCTTAATTTTATGCCTGAGACTAAAAATGCCTGTAGGGAAGGAAATCGAGAGGAGAAAAGGAAGAAAAAAGAAAAGGGAAAGAAGGGGGAGAAAAGGGGTCTTTTAATAATGATCAACATAATGGGAACGGAAGGTCTCTCCTACCATGCACATACATGCTTCAGTGCTGTGCATCATACTGGTGAAAGATGTTAAAAGAAGCATGCTGACAAAACAATACACTGGTGATGGGTGTGAGCACTAACTGGTATTGAAAAAGGGGTAACATTGCCTAATAATGTATAACAAGGAAGGGCTGAGCATAAAAAGACAAGTTGAACTGACCTAATATCAACCGCAGTTGAGGTGGGGAAATTCCTGAGGCGGAAGATTGGTAAATTGTTCGTGGCAAACTAGGAAGAATGAATTTTTAATAAGCATTTAAGGGGGACATTACAGTACGTATTAGTGTAATGCCCTGCTAAAAACTTACTGCTGAAAGGTGCGATAAGGGCACTTCAAGGTAAGATCAAAAACCTGGAGATTTTGGTCAGTTTGTTGATCTGGTACTAGAGGAAGTGAATGAAGAATGAAGGTGCAGTCGCGCAAAAAAGTTGTGGCTACTCGTGATGGTGCGTGACTCACTGCTTACCTGTAGAGCTGGTCGTTTTGACAAGAATTGCCAAAAGGAGGGGTTTTAAGTGACAGCCCGGTAGCGTGTTTGGTGACCCAGTAGGGGAGAGAGCCAAGACGCGAGAGTGTATCTCCCGATAGGTAGAGCCATGTAACTGAAAGGAAAGGAAATCAAAAAACGTATGGAAATCTTAGCGGTGAGTGTTTCTGAGAAGAAGGCGCGAAGGGGAATGCTGCACCTACCCAAAGTCTGGAATGAATGCAGGAGGGTCTTCAGAGCCGCATTAGGACTTTGTGCACTTTTTCAAGTGCACAAAGTGGTAAAGTGGTAAAGTGCTTGTGCTCTCTCCCTAAAACATGGTACAATTGACATTTACCTGATAGGTATATTTAATGTATGTATAAGTCCCTGGAAGATGGTACTATATGTACCCACAGCCTATAAATTAAATGCTACTAGGGGGCCTACAGCACTTCTTGTACCACCTAGTAATGTAGCACTTTAAACCAAGTCTCAGGCCTGCCACTGCATCTTGAAGTGCAGTTTTAAAGAGCCATTTCGGGCTGGCAAAATATACCCTTTGCCAGCCTAAACCTTCCTTTCAAATACTAACAAGTCACCACTAAGGTAGGTCCTAAAGGCTCATAGTCGTTTTTTTCTGTTTTAAGGCCAATCTCTCCCAATGACTAACACTGGGTTACCTTATTACATTTAATAAGTGCTTTAGATTGAGAGCAGATAGACATACGCTGTTTACTCAAAAATGGATTGTAATTTAAAAATCCTCTTTAATTGTGAAGTTGGATTTTTAGTTACAATTGTGAAAATGCTAGTTTTAGAAAGGTGGCATTTTCTTGTCTCAACCAACTGTGCCTTTCTGCCAACATCCTGGGTCACATGACTGTGAATGGTTTTGCTGTTGGGATTGTTGTATTACTTCCAGACTGTGACACAAACTGGGCTTAGGTGTGGACAGGATGGGACATCCTGACAGGATGGCTGGGGATGAGCTGTGTCAGCCTCACTTACACTTCAAAAATCTTTGCCCCCTGCACACACAAAGGCCCAGACAATTTAGAAAATCAACAGGAGAAGGTGAAGAACTTTCCAGAACCAGGGTGGCACCTGGTATAAATAAATGCTAAATATTGGACCTACAGAACCACTCATCAGAACAATCCTGGAGCTGTGGAAGCTACAGAAGAAGGACTGCCCTGCTGCCAATGGACTTCAATGTGCTTGAAGTACTGCCTTTCTCTCTGAGAAGGAAGAATGGACCTGCTTGTCTTCATCCCTCGCTAACCAGGGAGACTCAAAGGGTCAGTTTGGCTGATCTCCTCTGTGAGCTACAGAGACACAACAAGCTTCCGAGGCCTCTCGGAAACTGCCCAACTGACCTGCTGTAACTGCACCTGCAACTGGACCTGCCTCATACCTGCTGGCCTCTCCTGGAGTGTGTCCTCACTCCCAAGAAGTGCTTCTCCAGGTCCTGGACCCTTGGCTGACATACGAGTGTACTACTCCTAAAGACAAAAAAAAATCCTGAAGGTTGGGCTCCTCGTGACCAAGAACAGGCCTGTTTGAGCAAAAACTCTACCACCCATGACGACCAGTGTGATGGCGAGGAGGGCATAGGTGTCTCTATTCCATGCCCCTTCCCCTCTACTTACGCATCACAAGAGACATTTTCAACCCTTCACAGGCCCCCTGGACGCCTGTTCCTTTAAGGCCTACGGAGTACTGGCGGAAGGGTGGGAGGTGATTCATGGCTTTAGAGGACAGACCGTGCTTTTGGCCAATCTCCAAGAGAGTGGGAGGTCAAGACGCCGGAAAAAAAGACAGAGGCCAGACAAACTGTGGGGTACCAAGACGTGAAGGAGGAGACGCCGACAGAGTGCCTGTGGGAGATGCAAGACACAGGGACGACCAGAATCTTCACAGCGCCGTATAAGGAAGAAGACGCCACTGACGTCAGAAGAGAGCCGGGAGACCACCGACCCCACGAGCCGCCCCGCCATGTTCCTGGAGGACCGCCAATGCGAAGCTACAGCACTGACTGTCCGTGATGCCTTGACCAGTAGTTTTCAGTACAACAACGACCGTCGTGATGCTCAGTCTGCTACTCGTGGCTTATTTCAACGTGAACGGAACTCTTCATGCCGGACTTAGAAGTTAACTTTTCAGGGGGACTAACCTGTTCCCTGTAACCAACCTGTGTGCCATCGCAGTCGGCCTGAACTTGTGACTTTCCCCTGGTCAAGTGCGACAAGATGACTGTGAGTGCTTTTAGGAAGGATTTGACTAAGAATTTTACAAATTAAATATCTCCTGTCTTCTGATTGGATTTTTGCTATTCTGGTATCATTTTATTTTTTAAATGTATTATAAATTGGTTTGCGATTTTTTTTGTGTTGTGTTTTCACTGTATCACAGTTCGTTTGCAGAATAAATACTTTACACATTTCCTCTACGTTAAGCCTAACTGCTTTTGTGCCAAGATACCAGAGAGGTAAGCACAAGTTAATTTAGTGAGTTTTTGTGGTTCATCCTGACAAGAATTGTGGTTGCTGTCTGAGTGGGGCTGTCACCCCTCTCAACCAATAACACAATTTCTTACAGGCCCCATCTCAGGGCTGCAGAAAGTCAGATCACTAGCAGAAGGTCACAGGCCCTCGACATTTATATCTCAGTCTTTTTTTGAGAGAAGGGTGTCAGTCTTGGGTTGGGTCGCTGTGAGAGTCCAAGGACACCTCAGCATACTTTGCACGATGTCCTTGCTACTTTGTGATTTGTTTTCCGTTCTGGCAATTAAAGACTGTCTAAATCCATGAGACTATTGTATTTGAACAACTTTTTATGTAATTGTAAGTAAATACCACTTTCTACTCAATATCAGGCAGAGAGCACACAGTTCTATTAGAGAACATGTCTAGCTTATTTTCCTACGTGTTTTTCTGCTATGTCCATAGAATAGTTTGGTTGTTTTTTAGACTGCCATTGTAAATACACCGTACCCCTAATGCTTTATTGCTGTTCATACAAATGCACGTTTCTGAAAAGGGATCTTTCCATTACTGTAAAAATCAGGAAATTAAACATGTGTAGGAGTTAATATCAGTAGAGGTACATCATCTTAGCTAATTGTTCAGATGTGTGAAACTGAATTTGTAAAGGTGTAATTTTCTTTTCATGACGGGGGAAAAACACAGGCAGCTACTTTTGCTTTAACAAGAGAGCTCCAGCCTTCAAGAAATATGCTGCTATTTCGAGGCAGGCATTCTACACGAGCATTCACTGTGAATAATATCTATAATGCGCTATTATATTCCAGGAACAGAATTAGACTCTTTACTGCCATTACTTGCATAAATAAAAGGAAGCTGCCTACTGCCTGCCAATCATCTATATGGCATGTATTCATTGTTTATTCAGGTAGGGAAGGGTGTCTACATGTCTATGAGGTGAATTGTCAGTCTGAACTCATGAGCATGTCAACAAAAACTAAGGGGCATATTCACAAGCCCCTATCGCCACAGGAAATCACTTTTTTCGACGTACCTGTGGCGATAGGGGCTTCACCTTATTCACAAGGCAGCGTTAAGCCACTTAACGTGGCTTAACGCTGCCTTGTAAATAAGGCCCCCTTTCACGCTATACTTCGCGTGAAAGGGGAGGGCAATGGGTGTTGCTGTGGGCGTTCCACCGCAACACCCATTGCTTCTGATGCTGCCTTCTATTCACAAGAGCAGCGGAAATAGGAGGCAGCGCCAGAATTAAGACCAGGGAAAACCTGGTCTTAACCTGGCGAAGCGAGGAGAAATGTTTAATTTCTCCCTGTTTTTGCTGTTTTCTTGTGTGCTGCGTTGTGCAGCACACATGAAAACAGCAAAAGGCCAATGATTGTGTATGTACAGTAATGTCCCCCTTCCTGCACATAAACAATCATTTTTTGAAAATGCCGTTTTGCAACTTCCATGTGTGCTGCATTAAGCAGCACACATAGAAGTCACAAAACGGCATTTCAATATTGTTTATGTGCAGGAAGGGGGACCTTCCTGTACATACACAATCTTCCCTTGCACGCAGACACCCTTGCACCATGGTGCAAGGGTGCCTGCATTGGCGCCAAGCTGCTACACTTAGCGCCAGCGCAGGGGGATACGCAAGGCTGCACCATATCCTTGTGAATATGGTGCAGCCTTGCGTTTCTGAAGTGGTGAAGTGAGGCGTTAAGCCATGACGGCTAACGCCTCACTTCGCCACTTCCTTGTGAATATGCCCCTAAATTTGTTCATGAAGTTTAACTCAAAGTTATCTTCACACAATTAAACAGTATTTGGTTGGTTTGGAAATAGCCAGCTTTCCCTGGCTGCCAGACCTTATGTCAACACCGCACAAACATAAACATAAAATGGACTTTGGTTCACCCACCCTTCGTCCCTTAGGTTTTGTTGGGCCGGCCCCCATTAGGCAGTCTTTGCTGGATTGAAGTGTCTTTGATATGCTGCATCGATACACACAAGCACGATTACATTTTGAGTGCGGATGGATAAAGGAGTTTGTCTCTGATGAGACAGCTGCCAGGCACCACAGAGAGCTCTTGGCTGCCAGACACACAGGGGCATATTCTCAAGAACGTGTGATAACCATCGCAAAAGTTACTTAACGCAACCTCCAACATCGCAGTATATTGCAGGAAATTTACGCCGTGTTAACCAAGTATTCACAACACGGCGGTACCATGCGATAGTCACCAGATAACGCGTCAAATGGCCGCGTTAAAATCAACGCCACGCCGCAAAAATGCGAAACACGAACGCAAAAAAAGGTGTGATGAGGCCAATCGCGATACAAAAATTAGCGAAAACCAGCAGCAGGCCTGCAAATCCCACGCATCTGGTGGGCAAATGCACTATAAAAGCAACAAAAACAACACACCAGAAACAATCCAAAGTGCATAGCAACATGGATGCACCCTGACCCAGCGCAGAGGCCAACGCAAACCCCACAAGCCCCACAGACCACCAGCAATGACCAACGGGGTCGGGGAAGGCCAAGGAGAAGAGGGAGAGGAAGACGGGGTGCAGTCCGTAGGAAAACAAGACCAGCGTCACGGATGTGACAGAACACTACCAGCAACTGACCCACAATCAGACTACCTTGAATGCAGTCGGAGTGTTGAGGAGGACAATGGAGGAGGCCAAGAGGCGCTGGCATGACGTGAAAACCTAAACCAGGCCCAAAGCCGCTGCCAACAGGAAGGCAGCAACGGCGACAGGAGGTGGAAGTCCTGTGCCACAGGAGGAGGTGGAGGAAATGGAGGCCAGTCATCAGTGTGGAGACGGTGCAAGGAGGTGGGAGTACGGACACAGCTCGAGAGGACCTGAAACAACAACAGGGTGAGTAACGAACAGGGACTGGGGGGACGGAGGGAGATGGGCACAATGGCACACATGCACAAGGATGTGTAGCACACTGCACACCCACAATTACCCAGGGTCATGTCCCCCATCCCCGTGGCACACTGCAGCACACACACATGGCAATCACAGCACATCCCATGACAATGTGGCACAAAGTGCAACACCGACACTGCAGAACAGGTGACACAACTGGGTCCGCCCATGCGCAGAAACAGGCCAATCACATTTGACAGAGCAGGTAACTGTGAGATGCATATGTACGGGTACAACCTCACATCAGTCATGTAGTCCAAATGTCCACTGTCCCCCCTCAAATTGCCAGCACCGCCCAAACAGTCACAATGTACATTGTCACACAGTCTGCATGTCTGCAAGAACAATGCGCCAACATAAATGTCAACACAATGTCAACATGCATCTCCCCTTCACATTGCAGAGGGACAAACAACACCTCCAGCAGGTCAGACCAGACAACCCATCAGTGATGCCTGAGACGACCACCACACCTTCGACACCGACGCCCTACAACAGCCCATGGACATCCCACGCAACCCACAACCAGGAACAAGGCAGACAAGCTACTCAGAGGAGAACCCAGCCCCTGCAACAGACCACACAGCATGAAGCACCTGCAAGCACGGCTGGCTCACAACACTTCATCGACCCACACATGGCACCCCAATGCCAGGTGTCAGAACGCCAAAAGGAGGTGGCCGAACAGGTGCAGGTGTGGTCCGAATCCATGGAAGGCGAACTAGATCACATACGTGGGTGTCAATTACCCTTCAGGGACCACCTACACCCCACAAAGGATACCCACACTGCCATAGAGACACATGCAGATGCACATTCCCAGTACAGAACCAGGCCCAGGGGCACGCACATATCAGTCACACACCCACGTTGGCTCTGCGTACGACGGCCCAGTCCACTCCCCTTATGAATTGAGTGGGTGACGACAAAGCCACATGTCCAAGCTCCAACCCGCTGCCTGCGGTGACATGTCTGCGTCCGCTGTACACAGCACACTGTAATGTCGTAGGACCCAGGGCCCTCGTGCATACAACAAGACCACAGGGACACACGCAGATATTATGTTGAACTGGCTACGGGCACGTGCGCCTGGCCCCTTTATTGGCAGGGCCACATGTAAAGTGACGCCTGTGCTGGATGTGTGTGGGGTGAGCATAAGCCAGCCCTCACGGAGTGCTTGGTGCTGGCAACAACTTGAACAGTGGACACCAGTGCATTGGAAACAGAAAACACCTGCATAACAGAGTCAACTGCTGAGCAACATGGAGGGAGCCGGAGCAAGTACAGAGGTCACCCAACACACAAACAGAAGTGTCCGTGAGTTGCAGTGCACTGAGGTTGGGGCACTAGAGCTGAGCGCGCTCATGTGATGAAAATGACTAGGATTGTGTCCATTCGGGATATTCCTGATGCAGATGCAGTGGGGTGTGTTAGACCTGCATCAACTTCCTCATCAACGTCCCAGGTCTCCCACACTGCCGGAGGTGACATTGCTGCGCAACCTCTCCACAGCACAAAACTCAATCAGTAACGGTCCATGGGTTGTGGTGCACTGAGTCAGTGGCACCTGGAGTGCTGAGCAGGGGATCAGGCAGATGATGGCATCCACGACAGGTCTGAGCAACTCCGTTAGTCTGCCAGTACCACTGTTTCGACTCTGGCAGATGGTGGTTGGAGTTGGCCCTGGCGATGGTGGCGTGTGCCTCCTGCGGTGATGAGATGTCCGGGCCGGTCATGACTCGATATGATGTGTGAGCCCTGGTGGTCCGCAGTTGAGGCCGGAGGCACCGGACAGCGCAGGGCCACATGCACAAGCCGTCGATGACCCCAAGACCACCGTCACAGAGGTCATCCAATATTCATTCAGACAGGGTCCCTGACTTGAGCTGCACAGAGTTGGTGACCCCGGATGCACAGTGGCAGGCACAGGCACACCGCCACGGGACGGTGACTTGCGGTCCACTGAGGTAGGGGCACGCAGACTGAGCGGGTCCCCGTCGAAGTCGAAGGTGAATGTGGCGGAGGGTTGCGGGGGACAGTGGAAGGTGTCCTCCAGGGCATGATGCAGAGGGCATAAGCTATCCGGAAGCAGCAAAAGGAGGAGTGGAAAGCGACTGCCTCGTTGCCACCACCAATTCGGCATCAGCTGCATGAGGATGGAAACTACCCACTAGTCCATAGACTCAGACGCCACCAATGTACGACCAGAGAGTGTCCATGAATGTTGGGGAACAGACTTAGTGGCACAGGGGCTGAGAGGGGATGCAGTCTGCGATGATGCCGGTACACTGATATGTACTCTGGCATTGCCGAATCAAGACTCTGTGACCTACTGGACCACAATGTAGGCCGGAGGCAGCGGTCAGCAGTGGGCCACAGCCACGTGTCGTAGGCTCGCCATGCACAGAGTTAGTGACATCAGGGCAGTTGTCGGTAGTGTTCGATCACCTCCGTAACGATGATCCTTTTTTCCTCCCAAATGCAACGCGTCATCCTCTTATGCCTCTCCTTGTGTGCAATGATACGTACTCTGCCTTTGAATAATCGATGTTCAGTTCCAATTCTGTGACCTACTCGAGCGCAGCGTAGGCCGAGAGCAGTAGTCCGTGTGGGCCCACAGAATCTTGCGGCTGTGATGTAACACTAAGACCTGTTGGCACCACATCGAAGGGTGTATAGTGACATACACTCAGCCATGATTTATGTGCTCTGCCAAGGTGTAATAAAGACTCAGTTCCAAATGTGTGACCTACTTGTCCGCTGTGCATGCCGGTGGAGTACGTCAACGAGAATGGAGTACTGCGGGCCTGTGTTGCGGAGGCCGTGATGGTCTGAGGAGGCTGCCAAGGTCGCAGGCCTCGGGCTTGGAGATTGCACTGGCATGTGGTGGGCCCTCTTCGACACACGCCGGTGTCGGAAGGTGGACATTGAGGCCTGGGTGCGCAGGGGCGGGCAGGACTGGTTCGGGGACCAGCGTCCTGGGGTGCAGCAGGCGCACAGGATCGCTGGCAACACCACTCACGGCGTCTGCCTTGTGGCGGGGTGAGAGGCGGCGCCCTGGCAGAGACATTGGGTATTCCGGAAGAGGACCATGCCCAGAGTTACATGCCTTTTATTCACATCCCTACGCTGGCCTGGCGTACGCCGGGCCAGCCCACTCCGCTCACGCTTACGGGGGGACGTCACAAGCTACATTTCCGCAATCTTCCCCACTGGCTGGGGTGACATGGTTGCGTCCACTGTCCACTACACTCCAAACACCAGCGGTGTGTGTCGACATGGATATGTGTGTGGTCTGCATACTGCAGTCTGGCCAGCACATCCACACCACACTTGGCATTGTGTACATTCTTATTCATGGGTCCCTTGCCTCCTTCGCACATGCCTGGTCCCCACCTCTTCCGACATTCTACTACTGTGTGTCCAAGGTGCCATGCCGTTGATGGCTCATGTACATGGCTGTCCCAGGTTCCCACAGTGAGTTCTGCTGTCATGTCTGGTGGGTGTGCATGTTGTATGTGAGCTTGTGACGTGTGCATTTCCTGTGTTGTGTGTTGCATGATTGTGGAGTTGAGGTGTGTGGTGTGTGCATTTGGTATTGGCCAACGAGCAGTGCATTTCCGTGGGTGCCATCCTGGTGGCGCAGGTTGATGATGAACTGTCGGGAGGTGCAGGTATCATGAACACTGCCTGGGTGGTTGGCGGCGGCGTTGGCGGGGATTCCACGGTGGTCCACTATTGCCTGCACATTGGTGGGATACGTGCGCTTTCTGTTGCGCTTGTTGTGTGCAGTGTCGCCAGGGGCCACTAGTAGGACATATGTGCAGTCAATTGCCCCCTGACACGTGCGGGAAGCCAGCTGTGGCGTACACGTCTTGCTTGGTCTCCGACTGTTCCTGAGCAGTGTGTGTGAAGTATAGATAGTGGGGTACCAAGCTGATGGTGTCATCCATGACTGTTGTGGGGGACTTGGATTGGCCTGGCTGTGTGACTCCTCCGTCTCAGGCGGATGTTGGTTGGAGGGTACCAGAGGTCAACACGTGCAGCATGGCCAGCAGCTTTGTCTGCGGTGGGATGCTGGTTGTCCGCTGTGTTGGTACCATCAGCCTGTGGGCAATGGTGGTCAGGATGCGGAGGAGGGTTGTCCCTTTGGGCATATAGTGGGCAATGACATTCTCTGGTGTTGGGTCTATGAGGTTGGTGCATTTTCGGAGGGTTGCTGTCTTTGTCTGAGCTGCCTCAGTGTTGGTCCGGGGGGTGGGGGTGGTGGCAATGGGTGTTGGGGCCCTCTTGGGTGTCCGGCCCGCATGATCAGTGGCTCCATGGCATCTGTTGGTCTTCAGGTGTGGCTGTGGGCTGGGCTCCCTTTTGTGGTGCAGGCTGCCGTCCGACTTTACACCAGGTCAGAGCAGGTGTTAATTTCCTGCTGCTAACGCGCATTATCGCATGTTTCGTGGTCTTTTCGCAGATCTGGCTGGTGGTTGAGAATGTTGCGGAACAGTGTTTTCGCGGCTTTTTGCACGGGTACGCCTACTCTGCATCTCATTAGCGATAGTTGCCCGGGTCATCTGTGGCGATGTTTTTTGCGGCTGCTATCGCGGGTAAACTGGTGTTATGGGCTGTTAACACCAGCTTGTGAATGGGGCGATGAATTTATCGCAACGTTGGCTGCGATAAAGTGCCGTTAACTCGGCAATAGCTCCTTGAGAATATGCCCCACAGACTCTACCACATTGGATTGAGAGGGAAGTCCTATCATCTAAAGTGGTCAGCCGTCGAAGGTGATGATGCAAAGACCATCTTACATGGGGGGATTCACTTCACAAATACATTTGTTTCACTGACTGGACCATTTGTTCTGATATTCAGCAGTATTCTTACATTTTTTTAACATTCTGTTTTGTTCCTCTTTGCAACAATCAACCATACAAAACACAGCTGTGAGCACCAGGAAGGCACTGTGGAGTAATAGTGGAGTTCGTTCTTCTAAAAATGACATTATATGGACATAATGATACAGCGACCAATATTACTTGCATTAGGGGATTTCCCCAGGCAAAATAAATCAGCGTCACTGTATTCAAAAGTGTATACTTTATAACTGAGGATTGGTAGACGAAAAGCTTTCTCTACTGGCAGGATTAAGATGCAGAAGGAGGTGGGCTCAGTGGGATTGGCAGAAGCTGCAGAAATCCGGCATCCACACCTTCAAAAGGGGCCCTAGGGCAGAGTTGGGAGAAACAAGGAGCAAAAAAGTCGAATAGCCCCAGTGAACATCTTAGTCTCAATAGCTAGACATGCACCCTTATATTACTGATTTGACTTGAGGTGTCCTGGAGTGAATTCAGCAAGACTTCACGAAAGTGAAGATAGTTTGGTCCTTACATTCTTTGCTATCAATGCCCTGTAATGTCAGCACTTTTCAGACACTGGCTTTCATGTGTTTTTCATGGATTCCCAGTGTCTGGATGGGCGGTCCATCAAGGCCATTGTATTTTTGGGATGCTACATCGACCCATTTGCATTCCTTTTAGGTTCTCCTGATGGAGCATCGTCTTTTGTAAGAATGCAGATGCAACATGAGAATTGAGTTATAGTGTGTGTATTTTAAAGTATTTGGGGGCATATTTACAAGGGCTTTATCTCCGCTTTTTTGGCTTAAAAAGCCAAAAAAGCGGAGATAAAACGATCGCCCTATTTACAAGAGGGTGCTAACATGCATAATCGCATGTTAGCACCCTTTTTCCCTAACGCCTCCCTTTGCATCTCTAATGAGATGCAAAGTGGGCGTACCCGGATGGACTACCTTGCAAATATCGCTGATGTTCACATCGCGATATTTACAAGGCTGCTCTAGCATTTTAGCACACGTTAGTTTTTGGAGAAAACCGCTGTTTTCTCCAAAACTAACGTCTGCTAAAATGCAGACTTGCCTATCCCTAACATTGGGGTGGATTATGCTGATACGACCCTGTGGGTCGTATCAGCAAGGTTATCGCCGCTTTGCAGGGAACATCGCTGGAAAACCAGCGATGTTCCCTGCAAAACGGCGATAACCTCGCTATCTCTGGAATTTTTATCGCCCTGGAGAAACGCGTTGTTAATAACGCGCTACCAGGGCGATAAATTCCAGAGAGTTAGCCTGTGATAACAAAATTATCGCTAAGCACGGCCAGTGATAATTATCGCTGGCCGTTGATAATATGCCCCTTCATTTTCATGTTCGACTGCATTTTAATTCTGAGTTAGGGCTATTTTGTTCAGTAAGTGGCTGCTGTTTGGATCTCTAGTCTATCATAAAAACATAGCATTATTGCTGTCATGGTAACATGTTGCAGAAAATACATTAGTTTTGCTCATAAAGTATGCAAATAGACTGTTTTGAAGATGCAACAAAATACTTGCCCTCTGTGTATGTTCTAGTGCCAATTGACAAAGTAAAGATGTCTGCACTCATCGACTTCCCAATGTTATTGCCAAATTGTTATTACCATCTTATTACAACTAACATCCTTGCACTCCTCCTTCATCCATACTGAATAAAAAATCCTCTTTTACAACTATATGTATAACCATAGTTATTTGCTTTATTGTATTTCAGAACAATGTCTAATCTTTTTCTTCGTTATCTTTGAATAACTTATAAGTTCCCCATTCCTTCTGAAAATAGTCTTGCACTCATGAAGCAAAGTGCATCAATTTATATACTTAAGTTCTTATTCAAACTGCCTGAAATACGAAAGCACTTGAGACACATCGCCTTGCACATAAGGCCTGCATGCCTGCACTAGTATTAGTGTCAGGTGCTGACAGAGACAATGGAAACCCAGTCTTACTCCATTTGCCAGCATCCTAGTCACAGCATTTTATTACTACACTATTTCATTCACTGTTTTCAGGTATCATACAATTTATTCTTTTGAACACTGTCATGAGGATGTTAACAGTAGCAGCGTGGAGCCAATGTAAGAAAGGTGTTTTAACGACAGTGCTGACAAACGGGCCCTACAACGTAAATTGTTAGGCATATATCTTGCCAATCACAACATGGCACAAGGTGCCACAGAAGAGGCTGTCTTACTACATAGCAATACACAGCTCATTCAGCACAAAGCTGTCTGTCCAAGCTTTCATGCAGACTCCCTCTGTCCCATTTGTCACAGCACCTGGCCTGCCTACGGCCCTGCAAGTCTTGTGATGGACTCTATTCCTGCACAACCCAAGGTTGCCTGCCTTGAGGTTGGTAGCTCTTACTTGTGGCTTTCAAGCCCCTTTCAGGGACTTTTCTGCCCAATAAACTTGAAACAGATGCTATATTCCTGGGCACAAATCACTTGTATTGAAGAGAAGGGCAAGAAACCTGGAATACTGAATAGTAAATGAAAACAACTAGACTCCGTAATGCTAATTTTGTATTGAACACGCCTGAGCTCAGGGAGTGCAAAGCCTGGGCTCAGGGAGTGCACGATGGCAGCATACAAGGCACCTGGCTGTTAGGGCTGGCGCTGTGATGGCAGAAATGTCTAGAGTACCCACTGCTGCAGCATGTTTGCCCACTCCTAATTCCTTGCTCCCCAGATCTCGTTTGGAGATGGTAGTTTTGGCGGAATTTGGAGTCCACATCTTGGTGGCCCCTCAACATAAGTTAATGCTGGGCTCTGTACCATGCATGTTCTGGAAAGAGTGCTACTTTTGGGAGTGCTAGAACAAGGAACAGAGGTCCCTAGTTGAACGAATATGCAGAAACTATGTGCAGTCAAATGACAATTTTAATCAATGAATCAAGGGGGCATATTAGCAAGGAAGTGGCGGAGAGAGGCGTTAGCCTTCTTGGCTTACCGCCTCTCTCCGCCACTTCGGAAACGCGAGGCTGCACCATATTATCAAGGATATGGTGCAGCCTCGCGTTTCCTCTGCGATGGCGCTAAGTTTTACAACTTAGCGCCAACGCAGGCACCCTTGCACCAGAGTGCAAGGGTGTCTGCGAGCAGGGAGGTTTGTTTATGTACAGGAAGGTGTCCCTACCTGCACATAAACAAACCTAAAATGCCAGCTTGTAACTTACGTGTGTGCTGCTTCATGAAGCACACATGTAAGTTACAAAATGGCATTTTTAAAAAGGTTTGTTTATGTACAGGAAGGGACACTTTCCTGTACATAAACAAACCATGGCATTTTGCTTTTTCCATGTGTGCTGCACAAGGCAGCACACATGGAAAAAGCAAAAAAGAGGAGAAATAAAGCATTCCTCCTCTTTTCGCCATCTTAAGACCAGGATTTTCCAGGTCTTAAGTTCGGCGCTGCCACCTATTATCGCCACCCTTGATAATAGGTGGCAGCGTCGAATTCAATGGGTGTTGCGGTGGAACGCCCACCGCAACACCCACTGCACGCCCCTTTCACGCTAAATTTAGCGTGAAAGGGGCACTATTATCAGGGCAGTGTTAAGCCACTTAACGTGGCTTTAAGCCACGTTAAGTGGCTTAACGCTGCCTTGATAATAGGGAGCTGACCCTATCGCCACCACAACGTCACAAAAAGTGACATTGTGGTGGCGATAGGGGCTTGATAATATGCCCCAAAGTCGCAAAAATGGCGCAGTGAGTGCCAGTGCAGAACAGCGGCTTAGTACTCCTTCATAAGTGACACACGCATGTGATAAACGTCAGCATGGGAGTCAAATCAACAAGCACTACACAGCCAAAAAAAACACATAACAAATCATATATTCAAAAGTGGGTCTTCTGTATAATCAGTTGATAGCATTTTGATTCTCAACAAATACCAGGCTCATCATCAGGACACTAACCTCTATCATGAACCTGAGACCATATTAGCAGGTACTGTAAATTGAAAATGAACAAGAAAGCAAAGTGAGTAAATCAAAAGTGTTAAAAGTGTTGTTCATGGTCAGAAAAGGGGGACGTATGTAAGCTTACCCAAGAAGTGTAATAACTCCCCAGCACAAACTCACAAAGGAGTTACCCTCATATAGAGAAAAGGGACAGGGTATGAATCAAGGAAACAGAAAAGGTGACCCTTCTCACTGGATTCAATAACACAATTAGGGGGATATTCTCAAAAACGTGCAATAAACATCGCCAAAATAGGTTAACGCAAGTTTTCATATCGCCGTCTATCGCGGGAAAATAACTCTGTCGTATTTTCAACATGGCGGTAACATGCGATAGTCTCCCGATAACGCGTCAAATGTCCGCGATAACATTACCCGGACGGCGATGAAAATCCAAACCCGAAGGCGAAAAACGTTGCGATGGGCCCAACCGCGATAAGACAATCAGCGAAAAGCAGCACCAGGCCTGCAAATCACACACGTCAGGTGGGAAAAATCACTACAAAAGCAGAAGGAAAAAAACACAAACAAAAACCAAACTACAGCGAAGCACAATGGAGGCAGCCGGAGCAGGTACAGAGGACGGCCAGAACCCCACGAGCCCCCCCGGAGGAGCAGCCTGGGACCTCGGGGACAGGGAAGGGCAAGGACGAGAAGAAGAGGAAGACGCGGTTCAGTCCGCAGGAAAACAGGATCCTGATCACGGAGGTGCTAGAACACCATCAACAACTGTTCGTCACCTCCACTGTGTCATTAGCAACAAAAAATGCAACATGGCAGTCCATCCGGGACAAGGTGAATGCAGTCGGAGTGCTGAGGAGGACAATGGAAGAGCTCAAGAGGCGCTGGAATGATGTGAAGCGCAAGACCAAGCAGAAACTCACCAACAACCAGAAGGCAGCAATGCAGACTGGAGGTGGGAGTCCAGCGCCACAGGAGGAGCTGGATGAGATGGAGGAAATGGTGTCCACAGTCATCTGTGGGGAGACGGTGGCAGGAGTTGGGGGACCGGACACTGCTCAACATGACCTGACACAACAGGGTGAGTAACGACCAGTGACTGGGGGGACGGGGGAGATGGGCACAATGGCACACGTGCACAATTAAGTACAGCACAGTGCACACCCACAATGACTCTGGATCATGTCCCTGATCCCCTTGGCACACTGCAGCACACATAAAAACAGCAAGTAGGCCCCCGTCGACTATGTGCCCAGAGGAGGCCCTTCCCACACATCACCAATCTCACAACCAACCCATGCACATGTGCCAAACCCAGCAAAGCGGCGTGTCTGTGAGCCACACTGACAATGCAAATGACACTGCATGACGATTAGCATGGCTGCAGGCCGATCATCATGACATGGTGCACGCCACCACACTGAGGTGGCTGAGTGTGGACCACATCCGTAAAGGAGCAGGTCACACTCTGACACAACCACCTGCACAAACAACCCCTGACGTCAACAACACATCTGCGGACAAACCATGCCCCAGAGTCCCAACTCCCACCAAGACCCAAATTCACCCAAGTCTGCAACATCTCAGCACTGTATGGGCACAGAAGTCAAAGGCACACCACCTGAAAGGGACAAGGGGCAGCAAAATCAGAGCTGCAGGGGCGACTCTCCCAAAATGCAGCACACACACATGACACTCAGAGCACATCAGCATTGACAACAATGTGGTACAAACTGCAACACGTTTACAACAGGACAGAGGACACAACAGGTGCCGCTTGTGTGTAGAAACTGGCCAATCACTTTTGGCATAGCAGGAAAATGTGAGATGTCAATGTACAAGTACAAACACATATCCGTGATGTTGACGAAATGTCCACTGTCCCGCATCAAATAGGCAGCTCCTCCTAAACAGTCACAATGTACATTGTCATGCAGTCTGCATGTGAACTTGTACAATGCGTCAACATACATGTGAACACAATGTAATACTGCATCTCCCCTTCACATTGCAGAGGGAGCATCAACACCTCCTGTAGAGCAGCCCCAACAAGATGACGATGAGGACATCCCCAACATCGACACCGAAGCCCTCCAAATCCTCATTGACAGCTTCGGCACCCCACCTCCAGGAGCAGGGCAGCCCAGCTGCATCGAGGAGACCCCACCCCCTGCACAGACCACACAGCAGGAAGCACCTACCACCCCGGCTGCCTCCCAGGACCCCCACGAACAACACATGGCCTTACAACGCTGTGTGTTAGAGGTCCAGGAGAAGATGGCTGATCAGGTTCCGGGTGGGGTTCGACCTCATAGCAGCCAAACTTGATGCCATACATGGGTGTCTGATTCCCATCAGGGACCACTTACAGTCCCTAACGGACACCCACAGTCCGCTCCATGCTCTCCAACGATCCATGGCTGACATCGCTGGAGTCATGATACTGAGACAAGAACAACTGTCCAGTCAGAGTGGCTCCAGCGATGTCAGGCGGGAGTTGGGACAGATGCAGGGGCTCATGGAGAACATGGAGTGGATGACGGCGGAAAGAATGGCTGCCACGGCTGCACACCAGCGAGTTGTGGCTGGGACCTTCCATGCCCTGCAGCACATCGTCATGGCATTGCTGCCTCAAGGCCTGGCGCAGATGAATGCTGCTTCTACATCCACATCTCCGCCCCCTGATGTGTCAGTGCCTCACAGTGCAGCAGGCAATCCACCTCCGGCCCCCGATGAGTCAGTGGCACACAGTGCGGCAGGCAATCCACCACCACCCATGTGTGAGGCTCATGTGACATCAGAGGATGAAGATGCGGGTGAATCAACTTTACTGGTAAGGAGGAGGCAGTAGCATTCATCTCCGCCATATGGCCTGTTTCTGCTTGGTTCTGCCCTTTGCATCATCACCTTCCACTGTCCCCCGATACACTCTACTACACTCACCTTGGACCTCGACATGGACTGCCACCTTCTGTTTGGTTACCAATGACACAGCGATCAGACTGCGGACTGAACTCTTCCTCTTCCGATGTACTTGTCATTCCCTGAAGGACTCTGGCTGGCCCTCCACGGGCCAATAATGTGAAGTGGGGTTTGCATGGCCCTGTACTGCTCCAGCTGCAACACTCCACTGGATGTGAATTAAACATTCAGAATCGCACAGATGTTTCATGTCTTTGATCATTCAAGTATGAGAGTATGGATGAATGTAGGGTCAGTGATTCCCCCTTACGTTCATGTTGCTCATGTCATGGGACTTGAGTCACAGGGTGCAACATTGCCGATTGCGGTCCGGGTGGCGTAGACACTACAACAGAGACACAAGCATCAGTTACTTCCTTGTCCAGCCCAGAACTGAAGCACGCCCAGAGCCCCGGGCTCATTGTTCCCACCCCTATGCTGGCCTGCCATACGCCAGGCCAGTCCACTCCGCTTACGCTCAGAGGGGGGGGGGACAAAGTTACATGTCCCAGGTCTTCACTCTGGTGATCTGCTGATCTCTGGTCTAGTTGTCAGCATGCCACAGCCACTCCCTGAGGGCTGGTTAACACCCACACCACACCCATCCAGCACAGGCGTCACAGGACATGTGACCCTGCAAATAAAAGGGGCCTAGCACATCACATTCCCCACTGCCAGAGATGACATGAAGGCGCCCGCACCACGAGACCCAATCATAAAGGGTCCATGACTTGTGGCGCACTGGGTTAGTGGCACCCAATGCACAGTGGCCGGCACGGGCCTACCGCCACGTGACGATGACCTGCGGTGCACTGAGTTGGTGGCACCCGATGCACAGCGGCCGGCACGGGCCTACCGACACGTGACGATGACTTGCGGTGCACTGAGTTGGTGGCACCCACTGCACTGCGGCCGGCACTGGCCTACCGCCACGTGAAGATGACTTGCGTTGCACAGGGTTAGTGGCACCTGAAGAGCTGAGCGGGTGTGCAGCCTGCGATGATGCATTGGCCTCGATGCGGAGTCCAGAGAATCAAGACTCAAATTGAACAATGTGCCCTGCTGGTCCACAGTGTACGCGCAGGCAGCAGTCATCACACACATGACTCCACAGTGCGGTGCCGCAGGGTGCGCTGGGGGCCTGTGGCGCGGAAACCAGCGACCGGCTGAGGAGGTTGCACCGGCACGTGGAGGGCCCTCTTGGAGACACGCCGGTGGTGTCAGGTGAGCATTGATGCCTGTGTGCGCAGGGGCGGTCAGTCATCGCTGGGTGGCGGACCGGTCTGGGGACCAGGGCTGGGGTGCAGCAGGCGCACAGGATCGCGCAGGCACCACCGGTCACGGCGGCGGACTCGTGGCTGGGTGGGGGGCGCCGCCCTTGCTGACACGACCCTGCATGCGATGATCGTGATGTGCGCTGGTTGGTTTGGGACATTGCCACCTCGTCTCCAGTGTGAATGTGCCCATTGAAGGTGGTCGGCCACGTGTGTGTAGGCCTATGGACAGGTTGTGGCGGAGACTGAGACACACGCAGTAGTCACTTTGGTGGTGGATTTGTGAGGTGTGCATTCCCACAGTTGTGAGTTGGGGGTTTGTGGAGTTGAGGTGTGTGGTGTGTTCAGTTGGTACTTGCCGATGGGCAGTGCATTTCCATGGGGGCCATCCTCAAAGCGCTGGTTGGTGGCGGACTTGCGGACATGTGGGAATCATGCACACTGCCTGGGGAGTTTGCGACGACATTAGTGGACAGGCCACGGTGGTCCACTTTTGTATGCACAGTGATGGCATGCATGTGGTTGCTGTTGCGGTGATTGTGTGCAGTGTCGGCAGGGGGCACAAGTCATACACGTGTGCTGTGAATTGCCCCCAACACGTGCGTGACGCCAGCTGTGGCGTAGTTCCCTTGCATGGTCTCAAGATGTTCCTGCGCAGTGTGGGGGGAGTGAGGGGCAGGGGTATCGAGCTGACACACATGTGATGCTTTCAAGTATGATGAGTCCTGCATGATGTGACCGTAACAGCAGTTCGTGTGGTCGTTACCTTCCTCTTCATTCCTACGACGGTTACAGCCACACGTATTTCTGTTACGGTCTTCTCATGCATGGTTTATCATGCCTGTGAGCATTCCGGTTTGTCCAAGTGCAGTACACTGTACCAGATTAGGCATGTGACTATACGGAAGTTTGACCATTGTCACCATTTCTCCCTGAAGACACGTTGCCCTGTTGAAGTTCCCCGTTGGGAATGGAACGCGTTGGCTGAGCTTTTCGTTTTGTTTGTTTGTGTATTTGTAATAAAGTTCTGTTTTTACACTACTGTTGACTACTGGACTTCATGACCTGGCGCACCCACATTTCAGTTACTACGATCTTGGGCATGGGGCACAGAGGCGTCTAGCACGGCTGGCGTTGGGGTTGGTTGCGCAGGTGCACTACGAATTGGAACCATCGTGTGGTGCGGATATAGGGGCCCGCCATTGCTTTTGTGGACATGCATCCATGACATGTGTGAGGGAGTTTGATGGGGCTGGCTGTGAGACTCCTCCGACTCTGGCAGTTGTTGGTTGGGAGGTACCAGGGGCTAACAGGTGCAGCACAGCCAGCAGCTTTGTCTGCGGGGGGATGTAGGCTGTCAGCTGTGTTGGTACCATCAGACTGTGGGCACTGTGGGTCAGGATGCGGTGGATGGTTGTTCTTTTGAGCCTGTGTTGGCCAATGGCTTCCTCTGGCGTTGAGTCTCTGGGGCTGGGTCGTCCGCTGTCCTGCGCTGCCTAGGTGGTAATCCGGGGGGGGTGGCCCAGGTGGGGGGCCTGGGAGTGGTGGCGGTGGGTGTTGTGGCCCCCTTGGTTCTCCGAGCTGCATGATCATTGGCTCCATGGCATCTGTGGGTCTTCAGATGTGGCTCTGGGCTGGGCTCCCTTTCATACTGCAGGTAGTCGTCCTGCTTAACACCAGCAAAAGGCAGGTGTTAAATCCCTGCTGCTAACGCGCCTTATCGCCTGTTCTTAGTTCGCATCGCAGATCTGGCTGGTCGTTGAGACTCTCGCGAAGTGGTGTTTTCGTGTGTTTTTGCACGGGAACGCCTACTCTGCATATCATTAGAGTTAGTTGTCGCACTCATCCGTGGCGATGTTTTTTGCGGCAGCTATCGCTGGTAAACTGGCGATGTCTGCAGTTTGCACCAGCTTGAGAATAGGGTGATAAATATATCGCCACTTTTGCGGCGCTAAAGTGCCGATAAATCGGCGATAAGTCCTTGTGAATATGCCCCTTAGTTTTGCAAACCGGCAAGTGTTACAATAAGGTGAAGATAATGTGGAAATGGCATTTCTAGGCTGAGAGGCAGTGCATCAACGATTTAAAGTTTTTAGGGATTACAACAGTAGGTGATCTAAGTAATCATAAGCACAAACACATTTGAATATTCCATTTCATTATTTCAAAATATTTTTATTTTCCATAAAAGACATGAAGATAATTAAAATACATAAAACCAGATAGCAGATCAAAAACAATCAAGTTCTCATACACACAATATAAACCTCTAAAAAAGCATCTCATAAGCACAATTCCATAAAGTCAATGTCGACCAATATCCAGATATTGACAGATGTTTTAAAAAAAAAAAAAAATGATAGCACGAGAGACACAAATATGTTAAAAACACTTTACAAATTAAAACATGATTTATAAAACAACAATTTATCTTGTTTTATAAATCATGTTTTAATTTGTAAAGATTTCCTCCTCTTTCTGGTATCGATATTGTGTGAATCAGCAACCATTTCAGATCATTTTCAGAGTGACCAAAATCAATAAAGTGAGCACTCAATGGAGGAGTGAGGACCTTGCATCTGATCCTACTCCAATATTCACAAATTCTGATTTTCACTTTTTGCGTAGTCTGACCAATATAAAGTAGGAAACATGGGCAGGATATGGCATACATAAAATTAAGGGTATTCACATTGGAGAGTGTTTGTAAGTGTACCTTAATGTTGTTGTGAGGGAACACTTTCAGCTCAAAAGTGAATTGACAAACACTGCAACTACCACATTTATAATGGCCTATGAGGGAATGCCCCAATAGTCAATAAGGGACAACATGGGTTCCATAGTAGGAATGGCAGCATGAACCAGATGAACTTTTAAATGTTTTCCTTTATTATATGCAAACATTGTAGCATCAAATGAAAGATTCCCTGCAGCAAGCACTTTCCAATGTTTTTCAATAGTTTTGGCAATCAAATTGGAACCAGTGAGAATATGGTGACACAAACTATTCTCTTTGGGATAACCACAGGCTAAGAGTTTAGTAGAAGGTATCTCTGTTTCTTTGAAAAATCCTCCATCGCACTTACAATTACGCCTAATGTGTAAAACATTGGCAGTAGGGTAGCAAATCTCGTAGTGAGCGTGGTTGGAAGCTATTGTAGGCCAGCAGTGTGTTCTTTCAGTTGGTTTTCTGCATAAGGAGGTATATAGATGGCTGCCATCAGGTTTTATAATAAGGTCTGGGAAAAATGACTCTGTATTTTGTTTTTGCATGGTGAAACATAAGCAGTTACAATTTTGGTTTAGCCAGTTTTGGGGTTGTAGAAGAGGAAATGTTGGCCTTGCCAAATGAAGAAAAAGGTAATCAATGTATTTTTCCCCCAAAATAATGTTTTTTCAAAAATGTTTTTATAGGTGAGAATAATATTCTTCTGTACATCATCGATGTATAAAATTGCAAAAGTGGGAGCAAAAACCACTTCCATGGAAGTACCTTTTACTTGTAGAGAGAAATTGTTACAGAATTAAAAGAAATTTCTTTTTAACACTAGGTTGAGTAAAGAGATGAGCAAAGATGTGAGATTTGGTATGGACTACATCTTGTATTTAGGAAAGTCTGCATCATATTAATATCTTCAGATTGTGGCATATTTGCATATAATGATTTTATGTCTAAAGTAGATAAATAGCAATTTGAAAAATGGATATGTTAAGTTTTCAGTTATATTAAGAAAATGTATATTGTCTGGAATGTAACTGTCTGTTGCAGGGGAAGGTTTGAGAAAAAAGTCGATGTGTTGTCCCATTGGTTCCAACACAGATCCACAACCCAACACTATTGGCCTTCCAGGAGGGTTCCCCTGTTTTTTGTGAATCTTTGGTAATGGATAAATAACTGGTGTTCTTGGATTTTTCACATTTAAGTAAGAGAACTCATCATTACTCAAAACATCCATCTCTGTTGCCTCTTGCGTGAGTTTGAGAATTTCAAGTTGAATTTCCTTAGTAGTTTTTTTTTGTGAGCTTTATATAGCGTGAACTAGACCGGAAAGTATCAGAGCGCTTTACATGAGCACCAGTTGCATTACAGACAGACACATTCATTTTTTTTAGGCACGGGGAGATTAAGGGGCAGATTTACAAGCCCCTTGCGACACTTTTGCGCCGCCGTTGCGTCACTTTTGTGACGCAGCAGTGGCGTAAACAATGCACCACGTTGCGCCACATTATAGCTGCATCAGGTATAATGTATGCAGGGTGGGCGTTTCCACGCAGGAAAGCCTTGTAAAAGTGACGCAGTGAAATCTACAAGATTTCACTGTGCCACTTCTAGGACGCCACTGCTTTAAAACCTTATGCCTGCTTGAAGCAGGCGTAAGGAGTGACGCAGCACAGTAAGTATAGGCCTCCTGAGCATTGCTGGAGTTGTGTCGTGCTTGCGACATGACTCCAGCAATGCGTGACCTTTGCGTCAACAGATGCGTGATGCATCTATCAATCCTTGCACCATGGTGCGCCGCATTGTAAATGCGACGCATCCATGGTGGAGCAGGATTTTTTGGAACGTCGCAAGTAAACTGACGCATCTCTGCTGTAACGCAGAGATGCGTCAGTTTCTTGTAAATCTGCCTCTAAGTGATTTGCCCAGAATCACAGCATGTTAAGCGTCCCTGCTGAGACTCAAACCCGGTTCCCCAGCTTCGAGGTCAACCGCCCTAGCCATTAGGCCACATCCGCAACCCTTATTTGCTTAGCTTGTGTAATGGTCACGGTTGGACAATTGCCTATATATTTCAGACTGGTAAGGTTCAGTATCTTGGAGGGCTAACCGCCCCCCTTTATCTGCTGGTTTAATGATCACTAACACATGCTTCCTGAGTGATTTTAGGGCTCAGCGTTCTGCCAGGGAAATGTTATACAGTGTGAACACACGCTTATGTTGTAGTTCAGCTAGATCAAACTCCATTGCCTTATACAGTGACTTACTATGATTTTTGACTTGGAAGGATACTTGCAAAAAAGACCTTTAGGCGGACCTTCCTAAAGAATTTGAGGTAATGGGCCCAAGTCCACCCTCTACCTTTTCCCCACCTACAAGTTGCCTCTCTACAGAAGTATTTACCTTTGAAAAATTGGTACTTAATTGTCTAGTGTGTTTGTGTGTGTATATGTGTGCATGCAAGTATGTGTGTTTTGAACGTAACTGTCCCAAAGCAAAATCCACAATGAAGTGCGATACAACAACATGGAAGCTGAAAGTAGTGCCCTTGCTGAACAAGCCACATTAGCAGAAGTAAGCTGTACCTTAATTACTTTAGTGTGGGTACCAGTGTACCCATTGCATTCATTGGCCGTAATTCATAAGGCCATTGCCTTTAAGCTATTTTGTTTTTACATACAACGATGCTTTCAATTGGTTTTGTATTATTTTCTCACTCATTTCTTATTATTGTAAATGAAACATTCATATGACTCATTAGTTTCTAATATCTTCATGAGTCAAGGTATTACACTAAATTCATATTTATATACAGAAAGGAATAGATACACTCATGTATTGTTAGTCTTTAATTATGAATCAGCCAACATGTGTTTTGCCCCCCAGAAACGGTTAGGAGTAGGGTTTCCTCAAAGCTGAAAATAACTGTTATGGTTGTATGATCAGAGTAAAATATAAGTATTTTGTGCGAACCAGTGTTCATGGGGGCACAGTAAATGGGAATATCACACATGAATTAAGTGGTATAACAATGTACAGAGTGTATAGTGTTTTTTGAGAGAGAAAAACAAATTAGAAAATTGTTTTTGTACCTATTTAGAATGAAATAGTGCATTACAGATATTTCTAACATTGCGTGGTATTTTGGTATTTTTGTGTGATGCTAAATACTATAAATATTACCTTAGATTTATCCTACTTGTTTACCATGATTAGGCTACAATATCAACTTGAATTCTTAGCAAAATTAATTAAACTGTTTAGGTGCTGAGTTTAGGCCACAGTGGGAAGTAAAATTACTTGTTTGAAGCGGACAGGGAAATTTACAGGCATTGTTGTTTTACCATGAGACTGTTCAGGGCTGGAAATGCCTTTTATTCTACTAAGTGAGTGGGAGCCCTTGGAGGCTAGGTTTTAAAGTCCATGGCTGTTGCTGGTGCCTCTGTCACTTTCCCCTGCTCCCCAAGGTTAATTGTGGTAGGCATGGGAAGGCTTCCAGAGAGAGAGGGAGGTAAGTGGATGGTAAAGAGAAAGCGACCGAAGAGGAATTAGAAGAGAGAGAGAGTGGATGGATAGAAAGACATAGATTGTGCCAGGAGACAAAGGGAGCAGGGCTGGTTTGGGCATTTTTGCCAGGGCTGTGTTAAGTCCATCGACATCTGTAGAAGTGCAATCATTGTATGTCTAGCATTAGTAGGTAAATGAAAGACAACTCCCTAAAACTAAATGCTGACAAAACGGAGGCATTGGTGTTTGGTATCAAGGGTCTATTTGGTCCAACATGTGGTGGCCGGAGGATTGTAGACCTCATCCCACTCCTGTCAAATCAACCAAAAACCTTGGTGTCCTATTCAACAGTACCTTGAGCCTCGATACTCAGGTTAGATGTACTACTAGCACCTGTTTCCTTATCATCATGACCCTGAAAAAGACCTTCTCTTGTATCCCTGTGGAAATGTGCCAATAAGTCATTACCGCACCAGTCACCTCGCGATTGGATTATTGCAACTCACTGTATCTTAATATTAATGCTTCCTGTCTTAACAAACTTCAAGTCGCCCAGAACGTGACTGCCTGACTTATCCTTAACATCCTGAGGTGCCTCTCAATCAGAGATGGTATTTGTTCCCTACACTGGCTTACAGTCAGAAAAGGACTTTGCATGGTCTTTCTAGCCCTGCATCAAAAAGGTTCCAGCCAACTTAATTCTTTCTTCCACAGGTACACCCTTAGTAGGCTACTCAGATCCTCCTTCCCCAAGAAGGTGTTAGTTCTCAGATTTCGAAAGGCCGGGTGGGGAGGCCGTTCCATCTCATTGGCTGCTTCCAAACTGTGGAATACGCTGCCTGCCCATATCTCGGAAGCTGACTCACTTGCTGTATTCAAATAACCTTTGGAAACAAAGCTTTTTTCCTCCTATTTCCATTAGCCTCTATTGGGCGATTCTTGAATGCTTCAGGGTGCCGTCCAATAACGCTTTGACAGTTCAGGGTATAGTGCGCTTTATAAATTCTCTTCATTTCAATTTTTCAGAACTTTTGTAATCTCGTTGTAAAGAGATTGTCCTTTGAAGTAGTTGTCTTGGACGCTAATTGGACAAAATCATTTGTGGATCATTTATTTTTATAAAGGGATCTTCCTTCCATTTTAGTCAGATTTGAATGTGAGTGTTTAGGTGGCCATGTCAGAATAATTATTGTTATCTTAGAATGGTAATGTGGCATTCAAAACATCTGTCATGGTTTAAATGCTACATCTGACTAATGGTCTTATTTAGAGGGGATACTCAAATATGGAAAATAACCTGTCTGCTGTATTACACTTGCAATGCGCTATAAGGTATTTCCAATACAATTAGGCAGGACATCCGCTTGTTTGTGATGGTGTATCCCATCCACCAAACTCTAAATAAGTCCCAAAGTCGTGGACATCAATGTCAGAAGAACTATGGTAGAAAATGAAAAGTTATATGATGCTCTTAGACAGTTTCAATCATTCTGAGTCTTGAAACCGCCATTAATATTCTTTTCAATGCCCAAGGTAAGTGTCCTGGACATAGTAACGTCTGATGTTCTCCAGGCAATTTGGTGCTGGGAACTGACCATAGCACATCAGGCTCATTCATGGTAAAGTTTGATTATCCATTGTCCGCCATCAGTCTCCATTTTGTAACAGCCGTCCTTTGAAATCTATTTTGGTCAGATGTGATTAAGTCCATCATTAGTTGACATAAAGGAGGCATCCTTTATTGGTATTCAGACTTAGAGATGTGTCTTAGAGATATTAACAATGCATGTATTACTACATGTTGTGTCAAATGGGAAGTAGAAACACAGAATGAACATCATGACTGAGCAGCCATCTTAATGAAGATGGAGACATGGCTAGCTTAGGCCTAGTTAGCCTAAACCAGAATAACAAACTAAAACACATCATAATGATTGTGTTTCAATTGTTATAACTCTGTGTTAATACACTTGTGAGAATTCAAACGCAGAACAACTAATATTAATGCACATATGTAGATCACCAGAAGCACCCCAGAAAACAATGCCAGTCTCAACCAACCTCGCCACATCTACGTTTTCTTTGCACAATAGGTCCTTCAAAAGTGGGCAATCAGAAGCAGCCATGCAAAAGTCCTTGACTATTTACTCCCAAGGATTCACACTAATATCATTGGGCCCGATTTACAAAATTAATCTGAGATAAAATCCTAACTTTACGACTTTCGGTATTCACAAAAGGCATTTAGTAGTAGTAAAGTTAGGATTTTGTCTTAAGTTTGTCTTAAGTTTTGGTCTTAAGTTAAACTTAAGTTAGGATTTTGTCTTAAGACCAAAACTTAAGACAAACTTAAGACAAAATCCTAACTTTACTACTACTAAATGCCCTTTGTGAATACCGAAAGTCCTCAAGGTGCTGGGGAGGCTGTTTATCCGTCTGGGCTTGGAGGTTCACTCAAAGAGCCAGGTCTTGAGATTTTTCCTTAATTAGGTCAGCGACGGGGATTGCCTGAGGTAGAGGGGCATAGTGTTCCAGGTCTTGGCGGAGAGGTAGGAGAAGGATCTTCCTCTGGTTCTGGTCTTCTGAATCCATGGTAAGGTGGCCAGGGCAAGTTGGGTGGAGCTGAGTTGTCTGGCGGGTACGTGGAATGAGATGCAGTGGTTCAGATATGCTGGTCCTGCATCGTGGAGAGCTTTGTAGATGTAGGTGAGGAAGGTAGGACATGTACATTTAAGTTTTGCATGTCCTGGTAGTGAAATACACCCAAATTCGTTTTTCGCTACTGTGAGGCCTGCTTCTCTTATAGGCTAACAGTGGGTATTCCTTAATACATTTTTACGCTGTAATTCCTGATTAGAAAGGAGTAGCTGTGTCATGTTTTGTATCTTTAGAATGGTAATGATAAGTCCTCTTTACTGGTACAGTTGGATTTAACATTGCTGTTTTAGAAATGCCACTTTTAGAAAGTGGCCATTTCTCTGCTCTTTTTTGTTTTGTTTTATATAGGGCAAACTAGACCCGAGGATATTAGGTATCAGAGCGCTTTACATGAGCACCAGTTTCGTTACAGATGGACACATTCATTTATTTATTTTTTGTTAGGCACGGGGAGATTAAGTGATTTGCCTAGAATCACAGGATGTTGAGCGTCGTTGCAGAGGCTCGAACCCAGTTCCCCAGGTTTGAGGTCGACCGCTCTACCAGTAAGGCTACATCCCCCTCCCCAATCCTCTCCTCTCTTACAGCTCTTTGTGCCTGCAGCCCATCTCCAATATACCTATGGGGGGGTGACAGCTTCACTTTGTGCATTCCCTCTAGACAGTCACAAAAACAAGAAGGTTATGTGTGTCTGAGTACTCATCTGCATTCTGATGGCTCTTCCTGGGCAGGAAAGGAGGGAGGGGCTGACACACCTGAATAAGCAGTGCCCTGTCCTCACACAAAGAGCTGAGAACCCCCTACTGATAGTCTGGAGCCAGGGCTGGGAAGAAAGAGCTGCTTTGCATTTTGAAGTCACCCCCACTACTGGGTATAAGTACTGGGACTCTAACCCCACTAAATCAGACACTTCTGGATCTCTTTCTGAACTCTGTCAGAAGAACTGCTGTGCTGCATCAAGGACTGACACTCTACTTGACTGCTTCTCTGGAAGACCTGCTTTTCTGTTGTGCTGCCCTGCTGCCTGCTGCTCTCTGACCTTGCTGAAGTAGAGCTGGACTCTGCCTTGCATCTGAAGTGATCTCCAAGGGTGTGTTGGCTTGCCTCCTGTTGCTTGAGACTCAGGGCTTTCAAAGTCTCTACACATGCTGCTGTGTCTGGTTCACTGGAAGTGGATCCAGATACTTTCACCGGAGAAATTGACGCATCTCCAGTCTGCTTGTAGCAAAACGATGCATCGAACCTGTTGTGGGAGTAGAATCGGCTTATCGCTCTCAGAACCAACTCATCACTTTGAGGGTACGATGCATTGGAACGACACAACGCCACCACTGCAGTGTAGATAGATCAAGGCATCCCCTCAACTGTGTGGAGAAACTTGGTGCATCGCAGTTCAAAACTAAAGCATCTCAGCTCGGCTCTGCATCTTCAGAACTGATGCATCACCACCACTTCATGGAGAAAATGGATGCATCACCTCGACTGTGGGCTCGACATCGATGCATTGCTCATCTGCACCCTGCATCCAGTGCAGGTATAAAAATACATAACTCAACATCTACGTATTGTATTTTTGTTGTTTTGTTCTTGATTAATTTATAAAATTAATGTCTATTTTTCTAAAGCAGTGTGCAGTCTTTTTATGGTGTTTTCATTGTGTTTCTGTGCGTTGCACAAATACTTTACACATTGCCTCTTTAAATAAGCCTGACTGCTCTGTGCCAAGCTACCAGAGGGTGTGCACAAGTTATCTTTTAGTGTGTATCTGACTTACCCTGTTGAGGATTGTGGTTCCTGCTTGGACAGGGTGCATACCTCTGCCAACCAGAAACCCAATTTCTAACACTAACAGAGTAAGGGACATTGATGTAAGGGCATCAGACCCTCCCTCTTATATAGAGCCAAATTTCCTTTTTCTCTATATTACCACCAGATAAACCCTAGCGCTCACAAAGAGAAAAACATAATAACCCCCAAACCCTGGAAGAAAACTACCAGGGTGTGGGGACCATTCTTTTTTTGTCTTTAATAAGCAAACTTCTGCTTTGGGAGTTTGTTTGTGAAAACAAAAGGTTTGTTGCTTGGTCGCCTAAAAGAGTCTCCGTAACTCTAAACGCACAGAGATCACAACTGGGCTGGAGAGGATCTCTAAATATGGTGGGTCGTTTGTCTATCAGGGTGTTAGAGGACATTTTGTATGCCACCCTGAGGGACAGAAAACCAACATATTTACAGATTAGAATCAAGACTTCCATGCCTTAAATCAGGGCCTAGTGGAAATAGTAGACATTATAAATGAGCAGTACTTATATATTTATTATACTTATACTATACCTAGTGTACTGTATGCAATAAATGCTCTAGAATTTACCAATCAAATATATTTGCAGTACAAATTGATGGTCGATGGTACCACATATCACCAGAGGCACCTCAGGAAACAATCCCAACCTCAACCAACCCCGCCACATTTAAGTTTTCCTTGCAACCGAGGTCCTTCACAAGTGAGCAATCGAAAGTAGCCATGCACAAGTCCTTGCCTATTCACTCCCAAGGATTTACACTAATGTCATTGTTACATATACTGTATGAGGTCGTCCCTTTCCAGATATCCTTATCTAAGGCATAGACGTTGATTCACCTAAATGTTTAGGCAGGCTGAAATAACATCACACACACTTTGACACGTAATGACATCTCAAGACCAACTCTTGTCCGATACCTAGTTCCACAGAAGTCTACGATTTACTTATAAAGGGGTAGTAGTGGGAAGTGCAGAGTTTAGCAGGTCCCCAAGAGTCCTTTTTACTTTTGGTTAATGTCTCTGCATCCGTGACCCTTGGACCCAGACGTAGGAAAAGCAGTTCCATGGGTGCTAAAGGCAAACAAGAGCTAGCAACTTCTACTTCTGGCAGCCCCTAGTTTATTTCCATGGAATAAAGGCAGATAAGGGCATGGCTGATCTCCTGTTTGGACTGTAAGGACTTAGGGGCTTATTTATGAGCCCTTGCGTCACTTTTGCGCCGCCGGTGCGTCACTTTTTGTGACGCACCAGCAGGGTAAAAAATGCGCCATGTTGCGTCATATTTACAAAGTGACGCATCTAGGTAGATGCGTCACTTTGTAAACCCCTGCGCCACATTATACCTGCGCCAGGTATAATGTATGCAGGGTGGGCGTTCTGACGCAAGTAAGCCTCGTAGAAGTGACGCAGTGAAATCTATGAGATTTTACTGCGCCACTTCTAGGACGCAAATGCGTCAATATCTTACGCCTGCTTCACAGCAGGCGTAAGACTGACGCAGGCACATTTGAAATGGGACTTTCCCATTTGAAATGACCCATTGCTGGAGTTGCGTCACTTTTGTGACACACTCCAGCAATGCGTAATTTTTGCGCCTACAGATACGTCAGAAATACTGACGTATCTGTAACTCCTTGCGACATGATGCGTCATACTGTAAATATGACGCATCATTGGTGTCGCAAGGAGGGCGCAATGAAAAGTGACGCATCGCTGTTTTCACGCAGCGATGCGTCACTTTTCATAAATGAGGCCCTTAGTAAGGGCCACTGGATCTCACTCCTCACAAAGAAGGCATCCTGAACACCTACCTTGCACTATATCAGTGTCAACACAAAGGTTTGGCATTCCCTGATTTTCAAGTTTCATGATACCTGTAAAGTTTACCTTTGCCTTCACGCAGGCATTTTTCTGTGGGCATTTCAAGCTAATTATCAGCACACTGCAAGACAATGTTCGCTCTAATCGAGCACAGCCAAGCTGAAAAATGTGTACCAACTATTTCTCTGCAAGCCTATCTATGTACAATGGCGGTGGACAAAAGAACAATAACTTTAAGAAGTGAAAAATCTTGCAACTTTCATAAAATGCAAATTCCATACAACTCTCAGAAGGCATCTGGAAGCTAAGGGGCATATGTACAAGCCCCTATCGCCACGGGAATGTCACTTTTTGTGACGTTTCCGTGGCGATAGGTGCTTCGCCTTATTTACAAGGCAGCGTTAAGCCACTAACGTCGCTTAACGCTGCCTTGTAAATGAGGCCCCCTTTCAAGCTATGCTTAGCGTGAAAGGGGTGGGCAGTGGGTGTTGCGGTGGGCGTCCCACTTCATCACCCATTGATTTTGATGCTGACCCCTATTTACAAGGGCAGCGTTAATAGGAGGCAGCACCAAAATTAAGACCATGGAGCAAAATGAGGAGAAATGCTTCATTTCTCCTCGTTTTTGCTTTCTTCATGTATGCTGCCTTGTGCAGCACACATGGAAAAAGCAAAACACCTTGGATTGTTTATGTTCAGGAAGGTGACCCTTCCTGCACATAAGCAATTCATTAAAAAAAATGACATTTTGTAACTTCAATGTGTGCTGCATTAAGCAGCACACATAGAAGTAAAAAATAGGCATTTCAAGATTGTTTATGTGCAGGAAGGGGGACCTTCCTGTACATAAACAATCTTCCCCTGCACGCAGACACCCTTGCACCATGGTGGAAGGGTGCCTGCGTTGGTGCTACACAGCTAAGTGTAGCGCCAGCGCAGGGGGGAACGCAAGCCTGCACCATATCCTTGTGAATATGGTGCAGCCTTATGTTTCTGAAGTGGCGGAGTGAGGTGTTAAGCCATGACAGCTAACGCTTCACTCCGCCACTTCTTTGTAAATATCCCCCTAAGTTTGCAACTTTGCATACCTCATGGTCAAATTACACTGATATTATCTTTATTACAGAGACTTTTGAAATACTATTGGAGGAGTCCCACTGACTCCTGTACCCTGCCACTTTACTGTCAACTACAGCAATCAACCATGCCATGTGAATTATGGGGAACTGCACCAGTTGCCATGCAGCAGAACTGTCAGGCTAGTATCTGGGATTTGCAAGAAGGAGAAAAGAAGAGATGCCCTCTCCTGTTACCACCCTACCACCTAAAACTCCATCCCACTCCTTACTTATCAGGCTCAATTTTTTCTCCACTTTAAGAAAGAGCTACAAACTCTTACCTTGAAAAAATAGAGTTGAGGTGTAAAGTAACTGCATGGTTGCAAGACTACCTCACAAACCAAACTTTCACCTTTTTCTAGTTCATCCTTCCACCCACTCTAAGCCCCTCCAAAGGTAAAATCCCATATTCCCTAAATCTGTGCCCTCTCACTAGCCTGTCCTGCTCCTTACACTTCGTTGTAATGTCGCCTTTATAGTTAGATTTTATCTCTATAAGCAAGATAAATTACAGCTATTCGTACATCATCAATAAGTCCAATAGTATGGGGGTCCCGACACCACCACTGGCTGCTTCTATTTGTCCAGCCCTCGACAGATCAGTTCGCCTAGGTCTTCAGGCAAGCCTAAACCCAGACGGATACACAAGTTTTTAAAAACTTCTGGAGCTAGGCTTAAATGTGTACTTGAATCATTTACTGACAGAAGGAAACTTGCTAGTAAGTATGCTGGAAAAAGGGTCGGACAGGCACAGAATGAGTTTGCTCATTCTTAGGGCAAGCACTACACCACCTGTTTGGTAGTGGTTGGTTGGAACCATACCTTGTTAAAGTGAGTAATTGAACACACCTCTCAGATCGGGCACAATGACAAAGTGTAGTATTTGACAAGTGGAGGAGAACAGAAGTGATAGTTCAAACTGTATCAAAGATGGCTCGGGTGCAGATTATAAAACTGATCATGTAAGAAGGAATCAAAACAGATGTATAGTCACCAGAGAGGCAGATGAGAAACTTAAAGGTAACATCCATAACATAGGACAAAGTCAAGGTTTTTGTGCGTACATCCTAGGATACTGCATCTGCTAAAAAAATTAGAGGACTCACTCATAAATGACTTCTCTATGGAGCCTCCTGCTAATATAAGGAAATGCTACCACTCTAAGACAAGTCTGCAGTTATTTGACGTGTTTTAGAGATTTAAAAAATACACTGCGCCAATTGATGGCACGGTTGTGGATTTATAATCTATGCACAAGATTTGTACATTTTTTACATGTGATTATTACTGTCCACAAATCCCTACAACTAAGGGGCATATTTACAAGGGGATTGCGCCACCGGATCGGCACTTTTTCCGATGTTCCGGTGGTGCAATGCCCTGCTCCATATTTGCAAAGTGACATTAAGCCACTTTGCGCGGCATTAAGCTACTTTGCGTGGCTTAATGCCACTTTGTAAATATGGCACCCTTTCACGCACATATCTGCGTGAAAGGAGCGTGTAATGGGTGTTGCTGTAGGAGTTACACTGCACCACCCTTTGCTTTTTGATGCTGCTTTATATTTACAAGGATGTGTAAATCTGAGGCAGCACCAAAAACTAACACCATTCAAAAGCAGGCATTAGATTGGTGCAACTAGGAGAAATACTTTTTTCTCTCCTCGTTTTTGCTCTTTCTATGTTTGCTGTATTTTGCAGCACACATAGGAAGAGCAAATCATCTATAAGGATTCTTTATGTGCAGGAAGGTGTCCTTCCTCCAAATAAACAATGGTTCCCTGCAACACAGACACCCTTGCACCATAGTGCAAGGGCGCCTGCGTTGTGGGGATGATTCTCTGCAATGCAGGCACCCTTGCACTATGGCACGAGGGTGTCTGTGTTGGCTCTATCAGCTAATCTTAGCATTAGCACAAGGTAAAACACAGATGTGCGCTGTATTCTTGTAAATACGGTGCATCCCTGCTTTTTTTAAATGACACAGCGTGGCGCTGCGAACTTGCTTGCAGCGCCATTTCCTAGTAATTTCCAGTAATTTCCAGTTTGGACCCAGCCATATGCAAATCAGTCTTGACCCTGTGCCTTCTAATCCTGTGCTCTCCATGCCACTGGAATCAAGCTATCCTGGCTGAAGAGGGGTGAAACCCCGAAACCGGTCCTAGGATGCTTGTTTCCAGTCCAGGGAGGACCTGGCTTGGCAGTTCGGGCTGGACTGTTCCCATGAGGCACAGGGTCAAGACTGATTTGCATATGGCTGGGTCCAAACTGGAATGGCATGGTGAGCAAAAAAACGATGGATTTAGGCCCAGATCTCTGTACTGGGGTGAATGTATGACATTGGTCTGCATTCTGTCCATCAACTGTTGTTTTTGCCTAAGTTTCCCTTCAGCATCGTACCAGTGATTCACTGTGCCCATCCACTGGGTTAAGGTATTCCATTTCTGCTGAACATTTGTGCTGCATCTTGTCCAATTGTACAGCTTCCCATGTCGTTAGATTGAAACACAGGTTAGAGGTGTACACAGCTTTTTCTCACCTGCATTTTACCAAATTGTTTCCCCTCGCCTAGTCTACAAAGTTTCATGGGTAAGTTTCATGGGTATGGCCTTCGCCTTCAGAAATTGTGTTCTATCAATACCAGGATTTTTTTTAATGTGAATTGAACTCAACAAGGGCCAAGCCAAACTCAAACCTCAAAGTGTGATTCACGCTACTTGCATATTTGCCTTACATTTCCATGTTTGAAAAAGCGCACGCCAGGCTTTATCCAGTGGCGTAGCTAGGCACTTTGCCGCCCGTGGCGGTCTCTGCCTTTCCTGCCCCACGGCAGTGATGAAGAGCGGGAGTGGGGGGTGCTGGCGATAATTGCTGGCTTTGCCGCCTCCACGGCACTCATGTGAGAGCGGGGGGAGTGGGGGTCTGCCGCCCATAAAACTCATGCCGCCCGGGCGGACCGACTGCCCCCGCCCCCCCCACCCCCCTGCTACTCCTGTTTATCTGGTGGTGGTGCGGAGCTTTTTAGTGCACTTTGCAGAAGAGAACACATACAGTGGAACGCCAGTCCCTTTTTGTTCATAAACTCCAATTTGCCACACAAAATATGACTATATATTTGTGGCACAAATCGGGGATATTGCTAGTAGCGCGGTATTCCCTATTCTGAGTTCCCCAAATCATAATCACACCCTGCACTATTACAAATGAATGGGATCACAATTAGCACCCATATTTGTGGCAATAGTGATTGTGATTCATAAAGAAAAGTGAGGTAGAAAACAAACAAGTGACACTTCACTTGATACCTGGCTGCACCCAGGTATCAAGTGAAGTGTCACTTGTTTGTTTTCTATGTTATGGTAGAGGCAGGCAACCTCTCCCTGGTTTGCACGCATGCCAGAGGAAAATGTGTAATGGGATGATTCAACGCATAGGGTAAGGTGTGCGCAACACAATCTACTTCATAAGGAAAAGTACCAGATTCAGTTCTGACATACATTATGCAGTTGTGTCCAACAAATGTGCACTTGTAAAGCTATTTACGCCTGCCAGGTTTCCTTTTCCGGATACCTCATAGACATATGTGAAGCCATTTTCAGCTTTAAAAATGGGATAGCGGCCCTAAATCGCTTTGTAACTCGTGCCCTTTGCTTTTTCTCACCTGCATTTTACCAAATTGTTTCCCCTCGCCTAGTCCACAAAGTTTCATGGGTAAGTTTCATGAGTATGGCCTTCGCCTTCAGAAATTGTGTTCTATCAATACCAGGATTTTTTTAATGTGAATTGAACTCAACAAGGGCCATTTCTGCAAAATATATTTTTCGCAGAACCATTTTTTAGGCATTTAACTCAGGCACATGTGGCATAAATTATCGCCCAAGTAACGATTTTCATGTGGATATTACAATACATAAAATGTCACAAAGTAGGCAAATTCATATATAGACTTTTGTGAAGAATGCAAACACAAACGTCACGATCTCGCTCATCCCAAGTACATTTAAAAAAAAAAAAACTACAGATAATTAAATGTAATTTGGAACGATCAATTATATAGAAAAGACACTTGGCATTCTGTGCGACAAATCATTTAATCACTATTGAGATCAAGTGTTCAAGTCAAGGCTTTATCCCTTCGAGATGGTCAGGGCTTTAAGTGTGCCGGGTGCATCCAGGTCTTAGACCCGGTAGTAATTCAAAGCGGACATTGAAACGAGTCCCTATCGGGCACTATATTCATGTCCTGAACTTTACAGGCAAAACACTGAGCAATTTCTGAATAAGGAATGTGCCGGACTCTGCTTTGGGGACTCCAAGCCCCATCACTCTCAGTGCCAGGGAGGAGCCATTGCCAGCTTCACAGCACTATTTAGCCCCAAACCTAACCTGCTACACTGGATGCCAGGAGTCTGCTTGGGGGACTCCAAGCCCCATAACTCTCTGTGTCCGGGAGGCGCCACCGCCTGCTCCACAGTGCTATTTAGCACCACCACCCAACGTGCTGTGCAGGATGCTAGAACTCTGCTTGGGGGATTCCAAGCCTCATAACTCTCAGCATCAGTGAGGAGTCACTGCCAGCTCCACAGCGCTATTTAGCACTGCCATCCAACGTGCTGAGCTGGATTCCAGAACTCAGCTTGAGGGACTCCAAGCCCCATAACTCTCAGCACCTGGCAGGCACCATTGCCAGCCCCACCATTGTTAGACCTGGCATCCTTGGCATGGTTTCCCCAGACTTTTTGCCTTCTGACCTCCTGTTTTCCTGACTTCATTATTGCTGGCTTTAGGATTATGAACACTTTACCACTCCTAACAGTGCTAAACTGCATGTGCTCTGTACGGTAACATTGGCTTATCCACAATTCGCACATTTAATTTACTTATACGTCCCTATTAAAATGCACTTTATGTGCCCAGGGTCTGTGAAATTAATTGCTAGTAGTGGGCCTGTTGCACTGATTTTGCCACCCACTTCAGTATCCCTTTAAACATGTCTTAGGCCCGCCACTGCAGAGCCTGTGTGTGCAGTTTTAAACTGCCATTTCGACCTGGCAAGTTCACCTACTTGCCAGGCCCAAACCTTCCTTTTTATTACACGTAAGTCACTCCTAAGGTTAGGCCCTAGACATCGCTGAGGGCAGGTTGCAGTGTACTTAAAAAGTAGGACATGTACTTTTAAGTTTTACTTGTCCTGGTAGTGAAATACTCTTAAATTCGTTTTTCACTACTGCAAGGCCTATCTCTCCCATAGGTTAATATGGGGATTGCCTCATAACATTTCAAGTGTAGTTTTCCATTGAAACAAGTTAGGAAAATCAAATTTGGTGTCTCTGTACTCACAATTTAAGAACACAACTTATGGTGAAGGTGGTTTTTAAATTTCAGTTCTGAAAATGCCACTTTTAGAAAGTAAAAGACACACAATTGATGGACAGAATGCAGAACAAATCAAAACATACTCCCCCCGTCAAGAGATCTGGGTTAAATCCATCATTCTTTTGCTCACCATGGCTGGGTCCAAACTGGAAGGGCATGGTGAGCAAAAAAATGATGGATTTAGGCCCAGTTCTCTGTACTGGAGTGAATGTATGACACTGTTCTGCATTCTGTCCATCAATTTTTCTTTTTGCATTTGTCACCCCGAGTGGGACGGGTATGCCCAGACGTGGGTCCTGTGCTCTCCATGCCACTGGAGTCAAGCTATCCTGACTGATGAAACCCCGAAACCGGTCCCAGGATACTTGTTTACAGTTTGGGGAGGACCTGGCCTGGCAGTTCGAGCTGGACTGTTCCCATTGGGCGCAGGGTCAGACTGATTTGCATATGACTGGGTCCAAACTGGAAGGGCATGGTGAGCAAAAAAACAATGGATTTAGGCCCAGATCTCTGTACTGGGGTGAATGTATGACACTGTTCTGCATTCTGTTCATCAATTTTTATTTTTGCATTTGTCACCCCGAGTGGGACGGGTATGCCCAGACGTGGGTCCCGTGCTCTCCATGCCACTGGAGTCAAGCTATCCTGGCTGATGAGGGGTGAAACCCCGAAACTGGTCCTAGGATGCTTGTTTCCAGTCCAGGGAGGACCTGGCCTGGCAGTTCAGGCTGGACTGTTCCCATTGCGCGCAGGGTCTGACTGATTTGCATATGGCTGGGTCCAAACTGGAAGGGCATGGTGAGCAAAAAAACGATGGATTTAGGCCCAGATCTCTGTACTGGGGTAAATGTATGACACTGTTATGCATTCTGTCCATCAATTTTTCTTTTTGCACTTTTAGAAAGTTGGCATTTTCTTACTTAAACCATTTGGTGCCTTCTGCCTGTCCCTAGAATACATGTCTGCAAAGGGTGACACCCGGCTTCCTTCATTCCCTCTAGACAGCTGCACACAGAGGCAGAGTAGGTGTGACTGAGCAGCTATCTGCATGTTGATGGGTCATCCTGAGGCAGGATGAGAGGGAGGAACTGACACTTGCACATGAATAGGGCTGTGCCTGTCCCCACACTGTAGTGAGTCTGGGGCCAGAGCAGGAAAGGCAGGGACTTGTGTACTTCAAAGCATCTCTTTGAAGTCTCCCTACTTCTAAGGCCAAGTTGGGTATAAGTACTGGACACCATGATTTTAGTACTGGAATGAAGTACTGGAGACCACTGACTCATTGTCAGTGAAATTGCTCCCCCTCCCTCGCAGCTCCACCATTAAGTGAGGCCTGCCCCTGCACTCTCGAGTGTTTGGTGCTCGAGGCCCTCCTCCACCCGCAGGTTCACCTGCGCCTCATCCCTGGTGGTCCAGTGGACCTCTATCTCCTTTCTCTCACCCAGTTTTTCACTCGTTTTTCACTCGTTTTCTACCCTCATTTTTATTCTCCTTTCTGCACTTTTCTGCATTTCTGCTCTTTTTCTGAGTATTTCCACTCTATTTCCTCTTCCTTTATTTCTCCTTTTGCCCTCCTTTCCCGCCCGCTCTCCCCGCCGCTGCTGCCCCCGGGGCCCCTCCCCCCCAGCACGACCAGCGCGACCAATCCAGCTCCCCTCCCCGCTCCTGCCTCCCAGCTGTCCAGCCCTCCCCGACCCCTACATAATGGCTGCCACTGCGCGGCCGCGCCTAGCGGGCGCGCAGCTGGCGTGACGAAGGCGCGCCAAAGGCAAGCCCATCTGCGCCCGTCCGCAACCCGTCCGCGACCAGCGCCAGGAACCCTAGACCTCCGCACCACCAACGCTACGACCCAGCAGCACTCCACGCACTCAACCCAGGCCGCAACAACAACTGCAAGCTAGCCTCACCAGCGGACACCCACGGACCCTTCAGCTGTCACCGCTGCAGACAAACCCACAGCACCGCAAGGAACACGGACCCAGCACAACCCGACCGCAAGAACACACCCGAACCGAAGACCCTGCAATGCATCCTCCTCAACGTCCGATCCCTCCACAAACACGCCACAGAAATCTGGGACCTCCTCGACGGCACCACCCCAAACGTAGCATTCTTCACCGAAACCTGGACCAACACCACCTCGGGACCGGACATTGCCATCGCCATCCCCCAAGGATACAAGATCTCCAGGAAGGACCGCCCCACCCGCCCGGGAGGAGGAATCGCCATCGTCCACAAATCCACCCTCCACCTGAGCACACCCCCCGACGAGCACACAGACCTGATGGAACACCTTCACTTCAAGATACTGGCCAGCCCCACCGCCACCCTCCGAGGAACCCTCATCTACCAACCCCCTGGACCCCTCAGACCCTTCGCCAACTCCATCACGGACATCATCTCCCCGCAGGCCATCGCATCCACCAACTACACCCTGCTGGGAGACCTCAACTTCCACCTCGACAACCAACTGGACCCCAACACCGCATCCCTCCTGGACAACCTCCACAACATCGGACTTCGCCAGATCGTGACCGAGCCCACGCACTCAGCAGGACACACCCTCGACCCCCTCTTCACTACAGGAAACTCCATCACCTTCAGCCACACCACCGAACTCTCATGGACCGACCATAGTTGCGTCCACTTCACCTTCAGAACACCCACCATCCACAGACACCAGCACCTGCTCCCACGAAGAAACTGGACCAGAATCACGACGACCAGCTCACCTCCTCACTCAACAACTCCACCCCAACCATTGCGGAAAACGACGACCCCAACACCGCAGCCCGAACCCTGCATAGATGGATCTCAGACAGCGTCAACACCATAGCCCCCCTCAAGAAAAACAATAAAACCCGCGCTAAGAAAGCCAGATGGTTTACCACCGAACTTCAAGAGTCCAGACGCACTTGCCGCCACCTCGAAAAGGCCTGGAGGAACACTAAATCCACAACAACTTCAGAGCCGCCACCAACGCCCACCACCAACTCATCAGAGAAACAAGGAAAAAAGCGATTGAAGACAGAATCTCCACCCACGCGCACAACAGCAAGGAACTCTTCAACATCATCAAGGAGTTCGCCCAACCCACCAGCGAGTCTACTGACATCCCTCCCTCACAAGACCTCTGCGACAAACTCAGCACCTTTTTCCACCACAAAATCAAGAGCATCTACGACAACTTCGACGAAGACAACCAACACACTGAACCCTCACCAACCACCGCCGACACCCGGAAACCAGCGATTGACAACTGGACAGCCCTCACCACCGAAGACACACTGAAGACAATGAAGTCAATCCACTCAGGAGCCCCCACGGACCCCTGCCCCCACCACATCTTCAACAGAGCCGCCGACACCATCGCACCCATGCTCCGCCACACTATCAACCGCTCCCTGGCGACCGCCTCGTTCCCCGATGACTGGAAACACGCCGAGGTCAACCCCCTCCTGAAGAAACCCTCGGCGGACCCCACCGACCTCAAAAACTACAGACCCATCTCCCTGCTCCCCTTCCCAGCGAAAGTCATCGAGAAAGCCATCAACAGCCAACTCGCCACATTCATCGAAGAGCACAACATCCTCGACTCCTCCAAGTCCGGATTCTGAAAAAACCACAGTACGGAAACCGCCCTCCTCGCCGCAACAGACGACATCCGCACCCTACTGGACAAAAGTGAAACAGTAGCCCTCATCCTCCTCGACCTCTCAGCGGCGTTTGACACAGTCTCTCACCCCACCCTAATACGCAGACTCCACGACGCAGGAATCCAGGACAAGGCCCTCGACTGGATCCGCTCCTTCCTCTCCGGCAGAACGCAGTGGGTCAGACTCCCCCCTTTCCTCTCGGACCCTACACCTACCACCTGCGGAGTCCCCCAGGGCTCCTCCCTCAGCCCGACACTCTTCAACGTCTACATGGCTCCACTCGCCCCCATCGTCAGGACCTACGGACTGAACATTGTGTCATACGCAGATGACATCCAACTCATCCTCTCCCTATCCAATGAACCCAACACCGCCAGACACAACTTTCGAGAAGGCATGGAAGCCGTCGCCAAATGGATGAAAAACAGCTGCCTACAACTAAACACCAACAAAACAGAAGTTCTCATCATGGGCCCAAACCCCGACGCCTGGAGCGACACCTGGTGGACCCCCCGCCCTCGGAAACCCGCCAACCCCCACGGACCACGCACGCAACCTGGGAATCATCCTGTACTCCGAGCTCAAAATGGACCGCCAGATCAACTCTGTCTCATCTTCCTGCTTCCACACCCTCCGCCTCCTTCGTAAGACCTTCACATGGATCCCCCTCGAACATAGAAAGACCGTCACTCACGCCCTGGTCACCAGCAGACTCGACTATGGCAACGCACTCTACACCGGAATAAACAAAAACCTCACCCGCAAGCTACAGAACATCCAGAATGCCGCCGCAAGACTGGTCCTCAACCTGCCAAAACACTGCCACATCTCCCAGCACCTGCGCACACTCCACTGGCTCCCCGTCGAGGCGAGAATCACCTTCAAGATACTCACCCACGCACACAAGGCCCTCCACGGCACCGGAACAGCATACCTGAACAGCCGACTCAAATTCCACGCACCCCAAAGGACCCTACGATCAGCCCAGCTCTCCTACGCCATGGTCCGCCACATCAGAAAGACCAGATCGGGAGACCGCTCCTTCTCCTTCCTCGCGGCCAAAGCCTGGAACGCCCTTCCGCTCCACCTCAGACAGAGAACATCGCTCCCCATCTTCGCAAGAAACCTCAAAACCTGGCTCTTCGACAGTGATGGAGCAGGGTAAATATAAAAATTTTAACCTCCTAATATTTTTGTATTATATTAATAAACATGTTCGTTTAAGTAAATAACCAACAATGTATGTAAAGGGTTAAGGATAACACGCAGTTTAATGTGCAAAGTAATGAACTAATAATTGTTTACGTTTCTAACATAACATAAAATTTTGCGTACTAAAATAATAATAAAATGCATGATTTGTGCTTTGAATAAAACGTGTGGTTGCAAAATAAAGCGATGGTAAGTAAGGGACAGCTTTATATGTTGCTTCTGCTAGGTAATACCTAATTGGGGTACGTAGAAAGACGGGAGGGAAATGAAGGGGTTTATATTTCATTGTTTTAATAACATTTTGTTTTCTTTAGAAATAGTGCGCTTAGGCCTGCCGAGCAGCAATATAAAATGGCCGCGAATTACTAGAGTGCGCAGGAGCGGATGCGACCATGTGATAGAGGAGAGAGGCTGTTGCAAAGGGATGATCACGTGCTGATGCCGAGAGGCTAAGATGAATGTATGGTCAAGGTTGCTGTGACCCTTCTGAGCAGATGTGTGCCAAGATGATCAGCAAGAAGCGTGAGAAGCCTGGTTGAATCAATAGAAAGAACTCTATTATATAAATTGTTGCAGAAAAAAGAAACAATTTGGACTGATCGAAACGGATGAGCAAGTGCATGAACTGTGGGAAACGATGCTTGCATGGACATTCCTCACGGAACTAGTTAAGACCAGGAAGTTTGATTAAAATGTATAGGGACCTGAGTTTTGGACCAATGAGAATGAATCGCGCCATGTAAGAAGAAACATTTTATGCTGTAAGCTAGAATTAGGGTATAAGAAGACCTACTCTTGGTGGGAGGGGTTAGAATGCTGCGGGATGCTGCGGGAGATGCTGAAGAAGTTAGATGCTGTAGATGGGAGAGTTTGCGGTTGCTGATGCTGAGGAGCTGATGCTGCTGCTGTGATTTTCCTTTTCCAGTTGAGTATAAGATGCTGCTTTAGGAAACCTATCATTTAATAAGATTTATATTAGAATTATTAGGATTTTCCAGAGAGATAGATAGGTTGATCTATAGAGTTCTTAGTATGATAACCTCATTTCCGTCTAATAAAAGTGTCATGCAATTACAACTATTCTTATATTGATGATAAACGCAATGATCTGAATAATAAATTAATCTCGAATTTCCTGCGTTCAAAACTTTATATAAACTTTATTATTCTTTAAACAAATGACTCAGTGATTTTCTTTAGCATAATGATTAATAATGAATTGGTAAAAGAGTTCATTGTGATTGAGCTGGTCTTAATCACCATCAACTGATTCCTACTAGTTGGTCCATCGACCAATGAGCGGAATACCTTAAAGCAAATGAGAATTGTTGTGCCATTATAAAAGAGGTATCCCGTCTCCTTCCAGCGAATCGTTTTTCTCCTAGGTTTCATGTCGGAGGAAAATCCAGGGAAACAAATGAGTAAGTGACTGTATATGCGGTGATGGGCCCCACCGTCATATGGATATAGTGTGTGTGTTTTAGAGAAATAGTTGCACCTGGATGACCAAAAGCATATTAGGAGAAATTATTTTTATTGTAAGCGCTGGATCAGATTTCTTGGTAGCAGAGTTATGGTTACTATAGATTAGTTTGGTGATTATTGATTTTTGATTATAGATTATTGATAAGTTTATGTTTAACACTTTTTGTTGAGTCGCGTTATGTTATATGTAAGTTTTCACGCTTCCGGGAAGTAGGAAGTGGAACACGTGTGGCAAGAGAAGTCGCATGGAATTTTTACACTGTCTGAGTTCATTTTGGTAATAACACAGGTTGTGTTATTTAGGGATATTTTGCGTATAAAAGGTGTGTAAGTGAAATAGTGATCGGTTTTCTTGTGAAACTCTGGCCTTAATTCTCAGGAGCAGTATAGTCTCCACATGTGTTTTATCCCCAGAGAAACGGGTATACCGTTTGCTTGAAAGAAGGGTAAGGTAGAGGGAAGTGCTACTTTATCGACGAAACTGAAAGTTCTGTGGTAGGGTAGAGGTAAGTGCTGCCTACTGGAAAATACAGAATTCTTGTGTGAATGGTCAAAAGCTATCTTTTCGGTTTAGCGAATCAGACAATGGAAATGTGGATAAAATGTTGTAACTAACAAGAATTGTTGAAAAAGAAATTGACGATAAATTTTGTGAAGGAGGGGTCAAGAGCAGAAGTGACGTAGACAAAAGCCGCGCTGGGATTGGACAGTGCGCTAGTCACATGAGAACAGGAGCGAAGTGACGTAGACAAAAGCCGTGCTGGGATTGGACAGTGCGCCGTAGACAGAAATCGTTGTGATTGGAGCGTTGGTGTGAATCGCGCTAGCATTGGTTGAAATAAACACATAGGGAACAGAGTTGATTTGCCGATTGTTTAAGGAGAGAAAGGTTGTGAATCATGTCGTACTATGAATATGGGAAAGAGAAAACGTCTTGGATGTCGAAAGTTAAGAACTTCTTTAAGAAGGACAAGAAGGTAGTGACTAGAGAGGGACAAATAATTCCTCCGCCGAAATCACCAGCTTCACATATGATGCTGAAATATGGATATCATACATGCATTTGGTTAGAAAATTGGACAAAATACACCAAGAACGATGGAGCATTGGCTTTTCCTGAAAATGGTTCATTTAATGTCGCTGTATTACGGAACTTGAGAGAAAAGATGGTAATGTTAGAACCTAGACCTAGACCGACACAGTTTGAAGCTTTAGCGGAATGGGAAGATGAGATGTATGAACGAGAGAGATCCAGAGGATTGAGGAATCATGAGTTTATACCAGGAAGGTTGTGGGGAATAAATCATGAGGACAGAGTAAAGCGTTGGAGATACGCTAACATGGCAGGAGGTTTGTTTCCAGCTTTTGCGGTTGAGGAAGAAGCAAAGAGAAAGTGTACTGAGAAAAAGAAACATGTAGTGGTAGAAAAGTATGTGTATGGTGGTAGTGAAACGGATGACGAATTGCTGGAAGATATTTTAAACAGAAATCCACCTCCATACCAACAGACTTCTGTAGTGGTGACACCTAATGCACCGCAAATGGAAACTGGGAGGAATAAAAAACCCGAACGAAGAAATGAAATAAATAGGTCACAAGAAACATTTAAATTTTCACAAAATGATGAGACAGAAAGTGAAACTGCAACTGAACTAGCAAAAACGACGAAAGAATTGACTGAGAAAATAAGAGAATTGACAAAGAATATGGAAGCTGTAACTGTACCAGTAACGATAGGTCCAGTAATGCCAATTTTTGAAAATCAGAAAATAAATGAACATTCTTTGGTGATTCCCATGAATTCACATGTGCAAAGAAAAAGAGAAGGGATGGAACTGAATAATGAAGGTGCACACAATTCGGCTAGTACGTGTAGACCAAGACCACCTACAAATTTAACGATAAATGAGAGTGAGGTTAGAAGAATGCCTATGGTGACAGAGTCCGCATCAGGAATGCCAGAAAGAACCAGTGATTGGATTGAGTTAAATAGTACACCTGTAGGTCCGACTCCAGAAGAGTTAAATGAATGGATGAAAGCACTAAAAGCAAAAGAACCAGAAGAAAAACCATTAGATGTAATTAGGTTAAAAATAGACATGGAAGAGTTGATTTTGGGAACAATTGGAACGGAAAAACTAAAGAATTATCAGGATGATGAGATTGTTTTTGTGTAAGAGACTTACATGGAGAGCTAGAAATTTACATGACAAATTGGAAGAGATTGCAGGTGAACTAGGAGTGGAATTTGTGAAAGTGAGGACGTTGCAGAAACCGTACAGAGTAGATTTTTGTGAGAAAGACATAGAAAATTTGAACACATCAGGAAGACTGACCCAGATAAAAGAATTGATTGTTTTATTGAGAAAGTGGGGTGATGTGGATAGATGGAGAAATAGATGGACAAAGAGGATTGAGAAAACAACAGATAAAGCATCCTTGGCTTTTGCAATGACAGATAAGGAACCAGTTACCAGAGAGTACCCAAGGAGAGAAACACCAGGTGGTAGTTACGTGCATGTTCCGTGGGCCAGACAGGATATACTGTCATTTACAAATGACTTCCCAAAATTGAGAGAGAAACCAGTAGAATGGTACAGACAAGTGGAGAGATTTGTTAAGGTGTCAAAAGTGCTGTGGAGATAGATCTAGATGGATTGTTTGACATAGTAGTGCCTGCTGATTTATGGACGGAATGTAAGATTACAATTGATTGGCCAACTGTAGAATATCCAAGGGATGCCAAAACAGGAGCGCCAGGTCCAGAAGTAATGAGGAAGTATGATCAGGTAGTTACCTTTTTGAAGAATAAAATTCCACCAAAAGAAACAGATTGGGTGAAAATAGACAGAACAACACAGGAAAGCAAAGAATCAGTGCATGCGTACTATGAGAGATTGTTGTTGGTTTTCAAACAGTATAGTGGTTATGAGACGCTAAGTGAGAAGGACATGAGTCACTTTGTATATAGGTTTGTGTATGGATTAACACCAGAGATAAGTGAAAGGATTAAGCAGCATTTGATAGGGTGGCAGAATAGCACAGTGGATGAGGTTTTGAGATATGCTAAGTATTGCAGTGATGAAATTGAGAGTAAACAGCGTAAATTGAAAGAAAAAGCCATGTGGGCACAGGTGAAAGTTGCAGAGAAGCAAGAAGCTCAATTGAATAATACTAGCAGTGAAACAGGACAGTTTAAATCCCGACCTAATATAGGTAAAGGAAAAGGACAAATGAGCATAGATGAGGCGAAGAAAAAGTGGCCATGCCACAACTGCGGAAAGCTAGGGCATTGGAGAAACGAGTGTAAATTTCCTCCTAAACCTAATGAAGAAAATCAATCATTAAATTCACAGGTGCAGAGTGAGGTAGTTACTCAACAAGGTCAGGTGCCACAACCACCACTTCCCAAGAGTGCTAATCAACAGAAATACAGTGCAGAAACAGGATTCTACGGAGGAGAACAGGTAAAACAGTTGTCACGTGCAGCTGAAATCTCACAATATTGGTTACGACAGAGTGAGGATGAGTCGTATGAAAGCTCATGACGGTGTCTGAAAGAGAGGGAAGAGTGCGTGCTTGGCGCAACTCTAGAGAGTAGACCAGTCAGGTCCATTTGTGGATGGAGAAGTGAATGGTGCAAATATAACATTCCTTGTTGACACTGGAGCTACCCGTTCTACTGTTAGGTCAGTGGAAATTCCAAATCTTCCTCTCTCAGGTGAACATATACAAGTGGTTGGAGTTTCCAATCAGCAAATTGAAACGCCTCTTACTAGATTAGTAAAGGTAAGAATTGGTCCATTTAGTGAAATGCACCGATTTGTGGTGTGTGATTGTAGTCCCGTTAACCTTTTAGGACGCGATTTATTGTGTAAGATGAATTGCACAATTTATTGTACTCCAGACGGAATTGCATTTCAGACTCCAGATGAGGATGCGCTGTACAAAATGACAATGGTAAATTTAGAACCAGAAGTAAATCGTTTGTTTCCTGTATTTGATGCAGAGAAAATCCCAAATGAGTTGAAAGGGACAGAAAAAGAAGAAGTGTGGTACTTGACAGGAGAAGATGTAGGATTGATGAAAGGAGTAGATCCCGTAAAAATTTCAGTAAAAGAAGGAACGAGTTACCCAAATACGCCCCAGTATAAATTGACTCCAGAAATAATTGAAGGAATAACGCCAGTAATAAATAAAATGATTGAACAAGGGATTCTAAAAGAAATCATGAGCAGTCCATGTAATTCGCCAATAATGGGACTGAAAAAGCCAAATGGAACATATAGAATCGTACAGGATTTAAGAAAGGTAAACAAAATTGTTGTGCCTTGTTGCCCAATAGTACCGAACCCTGCCGTGATTCTATACCAGATTCCACGCGAAGCAGAGTGGTACACTGTGATTGATTTATGTCATGCATTTTTCTCTATTCCATTGCATCCAGATAGCCAGCCAATATTTGCGTTTAGGTTTGGAGAGCGTATTTTGGCATGGTGCCGAATTCCTCAAGGGTATACAGAAAGTCCCTCAATCTTTAATCAGATCCTAAAGAAATCATTGGAAGATTTAAGAATGCCAGAAAAGTCAGTAATGGTTCAGTATATTGATGACCTACTGGTGGAATCAAAAACGAAGGAAGCATGTGTCAATGACACGATTGCTTTGCTGAATCATTTAGCAAAAAGAGGACATAAAGTGTCCCCTTCAAAATTGCAGTTTTGTAAACAAGAAGTCCAGTATTTAGGGCATAAAATTGAGAAAGGAGTACGAAAGGTAACGACAGAGAGAATAAAAATGATTCAAGGAATGAGAGCTCCAATGACACAAAGAGAGGTAAGAATGTTTTTGGGAATGGTTGAATATTGTCGACAATGGATAAGCGGTTTTTCACTAATTGCTAAACCATTGCAGAAACTGACAAAGAAAGATGTTAAAGATCCTTTTGAAATGAATGATGAATAAATGAAAGCATTCAGAGAGCTGAAAAAGAAATTGTGTGAGGCTCCAGTATTGGGAATGCCTGACTATGAGAAAGATTTTGAGCTGTTTTGCAGTGAAAGAGATGGATGTGCATTTTCAGTTTTGGTGCAGAGACATGGAACTATGAAAAGACCAATTGCATATTTTTCAGCTGTTTTAGACCCTGTAGCAAAAGCATTGCCTGGATGTTTGAAGGCAGTTGCTGCTACTTGTGTGAGTCTGGAACAGAGTGAAGGCATAGTGATGGGGTATCCATTGAGAGTGTATGTTCCCCATTCTGTGGAAATTCTTTTGACAAGAACGAAAACCCAATACATGACACTTAGTCGGCTGACTAGGTATGAAAAGGTAATTTTGAGTGCAGATAATGTGACCATTGACAGATGTATGAATGTGAATCCTTCAACATCTTTGCCAGATGAAGAGAATGTGATTGAAATGGATGAAGTAGATCACGATTGTCTGAATGTGCTCGAATACTGTACAAAACCAAGAGCTGATATACGAGATGAGCCTTTGAAAGAATCAGATTATATTCTGTTTGTGGATGGCTCATGTTTAAGAACGAGTGATGGGGTTCTAAGTGCAGCATATGCAGTTTGCACAGTAGCAACTGTATTGGAAGCATCTTGTCTGAAAGGTGTACGGTCTGCCCAAGTTGCAGAATTAGTAGCTCTGATTCAAGCATGTAAGTTGGGAAGAAATGTACGGGTTACGATTATGACTGACAGCCAGTACGGCTTTGGAGTCGTGCATGATTTTGGTCAGATTTGGTCACAAAGGGGTTTCTTGACGTCTGCAGGGACACCCATAAGAAATGGAGATTTTGTGAAAAAGCTGCTTGAGGCGATACAGCTGCCTAAAGAGATCGCTGTAGTGAAGTGCAATGCACATAAAAATGGGGAAGACTACATTACTGTTGGCAACAAATATGCTGACGAAATGGCGCAGTACTGTGCAAAGAATGTGGTTTCTTTGAATAAATGCCGCGAGAGAGAGCATATTTCTTGTTCATTGCTTTTTACTAACTCAATTGAAACATGGGATGAGGTGAGACAGTTACAAGAAGCTGCAGAAGATGAAGAGAAAGATACTTGGCTAAAAGCAGGATGTAGGAAACATGAAGAAACTGATGTATGGGTTTACAGGGATGAGAGACCAGTTATGCCTAATAGCATGATTTCTGACATGGCACGGATGTACCATGGGCAAGCCCATATTGGGAGAGATTCAATGATCAGACTTTTTAGACAACAGTTAAATCCAGGAAGGAAGACAGTAGTGAGTCTAGGAAGAATAGGACGAGAAGGGGGTCCTTTTACCAGAATGCAGATGGATTTCATAGAAATGCCACCTTGCAGCAGATTGAGGTATGTTTTAGTGGTCGTCTGTTTGTTTTCCCGTTGGGTGGAGGCATATCCAACAAGAAGGAATGACAGTATCACAGTAGCAAAACTTTTGCTGCGAGAATTCATTCCGAGGTATGGTTTTCCAGTCACGATTGAAACAGATAGAGGAACACATTTCCAAAACGAATTAGTTAAACTGATTTGTGAAGCCCTTAGTATTAAACAGAAACTGCATTGTGCATACAGACCAGAGGCTTCTGGAATAGTAGAGCAAGTGAATGGAACAATCAAAAACAGGTTAGGAAAAATGTGTCAAGCTACAGGACTGAAATGGCCAGATGCTTTGCCATTGGTTCTGATGACAATCAGAAGTATTCCAGAAAGGAAGACTGGACTCAGTCCACATGAGATAATCATGGGACGAGCAATGAGACAAGCACAAGTACCTGTCAACAAGCTACTGACTATAACTGATGATCTAGTACTGGATTATTGCAAAGGATTGGCTGATGTGGTGCGTTCTGTGTTTCATCAGGTTGGACCGGATGCGACCACTCTTGAAAGAAAACCAGCACACGACTTGAATCCAGGAGATTGGGTTCGAATAAAAGTCCACCGGAGAAGAAACTGTTTGGTTCCCCGCTGGGACGAACCACGACAAGTGATCCTAGTGACGACCACCGCAGTTAAGTGTGCAGGAGTGAAACACTGGGTACATGCCAGCCACACCATCAGAGTTCCAGAACCTAAAGATCGACCTGTGAGTCGGCATCTGGAAATATCAGACAACAGTTCAGCATCAGAAAGAGAAGAGGAGACAAACAGGGTGCCAGAACTTGAAGATCGACCTGTAAGTCGACATCTGGAAGACCCAACTACAAGTGAAACGATAGAAGAAGAAGAAGAAATAGAAGAAATAGCTGAGGTTCCAGAATTTGAAGATCGACCTTTAAGTCGACATCTGGAAATATCTGATACTAGTTCAGAATCTGATACAGAACATTCAGAAGGAGAAGAAATTTAAAAAACAAAGTGGAATTATGAGAGCATAAGAGAAGAAACTGAGCCAGAAAACAGTGATAGTGAACAACCAAGTACAAGTAGTGGTAAAATTCCTTCGAAGATAATATTAATAGATGAAGAAGGGAGAGTTTCAGACCAAAAGTTAGAAAAATCGGAAAAACCCCGAGGAGCAGTAGGGACAGATAGTCAAACACAAGAACAGGGAAATTTAGAAGCAGATAGAGAAACTGACACAAAACCGGAAGAACCTCGAGGAGGGACAGAAGTAGGTGAACGAAGGAAGATAAGAAAAGAACCACAAGTAGCTGAAAGCGAAATAATTAGTTTCAAAATAAGAGGAAATAACGAAAAGATTGAAACAGAATCAGAAGAAAGTGGAGAAGAAAGAAATGAAAAACTAGAGACAAGAAAAAGAAATTGAAAAACAGAAAGAGAGGAAAAATGAAGTGAAGCAAAAAGGCTAAGAAAAGGAGACAATTGGCCCGACGAAGTAAGAAAATTAAGATACAGGATCGTAAAATTGGATGGAAAAAGTGCTGAACAAGTGAATGAAATAACAAGTCAAAAGGAGCAAGGAAAACAAGGTGGTAAACACTTGCAGAAAACAAAAAGAATAAAGAAAGTGAATCAGAAGTACAGATCGCCTGAATGGTTGTATCGTGCTCTGACTAGTCACAAAGAAGAATCGAACACTCACGAAAACCCAGAACAAAGAAACCTGATGGGAGAAAGTGAAGTGCAACAAACCTGAAGAGATTTCTGTAGATAGTTTACCGGATTTGACAAAACACTGAACTGACAACTATACCAGATGTGACAAAGAAAGAATTCTAAGAAAGAATTAAAAGAAAGAACCAAGTAAAGACAAAATATTGAAAGTACAGAGGGCAAGCAAGTCATTTCTGAGGTGTAGTGACACAATTTTCTAGAAAACAAGTACAAAATGGAGAATATTGGAGATAGAAAATGTAAATGTGAGTTTTTAAGAAGATGGTGCAAAATGTGCTGTTTTTGTACAGGTTTATTAATAACAGTATGGGTGGTTTTAGCAATAACTATTCCAATTAGTTTAGCTGTAGTGGAAAAATCTAATAACACTGAGAAAGAAAAAGGAGCTAACACTCAAGAGCCAGTTATTTTAAGGAGTAGTGCAGAATTACATAAGGACAAATCAATAACAGATTTTTCAAAGAATGTGTTTACTAAATTACTGTATGAGTACGTAGAAACAATGGATGTAAGGGATTGTTATGTTTGTATGCAGTTGCCCGCATCTGTAGCAGAGGGTGTGACTTATCATCACCTCCCTTTGACATATGGAATAACATGTAGTGTATTAGCAAGCTTATTTTATAAAACAGGCAGGTTAGAATATTATTACACTGATGTAGATAGGATTTTTGCAAAGGTTTCTGTAGTTCCCGAGCTTAACAAAATAAAAGAGGGAAAGACGTTTGGTGAATAGTTCTTAGAAGATAAGATTTTAACATTAGATAATATATTTAGGTACAACTGTGGAAATACAGATTTTATAATGGACGTAAGCTCCACCATTTTATATTATTATAGCCACCATTTTGTGGTAAGCTTTTCTTAGTTTGTCTCCTCAGCACAAAATAATGTGCTCCTTTCAGCTACACAGAACAAAGTGGATACGTCAAAAGACCCCAGAGCATATGTTTGTTCTCTACTTGCTAGCACGCAAGTAGGGCAGGATGCATTTAACAAACGGTCAATGATTAACATTCCTATTCACTGATATCACATGTATTACAGCCAGCTGCATAAATTGCTTATGTCTACAAATTATTGTTGATACAGGACGTGCGACCTTTTGTTCCATATCCAGATGATTAATCAAGTGAGCGCCTGACTCTGTAACCACAGGCGTGTCTATGTTTATATGTCTGACGCAAGTTATGTACAGTTCTGCTTTATTTCTGTTGACCACGGGATTACTGATGAGTGGTGGGAGTTAATGAGTAATCCTTATATATATATGTTTTGCATGCCATGTATACATATTTCCAGAGGTACTGGTCCTGACTAGTACATGATATCATCCTGGGATTATTAATCATCCTAGGCAGCTGCTAATTTTTCATACCCATTCCCACCTACACTTGTTCCAGCAGAAAGATATATAAGGCTGTCTATGACTGTGTAAGTTGTCCACTTCTCTCATAGCCACATGGAGCTGTGAGGTTGTGTACCCGCTTGAGCGAAATAAATCTTTTTATGTTACAGTTACCTCCGACTGCTGGTCTTCCTTGTTATAGGTGTACCTGTGGGAGGTTGGAGAAGGACCACTTCCACAAAATTGGCGACTCTGGTGGGACCTCTCCGTGGGACATCCAACGGCTAGCTGAGTCCGTGGTTGAGAGGTGCGACTGAGGACTGAAGGATCGTAGGGGCCCCTGCACTAAGGAGACAGAGTTTCTCCGCAGCTGCCATCTGAAGTCCCAACTGGCCTCTTGACACAGGATTCCCCGGCAGAGGTCCACGAGCTGATCCCTTTTGAAACAGACGTGTTGTCCGAAGACCAACAGTCGGACGATTTGAGGACACCACAGATTGGTGAGATTGTTCTGTTGCATGTTTTGTTAATTAAGTTTGGTTACTTAAGTTTGTTGATTAGTTTGGTAAAATAATAGTTATAACTACGAAGTACTAGGAACAATGAAGAAATGCATTTCTAAAACGTTCTGTTGTATGAAATCAGGTCACCGGTTGGACGAAAGTGTCCCCACTCCTGTTGAAGACAGTCCTGGTTGGATATTAATGATAAAAAAAGGAGTGAATGTGAATTTATACAATAGAATATGGCATGAGTATACAAAAAAAGATAAGGAATTACAATTTCCTATTGATGGTACCTTTGATTTAGCTAAATTACAGTATTTACAACAATGTATGATGGAACGGAAGGTCCGACCCGCTATGTTTGAAGTATTTCAAACATGGGAGAAATCTGCCAGAACTCGGAATATGAAACAAAAACAAGATAGGGAACGAGAGAATAGAAAAACAACCATGGCTAAAGTAGCAGAATATAATAATATAAAAATAAACGAAAACATTGAACAGCATGACAGAGAGTTTAGGATGAAAACAGAAAAATGTTTTGTTACAAAAGAAAAAAGAAAGTGCCCTCCTATCGATGAAGTATTAGAAGATTTGTTAGATAAACCTCCCCCGTATAATATTGTCCAGATTCCTGCCCCAGGTCCCGGGGCTGGGGGTCCACCAGCTACTCAGCAAGCGCCCCCTCCTGTTGTGCAGGCTCAACAGGTAGCCACTCCTGTTACGCAAGCCCAGCAAATAACCCCTGTTACTAATCTTCAGGGTACACAGGGAGCGGTAGGTTACACCCCAACAGTACCGTCCGCTCCAGCAACATTATCCTCCAGCACCACGCCCCCAATGTTCACAACACCATTTAGCACACAAAGTCACTCCCCTATAATAACTATGCGGAGACCGGACCACTGGATAGATTCCCCTCACTCTAGGTCACCAATTAGGGACAGACTGACACCAGACACGCAGGTTAGACACACACGATTAGGCCCTTCTGAAAAGAACGCTATAAAGATAATGACCAAAAAGTGGATGGACCAAGGGGAAATAACTAAAAGAGAAGCCTGGGACACATTTGAGGGGATGCAGGAATTAAGAGCCAAAAATTTTGTCATTAATAGTATGGTGACACGATTGTTTGATCACTGTTACCTCTTATTAGAGGATAGTACCGTTGTTTTTACGTCACCAGAATGGTTAAACAAAGTATGGAGGGATAGTGAGCACTCCACATTAACTATCGCACAATGTAAAAGTGCATTTAATGACTGTTATCAGTTCCAAAAGGAGCTAGATATCATTATATGTGGTGCCACACAAAAACATATCCACCAACATTATGGCCCAGAAATTAGTGGTGATACTTCAGCTTACCCTATGAGAGAGGTACATCCAATTCCTGATCCAAGGCCAGGGAATCATCCCCCTATCCCACAATATGTTCATACTCCTTGGACTAGGGCTGATTTGTTAGCCATGAGAAAGGAGTTACCTGATCCTAGAAAAATCCAAGGCTCTTTTATGAGCAACTTGAATCTGCCATTAATTTAACACCCATGATACTAAAAGATATTGATTTTTTGTTTGATTTCTTGGTACCTCAAGAAATATGGCGTCCAGTTAGGGATAATAACTGCGCAACCATTCACTGGCCAACCATAGTCGGTGATGATAATGACAGATTAGCAGGAGGAGCCGTGCCACCGTCCTTAATAGCCTTACCAAGGCATATTATAACACGTATGCAGGAAATATTGCCCAGAGAAAAGGTGGATTGGGATAAGATGACGGCATGTCGACAGAAGGAGGGAGAGGAAGTTACCGATTTCTTTAGTAGAATAGAGGAGGTTTTTAAAGCATACAGTGGGCAAGATATACAGACTATACAAGGGAAGCGTATCTTTGCTAATCAGTTTGTTCATAATCTTCTACCTGACTTATCAGATAGTATAAAGACGTACGAAAGCACCTGGACTGCTAAAGACCCAGCTGAATTATTGACCATGGCCTGCTACTATGAGAATAAGAGAAATGCAGAAAAGGGAAAAAAGGATAAGCAAATGAAGGAGTTAAAAACAAAAGCATTGATGCAGCAAGCTTTTCCTGATAGGGGAAGGACAAGAGGACGTACAAACTTTCAGAGGGGAGGTGGACGTAGTCGAGGGGTTGGTCGAGCTGCTTCAGCTCCGGCGCAACAGAGAGCAGGGTTAGGCTACAATACATGTGCCTATTGCTATCAGGAGGGTCATTGGAAGAATGAGTGCCCTTCGTTACAGGGCCAGGGTCAGACTATGAGAAATAATGCCAATACTTACAGAGGGAACACAACTCCCCACGCAGACAGAGGAAGAGGTAGAGGACAACAAAGAAATTATAATGACACCGACCAGATAAATTATTTCGACCAAAGGAATAATGCGTATTTTACACAGGATTATGCGCAGGATGATGATCATCAGGATTGGACCCTATAGGGATGCCCAGGAGAGGACAGGGAGCGAGTGCAAATACCAGTAGATTCTTCAGGGCCATATGTAACAATGATGGTTGGAGGTGAAGAAAGAGTGTTCCTTCTAGATACTGGTGCCACTAACACATCCATTTCCCACCGCTTGCTCCCCCATGCTTCTCTCTCGGGAAAATTAGATAAGTCGGTGGGATTTTCTAATGCTGTTGTAACAAGCCCCATTTCGCGACCATTGGACTTCACTATAGGCCCCATAACAGGGAGCATGCCCTTTGTATTAACAGAGAAATGTTCACTTAACTTACTAGGTTTAAAGGCTTTAAAAATGATGCATGCTACCATATATTGTACACCAGATGGTGTTTATCTGACTTGCAAGAAATCAGCACTATCTAAGCAGTATCTTGTTGCAGACAAAAATACCTTACCACCTGAACTTCGGGATATTGATCCAAAGTTGTGGGCACATGGACCAAACGATGTAGGAAGAATGGATATTGAGCCAGTACATATTAAAGTAAAACAAAATGTTAAATTACCCCGCATTCCCCAATACAAAATGTCAAAAGAAGGAGAGGAAGGATTGAAATTAGTGATATCAGACTTGCTGCAACGACAAATAATAAGAGAAGTCACAAGTAGCCTATGTAATAGTCCCATTTTACCTGTAGTTAAACGAGATGATGGAACAGAACAGGTCAAATATAGGATGGTTGTTGATTTGAGAGCCATTAATAAAATAGTGGAACCACAATATCCTGTTGTACCCGACATTACTGCAATGTTTTCGTCTGTACCACCTTCAGCCCAGTGGTTCACTGTGATTGATCTAAAAAATGCCTTCTTTAGCATTCCCATACACCCAGATAGTCAGTATTTGTTTAGTTTTAGTTTCCAAGGGAGATCCTATCAATTCTGTCGAGCTCCACAGGGGTATACAGAAAGCCCTAGCATTTATAGCCAGGCATTAAAAAGACAACTGGATAACTGTATTATGCCATCAGGTACGGTATTACTGCAATATGTTGATGATTTATTAATCACCGCTGAAACAGAAGATATTTGTAAGCAGGCTACGCATGATGTTTTAACATTTCTCGCTTTGCATGGACATAAGGTTTCGCCAGCTAAACTACAGTATTGTCGACAGGAGGTAACCTATTTGGGTCACCTCTTGTCGAATGGGGGAGGAGGCTTTCACCTGCCAGAATACAGTCCATTCAGAACATTTCAAGACCTAGAACTCAAAAGGATGTTCGTGCATTTCTGGGAATGGTCTCCTTTTGTAGGCAATGGGTACCAAATTTTTCTTTTCTGGCCAAACCATTATTGTCCTTAACTCACAAGGATGTGCAAGATCCCGTCCCTTGGGAGAATGAACATCACGATAGCTTCATGGCTTTAAAATCTGCTCTATGCAATGCACCTGCTTTAGGTACGCCAGACTATACTAAAAGCTTTGCATTGTTCGTACATGAAAGAGAAGGGTGCGCAATGGCTGTACTAACACAGAAAAATGGAGAGAAGAATAGACCATGTGCCTATTTTTCTTCAACATTGGATCCGGTAGCCAGAGGCCTACCGAACTGCCTAAGAAATATTGCTGCGGCGGCTGCTGCAGTAAAACAGGCAGACTCTATTGTACTAGGACATCCCGTTATGGTTTATGTCCCTCATTCAGTGGACATACTATTAAACAAAACCAAGACGCAGCATTTAACTAATGCTAGATTGACTCATTATGAACTAATATTAATGGCTACTAATGTGACCTTGCAGCGGTGCAACACTATAAACCCAGCTACTCTGATGCCTCTCCCTTCGGAGCAGGATGAAGTACAACATGATTGTGTGATTGTCACTGAAACTGAAACGAAAGGTCGAGTAGATTTGGTAGATGTACCTCTGTCTAAGGTCGATGGAACGCTATTTGTGGATGGCTCTTGTCTAAAGAGACCAGATGGAACCACCTCGGCAGCCTATGCAATAACAACCAATAAAACAGTTGTTGAAACATGTAAAATACAACAGATGTCTGCTCAGGCAGCTGAATTAATTGCTCTAACTAGAGCATGTGAACTTTCAGAGAAGTTAGTGGTAAACATCTACACTGACAGCCAGTACGCTTGGGGGTGGCTCATAACTTTGGACGCTTATGGGCCGAAAGAGGGTACATTACATCTGGAGGTGCTAAAATACAGCACGGCACTTTGATTACAAGATTATTAAATGCTCTTGCATTACCAACTAAGTTGGCTATCATAAAGTGTAGTGCACACAAGATAATCACAGACCATGTAGGCCAAGGAAATGCCTTTGCCGATGAAACAGCAAGGCATACTGCATTAAATGAGTACACGTTAACATATGTAGTGTCGAGTGCAGATGAGGAGACAAAAGAAGTTGATCCTTACACGCAGATAAGGGAGATTCAAGCTTTTGCAAGTGAAGAAGAAAGAAAGCAGTGGGTAAAGGAAGGTTATTATTTTGACACACATCTTGGGGCTTGGATGAATACACTTGGACAGAAATGGGTCCTGCCTGATAGTTTTCTCTTGCCCATACTTCAGATGGTCCATGGTCCTGCACATTTGGGAGCTGACGGGATGACAAATACAATTGAGAAAATATGGGAGAACAAAAATATAAGAAAGACAGCTGTAAAACTGTCTAAAAATTGTATGATCTGTGCTCTTCATAACGTGGGAAAAGGGATACAAGTACCACCTGGTCATTTCAGATTGCCAGAATATCCATTTGAATGTCTTCAGATGGACTTCATCGAGATGCCCCCTGCCAATGGAAAACAATATGTTTTAGTTGTCATATGCAGTTTTAGCAATTGGGTGGAAGCATTCCCTTTGAAAGATAATACCGCCTTGAGTACAGCAAAAATGCTGCTGAAAGAGTATTTCCCTCGCTACGGTTTGCCCAAAAGTCTGTGGAGTGATAACGGAGTACATTTTTCGAATAAAATAATGGATCTAGTATGTCAAGGACTGGGGCTAAAACAGAAATTCCATTCAATTTATCATGCAAAATCAGCAGGTCTTGTAGAGCGTTGCAATGCTACCTTAAAAAATAAACTGCAAAAAATATGTGCATCAAGTACTCTCAGCTGGGTAGATGCTTTGCCAATAGCCTTGTTCTCTATGAGAACAACTGTTACATCCAAAAACAGACTCTCCCCATATGAGCTTGTCATGGGGAGACCCGCAAATGTATATGGGTTTGCCTCTCCATCAAAGTTGCAAGAATTGACACATTCTGCTTTATTGGATTATTGTAAAGAATTAACTACTGCTCTGTCTACCATTCGCCAACAGGTCAGAGACACTTGGTCCCCGCCTTTGGAAGGAGAAGTGCATGACATCCGGCCTGGGGACTGGGTCCTGACCAAGAACTTTGTAAGGAAAAACAGCCTACAACCCAGATGGAAGGAACCATCTCAAGTTTTGTTAGTCACACAAACAGCAGTGCGATGTGATGGACACAAAAACTGGATTCATTTATCGAATGTGAAAAGAGCACCACCATTCTGGCCAAAATTGCCCCCGGAAGAGGACCGTTCTGACCGAAGAACTGGTGATTGCCCTCCTACCCACATCGACGATCAACGAACTGTATCAGGATATAATCTACGCCCAAGGAAACTGAAGAGTGCTTAGGACGGAGCAAGCACCAACTGCCACGCACTGGGTAGTGCCAACTTTAAAGGACTAACTTGTGCAGTGAGGTTAGTAAAATAAGGACACTGCCGACAAAGATCTGTAGAGCCTGTAACAGTGAGGCCTATAACGAACACTGTTGAACTATCACATCTAAGTGAGATTGTATATTTCGAAGTTCTTAAGCATTATCTCTAACCGTATTGCTATCTGGGACCGTATTTTCGTCAGACATGGAAGATACCTATTCCACCCTTACAATGAACAAAAAGAGGCGTTGGTACTCCAAACTATGCATGTTATGTGTGTTATTTTGTGTAATGTCTTTGGTAATCGGCTTACTCTATCTTTTAGAGCTTTATCACCCTATAGCAAAACCAGCCCCGCTTCCCTCTGACAAGGTCCCCTCAGTTACTGTAGCACCTGAGGATATGGATCACAGGGAGGAAATGCGTCATAATTCTTTTCTTACCCTACTTCATCAGACTCATCAAGTAATTGAAAAAAATAATTGTTGGATATGCATGCAATTTCCGGCATATGTAGACGAAGGACTACCCCTCCTCCAAGTGCCCCTGCCGTTTGAAGCATCCTGTTATGCGTTACATACCGTGATGTTGAAGGTTGAGCTAATAGGGGTCCTTGGAAACTTGGTCACCTCCCGTTCTACCACCAGAACATCAACTGTATCACTATACAACCGATATCAAGATGACATCCTCCAGGCAGGAAATTGCACTGAAGTTGTCTTACCTAATGCAACGTTCCCCTTTTCTAATATATTCACCCCACTATTTTTGGTACACAATGAAAGTACACCTCCGCTTCATAGAGATGCCAGAGAAATACCCTTTTTGAAAATGAGGCAGCGTAGTGTACTTGGGAGTATATGTATCAGAAGTAATGGTACTTCCGACATGGGGAATAGTACCAATTGTAATATGACATTTGAGATGGCTGCTCAGGAAATGACAGTTCCACTTTATATCGGTGACTCAGTTTATTTCATTTGTGGTTCTAGGGCCTATACTTGGCTACCAGTGAATTGGGGTGGCTGTTGTCATCTAGGTCTTGTGACACCAGCGATGTCTATCAAAAGTACAAAGGAGGTAAATAGAGCCTCCAAAACACTAAGGGGTAAGAGGAGTGTTGATCAAGGAGATACAGTATCAGAGATAGCTGGTGATGTGCTGAAGGCCTTTGTTCCTTGGTATGGCCCTGCCATAAATTCCAGAAATATTCGCAGGTTATCCCGTTTATTGGAAGCAACTGTAGAGGAGACAGCAGGGATTATTGAGAACATCACAGTGGAGCTCAAGGCTGTCAGATTGGTTTCCCTTCAGAACCGGATGGTTCTAGATATGATGTTGGCAGAACGGGGTGGAGTCTGTAGGGTGATCGGGGTGTCCTGCTGCGTGTATATACCTGACTCCTCCACATCAGTTAGGGAAGCTGTCAAAAGACTATATGATATAGGGGCCCAGGCCCATAGTGATGTTGGCTCTTGGGATCCGGCGGGCTCTTTTTGGAACACTCTATCGGCATGGGGTTGGAAGATAGGGATGTTCCTAGTGACCATATTCCTCGTAGTAATTGGGTGCTGTGTTTTCATTAATTGCCTACCCATATGTTGCCAGTGTTTGGGGCGACTGCTGAAACCACCCCCAGTCCCTCCAGTGACACTGACTAACGCTCTTATAATGAGGGATATTGTGACTCAACAATTGATGGATATTGATGTTTCGGACAACGCCACCTCCCTCCCAAATGCAGTAGATTATGTTAATGAACGCCATGAGGCCCACTATAGTAACAGTCGGCCAATATATGAACACGTACATTAGGAGTCGATAACAATGTTGGACCTTGCGTCCAAAGGGTCGATTGTGGAAATACAGATTTTATAATGGACGTAAGCTCCACCATTTTATATTATTATAGCCACCATTTTGTGGTAAGCTTTTCTTAGTTTGTCTCCTCAGCACAAAATAATGTGCTCCTTTCAGCTACACAGAACAAAGTGGATACGTCAAAAGACCCCAGAGCATATGTTTGTTCTCTACTTGCTAGCACGCAAGTAGGGCAGGATGCATTTAACAAACGGTCAATGATTAACATTCCTATTCACTGATATCACATGTATTACAGCCAGCTGCATAAATTGCTTATGTCTACAAATTATTGTTGATACAGGACGTGCGACCTTTTGTTCCATATCCAGATGATTAATCAAGTGAGCGCCTGACTCTGTAACCACAGGCGTGTCTATGTTTATATGTCTGACGCAAGTTATGTACAGTTCTGCTTTATTTCTGTTGACCACGGGATTACTGATGAGTGGTGGGAGTTAATGAGTAATCCTTATATATATATGTTTTGCATGCCATGTATACATATTTCCAGAGGTACTGGTCCTGACTAGTACATGATATCATCCTGGGATTATTAATCATCCTAGGCAGCTGCTAATTTTTCATACCCATTCCCACCTACACTTGTTCCAGCAGAAAGATATATAAGGCTGTCTATGACTGTGTAAGTTGTCCACTTCTCTCATAGCCACATGGAGCTGTGAGGTTGTGTACCCGCTTGAGCGAAATAAATCTTTTTATGTTACAGTTACCTCCGACTGCTGGTCTTCCTTGTTATAGGTGTACCTGTGGGAGGTTGGAGAAGGACCACTTCCACAAAATCTTACCTGTGTGTTAAAGAAGGAAGAAAAGGTATTTCTAGAAATGGTTGAGGAGAAAAGAGTGAAATTTGAAAGAAAAGTGATAGAAGAGACAAAAACACCTCTTTGGGCGTTTGAGGAAGACCATCATGACAAGAAAAAGACAAATGCAGCTATGACTCTGGATTGGCCCCAACAGGGAAGGTTGTGCATTAGAAGAAATAAGACAAGATATGACAATTATTTTGTGGGTTCCAGTAATTGCCATGACAATTACCAAATTATAGGTGGATGGGGATTCAAAGGGGGAAAAGATCCAATATTTCCAGGGATTTATTACGTATGTGGGAATAGGGCTTATTATAGGTTACCGGACCATTGGTATGGATCATGTTATTTAGGCCTGGTCTTTCCAAAGATTTTTCATGTGGATAGAAAAGAAAAAGGAACACACAAAATGATAAATACCTTTACACGTAGAAAAAGGGAAAGTTTTTCAGAAATAGTAGGTGATATTTTTGGTGCATTGATACCAGCAGTGGGAATATCTTTGAATGCATTCAGAATTCGGAAATTGTCCACAGTAGTGGATCGTTTATCTACAGATACTGCTGGAGGGTTCTTAATGGTAAATACCGAGATGGTTGCCATGAGAGTTATGGTGATGCAAAATCGTCTTGCCCTTGACATTCTTTTGGCAAAAGAGGGCGGAGTCTGTGGAATGTTGAAAGTCCAACATTGTTGCACTTACATTCCTGATAAAAGCGAAAATATACAGAAGTATATAACAAATATTACAAATTTGCACAAAGAACTAGTACCACTGGAGGTTGAAAGTGTTTGGGGAAAACTTGGTAAAGGGTTTTCGTCTGTAACGAATTGGTTAACAAGAATGAGTGGATTAATAATAGGGAAAGTTATAATAATAGCAACCATGGTAATAATAATAATATTAGTATTGAAGCTTGCAGTAACATGTATAAAGAGAAAAAGAAAGCAGAATAAGATAGAAACAGAAAACATGATAAACAAGGAAAGAGAGAGAGAAATAGGTGAAATAGAGTTAGAAGAAATAAAAGAAAACATGTACAAGAAAACAAAGAGACAAGTTGAAAGCGATACAGAAGTATAAAACTAACAAAAGCAAATGGATAAAAGATATATGCTGTCTGAGAAAATTGTATAACTTGGGTTTTTGTGGTGATGTTAAAAATCACCAAAGGGGGGAGTTGATGGAGCAGGGTAAATATAAAAATTTTAACCTCCTAATATTTTCGTATTATATTAATAAACATGTTCGTTTAAGTAAATAACCAACAATGTATGTAAAGGGTTAAGGATAACACGCAGTTTAATGTGCAAAGTAATGAACTAATAATTGTTTACGTTTCTAACATAACATAAAATTTTGCGTACTAAAATAATAATAAAATGCATGATTTGTGCTTTGAATAAAACGTGTAGTTGCAAAATAAAGCGATGGTAAGTAAGGGACAGCTTTATATGTTGCTTCTGCTAGGTAATACCTAATTGGGGTACGTAGAAAGACGGGAGGGAAACGAAGGGGTTTATATTTCATTGTTTTAATAACATTTTGTTTTCTTTAGAAATAGTGCGCTTAGGCCTGCCGAGCAGCAATATAAAATGGCCGCGAATTACTAGAGTGCGCAGGAGCGGATGCGACCATGTGATAGAGGAGAGAGGCTGTTGCAAAGGGATGATCACGTGCTGATGCCGAGAGGCTAAGATGAAAGTATGGTCAAGGCTGCTGTGACCCTTCTGAGCAGATGTGTGCCAAGATGATCAGCAAGAAGCGTGAGAAGCCTGGTTGAATCAATAGAAAGAACTCTATTATATAAATTGTTGCAGAAAAAAGAAACAATTTGGACTGATCGAAACGGATGAGCAAGTGCATGAACTGTGGGAAACGATGCTTGCATGGACATTCCTCACGGAACTAGTTAAGACCAGGAAGTTTGATTAAAATGTATAGGGACCTGAGTTTTGGACCAATGAGAATGAATCGTGCCATGTAAGAAGAAACATTTTATGCTGTAAGCTAGAATTAGGGTATAAGAAGACCTACTCTTGGTGGGAGGGGTTAGAATGCTGCGGGATGCTGCGGGAGATGCTGAAGAAGTTAGATGCTGTAGATGGGAGAGTTTGCGGTTGCTGATGCTGACGAGCTGATGCTGCTGCTGTGATTTTCCTTTTCCAGTTGAGTATAAGATGCTGCTTTAGGAAACCTATCATTTAATAAGATTTATATTAGAATTATTAGGATTTTCCAGAGAGATAGATAGGTTGATCTATAGAGTTCTTAGTATGATAACCTCATTTCCGTCTAATAAAAGTGTCATGCAATTACAACTATTCTTATATTGATGATAAACGCAATGATCTGAATAATAAATTAATCTCGAATTTCCTGCGTTCAAAACTTTATATAAACTTTATTATTCTTTAAACAAATGATTCAGTGATTTTCTTTAGCATAATGATTAATAATGAATTGGTAAAAGAGTTCATTGTGATTGAGCTGGTCTTAATCACCATCAACTGATTCCTACTAGTTGGTCCATCGACCAATGAGCGGAATACCTTAAAGCAAATGAGAATTGTTGTGCCATTATAAAAGAGGTATCCCGTCTCCTTCCAGCGAATAGTTTTTCTCCTAGGTTTCATGTCGGAGGAAAATCCAGGGAAACAAATGAGTAAGTGACTGTATATGCGGTGTTATGGGCCCCACCGTCATATGGATATAGTGTGTGTGTTTTAGAGAAATAGTTGCACCTGGAGGACCAAAAGCATATTAGGAGAAATTATTTTTATTGTAAGCGCTGGATCAACAGACCCCCTCCTTGATGGAATGGATCCTGCACCCTCCCTACCCCTAGCGCCTTGAGACCCTTACGGGTGAGTAGCTGCGCTTAACAAACTTCTGATTGATTGATTGATGATTTTAGAACACTTGAGGATCTAAGGGCATTCTGCCAGGAAGAAGAACTCCTGTACCGCAGGAGGGACTGCCACTTTGCTAACTGCTTTGCTGTGTTGGCCTGCTGCTTGTTGATTGCTATGCTGAAGGAGCGACTGCTACTTTGCTACCTAATTTGCTGTGTTGGCCTGCTTCCTGCTGCTTGCTGCTTCTTGCCTGGGAGTGAGAAGGACTAGACCTGCTCTTTACAGCCTTGAATCCAAGTTTCTCCAAAAGCATTGCTGGCTTGCCTCCTGTTTTGAAGTCTCAGGGCCATCAAAGGCTTCCTTCAACCCTGCTTCAGCTGCTGGACTCTGCCACCTGTGAGTCCTGCCCTGCCAAGAGGTGAAAATCCAGTCCTGGGCCTTGAAAGTGGGTTCTGCAGCTGTTTTTCTACAAGAATCGATTCAGTGATGACTTCCGATCGGAGCCGACGCAGTGCCCTTTGATGCCGATGCAGCGTCGAGTCGGGGACAATCACTGGAAGGCTTGATGATGACGAGGGACCCAACTGCGAGGCTTGATGATGACACAGCACCTGCGTCATAAGCGGCCCGACGTGGGACCCATCTGCGAATTTCAAGGAAACTGCATTGCCTGCATCGAAAGAGGTTCAACAATGACACCGGACTGTGAGGCTCGACACTGACGCATCTACCCGACTGCATGTATTGGAATCGATGCATCGTGTCTTCGATGCCGACGCTTGCCCCATCCAAGATACTTTATCAGTGGGCCCTGCTTGGGTCCTTTAGCTGGTTTGCCCTCCATTACGTCGCCCAGAACTTTGGATTTACTCCAGTGCAGCACTATTTGCTTTGAAGCACTATATTGCAGCATATTTGTTAAAAATTCATAGCTCAAGTTCTACTTATTGGATTTATGTCGTTTTGGTCTTGTTTTACTCAGATGAATAGTCTCTATATTTCTAAATTTGCGTGGAGTCTTTTTGTAGTGTTTTCACCGTGTGACTGTAATGAAAGTGTTGAACAAATTCTTTACACATTGCCTCTTAAGTTAAGCCTGACTGCTCTGTGCCAAGCTACCAGAGGGTGAGCACAGGTTAATTTTCGTTGTGTATCTGACATACCCTAACTAGGATTGTGGTCCCTACTTGGACAGGGTGTAAACCTCTGCCAACTAGAGACCCAATTTCTAACAGCCGCCCAACCAGCCATGCGGAAAGCGCCTGGGCGTATGCCCGGCAAAGACTGGGTCAAGAGCGGCCCATCTTTGCCCAGGAGAGGCTGGGCCCCCCTAATGTTGGCAGTTTTCGGAAGGTATGTGTACTGACTCCAATTGACATTACCGGCCAGTATGAAAGCACTTTTATATTCGATCCTTTTATACCCCTGCTGCTCCATTACTATCAGTAATCACTGGTCATCCCAGAGTTGAAGTAAATGTCTTAAGTCTCCCCTGTTCCTCAAGAATGGGGAAAAGACAGGTGCTAGAGACTCCTTTCAGGACTTCGTCTTCAAAGAAAATGGCTAATAAGTCTAATAGATGCAACAGGTTGAGAGAAGTTAAAGACTTGATCAAGGAAGTAGAAACAATTCTAAAACTGTTTCTTCTACTTTAACCTCACCCTCTGGTTCTAAGGGGAAAGGGACACCCCTAGCTTAAATCTTCAAAAAAAAGGTGATCCTTGTAAGCCTTAAGGCCTCCAAGCCAGCAAGTCCTCTATTCCTACAAATGGCTGTGTTGTGCAGGAGCCTCCTCAAATCGAGACAGCTTGTGAACCCACTTCCATAATACTCCCCTATTAAGTGACAGTGGCATGATAAAAATTGCTTTTCTGTCTTGGCAGTTGTTAGAAAGGGGGGTCTCTATTTGGCAGTCTGTCTATACCCTGTCCAAGTAGGGACCCTCACTCTGGTCAGGGTAAATAAGATACACAGCTAAGATAACCCCTGCTCACCCCCTTGGTAGCTTGGCACAAGCAGTGAGGCTTATCTCGGAGGTAAGGTATTTGCACACACCGTAACACAGGGAAAACACTACAAAAGGACTCCATACCACCTTAGAAAAATAGCCAATATTTATCTGAGTAAAACAAGACCAAAGTGATAAAAATCCAAAATGCACAAGTAAAGATATGAATTTTGCAAGAATAAACTTAAAAATACAGTTCCTTGAAGTCGATAGCTCCTACCGGGGCTATTGCGGTGTCGTGAACAACACAAATCCAACAGTTCAGTGATACGACGTTGGACAGACCCACAAAACAGTACCTTTGGAAGTGAAGAGGCCTCGGGGACCTTGTGATGAAATCTGAAGATGAGGCATCGCCTGCGTTGGCGGGCGTCAGTTCCGAAAGTCAGGCAGTAGTCGTTGAGGCCTTGGAGTCCCACGTACTGGGGATCAAGCTCCACAATGTCGAGGGCAGGAGCGCAGGCATCTGGGTCGATGCATCATGCGATGTCGTCGCGGTCTATGCATCGTGCTCTTCACGAGCGGTGACCATGTCTTTGGTGCAGGCAGCGGTGTCAGCGACGAGGTCGAAGTTGATGGCGCTGTCGGTACACCAGGGGCTGCGATGTCATCGAGACGATGAATCGTGCTCATCCCTTCTCTCCAGCAATTGGCCTTGCCTCACTCTCAACCCGAGCTCTCAATGTATTTTCCAAACCAAATTTCCATAGCCAACCAATGCTCTCCACTTCTCAAGGACAGCAGCCATCGAGGAGTCGGAACGAGCATGCTCAATGTGTTCTACTCAATATGGTGGCTTGGTCTGCAGCCACCAAAAAGTTTACTTTACAGTTTCCTGTTTTTGCTCCCTCACAACTACGCAGCAATGCAGAAACGATTCGGGAGGGGCCATATACATGCATAATGTACCTAGACTACTGTGAGGTACAAGAGAAGACAGAGAATCATTGATTAACAAAGTGACTCATTGGTTTCGAAATGTTCTCAAGAGCCCTTCAGTCATTCACTCAGACAGAGTGGGGGCTACACCTTACAGAAAACCTGGATAGGAGTTCGAATATATTGAAATTTTACTGTCATCATGGGTTTTGTTGGACACATTAATTGCATTGGAGGTTCGATATCCCTGCCCGATGACAACTAATATCAGCATCCCTTCGACAAAGGCTAACACCCATCATGCTGTCCATCTAAATTCCTCAGAGTCCTCACATCAGGAGGTGGCCAGAGAGGATTGACTTTGTAGACTTGACCAAGACCATTCAATTCCCATTCCTTCCTTGATTTCTAATGACAAGTGGTTTAGTCTCTCTTGGAAAATTACTGGGATTAAATCTAAAACTCCAGGGCCATCATGGGGGAGCTTTGTTGACTCTTTTGATATTTGCTTATTCCAAGAATCCTGGAGTGTAGAGCCGGTGTAAAGGTCGGGCTACATCAGTTTCTGTGAAGCATTTTCACAGGAGAGAGGGCGGTCTGCTGGTAGTTTAGTTATATGGGTTAAAAACACACTAAAATGTAGAATTAGGAGGCTTCCCTAAATTTACCCGAGAGATATGGGGCATATTAGCAAGACCCACGTTAAAATTATCGCCGTTTTAGCGGCAGGAAACTGCCGCTAAAACGGCGATAATGGGTTTGCTAATATGCGTTATGGAATTCAATAGAAGCCCAGGTTAGATGTCCTGCACATCTAACCTGGGCTTCTATTGAATTCTATAACGCATATTATCAAGCCCATTATCGCCGTTTAGCGGCAGTTTCCTGCCGCTAAAACGGCGATAGTTAACGTGGGTCTTGCTAATATGCCCCATGGTCTATTGATTTTAAAAGGTGACAAGTTCGTTTACATTTTTAATGTCTACAATAGGATTCATTAGCAGAACAAGGAATCCAGTACTCTTACCACCCTTGAGCACTTTATGGAGTATCTATCCCGAGGGGGCCTACGATAGTTACGGGTGAATTCAATGTCACTTTTAAACCATTTGAAAACTCTGAAGCAGATATAACAGAGAAGGAAGATGCTGTATGGGGTATCCCGCAGTTAGACCTCGCACCAGTCAGAAGGCAGACTGCACTATCCACCCATTTGTTGGGCCTAACAATGAGTCTTGGCCTTAGAGCCTGCAATGGTATATCACCTTCGGATTTAGTAGGTGCCCACATTTTTAAGAGGCCTAATCAATCAAGTAGAATTGATTACATACTGCATGCCCTTCAATTGTGGCTGCATATGGTGGATATGGAAGTGTTAGATCGGAATGACATTGATCATAATGCCCTAAAACTAACATTAAAAGGGTATATCTCACCACATAGTAAGATCCATAAATCAAGGCTCCCAGGAGAACTCAACCAAATATTAAGAAGGCCTTAAAGTGGGCATATGTATCTGGCCAGCCTACCTTAATGATGCAAATTTACAGTAAAGTGCCCAACAGAATTGCGAATATGAGTGTAGTGTCTTGGGATATTTCATGACGGAACCCTTTTGGCTCCTAATGGACTCTGTAGAGCTGTGACGTAGGTGTCAGAGTGCAATGCCATGAAAGCTTGTTTTAGAATGTTGAGTTTGCAGTTACATGCAGCAGAATAAAAATGTGTAATACTAAGCTCTTTTTATGGCACAGTCATTGGCGGGTACCCAGGCTGGGTAAGATGCTACAAATGTCGACGAGATAGGGGATAAGTAACTCGAAAAAAAACAATGCTCTCCCAGAGAGTTTGCCGTGGTCCAAGCTCGTGCATGCTATTTGTGTCACTGTTAAAGAACGGAATCGACGCTTCATACATGTGGAGTTAAAGTGCAACTCCAGCTGCTGTAAAGCAGGTAAAGACAACAGAAGTGTTGCAAAGTACCTGCACGTCCAGATATAAAGTTACCGCGCTGCCACGCAAGATAAAGTTGTACATTATACTGAGTGTTAATGCTGATTGCAGATTCAACCTGCTTTACACAGCTGTTGATAATCATAACAGCAAAATATTGCTGCGAACATATGCGCTGCAAGGCGGAGATCAACCAGGTGTCAGAAAATTCAAATTGACATTTAGAAGAAAGGAAATAAATGACTTACTGAAAACACTAAAAAGAGTCATGATACTACAGCACTCAGTGAAGTTGGCTCACAGAAAAGTGTTCGGGGTTGTGCTTACAGAGTCATCCATACCCGAAGCGATTTGTTCACAAAGTTGCAGAGTGGGGCTCAGAACAACTTCACAGGTCTTTGGAAAATTAGGAGCCTAAAGCGACTCTCAGAATAGTGACATTTTTCAGATGGCTGCGAAGAAAATCATGTTTTAGCTATCATTAAAGATGAGTCAAAGGACAGCATGTTGCAAGGTCTCGCATATGAGTTGGCTAAATCAATTCACAGGGATCCACACACGGTGTCATTAAGTTCCACACTGGTCTACAACGCTGCTGCATTCCTGAAACCACCACCACTTTTCGATACCACAAAAAGCAAAATATTGGCAATAGATGGACTGCTTGGATAGAGACATTTGATGATTTCATTGATGCACTTGAAGAGACTGATAACAAAAAAATTATCAAGTGTCTCAAAAATCTTCTGGTGATGGTGTGAAAGAAGTCATGAAGAAAATGTTGCAAATTGACAAAGAAATTACATATTGTCAGATTAAAGAAACTCTGAATCACAAGTTCAATCCAGTACCATGCTTTGATTACAAAAGATACATTTTCAATCAAGAACACCAAAAAGTTGGTGACGCCATTGATGAATTTGTGGAAAGACTCGATACGCTCATCAAACAATACAAGCTCAATGAATTTAATGATGAGGAAGCTATGTAACTTAGAGTTATTGATGGATGCTTGTCAGATTCATCCAAACGACGACTGCTGAGAGTCTTAGTCTGAAGCAAGTGTCGACGGCTGCCAGAGCTGAGGAGCATACCAAAACACAAGCTACTGACATGGATGTCAGAGGGCCCCATAGTGAATCAGTCATGAGTATAAAAAGTAAGTCAAAGGAAAAGACTGAAAGAAATTGTTTTAGATGTGGATTTTTGTTTCCAAATGAAGGTAAATGTCCCACCATTGGACAGATACGTAAAGGCTGTGGGAAAGAGAATCATTTTGTGATAGTTTGTAAAGCGAAGGAAAAAGTAAGTGTGTAAGGGCACGAAGACAAAATGGCCACCAGGACATTCCAGAAGCAATGTTGGACACACACCCACAAGGCCATGCGGCGACATCAATTGAGGCAAATTGACACTGAACAAAGTCAATCATCATCTAAATCACCGTCAAACAGTTTGTCTGCCTTAATATCGAGTGAAAGTGAGGAAGATGGTTGCGCCATATTGATGTTTACCTCAGAGAAACGTGGCATGTCGGACTGGCTGCATGTCAAGAAAATGTCAGTCAAGGAAAGGTCGACATGCCAAAACACAAAAGTCATACAAACATTGTCCAAAGATTACATTGAAAATAAATGGTTGCTAAATACCTTTCATCATTGACAGTGTTACATCGATAAACATAATGCCTGAAGATAAATACAATGAATTATCGCCATCCATTACCCCAACTTACACCATCGAAAACCAAAGTGTACACATGGGCTGCATCAACACCCATAAAAAGTGAAGGTTCATTTGTTGCGACCATGAAACAGAAGAAAGCAAAGGTCCAAGCACTCATCCATGTGCTTCAAGGTACAGCATTAAGTGCCTGTCTGCTCAGTTTCAGTACTGCTGCTGACAAGAGACTGATTTCTGTTAATTGCAACATGAATGCTCACCATAAAAATAGTAAGTCAATTTCCTTTGTTGTTTCATAGTTTGGAAAAACTTAAGACTATGAAGGTAAAGTTACATATTAATAAAGACGTCCGTCCTGTTGCTCATAGACATGGACGAGTTGCTTTTCATTTACAAGAAGCTGTTGAAAAAGAACTTGAATCGTTACTTAAGCATGACATCATTGAGCCTTCAACTGGTCCGACGCCAGGGGTTTCTCCCATAGTAGTAGTGCCCAAAATGGACAGTGAAGGAGCTGCTCACATATGATTTGATATGCGTCAAGCAAATAAAGAAATTGAATGAGAAAGACATCCAGGTCCACACATTGTTGACTTGATAAAGCAATTAAGTGGTGCAAAGGTCTTCTCCCGCCTTGATTTAAATAAAGGCTGTCATCAGTTGGAACTCAAAGAAGATTGCAGGTGTATATATTACAACCTTTTCTGCACATGCTGGTCTGTTTCGATATAAGAGGACTCAGTTTTGGTGTGTCATTGACAGCAGAACTTTTCCAAGACGTCATTCGACGTGATATACAGCCTGTTGTGAATGCATTCAATTATAGCAATGACATATTGATTTTCGGAGCTACACAGAAGGAGCATGATAAAGCTCTCACTCAAGTATGTTGTCTACTTATTGATGCAGACCTGACTCTGAATGCAGACAAGTGTGAGTTCCACAAGACAAAGTTAACGTTCTTGGCCATATCTTTTCAGATGGGGGTATGACACCTGTCCTGCCAAAGTACAAACCCTTTCAGATGCTGATCCCCCACAAGATGTTTCTATGATACATTCATTTCTTGGCATGGTCAGTTACTCTTCAAGATATATACAAGACTTTGCTATTATAAGTGATCCCTTACGTGAGTTAACAAAGAAAAAATGTTTCATTCAAGTGGTCACAAGAATGTGCGAGAAACTTGAAAAAAAATCAAACAGCCGTTGAAACTGCTGTTGAAATGGCCTACTTCAATCAAAAGCTTCATACAGAGGTTGTTGTTGACGCTAGCCCAGTCGGGTTAGGTGCTATCCTTGCACAGCACAGGGGACACCCCCATGCTTGAAGGCATATTGTGGCATATGCCAGTAGAAGATTGTCCAAGACAGAACATGCTTACTCACAACCCGCGAAGCAAAGTTTGGCTGTGATGTGGGCTTGTGAACATTTCTATGTATTCCTGTATGGAAAGCCGTTTACCGCTGGTAAATGATCATCAAGCTTTACCAACAAAGATGCCTCCTCGCATTGAACGGTAGGGACTGCGATTACAAGAGTATGATTAAACCATTGGCTGCCATTTTTTCCAGAGTGCCTATACAAAGTCAGAGTACTCCATCCAAGACAGCTGAAGCCTACATTATTTTCATTGTAAAATCATATATGCCAGCTGCCATATCGTTAGCCCAGATCATCACTGCCATGATAGTGACATGCTGAAGTTGAAAGATATAATTGCACATCAGTCATGAAACCACACTCAGCCTCTCACCAGTAATGGCGAATACCAAAAGTACAAAAATGTTAAAGATGAACTGTATATAACTCAGGAAGGAGTTATACTGTGAGGGTTGAGAATCCTAATTCCAGAAAGTTTGAGACGGAAAATAATTTGAGTGGCTCACAAAGGACATTGTGGTATTGTTGCCACCAAAAGAGCTCTCCAAGAACCGAGTTTGGCTTCCATGTTTAGATGAGAGGCTTGAAAAGGAGCTCAAGGCCTGCCATCTATGCAACTGCCTTTCTACAAACATTACTCAACATACTCTTACCATGTCAGAACTCCCTAAGCATACATGTGGAGAGAATAGCCATCTATTTCTTTGGTTCACTCGATAATGGACATCATCTGTTGGTAATTGTGGATGAGTACTCATATTTTCCATTAATAGATGATCTCTCATCCACAACTCATTGACGAGTCATTGAGAGACTAGACAGCATCTTTGCGGCATGGGGTGTTCCAGCCATTTTGAAGTCTGATAATGACCCGCCATTTAACAGTCGAGAATTCAAGGATTTCCTGGATCATCTGAACATAAAGCATCAGAAGAGTACACCTTTGTTGCCGCAGGCCAACTGACTCGTTGGGCATTTTATGAGTACACTAAAGAAAGCGGTACATACAGCATGCAACTCTTGAGAGGCTTAGTTTAAAAACTGTATTGAATTCCACCTTACGAGTCTATCATTCAACACCTCACTTTAAAGTCTTGCGATTTTGATGTTCAGGAGAACAATGACAAATCAAGTTACCTCAATGGACCAACAAAAGAGAAGGACATGAGAATATGACTCTAATACATATTACGTAAGAGTCATATTCGTAAGAGTCATATTGTATGACTGTTACTTTTGTCAACAAGGAAAAAATTAAAGCCTATTCAGACAAAAGGCGACATGCAAAGAACAATAAGATTAAGACAGGAGATATAGTGATTGCCCAACAAATGCAAAGGAGGAAATCTGATGCTCCATATGATGCTCAACCTTTCCATGTTATGTCCACCAAGGGTCATATGGTGACTGCCCAGCATCCTGGGAAGTCTTTTACCAGAGACTCTTCTCAATTTTGACATTTAATTCATCGATCTGTTGATCCAGATGGTGAAGGAAAGACTGAACCTGAAAACTCATTGACTGCTGTTACTTCTTCTAAAATCTCTGACTGTGAAAATGACAGCTCCCAGCTTCCAGATCAGATTTACTGATTAAAGCACCAAGAAAGTTGATTGAACATATCTATATGCTGATTTGTAAAAATTTTAATTTTTTATTTAACAGAGGGGGCGATGTAGTATTTTATGATGGACCCCTTCTGGTTCCTAATGGACTCTGTTAAGCTATAACGTAGGTGTCAGAGTGCAATGCCTTGAACGCTTGTTTTAGAATGTTGAATTCGCAGTTGCACGCAGCAGAATAAAGATGTGTAATACTAAGCTCCGCGTGTGGCATACTCATTGCCAGTTCCCCAGGCTGGGGAGGATGCTAAAATGAGTAGTATTCATTCCCTTGGTGAAGGAGCTAATCTTTCACTTAAGAACCATGACAATCTGTTTCACCACGTGCACAAACTGTTATTTAGGGAATTCATAAACCCACCTAAAAATAACAGACAGTGCAGACTTGCTAAGGCTGCTTTAATTAAATCCATCAAAGACAACAACCAAGAGCAGATTTTATTGGCTAGGAGAAACTACAAAAAGGTCTGGCCCAACCAAGAACTGATTGGGAAAATCAGGTATGGAGTGATTTGGTGAAATCAGTTAGAACAGGTGATAATAAGACATTTTGGAGCACATTTGCCCATGGAGGCCGTTATGCTATATCCCAGGTCGACTTCCATTTGCAGCCCCAGAAATGGGTCGAACATTTTGAAAGGGTTTACTCAGATAGTGGAAAGACCCTAGGTGAAACATCAAACCAGGAACTCACAAGATCAAGTGAAATAACATCTTCCCTTGAAATATCTTTAAGCAGTCTCTTGACCCGTTGTCAGCCATTGCCCCACGTAAGGCTACTGGCCCAGACTGTATTCCAGGAGACCTTTTTGCTGCAGAACCATTTATTTGGGGACCATGTCTCAATTTGCTCTCAAAATCAGTTTTGAAAGGTGGGACTCTCCCAAAATCTTGGCAATATGCTGACATTGTCCCTATCTACAAGAAGGGCAGCCGAAAAGATCACCGCAACTATAGGCCATTATTCTTATTGAAGGACTGGTAAAGCTTTTATCCCATCAAATACTGTGAAAACTGACTGAATGGGCCACTGAAAATAATCTCTTAACAGATCTCCAAGGAGGTTTTTGTTATAAGACTATTACAATAGACCTAATTTTCCATTTCTGTACAATATATTGGAAAACGGTGGGACTGAAAAATGGCCATTTGTATGTGGTCTTTGTCGATGTAAAATCAGCTTTTGATTTAATGCCACGCCATAAGCCCTGTGTTGTTTTAGGCCACATGGGTGTTCCAGACAACATTCTATCAGTCTGGATAAGATTGTATGAAGCTAACTATGCCAGTGTCAGATATGGTAAATTGGGTGAGCTGTCCAATTCCTTTAGAATTGAGAAGAGGGTTTGTCAGGACTGTGTTCTAGCCCCACCTCTTTTTTTACTATTCATTCATTCATGAAACTTTATTTCGGCTATTACGGCCATAAAAGTACATACATATACACAACCAAATTAAAATTAATATCAAGATAAAGTACGATGTCGTAAGAACCACTTATTATAAAATAGTACAAGCATAGATAGCAGTAATGATCGCTCATTGGGAAACAGGAAATAAAAATAATAATCATCACTATGGGCAATATAATCACTGCAAGCCAATCATAAAAAATATAAATTAAACTAAAAATATTAAAAGAAAATTCACAGCCTATGTTTTTATATAAAACCTAAGTCGCGGTAGCAACCAATTAAAAGCAGGTCTTAATAGATCTTGTATCAGTTGTTTGATAAAATACCTACACTTACAGGCTAGGTTTTTGCCAAAACTAGGGTCACAATGGTTGACAGACGGGAGCGGGTATTACTAATTCTCACATCGATTTTTCAATAGATACCTTCGCTTACACCACATTGCAAAGAGAAACTTAGAGATTGCAACAACAAAAACCGGGTTAGTATCAGATTTTAAAACCCTGTAGGATTCCTTATAATTTCTAATACCTAGGTTCCTACACAGTTGAATAACCCACTTTAACCGTGCCCACTTATATGCCAAGCAGAAGAACAACACATGAATTACAGTTTCCTCCTCTACTAGGCACCCGGGCAAAGGTGGGTGGTAGCGCCTGCCCATTTGTTGGTGAGTGCATGGAGCGACAGCGTCCCATATCTAAATTGCAAAAACAGTTTTTTGCTGTTGGCGGTTGAATAAAATCCAACACCTGCTCCAATTTATATTGCTGTTTTATATCCAGGAACCCATAGGTTAAACTAGAAGAATTAGCGGTCTGTAAAATGCATGACAATTTATACCCCTTCAGTACACACACCAAGGATTTTTTTGAGATAGCTGAGCATGACTCCTCCGGTGCCGACCATAGGTCCTCCCTTCCTATCGCACGGAATGAGTCTCTGATAAAGGAGAACCACGGGATATTACCCGCCCCAGAGTGGACATTACAGCCTTTAATTCCTCTCTATAATGTCCTAGCTCTGGCGTACTCCACAGCCGTCGCCAGTAAAGCAGTGGGCGAGAAGCAATTAGGTCTGCAATGGGAAGGATGCCCAGATCCATCCTTAGTGGCGTTAAAGGAGTACTTTTAGGCAAACACAGGATTTGTCTCATAAAATTATTTTCTGTTATAGTGAGGGCATTAACTAAGCTATGTCCCCAAAGTTCGGCCCCATACATAGTTGCCCCCTAGCTTGGACCTTGTAGATTTCTACAGGTGGGCTTATAACCTTTAGGGCACATCTCTTATAAACCTTTAAAATCCCCCGACTGCCTGAATTAGCTTTAAATTAGCTTTGTTGATTTGGGGTCCCCACACCATTATATCGTTTAATGTGAGGCCCAAATAATCAAAGATAGGAACCCTTTCTAAGGGTCCATCATCCATTCTTGGGTGCGGACAGTTTATAGAGTCAGCGTGGAAGACCATATATTTTGTTTTCTTAATATTTACTACCAAATTCCTCCTTTTACAAAACCGACTAAATTCCTCTAATACACGCTGCATCCCCATTGGTGATTTCGAGAGGAGCAGGGTATTGTCCGCAAACATTAGGGCAGGAAATTTGCGGTTGGCTAGTTTTGGGGAATCAATGTCCTTAACGGCAAGAAGGTCTCCTATTAACCCGTTGAGAAAGAGTGAGAAAAGGGTTGGTGCAAGCACACAACCCTGCCTCACCCCCTTTCCTACAGGAAAAGGAGCAGTTAATTTCCCATTCTTGCCGAACCTTACCCTAGCAAATGTTCCCTCGTGGAGGCGTTTAAACTGGTGGCAGAGGTATGGTGGTACTCCCATATCCAGCAAGATTCCCCACAGCTGGTCACGATCCACCATATCAAACGCCGATTTGAGATCCACGAATGTAAGGTACAGACTACCACCCTCCAAAACTATATGTTTCCAATAGATCAATTGAAGCCTAAACAACTGATCTATAGTAGATGTTTTACATCTGAAGCCTGCCTGTAAAAGAGTTAAAATATTAAGGTCTTCCATCCATTCCTGGAGTCTTCCCAGTAAGACTCTAGCAAAAATCTTTTGAGTTACATCAATAAGGCTGATTGGCCTGTAATTTGCCGGTTCTATGGGAGACCCTTTTTTATAAATAGGAATAATCTCTGCCCCAGCCCACGTAGGGGGGGGGGGGCGGCATGCCATAAAGAATGGCATTAAATAATGTCTGGAGGTATGGGGCCCAAACAGTCTGTTCATACCTATACAGGTCCCCGGGGATTCTATCCAGCCCAGGAGCTTTGTTTGGCAGTATTTTGGCTAGGGCAGATAATACCTCGGCCAAGGTACATGGGGGTATATCCCCAAGGGAATCAAAGGTATGACTACAAACCGATATCCCACTCTCACTAGGTCCATTATAGGGGCTTGAATATAAATCTTTAAAATAAAGACGCCAGGCTTCCTCAGCAATATTAGGCTCGAGGGTAGACCTACCCTCTATCTTCCCGGTATGGACTAAATTCCAGAAAGCTCTTGTGTCTTTAACGTCCAAGGCATTCTTAATGGCCTGCCATCTTTCCATTTCCCATTCAGATTTTGCAGCTAAAAGGATTTTTTTTTAAAAACACCCTTGCTTCCCTTATTTGCATGCTATCCCCCCCCCCCCTCAGGCTTGACAACAGGGCTCTCTTCGCATCCCTGCATGACCTATTGTACCAGGGGTTTTTATCTCTGCAATGCTTATTCTTATTTGGCTTACTGCTATAAAAAAAATCCGCCAGGCATGCAACCATGTCTAGATGGATTTTGCCTATATCTTCATCGGGTTCTAAGTTAGCACTGCTTCCAGAGACAAGACTTGCTTTTTCTAACAGGGGAATAATGCTAGTATACATATCCGCCATTACTTCTGGAGCTTGGATTGTTGAGCCCCAGCGTATTCTTCTCCCTCCTTCAACCACTATCAAATTGTCTAGTAGCGGATTTTCCAGGTCTTGCCCTACTTCCACTACATAGCTATCTAGGGTTACGACCAATGGATTGTGGTCGCTTTCATCACGGGGGAGGACAGAAAACTTCACAACCTTGTGCCAAATTTCAAGATTTATTAAAATATAATCAATTATTGTTGCCTGCCCAGTTCTATCGAAGGTGGGATGCCCAGGATTATCGTCAGGGAACCGGCCATTACATGCCCTCAATGAATGGGTGAGGGTAAGAGAGGTTAATTGCAAGACTAGTGGGGTCCACCCCCTTATCGGGTACGCATTAGACGCTGGAATTAACCATGGTGAATCCTCGTCACTGGAGATAGATGTTGACAACCCACTAAGGGGTTCAAAGTGACAATTAAAATCCCCACCAATTAAAAAATATGCTTCCCCAGACAGTGAATTAAGAAGAACAGCCAAACAATCTAATGTCGGCGAAGTTTGCCCATACTTAACTGGGCGAGAGTAGACATTGATAATGGCCAACTTTGGAAGGTTTCTATGGGTGAGAAGAATACATAAAAAAATCAGGTGAATGAGTTTCTATTCTCTTCACCGTACAACGCAAGTGGGTACCTACCCAAATACACAAACCCCCGACGGTCTACCCCTTGGGCCCTTCACTGCCGCTTCACAATATGCTACAAAACCTACTCTATATAATGGTCTTACTGCCCAAGTTTCTTGGAATAAGCAAATCTCGTGGGAGTCTATGAAATCGCCCCAATCGGGGAGATCCAATCTGGACATTAGGCCCGCAATATTCCACGACAGGATCCTGGGGCCATGTGATCTTGCTTCCAACTCACTCTCATAGGTCACCTCATAAAATCCCCTATTTATAACTTCTAGGAGCTCGCACTTGTTGTCAGCAGTCCCTAATGTTTCAGAGTTTAGTGCCACCTCAATGGTTGTAACAATACTATTCTTAGGTGCATCTAAGGGTTTCCCCACTTCCCCACTGTCACTAACTTTAGTGGTTTTGCTTGTCTCCTCATTCCCCTTCTCATTGCTTAATACGGCCTGTTGGTTTATTACTTCAGCCCCCATACCCAAGGGACTATTACACGACTGTTTGTCCGTGATAAGTGGGCAAAAGTCGGTAGGGGTCAGTCAATCCACCTGGTCTAAAACACTAAGGGGCATATTAGCAAGGGCTGGCGATATAATTATCGCCGCTTTAGCGTCCGTTTTTGGGCGAAAAGCGGCGATAATTATATCGCAATATCATCAAGGACACGCTAGCGCGTGTTTCCTTGATGTAGAGCCCGTTTTTTCACAGCCTCGCCTCGCCTCGCTAATGAGATGCAAAGAAGGCGTGGCTGTGAAAACAACACATGTTAATATCGTGAAGGCAGCTTCGCGATATTAACAAGGAGGTGCAGCAATAAAAAAATCGCGCTACCTCAGCCTTAACTCAGGAATTTAACGTCTGTTAAATTCCTGACTAAGACATACTTTTAATGGGAGATGGATTATGCTGATACGACCACAGGGTCGTATCAGCACATGTTATAGCTGTTTTCAATGGAACATCGCTGGAAAACCAGTGATGTTCCATTGAAACTACCGCTATCGCTGAAATATTATCGCCATAGCGCTATGCGTTGTAAATATAGCGTTATCATGGCGATAATATTCAGCGATAGCCAGCGATAATATTTCTATCGCTATGTACGGCCAGCGATAATTATCGCTGGCCGTTGATAATATGCCCCTAAATCTATTGCTGAGGGGGATACTGGATACAAAACAAATACCATCGTTCACTCCTCTATTGGAGGCATTATCTAACTGGGCTCTCCCTACCCAATTCTTACCTGGATATCCAAATTTCTCCGTGGTGGTTGGGGGAGGGTAAAAGTAACTTAAGTCAAAAGACTGAATACCAGTTTTTGTCCTTTGGTGAGACCACTCGCATATATGTTTGACCACCCGCCTATCTCTAAAATTAATAATAATACAATCGCCCGCTAAGTCTTTCACTCTTCGGCCCACCCAGCTTACTCTACGGGCAAACAAGATTTGACTTTGCACATTCGGCGGGAGAGGTCTGTTGTTATTCAGCCAATGAATAGATTTATTTTTTAGTTCATTATAAGATTCTACACTATCTTTGTCTAATTCAGGCACCCCGGTCAGTACGACGACATATGGTGAGGAATCAGGGGTAAGTCAATAAATGGCAAAATATGCTTAGACTCCCTAGGATTAGATCTTTCCTTTGGTCCTCCAAGCAATTTTTGTGCCAAACCCCCTCCCAAAGATTGCTGTACTGCTCTTTCACCACGGGGACAACCTGTACCTCGTTGGGCCACTACACCACTATAGGCGGTAGATCCGACTACATCACTCCCACTAGGTGAGGCATCCACTGTGTTAGTTATAGTTAAGGTAGACAATGGGTGTTTAGAGACTACAGAATCCCGAGTTATATTCGTCATCACTTCGTTAGCCTGTGCACTCCTCCCCAGACTACTCTTGATACAATCAAAATTAGTTACTGTCGACTGTTCAAGTTTTAACGATTTGTCCTCAATTGATAACAGTTTATCAAAGAAAGGCTGCATGGATGAGGCTATGAGGGCTCCTACTTTTAACCAAAATCCATCTTCAAATGAGGGCAAGGAAAAGTCAACAGAACCCATAGATGAGGTGTTTAGTCCGAGAGAAGTTGCCTGGAGCGCTTCAGAACATATAGGGACTATGGTCGCCTGGTCGCTGTTCTTATTATTATTTTTAGGCGCCTTTGAACTTTTTCCCCTCTGTGCGCCCTCTCCTCGCTTCCTCTTAAAGGCCGCTCCCGGTGCGAGGTCCGTTGGCTGGGGCAGAATTTTAGGTGCCAACCTTGTGGTTGCACGGGTAGCTGTGCCACTATCAGTGCGAGACGGGGATGTGTCCATCAGTGAAACAAAAGAGCCAAGCTCCTGGACCGTAGATGTATTCACAGGTTCCCGAGGCATTAGGCTACTACTTTGCCCCAAATCCCCAAGGTCGGTTTCTATGGGTGTGGGCTGTTCCGGAGAATGTGCCAACATCAATCCCCCCAAGGATGACCTTTTGGTAAATACCGGATCCAATGAGAGACGGCGCTCGGTTAATGCAATCTCATGCACCAACACTGACGTTGCTCTTGTTATAAACTGGTCAAGAGTCCCGGAAACAGTAACAATCCCACCCGTTACAGCTTTCTTCCCCTTCCCCTTTCCTTCGCGTACGGACATCGCAAACTAAGTATAGCGCTATAGTTTCCACCAAGTGTCACTCCTCTCATCAACAGTTAACAAGAGCAATAGACCGTATGACCGTATGGCTGACCTTGCGTTGCTGGGGATGTCAGAGGGGGGGGCACAGCCCAGTCTCCGCCGGTCTCCAACGGGCTCAAACGGCGCTTTCACAGTGATGCGATGACAGTGGGGGTGCTGGAAGTTGGGGCTTTAGATGCCCCGCAGTGCTCGTGAGTGGCGGGAACTTGGCGGGAGCTTGGAAGGAAGCGGCGTTGCAGTCCCCTTAGACTGTGTCCAGACTCGCCAGTGAATACCTCCACTTGTCTTCACTCCAAGGTCCGATGTGCGAGCAGCAGAATATCTATAACCTAGTTCTCAGCGGTCACACCTCTCGCACCGCAGTTCCATCCTCCAATGCCCCGGTTTAAGCGTGACTGCTGAGTGCAGAGAAAGTTCCAGAGTCTCAAAGGAGCATATGGGCTGACTACTTATTGATTGCACTGTGGTACACCCAGCACGCAGGGGGCAGTCGGCTTTCAAAAGGCCCGAAAAGTCTCTTGCTGTCTGAAGTGTCACATTCGGGCTGGCCAGTAGTTGTGGGGGAGGGGCGCGACCAACAATGAGAATATAGAACCTCACCTGGAGGTTAACTCACCCCCCCGGTGCCGAGCGCACACCAGTCCAGATGCACTGTGGGGGGGGACCGGCCTCAAACGCGGCCCCCACCACACACTCCCACCAGTTGGCACAGTACGGGAGGCGCGCGATGAGTCTCAGGACGGCCACACACACCAGAGCCCACACACAGTGTCAGACTGCTCGCGTACCGCTGGGGGCCCCCACCGCGGGTCCGGAGAGATCCAGGCAAGCAAGCAACCTGGAATTGAGGTGACGGGAGGCTTCGAGGCGGGAGGGGGGGCGCACAGCAGCTTGCACCGCAGGGCCTCCGGGCCCGCGTCAGACGTACCGGCCTCGAGTATCAAATGAGCCGTGCGACGTCACTATCTACAAGAAGGGCAGCCGAAAAGATCACCGCAACTATAGGCCATTATTCTTATTGAAGGACTGGTAAAGCTTTTATCCCATCAAATACTGTGAAAACTGACTGAATGGGCCACTGAAAATAATCTCTTAACAGATCTCCAAGGAGGTTTTTGTTATAAGACTATTACAATAGACCTAATTTTCCATTTCTGTACAATATATTGGAAAACGGTGGGACTGGAGAATGGCCATTTGTATGTGGTCTTTGTCGATGTAAAATCAGCTTTTGATTTAATGCCACGCCATAAGCCCTGTGTTGTTTTAGGCCACATGGGTGTTCCAGACAACATTCTATCAGTCTGGATAAGATTGTATGAAGCTAACTATGCCAGTGTCAGATATGGTAAATTGGGTGAGCTGTCCAATTCCTTTAGAATTGAGAAGAGGGTTTGTCAGGACTGTGTTCTAGCCCCACCTCTTTTTTTGCTATATATAAATGATCTAGTGACATTTTTAGACTTCCCTGGTAACAATGCTCTGAGAATGGGTGCTTATAACATTCCAACGCTTCTGTTTGCAGCTGGCACTGTCCTGTGGTCACACTAGGCCCGGGCAGGAACACCACAATTTTACATGTTCACATTTAAAGTTGACATCTTTTCTTGAACATTGACATTTGACACACATTTGCTTGCAAGCTGGTATGGATAGTGTTTCATGAAATAACTTTGCTTACATTTACACATCTTCATATGCATATTATCAGAGCCTCGAACATTCTGTGCACAAGCTGAAGCTGACTGCACAAAATTATGTTGTTTATTATTGCTCGCATGGCAACAGATTTGTCAGGATAGAATCAATAATGAAAGCCTGACTAGGACTTAGGCATGGCAACATGGGTGCAGTTTATTATATATAGTACATCACTCCTTTGCCTAGTTAGAGGAGCATTTCGCTGTCACTGTCGAGGTCAACCCATGCCAGATTTCCAGCTCAGCTGAATCCTGTTCACTTCCTGAGAAGGATGGTGCCAGGATCTACACCAAGACGGGCTCCCAGATGAAACATACTCACAGGAAATGGGGGAGTTAGATCAGCCTACAGGGATTCCGGCAGATTCACCCAGCCTAGGCACACTAGGATAGGGAGCGCTAGGTAGTAGCACAAATATAACTGTACTTATATGCAAGCATATATTCTATGTAACAGCACAATGGTTGAATTGTTGATTTTATTCACCATTCTTGTGATGCTGATTTCTCTGTTCTATTTCCTTCTATTGATCACTGCAGTGCATGTACTTTACACAAGAATCTTATTGCTTCAATAAATATTGAAATGCCGATTTGAGCATTTCTTGTCTCTCCCTCTGGGCATGCATGAGTTACCAAACAAAAGAGTTTTAGATTTGTTTCCACAATTTCCTTGGGGAGTCAGGGTTATCGTGTTATGAGGTTGCACATACCTCCTGTTACCTTGCTAGGTTAAGGGTACAGATGCTGCACTGTGAGCTAGCCAGGACTCAGGCCAACATATCCTGATGGTGTGCGTGAACTCAGTATTGCCCAGTTTTGGTGAATATGTTGTCTAGCAAACGCACAGTTTTACTGAGAAAGTATGAACCGTACAACATGGTGCTTCCAACGTTGTAGCTTTTGTGTGACCAAAGACCTCTACTCACCTACTAACTCAAGACGCCCATGGTGTTAGGGAATAATCCTCCCCAGCAATGTAGGGAAGCCCTATTTTCTGGCTGTAGGTTATTCAAACTTGAACCTTTAAAAGGATCACCCCCCAGAGGTATGCTCTCTGAATTCCACATATTCAGATGGCTAATGCAGCACCAGTTAACATGCCATTAAACTGCAGACATGCAGTTACACAGATGCTGCAACAAAATTAGCTTTCCCTTACGAGGGAAGATGTTACCTTCGTGGTAGAGGCCCACAAAGCATACAGAAAAGAGGTATTCTTTTCATGGGTCACATTTCCAGCAGTACATGTACAATCAACACTTTCACAGTTACACTGTAGTTGCACAGCTTATGCAGCATTAGAAATACCTTTAATATTTCAAGAACACCAAAATTGGTTTGAAGGCGCCTTACCACATACTAGAAACGATGTTATACAGGGTCCCCTCAATAATGAGGGAGCAATATGGCCAGTCCCAGCTTTTTATACACCTTATCCTGATATAGGAAATCTTACTGCACCAGAGCAACACACATTGTACGCAAGTCTGGTCAGAATATACAGATGTTTGACACAATACATGATGCAAACAATGACGATAAACCCCGCAAGGGCTGCTCAAGCTTCCCACCCACAATTGACTGCACCTGAAATTAGTCCACTGACCGTTAATGCAATAATGGGTAAAGTTCTCATCAGAAGGGAAAAGATTCCTTTCTGCATTGCCTCAAAAAACGAAACAGCTTGAAGCAGTGTTTCCCCATACGGGACCCCCCAAAAAACATAGAATTCTCACAATATGCCTGCCAATGCTGATGGCTCCCCCAGTGGAAGACTGTGCCACTTGGGGTACAATCTTTGCTGCAGTAAATGTCAGAACACACAGTACACCCTCATTAACTATTTAGCCTGAGGTGTTTAAACACATCCAAGATGAGTACGGGTCACCTCTGCCCTGGATTTGGGGAAGAAACTGATGGGCAATTTTGCTGCAGTATCCTCAATCATGTTAAGTATAAAAGGGGAATCAGCAGCATTGGCTAAACACGAGTGGCTCAGGCAGGTTGCTCTGGGAGATCAGGACCGCAAACTACTTAGAATTATTGAAGAAACCTATGCATCAATAGGTAGGGAACATTTGGGAGCCACAAATTAAGGGTAATTCTGAAAAGGATAACTTGAAGCAGGCACCCGAGTCTTCGAAAAAGAAGTGGGATACTAAGAAAAATAAAGAACACATTAAAGCACAGGCTGGATCTCCTCAGCAGGAGCCCCTGAAAACCGATATAATTTGCTAAACCATGATTCAGTTAAACAGCCTTATAGGTATCAGGACACTGATACACATCCTTCTCGTTCCTTTCAGGAATCACCTGAAAAACGCTTAGAGAGAGGAGGATGATCAGAGGAGTATAGGAAACTGAAGAAGGACTCACAACGCTCTTCTGACTACATAATAAAAAAGGAAGGCAAACCTCCACAGTCAAAGCCTCAGTACAAAAAGAAGAAAGTGGCAGGGATTAAAGCCAAACGACACAGATATTGAGGACACCACAACTGAACGGGGAGTGGGCTTTGACCATGCTGAGCAGCGTGCAAAAGCCATAATAGTTTGCCGGAATCTTATGGAGTGTCTGCTGGCAGTAGCAATGAGTGACTACATCCAGGTCGAAACATTGGACCAGAGACTGAGTGTCCCTAGTCAATTATATGAATTGCAGCTCCAAATGGAGGGGATATACAATGTACTATTAACGTTCTCTTTTGGGAGAACTTGCCATTCAGCTACAACATTCTCTTGGCTGAAACAGATTGTACACTAGGGTTTGTTAGGGATTGCCCACAAGGAGAAACCACAATTTTACCAGCTTTTTTCCAACCTTGTTTCAGAATCTGTTAAACACACATATGCCAGGGAGTGGGCCTTAGTGCAAGCTCCGGTGTTATACCGCAACCACGTGATTTGGGATGATGGATCTGCTTACCACATTGTACCTGTGAGGTCCACCCAACAAACACAAAGACAATACCCCAATAAATATGAGGCCAGAAAACAAGTTAGAGAGATGCTCACTCAACCTGAATACCAGGGTGTAATAGAAAGTTGCACCTCACCAATGAATAATCCTTTGTTTCCAGTAATGAAACCAGAACATTCATATTGTTTAGTTTTAGATTACAGACACTTGAACACTGCTACGCGAACATTTGCAGTACAAAACGTGCATAACCTGGCACTAATGAACATTATAGTGTGCAAAAAATGCAAAACCACATTAGACATTTCAAATGGGTTCAAATGGGTTTTTCTGCCAATACAAAGCACCTGAAAGCAGGTACTTGACCGCATTGAGTACTCTCGGTTCTCAGAAACAGTTCTGTTGATTGCCTCCAATGTATAAGAATACCCCAGGCTGTTTTCAGTCTGGGTCACAGGACAATTAAAAGATTATGATGACCAAGCATTGTCCTATGTTGATGACATATACTTACCGGATGACAACACACTTGACCAGAGTAGATCGCATATTTTGGGGGATTTGCTCACATGGGCTACAAATTTAATTAAAAAATCAAAGATTGCCCATCTAGTGTCCTGTTCTTGGGATACGAGCAGTCAAGTTAAGGTAAAAGCCTGGCGACACATTTCATAGAGCAGTGTGGGCTTCCTCGACCTCCAAATACATTGAAAAACAATTTGTGCTGCGTTAGCATCACAAAAGTGATGCTAACCAGTGCAAAATGTTTTTGGGTAATTTACTTTCCAGCACAAAACTTGTTTTGCGCCCAAAAGCACCCTAAAAGTACCACAAGGCAGGGCAAAGCCCTGCTTTGCGTTACTTAGCGCCGAGGGGGCATTACATGGGTGGTAAATGGGTGTTCCCATGAAACCACCCATGCCTTTTGACACAAACCTGTATCTACAAAGAATTTTAGACAGGGTTTTGCGCCAAAAGTTAACTCCACTTCAAAGGAGGCGCTAACAGGAGAAATCTTTTCATTTCTCTGTGCTTTTCCGACTTTGCATGCATGCTGCACTGTGCAGCACACATACAAAGTGGGAACAGCTTTGAAACTTGTCTAGGCATAGTATATTGTAGAGAAAGGGTAACCTTCCTGTACAAAACCTATGCTAGATTCAGGCACGCACCTTAGTGCTATGGCACTTAGGTGTGTGCGTGGTGCACGGCAGCTGAACTCAGCGTCGGCGCTAGGGAAAAGGGAGGAGAGAGCCATATCCCTGAAGATATGGCGCTCTCCTGCTCCCTCTCTGTCACGCAACACAGCGCAGCCTCTTTGGGGGCTGCCCGGCATAGCGTGAGTTTTTTAGAAATCTGGCCCAGGGTTTTTTTAATTTTGGCAGAACATACATACCAAATTATGCACAATGGGCAAAACCGTTTTACGACTTGATCCGTCCAGATTTTTCAAGCACACATTGGACATCTGAATACAAACATATTTATTGTTAAGTACAACCTGACATGTTAGCTTCACAACACTTAAACACATGTGTAAACACCACAAACGTGGTGATCTGTATACTTGCGGGTACATCAGTATACACCTATGTCACATTCAATGAAGGAGACACTGTACCAATTGCATTTAAATTGTAGTTATATACCCATGCGGAAATGTGTTTTGCACCAACAAAAAAATCCTCACAGTGGTACAGACAGTTGTAGTAAAGGAAAAATCATTGGCTCTGGGAAAACGAATAACTGTCGTTACTCCTATTCCAGCCTTAGATGCTGTCACAAAGGCCAGCATTCCAAATGCGAAAGCTTTACATCCGTGATAAATACACTGGGCCAACTCACTCACAGCAACAGATGTAGATTACATATTGAACTCTACAGTACAAAGACAAGCATACCTGCAATACAAACAAAAATATCCTCTGCCCAATGAGATAATGCCTCTAGACCAGTATGATTTTCTAATCTACACTGAAGGTTCTGCCCAGGCTGCATTAGGGACAGAACACCAGTACTCTTCCACTTGTGCAGCGGTAAAGGGTAAAATGAGGAAGGGAGAATTCCAACCTCATAAAACATATACGCAGTCACTTGGTGATTGCATTGCACAGCTGGCTGAACTGAAAGCTCTAATTCTGGCTCTAGAAAATACAGAACCTGAATTCCCCACACTAATAGTGTGTGATTCGTATAATTGTGCCCAGTCTTACAATGAGTATTTACACTACTAGAGCTAGAATGGATTCAGAGATTCCATAGAGTACATGATGAAGCAGAAGAGACATTGGGGACAAGTGGCTAAATTTAAAGCGAGTTTGCCATGGGCTGGTGATCTACACACTCTGAGCCACCAACGTGTAGGAATACATGCTGCATGGAATTCAATGGTTGACGAAGCCACAACAGTGCAAACTTCTGCAGTCGCTGCAATAACTCATACTAGTACGAGGATAGATGGAGATATCATGATGGCTGTCAGTGCTAAGGGCAGTGGCACCTAACTACAGAAAGGTTTTCCACTAAAATACTCCTAACAGTACTCCTAACTCCTAAGCGTGCAAAACATTCCATTTGCTTATATTCCCAGAGTGGGGGATAGAGTAATACCTAATTCAGATCACAGGTTCGGACTGATCCTGGCAGCACATGAGAGTCTAGCATCTGCTCATGCAGGGGTGGCGGCCACAATATTATTATTGCAGCAACACTACTGGTGATCAGGTCTTTACAAACAGGCCAAAGACTTATCCTTCAATGTGACAGCTGCCAGCAAATCAAAGTGTCCACCACAGCTCGCCCACCAGACAACTCTTTTGATCTCAGACAAGCCCCTGGCTTGTGTTTATCTAGACCACTGCGGACACTCACACTCTGATCGGTCTTACAAATACATCATGTTAGCAGTGGATTCCTGCTCTCGATTCCTATAGGTATGGCCATAGCGATCCGCTGACGCTTGAACTATTATAAAGGACACTATTATAAAGGGCTAGCAAGTCTTTATTGGCACATATGCCGTAGCCACATTACATTCATCCTACGGTCCGACATTCACCTCCAGGGCATACATAGATACCATGGGAAAATTGGGTGTGACTGTGCAGTATTCCTTCCCCTATGATCCTGGGGGAAATACGGTAGTGTAAAGGAAAAAACTTGACTTAAAGCTGTCTTTAACAGCTTGGTTCTTAGGTTCAGTTCGCAGCTGGGTTCACCACCCGTCTGAGGTCTAGAGAGCCTTAAACAATCTGCCTAGAAGATCCTTGCATGGTCGCACTCCCTATGAAGTCCTGTTCTGGATTAAGATGTGGGTTCCAGACCTTGATAGTCCCAGTACAGTGGCAGTGGAAATGCCTTTTGATATCAGTGAACGTTTGGATGTTTTACAGGACCTGAACAACTTCAGAGAGGCTCAGAGGAACGTCCAGCAAAAACGTTCCTCCACTGGTGAAGTGAAGGAAGCACCTGCAACTCCTGGTTGGATTTCAAAGATCGGGCATCTAGTACAGGAGAAAATAATTGACAACAAGGAATTCGGGCCATCTTCCAGTGCGCCTGTGCCTGTCCTGGCTGTTGAAGGTACGAGAACTGCACATTTACCGCCTCTTGCCGGTAGCAAACACAAGCGATTTGTGTCTATTGACATCATCAAATCACATCATGAGGCTGGTTCTCCATAGTAGACTTTGAGGGCTCCTGGTTAGTTACCTGCCTCCTCTCACTACCTTACAGGAAGTCCTGTTGCAAGCTTTGACCAACAATGTTGCTTCTTCTCCCTGGCTGGGGACAGCCAACACTGAATTATCAGTACTTCCATTTACATTGTTGAATACGAATATACAGATTTCAACTCTGCAAGCAGATAATGATGGTGCTTACAACGTACTGCCATTACAGTCACCTACAAGTTCTAAACAGCTTCACAAGCCTCCCGCGTATTTACAAACAGCCTCTGGCTATTTTGTTGACTTTGATTACTTCTCTTTGGATTTGTCAGACCCACCTCTACAAAGAGACATACCTTATCCCTCTATGGATATACTTTTGGATTACAATTTCATTACTTTTCCTCTTCATTTGGATTGGTTTTGTGACTGTCTTTTTCCTGCTTCCTATGATATATTTGGACAGACAGAGACTTTACAAGTCCCATATGCATTTCATTTTTCCTTAAATGATGTAATCACTCCTGGTACTATATCTGAAGATAGGGACATTAACACAGTGCATGAAATGCTTGCTGATTTAGAGCATTACAAGGTCTTTAATAGTGAAGAAATGTAAGATGGTACATCTAAATATGATGAAATGTTCTGTTTTCACTAATATGGTCACTATTATTTACATAAAGCAAGTACTCCTCATGCAGTATTTAATTACACCCAATGGGAACACTGCCCAACACCACCACAGGGTAGCTCAAAGACATTTGCACAGAAGTTTGCATATTTTTCAGGTCATGATCCAGCAGACCCAGAGCCTTATTATTATAACCTTACACCAACTCCAGCAAAGAAAAATATGCTCATTGATACTCAATTTATTTATTTAGCATCTTTCATTTCCCAGTTGTCAACACAAGGGTATAACTTTTGGAAAGACAATATTGATGTAAAATCTATATGGGGATCTAGAGATTGCAAGGTTCAGGCCAACAGGGCTTTATATTGAGAGCACGCTTTATACCACACCAACTGATTTTCCTGAATAAAACTGTGCAGCAGACGACCTGCCTTGGCTTGGCCAACATAAAGGATCTAAATACACCAAACATTCCCACATTTGCACATTTTGTGAACTGGCAGCAATTCACAACTACACAGGAAACACGTTTGATGACATGCTTAAAAATGGGACAATCAATTCTTTACTAACCATTCTACTGCATTGGAACGGGAAGAACTGAATGTCTAATTTTGAACTTTGATGCTTTAAGCAGACTGAAAGCCTTATTGTTTCAGAAGGATGTGGACTTAACATTTGGCCTTGGTGGATCATTTTTTAAACTTTTATATGAGAGGGTGCTAGAATTAAACATCAGTAAGACCACGTTTATGGCATTCAACCCTTATAAAGCTATATAGAGTTGTATTAAACTACAGAATGAACTGCTTGAGCAATTCCAAGACTTTGACAATTTAGGAGTTAGATTGAACAACAGATTTAATTGACTGTTGCAAATTAATAAGAGTGCATTAAAGTTACAGCAGGAATCCGGGACCGTTATTAAGCTAGTCAAGAAAACCAACTCAAGAACACTCTTCCCAGCTGTAGAAATAGATAAACTCAAAGCTAAGGGGTCAGCCTTACATGGCTTAGAGCTATGGGGTTATGTTAAAGATAATAGTCTCGCTATGGATGGAAATAGGTTCATTAGGTCTTTACTAAACTTCTCACAGAATGCTCCACATCTTCCCAAGTTGCTTGACCTAGGTGTGTATCCAATTGCTTCAACTCTAAAATTGAGACCCTTACTGTATTAGCATAGATTGTGGTCCATCGATGAACTAGTGCATTATAGATTACCATTACTGGAGATATTACGCTCGAACGACCATCTGGAAGTTGCCTGGTCAGCCTATATTAAAAGCATATTATACAGATTGGACCTTCCTGCTCTTTGGGAGTCTCCAGTCAAAGCAAGTTCAGTAACAAAAACAGTAATTAAAGAAGAGTTAAAGGCATATCTTTGAGAAGAGGAAGTACAGAGATGCAAGTCAGGTAACCTGACAGATAGGTTTCTAGATTATAAAGTTATTCCTCTAGATGAATCATTTTTTGATAAGGTTATTTGCCCCGTTAGAAATGTGGTCTCTAGTTGGCCATGGTTTGCACCCTGTCCAAGTAGAGAGCCTCACTCTAGACAGGGTAAGGGAGTCACACAGCTAAGATAACCCCTGCTCACCCCCTTGGTAGCTTGGCACGAGCAGTCAGCCATGTCTCAGAGGCAATGTGTAAAGCATTTGTACTCTCTCACACACACACACACTTACACACACACACACACACACACACACACACAGTAAGACAGTGAAAATACTACAAACGGTGTCAGCACCAATTTATATAAATAGCCAATATTTATCTGAATAGAACAAGACCAAAACGACAAAAATCTAACATATACAAGTCAAAATATCACTTTTAAAGAGATTACTGTAAATATATAGCTCCTAGAAAAAACAGCTCCATCAGGACTATCTCGACGTTGTGACAGTTACTAATTCAACAGTTTGCCACTGACCGTGAGGAGCGCGGGCCTGCTACGGAGTCACACGGACCCCTGTGACAGTACCTTGAAAATGATGAAAACAAAGACGTTGCATGGCGCCGGAAAGGTGAGGCATTGCTGGTGCCAGTGCGGTGTCGTTCCTTACTGCTGCACATGGGAGGTGATGTGGCATTGGCAGCAATGTTGCGGTGTCGATGAGTTTGGGAGGTCACCCAAGTTGGTTATCGACTCTGGATGATGTGGTTAAGCCACTGGCATTGACAGGAGTCAGGGCTGCGGTGTAAGTCGGGGTGGTGCATCGTGCTCTTCACGAGCGGTGCCCTCTACTTCGGTGCAGCCAGTGGCGTGGCGTTGGTGCAAAGCGATATCGTCTGGGAGGTCGGGGCTGGCGTGCAAATCAGGGTGATGCGTTGTGCACTTCATGAGCGGTGCCCTCAGCTCCAGCGTGGGCAGCAGCCTCGACAACAAAGTCAGCGATGATAAGTTGCTGTCATCGGCAACACCAGGACTGCAGTGTAAGTTGGTGCAGTGCGTCATGCTGTTCACGAGCGGTGTCATCGGCTTCGGTGCATGCAGTGGCTTTGCTGACAGCCACACGATTCCAAGGGCCCAGGAACTGGAGTTGCACCACTTGGTAATCAGGACTCCCAGCAGAGAAGTCCAGGTGTTGTTAGCAAGATGCAGGTGAAATCTTAGATGGCCCTGAGACTTCTTAACAGGAGTCAAGCATGCACAAGCCCTTGTAGAACCTTGGAAGCAGGATCCAGAAAGCAAAGTTCAGTACTTTCACTGCCAGGACAGAAGCAGCAAGCAGCAGGCCAGCACAACAAAGCAACAGGCAGAGTGGCAGCCCCTCCTAAAGCACCCAGCTCTTCTTCCTGGCAGAATGTCCCTAGTCCAGAAGTGTTTTGATTTTGGGGTGTCAGAGGTCCAATACTTATACCCTTTTCTGCCTTTGAAGTAGGCAAACTTCAAAGAAGAGTCTTTGTAGTGCACAAGACTCTGCCTTTCCCTGACCTGGCTCCAGACACACTACAGCGGGGTGGAGACAGCTTTGTGTGAGGATAGGCACAGGCCCATTCACGTGTCAGTGACAACTCCTCCCTCCACTCTAGCTCAGGAAGGCCCATCAGCCTGGTGATGGCCCATCAGGATATCCAAGGCGCACCTCAGCTCCCTTTGTGTGACTGTCTAGAGTGAATGCACAAGAGCCCAGCTGTCAGCCAACTCAAACATGGATTCTACAGACAGGCAGAGGCACAGAATGGTTAAGCCCTCTTTCTAAAAGTGGCATTTTCAAACACGCAATTTAAAAACCAACTTCACCAAAAGATGTATTTTTAAATTGTGAGTTCAGAGACTGCAAACTGCAAACTGCAAATCTCTATCTGCTCTCATTGGGAAATTACACTTAAAAGATGTTTCAAGGCAATCTCCGTGTTACCCTTTGGGAGAGATAGTCTTTGCAATAGTGAAAAACGAAATAAGCAGTATTTCACTTTTAGGATATGTAAAACACATCTGTACAAATCCTACCTTTCAAATACACTGCACCCTGCCAATGGGGCTACCTTGGGCCTACTTTAGGAGTGACTTACATGTAGTAAAGGGAAGGTTTGGGCCTGGAAGGTGGGTGAACTTGCCCGGTCGAAATGTCAATTCAAAACTGCACTCATAGACACTGCAGTGGCAGCTCTGAGACATGTTTGCAGGGTTACTCATGTGGGTGGTACAAACAGTGCTGCAGGCCCACTAATAGCATTTGATTTACAGGCCCGGGTCACACCTGGTGTACTTTACTAGGGACTTACTAGTGAATCAAATATGCTAATCATGGATAAACTAATCACCAATACAATTTAGACAGAAAGCATGTACACTTGAGAACTAGTTAGCAGTGGTCAAGTGCCCAGAGTCCTAAAGCCAACAAAAACAGGGCAGATAAAATAGGAGTAAGAAGGCAAAAAGCTTAGGGATAACCCTGCAAAGAGGTCCAGGTCCAACAGCCCCCTAGCCATGCAGCTTTATATTAAGTTTAGATATGGGATTTTACCCATTAACAGCGCCTGTATTCGCTGGTGAGAGAAGTATTGTACTAGCGTTTTATTCCCATCATGCACTTCAGAAATTGAAACGTGGCATCATCTCTTTTTTTTCGTCAATGCCTATGCAATCTCATGTAAAAAGTGGATCAAACCTGTGTGTCATCTCATGGAAATCAGATCAGATAAGGTGAATCTCAGCATGGATCATATGTAAGAAATATTTAGATTTTGATGTTGATCACTTCTTTTCAAATGGTTGCTGACCTTTCTATTGGTCTTTTAACCTACTTCATATATTAAATTATTAGCATTTTAAAAACCCTCGATGCATATATTTTTATATAAGGCTTGCGCTTCAAAACGTCTCTATGAGAAGTATGTTCCTGCTTATCTCTTTAACCTTTTTATCACTGGAATTGTTTATATAGCACTGTCCTTGCATAATGTATCCTAGCTTTCTAGTTTGTATGTGATTCATTTTAGATATTCTGAATGAAAGTTTGTAAATTGAATCTCAGATCGAAAGAAATATGACTGCTCTCAATATTGTCGCAATAAGTATGTGATGGTTTTGTATGTTATTTAATGATTTTTTATGGATTTTGAATCGGAAATAAACGGAATGAATTAAGTAATCCATGTCCACGATTTAATTCCAATTTATGTTTCACATGTTTCACTTAATCCTGCATTTCCCAAGCATGTTTGCTATTTCCAGTTATGATGTGTTTCTGTAATTTTTTCCTATTGGCATATTTATCTTGCATAATGCATGCTTTGAATTGAGTTGCCTCCATGTGTTTGCAACAGGCCACAATTGAGGGCTCTGGAGTTGAAGCTGAGTGGATTCTCACAGGGCCTGCAAGTGGGTCTGAATGGTGTCATGTATAGATGGTCATCCAATCCTTGGCTTCGCTGCTTAGCGGGCAGCGCAATGATCACGTCATATAGTTGCAGTTTTGGTTCTGTGCAAATGTGTGTGAAGGTGGTACACAGCTGTCAAAATATTGGCAAAGCGAAAATAAAAGAAAATGCAGTGTTTACAGGTAAGAGGGTTCATTGTGTTTGGGGTGGTGATGTGAAGGAAAGGCGAGGAATTGCGTTCAAGAGAGTGAAAAAAAGGATGCTGAAGAGGAAATAAATGAGGTGTAACATATGGATGGAGGAGATGTGGATAGAAAAAGGGTGTACATGTCTAACATTGAGTGAAAATAACAGGAATAATTGAGACACTCTGAAGACCCCTTCCACAGGCCTTAGTAATGTTTAATTCGCAGTCTCATAATTAAACAATTTTAATATTAATTATTTACAACAAAATCATTGACAAAGCCAATAGTTCTGGCTGCATTTAGGTGCACGTCAGTTGTTGTGTTAAATATCTGGATGGAATAACAAAAAGCTCGAAGAGGCACCAAAATGCTGGTCCGGTGGCACAAAATTTAGTTTACATGTTTCGGCTAAGCCCTTAATTACATGGGCCCCCCATTTTAAAGACACCCCCCCAACATTTTTCATTCCCACGCAAATCCCAGGAGTTGGTCACATTTATTGAATGTACCGTACACGCAGGTTTTGTCGCCTCTTCGATTTAAAACACGTATTCGCTTTTGCCCACTAAAGCTCTGAGACTCGCTGCATTTAAATATTCTGTAATTGAAAGGTATTATTTAGTGTTCGCATCCTTCTCTGTTTAGCCTTTCTCGTGTTGTCGGTTTCGCTTTTGTGAACACAGAAGAGTAAATCTGTCTTTGTTACAACCGAATGTGGGTGAATGATGGTTTGGAGCAAAGAAGAAATGAGCTCACAGACAACTTGAATTTCCCCAGCCTTCATTATTGCTGAATCTCTTGATTGATCGATGAAAGTTTGGGTTCCTTACTCAGCATGCTAATGTACCTGGCCTGCTCTTTTTGGTCTCACTGCAGTTTTAAAAGCCGCAGAAGGCATTGATTGTTTTGTACTTTTTGGTACCCTGGTTATTGCTTTCTCAAGTGAATAGATGAGGGTTCTGCCATCTGCAAGACGTGTCCTTTATCAAATAAATTAGAATCTTATTGTTTACTTTGAGAATGAGAAAGATAATGAAAACACATTATTCAGCACAGTGAGGCAAGGCCCATGCCACCATTTGGATCAAACTTTTGAACTCCTCACATGGAAAAAGAACAGAAAATGAACAGCATTGATTGAGCCCTCCGAAAAACAAAAATAGCTAATTCACTCCGAATAACTAATTCTTGTAAAATACAATGAGGGCTGTGGCAGGACATTAAACATTGTAGAAAAACGAGTTTACTTGTCCCTTCTGTGCATCATCTAGTAATGAAGGATTGCCCACATGTTATCCTGGAATACAGGGACTTATAGAAGGCTGATGTGCCATTATATTGCATCACATTCCGCCTCCTTATACCCTCACCGCCCCTTTACAAAGAGTAAGGCATTAGAGCAGTGGTCTTCAGACTTTTTAATGGCACCCCCCACCCTCAGGACTTTGTCACATTCTATTAAAATTGACAATGTTTAAATATGTCTAGACTTATTTAAACACTGCAGTTAAGTTTTGTTACCGTTTTAAAATGCAATTAAATGCATGATTCAATCAATCAATCACAGAATTTGTAGAGCGCACTACTTACCGGCGAGGGTCTCAAGGCGCTGGGGAAAAAAAGGGGGGGGGGTGCCGCTACTGGTCGAACAGCCAGGTCTTGAGTAGCCTCCTGAAGGTCAGCAGGTCTTGGGTCTGTTGTAGGCTGAGTGGAAGGGTGTTCCAGGTCTTGGCGGCGAGGTGGGAGAAGGATCTGCCGCCGGTGGTTGTTCTTCGAATGTGATGGACGGTGGCGAGGGAGAGGTCGGCGGAGCGGAGCTGGCGGTTGGGGACGTAGAAGAAGAGTCATCGGCTGGGCCGGTCTTGTGGAGTGCTTTGTGTGCGTGGATGAGGAGTTTGAAGGAGATTCTCCTGTCGACGGGGAGCCAGTGCAGGTTTCTCAGGTGGGGGGTGATATGGCTGTGGCGTGGTACGTCGAGGATCAGGCATGCAGAAGCGTTTTGAATGCGTTGCAGTCGCTTGATGAGCTTGGCCATGGCTCCCGCGCAGAGGGAGTTTCCATAGTCGAGTCTGCTACTGACGAGGGCCTGGGTGACTGTTCTTCTTGTATCTGTTGGGATCCACCTGTAGATCTTGCGGAGCATGCGGAGGGTGTTGAAGCAGGAGGAGGAGACTGCGTTGACTTGCTTGGCCATGGAGAGCGTTGAGTCGAGGATGACTCCCAGGTTGCGTGCGTGGTCGGTGGGTGTCGGGGCTGCCCCCAGTGTCATTGGCCACCAGGAGTCGTCCCAGGCTGAAGGGTTGGAGCCGAGGATGAGGACCTCCGTCTTGTCCGTGTTCAGCTTTAGTCGGCTGCTCTTCATCCAATCGGCGACGGCCTTCATTCCTTCGTGGAGGTTGGTTTTGGCGGTGAGGAGGTCCTTGGTGAGGGAGAGGATCAGTTGAGTGTCGTCGGCGTAGGAGATTATGTTGAGGGCGTGCTGTCGGGCGATGCGTGCGAGCGGGGCCATGTAGATATTGAACAGTGTTGGGCTGAGGGATGATCCCTGGGGTACACCGCAGATGATCTCGGAGGCTTCGGATCGGAATGGGGGGAGGCGGACTCACTGGGTTCTGCCGGAGAGGAAGGAGGTGGTCCATTCCAGGGCCTTGTCTCGGATCCCTGCGTCGTGGAGGCGTGCGCGTAGAGTGCGGTGGCAGACAGTGTCAAAGGCGGCGGAGAGGTCCAGCAGGATGAGGGCTGCGGTCTCACCGTTGTCCAGCAGGGTCCTGATGTCGTCGGTGGCGGCGATGAGGGCAGTCTCGGTGCTGTGGTTGCTGCGGAACCCTCACTGGGATGGGTCCAGGATGCTGTTTTCTTCGAGGTATCGGGTTAGCTGTCTGTTGACGATCTTCTCGATGACCTTGGCTGGGAACGGAAGCAGGGAGATGGGCCGGAAGTTCTTGAGGTCTCTCGGGTCCGCCTTGGGTTTTTTGAGTAGGGCATTGATCTCGGCGTGTTTCCAGCTCTCTGGGAAGGTCGCGGTCTCGAAGGAGAGATTGATGACGTTACGCAGGTGGGGTGCGATGGAGCTGCTGGCTTTGTTGAAGATGTGGTGCGGGAGAGGGTCTGACGGGGAGCCGGAGTGGATTGTGCTCATGGTCTTGATGGTGTCATCGATGTTCACGTTGGCCCAGGCTGGCAAGGGGTCGTGGTTGATGGTGTGCGGCGGGTCTGGTGTGTCGGTGTCTGTTGGGGCTGTCTGGGTGTTGAAGCTGTCGTGGATGTCGGCGATCTTGCGGTGGAAGAAGGTGGCAAGGGAATCGCACAGGGCTTGCGACGGCGGGATGTCGTTGGTGTTGGAGCTGGGGTTGGAGAGTTCCTACACGATGTTGAAGAGCTCCTTACTGTTGTGTGCGTTGTTGTCGAGGCGGTCTTTGAAGGAGATCCTCTTGGCGGACCTGATGAGGTGATGGTGGTTGCGGATGGTGTCTTTGTGGGCTGCGTGGCTGTCTGGTGTCTTTTCACTGTGCCATTTCTTCTCTAGTTTCCGGCAGGTACGCTTGGATGCTAGGAGTTCCGGGGTGAACCAGCTGGCTCTTTTGCTGGTGTCTCTGTAGGTGGGTTTTTTCAGCGGGCGAGGGTGTTGGCGCAGTCGTCTATCCATCGTCTGAGGTTGCGGGCAACGTCGTCGGTGTTGGAGGGGTCGGTGGGTGGGCTGAGAGCGAGGTTTGCCTGTAGTTGGTCTTCGGTGACTTTGCTCCAGGAGCGGCGTGGGATCTGTTGGGTGCGGTGGTGTGTGGTGGGTTTCTGGAAGGTGAATTGGATGCAGCGGTGGTCGGTCCAGAGGAGTTCGGTGGTGTGGCTGAAGGAGACGTGGGAGCTTGAGGAGAAGACGGGGTCGAGCGTGTGGCCAGCGGAATGGGTCGGCGTTGTGATGAGCTGTCTCAGTCCGAGGTTGGCGAGGTTGGCGATCAGGGTGGTGGAGTTGCTGTCGTTGTTGTTCTCCAGGTGAAAGTTCAGGTCTCCGAGGAGGATGTAGTCGGTGGAGGTCAGGGCGTGCGTGCTGATGAAGTCGGCGATGGAGTCGCTGAACTGGGGTTGGGGTCCAGGGGGTCTGTAGACGAGGGTGCCTTGAAGGGTGGTGTTGGGGTCCGTGTGGATCTGGAAGTGCATGTGTTCGGCGGTGCAGAGAGTGTTGTCTGTGCTGGTCAAGACCCTGATGGTGTTCTTGTGGACGATGGCGATTCCTCCTCCTACTCCGTTGGTGCGGTCTTTCCGGGTGATCTTATAGCCGTCTGGGATGGCTATGGCGATGTCGGGTGCGGAGGAGTCGTTCATCCAGGTCTCTGCCAGGAAGGCGACGTCCGGTGATGATGTGTCGAGCAGGTCCCAGAGCTCGACGGCGTGTTTGCGTGCGGAGCGGGTGTTCAGTAGGATGCATCGATGGTGGTTGAGGTCCTTCTTGGCGGGCGCTTCGGCGGCTCTGAGGCTGGTGTAGCTGCAGTTCCGGCAGGTGAAGGGACCATGAGTGCGTTTCGGGGCGGCCTTGAAGCAGGTGTGTGTCCGTCCGGGGTTGAGAGCGTGGAGTGTGGTGGCATCGTATCGGCGGCGGTCGTCGTGGCTGGCGCGGGGGGTGCGAGGACCAGGGGTTCTGGCACTGGGCGCGGTCCAGGCGCAGACGGGCTTGCCTTAGGCGCGCCTTCGGCGCGCCAGCGGCGCGGCCGCACAGCGGCTGCCATATATGGGGAGGTGGGAGGGAGGAGCAGCTGGGAGGCGGGAGGCAGGGGCAGCGAATGGGCAGTGGGGGGGCGGGGCCACAGGGGACGCGGCGGCGGGAACGGGAGCGGCGAGGGAAAGGAGGCAAGGGCAAGGATCACGGGGGCAACGAGGGGAACAAAAGGCAAAATGGGCACAGAGTCAAGGGGGCAGCGAGGGGAAACAGAAGGCAAAAACGGGCACAAATCGGCGGCAACAAGGGGAAACAGAAGGCAAATACGGGCACAAATCGGGGGCAACAAGGGGAAACAGAAGGCAAATACGGGCACAAATCGGCGGCAACAAGGGGAAACAGAAGGCAAATACGGGCACAGAAAGGAATGCAGGCACAGGGGGGAGACAGACAACAGCAGTCACAGTACCAGAGGACAGTAAGGGCTGTACAGAGAAGACAGCGAAAGAGTACAGACCTAAGGCCTACCACTGGCCACCAGGGATGAGGCGCAGGTGGTAGCCTGCGGGTGGAGGAGTGCCTCAACTTCTCCAGCAGCGGCAGCTGGGGCGGATCAGGACACACAGGCGGAGCTGTGTGGTGGGGGAGCGACCTACCTAACAAGGTCAAGGGTCGCATGATTGCTAAACATACTATTCTGGTCAGGCAGGCCTTACTTAATGTGTAAAAGTATCCACAGTGTGATTACTAGAAATGGGGTTGGGGGGTTTGAAGCATATTTGGAGTCACTTCCCTTTTGACACATACTGCCAGCTAGGATATAAATGAGTAAAGATGTTAGTGATGCATTACAGAGAAGCTTACTTCCACTAATTTCTTCTGCTTAAAACAAATTACCGTTATCAGCATAATGCTTCTTTTGGCCAGAGCCTGGGCCCCACCTGGGATCACTTAAGGCCCCCGTAGGGGGGCCGGCCCCCCAGTTTGAAGACCCCTGTATTAGAGTATCAGGAGGTGAGTAGGAGGTGATGGGGGAGGTAGAGCTGCCTACAGAAGAATATCATAAAAAGAGTTAAAGCAGACAGGGCATAGGAAGAGTCTACCAGTCAGGAGAGGAAGAAGAGAAAGACTTAAGGAGGAAAAAGATACACCTATTATTGTGCACATATTAGCTGAATTGATTCACCAAACAGTGCCCCACCAAGCAACGCATCACAGGTCACATAACCCCGACATAGCTTCCTTCCCAAAAAATATCCTACCTGCTCACTCTTGAAATAGACCAATCAAACAGGATGAGCACACAGAAAAGTGACCATTAAGAACAATTAAGCAGCTATTGTATCCCACCAGTTAATGCAGTAAGTAGCATCCAAGGCTTTTTTTTCTTGCCCTTAAAATAGCCCTCTCAGTATGAAGTACCACACGAGAGCGCCACACCAAACACCATGGAACAGAACCAGGTGACAAAGGGAGTACACCTGGACATACGCATGGCCTTGGCATAGATTTGTTAGGCTAAAGGAGCCAAAGAAGGCCATTTCACCATGCACCACCGAAGAACCCCCCGACCTGTATTTCTTATAAATTACTTTCATATTTATACAGTCTGTGGTTCAATTGACTATTACTTCTTCAAGAAATATTATTTATTCACCAATTCAATTCATACATGAATTACATATATTCAATTACAAAAGTAAATTTATTCATATGCACATGCCTAAAGTTATATACATTTACAACAATAAGCAAATGCTGTATAGTAAACTATTCAAATTTAACAATAACAACCCGATCTTTCCATACTTCATACATTCTAATAAACACACTATCAGACTCATACTGCACCATAACAACAATATGACCCAGATTCATGCCCATCCCAAGTTCATAGTGCCTCTGTAATTCATGTATTCTTTCAACACTTTTGGCTGGCTAGCCATGGGTCTAGCGGTGCACTCAACACACTTTTCAGTAGCCACTTTATTTTGAGTACCACCGCCACTGGTCAGTTAATCAAACAATCGAGCTGATGGGGCTAAATAAGAACATAGAAAAAAGAGGGAACATAGAATACCATATCCCTCTGGACTTGTAACAAAAAAGAGACCATCAGAGCCTTTTGGGAAAGAAGATACATAATGTGTGACTGGGTGTAAGAAACAGGTAGCGTGGTGCAGAGCGGGCGGGCCAAACTCCGGAGGAAATGTGTAAAGCATCTGCGCAGCACACTCACAGGCGACCCACCAGGCACACTACAAAAAGAGACCACACCAGGTGATGTGAAAATAACTTGTGTATTGTGACATAAACACGTCAGAATGTAATCACAGTTGCCTATACATGGTGCCAACCGGCACTGGGTAGTAATTTGCACGGGGACTATTTACAAGGCAGGGCCAATCGGGCCTCTGCCGGAATCACCACAAGCTATAAACAGGGTAAATGAAAGTCAGTAGTCTTGTAGGTGTAATCATCAGCCTGGCATGACATTATATCCACAGAGCCTCATACCAGCTTACTAGGCATGAAATACTAAGCAGAAACAATAGCACGTCAGTAGGCCTCCAATCAAGTTTAGCATTAGGCGTAACCTTCGCCTTAGGTATCATTGGGGCATCACATCAGCAAGGTACACCCTAGGAGAAAACATTAGGCACGTTAGCATAACCCTAGGTATGAACACATTTGTGTAAATCACAATGGCCTAAATCAGGATAGGCATAAGCACAGTATGCGAACAGCGGGTATAAGAAACTTCATTAGCATAAGGGCAGTGTCATTAGGCAGGAAAACATCATTGCATGACATTCCTATTGGGCATGGAATCAGCCCTGTACTCCTAAATCACCTTATATATGTGTAAAGCATATGAGGCATAACAACATTAATAGTGGGCACAACCCCATGAACAGAAGGCCTCCTCCGCAGGCAGGAATCACCTTATGGCCAACTCAGCAGTATCCACCTTAGGGGGGAAAACATTAGGCATAACCAATACCTCAGGCATGACATACGAACCATGAGCATGGAAACATATTAGCATGTGGCTCCTCCTCCGCAGGCACCCAATAGGCCTACCATCAGCACTGCAAACCTGAGGGAAAAGCTTTAAATAGCATCCTAGGTACAAATGCATTATGCAACCATATTATGCCATAAATCATATGGGGCAATAGGCCTCGCCAGCATAACCGCAGTTCGCCCCAGTCGGGGGCACAACACTGAGACTGGCCCCAGGCCAACTGGCCTCTCTCGGGGGCTCAAATGCCCTATGTCCCACACAGTCAGGGTTGGCTGCAAGGGCGGCGAAAACAAAGGTGCGCAAAGCGCTAGGGTAGGAGGGTCCCTCACTCCTCTCTCTTTCCCTTCTGGGTAATCCAATGCCCCCAATGCGTGGCAGCTGCCCCCTGTCCTGCGGGGTAGCTGGGTAAACCCAACAAGCACTGGCGCCAACAATGCAGCGATGGGAGCCCCACTCCGGGCTCTAACAGGAATATGCCCACAAGAACACTGGCACGGTGGAGACCCTCTTCTGGGACTCTAGAATTTCCCAAAATGCCTCTGTCGTGCAGCTGAGGGAGGAAACAAGTACTGGGCACGTTGGAGCCCCCTCCTATGGGACTCTAAACACAACCAATGCCCTGCAAAGAATACTGGCACCGGGGGCGGGCACCGACAATGTGCCCCGACATACCCCCAACCACAGGATGACTGAGCCCCACTCACCGGCAGTCTGAGGCCCCTCTGGATGTCTCTGCAGTCTCCGGGCACCGGCAATGTGCCCTGAGAGGTCCCGCTTCTGGGACCTCTCCTGGCTTCACCCTCAGCGGAGCCTTCTCCTCGTCAGCAGCGCGGAGGGGCAGGCACCGACAATGTGCCTCGGGCCCCCTCCGCCGCAGGACTCCTCCTTGGCAATTTACATATAGCGCTCACGAGGTGCTAGGCGGCAGGAAAGTTCTTGGGCTGAAATTAAGTTGTAGCGCCCACAAAGCGCTAGGTCCCACACCATAAAGTGGTAGCGCTCCCCTTCACTGGCAATGAAATATAGCCCTCCCGAGGCGCTAGGGAGCAGGCAGGAAGGCACGGTCACTGGAAATATAGCGCTCTCGCAGCACAGCGCTGCAGATGTCAGCTCCTCACCTCCTGGGCAATAAGATAAAGTGCTCTTCTTCTCCAGGCGCTAGCCAGCAGGCAGGGATGGTCAGTCACTTCAAATGTACCGCTCCTCTTCTGCTGGGCACAGTTATAGCGCTCTCGCAGCAAGCAGAGCACAGTCAATGCAAATATGGCACTCCGGCAGCCCAGCGCTGCAGGACCCACGCACCTTCTTCTCCTGGGCAGGGCTGGAGGCAGCACTCTCCTGGTGCAGGAATAAGGTTGTAGCGCTAAGTCCCACAAAATAAAGTTGCAGCGCTCCTCTTCCCCTGTGGCACAGTTATAGCGCTTTAGCAGCACAGCGCTGCAGGCATCAGCTCCTCTCTTCTCCTGGGCAGACCATGTGCTCACAGGGTGCTAGGCAGCAGGCAGCTGGCAGTAAGATATAGTGCTCACCAGGTGCTGGGCTTAGGACGGCAGGAGAGCAGGCAGGCAATACTGGGCAAGATCAGCAGGCAGTGGGTACTCATCAGAACAGGACAACAGCTCCTAGAAGCAGTCATCTCCCATAAAGTGGCACTCCTCCTGACACAGCAGTCTTCACTCCAGTAAAGGGCTCTCACTGGCCCTGTGGACAGCGGAGGGGTGCAGATGGGCACAGGGGCCAGCACACAGGCCCAATGTGGCGGTACCTCCTGGCAGAGTGTCCCCTCTCAATCTAGTCCACGCTCCGTCTGAGCACATTGAGGCACAGCCCCCTCACTCCACCTACCAGAAAGGGCTGGAAGCTTCTGGAAGGTTCCCTGGGAAACCGGTCCCAACTGGTTTAGGGGAGGTGTAGAGCACCCTGGGTGCCAGGCTTCCCTCCAAAAGCTGGGGGTGCTGGGAAACAGACAACTAGACCGCCAACTCACTTCAGACAGGCGGCACATGTGCAGACAGGAAGGGCGTCCATTTTAAAAGTAACATTTTACAAAGGTGCATTTCTACAATGGTGGAAATAAAGGTGCGTACACCATTGCACAGCATTTATTATTTTCAGTTCAGACACACCATGTCAGTAAAAAGGCTAGGGGAAAAGCGAAAAATTTTAGGACAATAAGGGCCAAGTCCAACACAACCCCCTCCCAGCCAAAAGCCAGGGTAGACCACTCAATGCCTTGATGGGCTTCCCTGCTTGGGGCGAGAAAACGTGGACGCAGGCCCGCAACTGCAGGGGCACCCGCAGGTTCTCCGCCACTCTGGAACCCGATGGTTCCCTCTCTCAAACCTCCCTGGACCAACTAAGCCACCCCACTGGTGCTCCCTAGTCGGTTGCGGCCAGGACCGGCCCCTAGGCCATCCAGATGTCTCTGGCCCTTGCTGTCTCACAGAGTGGGTGGCAGTAGCCCCAGGCCCGTAGTACCCTTTGGCCACTGTCCTTCTCCTCCTTGCAGTTCCAAACTGCCACTGGTCCACCCACCTGGGGTCCGCACCCTCAGGTTGACCAGCAGTCCGGGGCGAGGCTCTCCTCCCCCTACCTCTCCTTCTGGGGTTCTGCACTCCCCTCCCATGTGGGGCACCCTCAGACCACCACTCTCTCACTCGTCCAGGGCCGTGGCCCTGCAACCGATCCCCCAACCCAGGGTCTAAACCCTTAGGTTGAACCGGTGCCAGAGGCGAGTCCTCCCTCCCTCTGCACCCCCTCCCAGAGTTCTGCGCCCTCCCAACTGGAGTAGCACCCCTGGAAGACAACTCCGGGGGGACACTGCTTACAGACGTCCCTCCCGCCAGGTCAGGCAATACCTGAACGGGGCCTCCCAACCCAGGATAGAAGCCCTGTGGTTGAGCCGGTGCCAGAGGCGAGTCCTTCCTCCCTCGGCACCCCCTTCCAGAGTTCCGCACCCTCCCACCTGGAGAAGTACCCCTGGAAGTCAAACGGGTAGGGACCCTGATGACAGGTGTCCCTCCCTCCAGGTCAGGCAGTCCCTGAACCTGGCATCCCAGCCCAGGATCTAAACCCTGTGACTGAGCAGACCCCTGAACCCCTGGAGCTCTGAATACAGACGCCCCGGGTTCTCCTGACACTAGGGGCTCCCCTTCAATGGATGGCCTCTCGGGACAGCCTAGGCTCCCAACCTGGGGTTCCCTTATGGAACTCTCCAGGCCCTGAGACTGTGGTTGGGGCACCTCGGGACACCTCCCCGTCTCACTCCTTCCTGTAGATAGGACGTGAGGCCCTACAACCCTCTCACTACCCTGGGACCTAGCTGGGCTATTCTGCACCTCTCCCACCTCGCTGGGTTGGAAGATCCCTGCACCATTCCCTTCCGGGTCACTCCCCAATGCCCTCTCAGACTCTCTGGCACTCACCCAGAGGTCTGCCTCCCGTGCAAGCTCCCTGGGGTCAGAGAGCCCACACTGCAACAGGTGTTGGCGCAACCTGGGAAAACAACTCCTGAGCACGTGCTCCCTGATAATCAGATGGAACAGCCCATCCCAATCGATCACCGCGCCATCCACCACCCAATCCTCCAATGCAGTCCAACACACATCCGCATACTCCCCCCAAGACTGATGGGACAGTTTCTTGCCGCCCCTAAATTCCAACCTGCCCCCCTCCTCCTGGGGATCAGGCACCATCTTCCGGGCTCTGGGAGTGGGACTTCCCACATTGGAATCACTCTTGCTGCCACCACTGGATCCCTCCCTCACTGGTGAATCCAGACTCCTGAAACCACTCTCAGGGGACAACCTACCCTCCTGAGCTAGTCTCTCCCTGGCGAAGGCCCTCTCCGCCTCCGCCATCCTTTCCTGTGCAAGGACCTTTTCGGTCTCCAGCTGTTTCTCTTGCACCCTCAGCTGCGCTAACTCCTTGGCGTGCTCTAACCTGAGCCTCTCCAAAGCCAGCTGGTGCTCCCTTTCTTCCCTCCTATCCACCCACTCTTCTGGGGACAGGGAAAGGGGTGGGGCAGTGCCCCCGGGGCTGGACCCAGCACGGGACTCCCTGTCTATGGGGTCCTCCCTACTTACTGGTGTCCCCGCCCTGTCATCTTCTTCCTCCTCAGTGTCACCAACCTCCAGGGTTATGGACTGGGCACCCTCACTCTCAGAGTCCTCCTCACACTCGAGGTCCTCCTCCGGGTCTCCACCTAGTCCACCATTTAGATATGCGGAGGGGTAATCTGACAGGTCCCCACAGCGCTCTAAAGGTTCCCCCCTTTTTAGGGCCTCATAGAGGAACACTTTTCTGCGGAAGTCACCCTCTATTGGTATCCCCCTTTCCCTGCAGAAATCCATCACTTCCTCCTCAGTGTACTCCCAAAGTTCATCCTCATCATAGAGTAACCCCATCTTGGCGAGATACAAAGATACAGTAAACAGGGAAACACAATTCCACAGTGACCCTTTTAGGAGGAAAGGTAATTAAACAAAATAATCCCCAAAACCTGTGATTATTTCAAATGCTCAGTTTGCAGTGCAACCCGTTGTCGCTGTGGAACTGCGCAAACACAAGTCCTATCCCACCGCTGAGCACCAATGTTAGAAACGGGTAGCGTGGTGCAGAGCGGGCGGGCCAAACTCCGGAGGAAATGTGTAAAGCATCTGCGCAGCACACTCACAGGCGACCCACCAGGCACACTACAAAAAGAGACCACACAAGGTGATGTGAAAATAACTTGTGTATTGTGACATAAGCACATCAGAATGTAATCACAGTTGCCTATACATGGTGCCAACCGGCACTGGGTAGTAATTTGCACAGGGGACTATTTACAAGGCAGGGCCAATCGGGCCTCTGCCGGAATCACCACAAGCTACAAACAGGGTAAATGAAAGTCAGTAGTCATGTAGGTGTAATCATCAGCCTGGCATGACATTATATCCACAGAGCCTCATTCCAGCTTACTAGGCATGAAATACTAAGCAGAAACATTAGCACGTCAGTAGGCCTCCAATCAAGTTTAGCATTAGGCGTAACCTTCGCCTTAGGTATCATTGGGGCATCACATCAGCAAGGTACACCCTAGGAGAAAACATTAGGCACAGTAGCATAACGCTAGGTATGAACACATTTGTGTAAATCACAATGGCCTAAATCAGGATAGGCATAAGCACAGTATGCGAACAGCGGGTATAAGAAACTTCATTAGCATAAGGGCAGTGTCATTAGGCAGGAAAACATCATTGCATGACATTCCTATTGGGCATGGAATCAGCCCTGTACTCCTAAATCACCTTATATATGTGTAAAGCATATGAGGCATAACAACATTAATAGTGGGCACAACCCCATGAACAGAAGGCCTCCTCCGCAGGCAGGAATCACCTTATGGCCAACTCAGCAGCATCCACCTTAGGGGGGAAAACATTAGGCATAACCAATACCTCAGGTATGACATATGAACCATGAGCATGGAAACATATTAGCATGTGGCTCCTCCTCCGCAGGAACCCAATAGGCCTACCATCAGCACTGCAAACCTGAGGGAAAAGCTTTAAATAGCATCCTAGGTACAAATGCATTATGCAACCATATTATGCCATAAATCATATGGGGCAATAGGCCTCGCCAGCATAACCGCAGTTCGCCCCAGTCGGGGGCACAACACTGAGACTGGCCCCAGGCCAACTGGCCTCTCTCGGGGGCTCAAATGCCCTATGTCCCACACAGTCAGGGTTGGCTGCAAGGGCGGCGAAAACAAAGGTGCGCAAAGCGCTAGGGTAGGAGGGTCCCTCACTCCTCTCTCTTTCCCTTCTGGGTAATCCAATGCCCCCAATGCGTGGCAGCTGCACCCTGTCCTGCGGGGTAGCTGGGTAAACCCAACAAGCACTGGCGCCAACAATGCAGCGATGGGAGCCCCACTCCGGGCTCTAACAGGAATCTGCCCACAAGAACACTGGCACGGTGGAGCCCCTCTTCTGGGACTCTAGAATTTCCCAAAATGCCTCTGTCGTGCAGCTGAGGGAGGAAACAAGTACTGGGCACGTTGGAGCCCCCCTCCTATGGGACTCTAAACACAACCAATGGCCTCCAAAGAATACTGGCACCGGGGGCGGGCACCGACAATGTGCCCCGACATACCCCCCAACCACAAAGATGACTGAGCCCCACTCACCGGCAGTCTGAGGCCCCTCTGGATGTCTCTGCAGTCTCCGGGCACCGGCAATGTGCCCCGACAGGTCCCGCTTCTGGGACCTCTCCTGACTTCACCCTCAGCGGAGCCTTCTCCTCGTCAGCAGCCCAGAGGGGCAGGCACCGACAATGTGCCTCGGGCCCCCTCCGCCGCAGGACTCCTCCTTGGCAATTTACATATTTCGCTCACGAGGCGCTAGGCGGCAGGAAAGTTCTTGGGCTGAAATTAAGTTGTAGCTCCCACAAAGCGTTAGGTCCCACACCATAAAGTGGTAGCGCTCCCCTTCACTGGCAATGAAATATAGCCCTCCCGAGGCGCTAGGGAGCAGGCAGGAAGGCACAGTCACTGGAAATATAGCGCTCTCGCAGCACAGCGCTGCAGATGTCAGCTCCTCACCTCCTGGGCAATAAGATAAAGTGCTCTTCTTCTCCAGGCGCTAGCCAGCAGGCAGGGATGGTCAGTCACTTCAAATGTAGCGCTCCTCTTCTGCTGGGCACAGTTATAGCGCTCTCGCAGCAAGCAGAGCACAGTCAATGCAAATATGGCACTCCGGCAGCCCAGCGCTGCAGGACCCACGCACCTTCTTCTCCTGGGCAGGGCTGGAGGCAGCGCTCTCCTGGTGCAGGAATAAGGTTGTAGCGCTAAGTCCCACAAAATAAAGTTGCAGCGCTCCTCTTCCCCTGTGGCACAGTTATAGCGTTTTAGCAGCACAGCGCTGCAGGCATCAGCTCCTCTCTTCTCCTGGGCAGACCACGTGCTCACAGGGTGCTAGGCAGCAGGCAGTAAGATATAGTGCTCACCAGGTGCTGGGCTTAGGACGGCAGGAGAGTAGGCAGGCAATACTGGGCAAGATCAGCATGCAGTGGGTACTCATCAGAACAGGACAGCAGCTCCTAGAAGCAGTCATCTCCCATAAAGTGGCAGTCCTCCTGACACAGCAGTCTTCACTCCAGTAAAGGGCTCTCACTGGCCCTGTGGACAGCGGAGGGGTGCAGATGGGCACAGGGGCCAGCACACAGGCGCAATGTGGCGGTACCTCCTGGCAGAGTGTCCCCTCTCAATCTAGTCCTCGCTCCGTCTGATCACATGGAGGCACAGCCCCCCTCACCCCACCTACCAGAAAGGGCTGGAAGCTTCTGGAAGGTTCCCTGGGAAACCGGTCCCAACTGGTTTAGGGGGAGGTGTAGAGCACCCTGGGTGCCAGGCTTCCCTCCAAAAGCTGGCGGTGCTGGGAAACAGACAACTAGACCGCCAACTCACCTCAGAAAAGGCGGCACATGTGCAGACAGGAAGGGCGTCCATTTTAAAAGTAACATTTTACAAAGGTGCATTTCTACAATGGTGGAAATAAAGGTGCGTACACCATTGCACAGCATTTATTATTTTCAGTTCAGACACACCATGTCAGTAAAAAGGCTAGGGGGAAAAGCGAAAAATTTTAGGACAATAAGGGCCAAGTCCAACACTGGGTCTTTATCACCCTCTCTTCTGGAAAATTTACCACATCACAGTCAATGCAGAATCTTACTCCAATGAAGTATTGATCTCTTCTCTTCGGGATAAAAATTAATTTTTCCCACTTGAGTAGGAAACTGTAATACAGAGCGAACTGTGACAATCTAATGGCTTAGTAACTCTTCTGAAGGTGCATGGACCATCCAGTTGTCTAAATGGGGGTGAAGAAATATCTCTTGCTGATGAATCAATGCCCCCAGGGTTGCTAACATCTTTGTGAATACCATTAGGCTGATTTCAGCCCGAATGGCAAAACACTCAAATAGAAATGGAAGTTGTCAATTGCAAAGCGTAAAAACCTCTTATGGTCTTCTAGAATTGGGATATGTAAATAGGTACCCTGAAGGTCTATACAAGTAACTGGATCCCAACTGTTCATCATTGAAATGCATGTCGACACCCAAAAACCTACTCTTTTTAGGTCCACGACAGGTCTTAAGGACCCCAAAGCTTTTCTTACCAGAAACAAGACTGAATATGTTCCTTTCCCTTGCTCCGAGAAAAGAACCTGCAAGATAGCCTTCTTTTCCAACACTACTTGAACTCCCATCTACAGAGCATTGCACTTTTGTTTGATCCTTTGGCACAGGAATATGGATGATACACAACTCAAGCGTCAATTTTAAGAAGTCTATTCAATCGCCATTCTTTATGACATTCAACTCCCATTGATCTGTGACATTGTTTCTCCACGCCTGTTATGTAGAACTCCACCTTCCACTTGATATGTGTTGTTCCCACAAAGGTAATTGTCAGGACTTCCTTTTGGAAGAGCCAGGCAGGTTAGTGGTATCAGACTTGGGTGCAGATTTGTTGGGCGGAAATTTCTTCCTAGGATAGGAATATGACTTTGACTCCTTTTTAGGGGGCTATAGGTGGAATGGCTTGCGCTTGAACATTGTCCTTTATAAAGCATGGTGTGTTTTATGTCTTCAAACACCTCTGTTACCATCACATCAAACTGTTTGCCAAACAGCTTTTTTCCATCAAAAGGGATTTTGAGGAGAGCTGCCTTCTCTGATGTGTCTGACTTCCAATCCCTCATCCATAAGCTTCTTCTTGCCAATACCACTGTATTTGTAATGTGTAATGTAATGTAGACAGTATTTATATAGCGCACTATCACCCAACGGGTATCCTGGCGCTGAAGGTGTACGTAGATGTAATGTGTCATACTATATTCGAAAATGAGAGTTACAGATAATAGAAGCCTAAGGAGGGAGGGACAGCAGGAGGAGCACTGGAGAATCCAGGTATTACGTCTAGGTGTTCTTTTCCCTTGGGAATAGCCATGTCTTTAGTTTCTTCCTGAATTGCATTATGTCTCTGCTCTTCCTGATGTCAGATGGAAGTTCATTCCATAATCGCGAGGCTGCAGAGCTAAAAGCTCTCCCTCCTGTTCTAGCTCTCTTAAATTTAGGGGCATTAACCAGATTTGCTGTGGCCGAGCGAAGGTTTCTTGTGGGCGTATACCACGTGAACTTTCTCTGTAAAGGCCTAGGACCCAGACCATTTGCTGCCTTAAAAACTATGCAGAGAGATTTAAAAAATATTCTCTGCTGAATCGGTAGCCAGTGAAGATCCCGTAGGGCCTGAGATGCTGAGGATCTGCGCTGCCGATTTAGGGCCAATTTTGCTGCGATTGTCTGGATCCTCTGCAACTTCATTATCGAGGAGCTGGGAGCTCCAAGACACAAGGAGTTGCAGTAGTCTAGCCTGCTCAAGATAGCGCTCCTCACTACCTGTGTTCTAGCAGAAGCTGGTAGTAGTGGGAGAATCTTTCTAAGGGCTCTGATCAGCGAGAGACAGGTGCCCACTGTTTTGTTTATTTGTGAATCTACTTGGAGATTGTTATCCATCATCACTCCCAGATTGCGCACTGTTTTGGTAGGTGTTAGCACGCTATCTGTAGGGGTGAGCCGGAAGTCAACAGGGAGGGGGCGGCCTACTTTGCTTGTCATGCAATATACAACTTCAGTTTTTTCTCCGTTGAATTGGAGGAAGTTGTGCCTAAGCCAGTGTGTGGTGATGGTCATACATTCGTGAAATCTATCCATAGACATTTTTTGATCTCCCTCCAGGGAAAACATAAGCTGTGTGTCATCAGCATAGTTGACCAAATCTACTCCAAAAGATTTGATGATGGAGATAAGTGGGCGTAGATAGATATTTAATAAAATTGGGCTGATCGCTGAACCCTGCGGGACCCCATGTTGAATAACTGTCTTCGGAGATGTAAAGGGTCAAATGCTTACTGCCTGTGATCTGTCCGTTAGATAAGACTGAAGCCATCTTAAGGCCTGACCCTTAACTCCGATGCTTTCTAGTCTCTCTAGCAGAATACTATGATTAACCGTGTCGAATGCCGCTGACATGTCCAGCAGCACCAGCACAACCGCTTGGCCATTGTCAGCACGCATTCTTAGATCAGCGAACATAGTTATTAGGGCTGTTTCGGTACCGTGTTCAGGGCGGAATCCGAATTGCAGCTCGCCCAATAGCCGGTTTTCCTCTAGATATTGGACAGAGATTTACTCACTATTTGTGGGTATAGCAGTAGCTTTTAGTGCATCTGAGGACTGATCTTCCAACAATTTTGCTTCCTGCTCTGTCTCTAACTAAAAGCTCTGAGCAATCATTCTCCTCTTGAATGGCAACCGCCAAGCACCCCAAGTCTTTGACTAAATCTTTTGAAACATAAGCCAAATAGGTACCCAGCTTGAGATCCAAATTCTCAGCTATGAAAGCCTTCTTAAAGCTCCTTTGACTTTCCTATCTGTAGGATCAGATGGAGTACAGTCTTTTGGATTAATAGAGATTCCGCCAATCAATGTAGCTAAGATAGCATCCACTTTCGCATTGTGTAGAAGTGTGTACTGTGGAGCAATCAACATTCTTCCATTCTCCAACAATCAAGTCCCTGATTCTTCCATGGAAGCGCATGGCATAGAGCAGAGGCTTTGTATACTGCTGAAAAAAATGCTCTTCTCTATCCTTCTGAGATGTGAATGGAAGAAAACCTAAATGTTGCCTAATGTGTGCCAGCATGTCTGGCACCTCTTCTCACCTTCTATATTTGCCCGATGAAGTAGTAGGGGCTTCTATGTCTGGTGCTGATGAGTCCACAGGCGATGCTGTGCCAGCAGCAATAGAAGCATTTTTTACTTTGGTTTTATATTTAGATATTTGTTTACCAATGCCTTAAACACTGCCACCTCAAACATGTCCTGGATCTCTGCTGCAGACATGAGAGCTGGCACACCCTCTGGTGCAGGTGGTGAGCCCACCAATCTGCTCCTTCTGGCTGGAATTGGTCCTCCATCATCTGAAGACAAGGACTAAATGTACTTTCTTTTGGGCATCCTCCCTCCTTCGTTTGTGATACCACAAAGAAAAGGGAGAGATTTAACCTCCTTAAATATCTGTTCCAGACCTAGAAACATGAACCAATCAGGTCCTAAAAACAGGCTGTCCCCCAATACCAGAACCAAATACTCCCTGAACCGCAATTAGGAGTGTTTAGTTGTGAGCAGTAACTGAATATAAAATAGTAGATTTAATGACCCCCCAACAGGGTAACTTACTCAATTTCCCTGCATCGCCTGGATCAGGAGAGACTTGTTACTCCTAGGATGATCGTGCTGCTTTCTGGGCCTTCCCCTTCTGGTCCTTAACCCGGAAACGCAGCCCCAGCCCCACACAGCCGGGAGGACCCTGTCCAAGCCGCTTGGGTGAAGATGCTGATGGAGCAAATTCCCTCATTTTTCAAATTAAAAGCATTTTAATCATAAATTGCTGTTTTTTTTAATAATCAACTTTATTTCAAATGCAGCGAGCATCATCTATACATTACAATATTGCAAAAAAGAAAAGAGAGGATGTGACTGTTCAGACCTGCAATAACATTGGTAGCGGCCAATGCAGGGGCCAATCCACCTAGCAAGATAGACCATGGTAAGCCCACCATTTCACTCACACTTTATCATGCTTTTGAGGACACCCACAAGCCTCATATATGGATTTTTCTTGCGCGCACATCAGTCGACTCCGGCGTGCCAGACTGGCAACCAGGGCTGCGCAGGCTGCTTCCACAGACCCGCTATATCTCGCTAAGCCACTTGAGAGGCCACACCTATGAAGAGTCGCACAGGTGGGGGCCCCCAGCTCCTCCACCAGTCCCAGCAATGCTATCTTAGGGCTTAACTAGATTGGGCATCCCAGGATCTCAGCAATCTCCCTCCCCACCTCGGCCCAGAAGGGTCTCACCCCGGGGCAGTCCGATGCTATGTACAAGAGGTTGGCAGCTGGTCGCTTACAGCGTGCACATAGGGGACAGGCATTAGGAAACATCTGCTGTATGCGTGATGGGCATAAAAAGGTCATGTGGAGGTAATATACCTGTACCATACGCAGTCACATAGAAATTGCCAGTTCCTAGGAGCCATACACGCCTCCCTCCAGTCATCATCGTCTAGGTCTTCTGCCCATCTAACCCACTTCTGACGAAGGGAGTTAAAACTATCTGGACCATGAATAATCAATGAGCGATAAATTTGGGTTATCGCTCCTTTCCCAAACTGCCCTATCAGCACCTTTGCTTCAAGGGGGGTATATTCTAGGAGTAGGGCGCCAGGGGGGAGATGTGTCACCAGGGCATTCAGTATCTGAAGAAACCAAAAGAATTGTGTATTCGCCAGGGCATACTGTTCCTTCAATTCCTGGAAGGACATCAGAGCAGTCCCTTTATAAACATCTCCTAAGTATGTGATAACTATACGGTCCCATTGGTGGAAACCCTCCAGAGCAGAGAGTTGGTGAAGCCACTTGTCGCACCACAAGGGGGCAAGTTCGGTCAACCTGCTGTTCCACTGAATCAAGAACAATGCTGCTCTACAGCAGTGTATTGCCACTCGGGTACATAAGGGCATCCCCTGGGAAATAGGGTTTTTGTAAAGATGGCCTAGTATACCCTTGAATCCCACCGTATAAATTTCCGGCAATATGCAGGGTCGTCCCATCCTCCCGTAAGCCATTCGTTAATGGGCACCAATTGAACTTCCAAATAGTAAGCTTAAAGATCGGAAACACCCAGTCCCCCTTCAAAGGGTAATTTTCGTGCCGCTGCAAAGTCCACTCTATGATGTCCTCCAGCCCGGATAAAGGAGGTCAGTTTGGAGGTCAGGGATCAAAACCATTGTCTGGGTATGGTGTATGGGAAATTCACTAGTCTGTGTGGGTAACGGGGGAGACACATCATCTTAAAGAGAGCATTGTGCCCCATCGGATTAAATAGCAGCTTCTGCCAATGATGTAGATCTTGGTCAAGGGAAAAGGCTAGGCCCAGGAAGTTAAGTCTCCAGGCCAAGTCTGGAAGGTGGGATATATGAATCCCCAGGTATTTAAATGTGTTAAGTCACACAGAAATATTCGGGCACCAGCAACTGCCTTCTGCATCCCTCCTCACCTCCACCAGGAAGGATTTGGTTGGAATAATATGAAGACCGAAGGCCTCCATAGAGACCTATAAATTCCAGGCATCGAGGGCCGGAGGGTCTCTGAGGAATAGCACAATTTCATCTGCAAAGAGTGCCACTGGGTCTTCGAACCCCATTCCCCATCTCCATCCACTCACCCGAGCATCACAACTATATAAGACACACCAATAGTTTGATAGCCATGGCAAGTAACTGTGGGGAATGTGGGCACCCCTGACGGGTGAGATGGGTAAGGGTGTGCATCAAGCAAGCTGCCAGAATTTTGGTGAAGATCTTACTGTCCGCATTGATGAGGGAAATTGGACGGTAGGAAGTGCACTGGTCTCCTTGGAGATGACCACTATGGTGGCACAGTCTAAGTCAGCAGGAAACGAACCCCGTTGGGTCGCTCTGTGTAAAGGTTTAGCAAATGGGGCGTGATAATGGAGCAGAACCTCTTGAAATATTCGATGGGGTACCAATCAGGCCCGGAAGGCTTACCCGACTGGAGCCCGGTTATGGCTAAATCTACTTCTTCCTCTGTCAGGGACATGTCTATATTTGGGCCAGAGAGTGGGGGATAGAAGGTAGCAGGATGTCCCGCAGGATCGGTTTCTCCGTCTCCGGGGGAGTGGGGTACCAGAAGGGTGCATAAAGGTTCTGGTAGTACATCGCTAAAGCTTGGGTGATCACCAGTAATTCTTCTTGGAGGTCACTCACCTGGTCTCGTATAGCCAGTACACCACGAGCTGCCAACCAATACAGTAATTTACCTGATTTGTGCCCTGACTCGTTAACTCTTTGAGTTGAGGCCCTCCAGCGCTGCTTTGCCTCCTCAAGTGAAACCTGCAGCAGTTCAGTTTGTGCAAGTTCTAGTAGACGCTGTGTCTCCCCGGAGTCAGGCCATTGGGAACGGCATCCCAGGTTTTGTATCTGAGCTTCTGAGTCAGTAACCTGTTGTTGCTGCAATGCCTCTTGTTGCCGGACATAGTTTTTGAGTAGTCCTCTTACGGAGGGCTTGCACGCTGCCCAGAGTGCCACTTTTGATGACACTGAGCCGTCATTAGTTTGGAAATAGTTTTTGAGTTTGTCTTCTATAAAGAAGGCGCATTCAGGGGCCTTCAGGTACCAGGCTCTAAATCGCCAGGCGGGTCTCAGCATCTGTGGCTGGGTGCCCCACGCTATACTGCGTGGGAGAATTTGGATAGAACGCAGTGTAAGGAGATCCATTGCAGGCAGCCACAGCAAATCAATCCGGGCCTTGGTATTGTAGGCTGCTGAGTGGTGCGTGTACACCTGTGCCGAGGGGTGCCAGGAATGTCAGTCGTCACATAGGCCTGTAGAGTCAACCAAGCTGTGAAACACACGGAGCGGGATTTCCTGCCAGGGTGGGGTTCAGCGAAGGTATCTCGCTCAGGGTCCGGGCGGCATTAAAATCTCCTCCCACCAGAGTGGTCCCCGGGGGTAGTGTTGTCAGCAAAGCATGCAGTGCCTGAAGGGTGGGCTGTAACAGCTGCTGAGGGGCATAACAAGAAACAACATTATATTGTTTAGTAGCCTTGTGGCCCTCAGTCCCAATGCATCTCCCCTGGGTGTCCACATGTACCCTAGTTACCGTCAGTGGGAGGGATCTATGGAGGAGGAGAGCCACCCCCCTGGAGCCCTGAGTGAAGCCCGAATGAAACACCCTGTTGCACCCAAATTGGCCCAGTAGGGGGCAGTGAGTCCCCATCAGCTGAGTTTCTTGTAATGTGACTACAGTTGGCTTGTACCTATTAATATATCATAGTGCAGCTGACCATTTAATATGGTCTAGGAGAACTTTGGCATTCCAGGAGAGTACAGTGATCATGTGGGAAGATGGTGCGGAGACATGAGAGAGAGCAGGCTCCGTCATGGGCTGGAATTGCCCCTCGGTAGGGTCCCCACCCGCAGATCTGAACGCTTATATTGCAATGCTGGAAGGGTCACTGGGTCAAACCCTGAAGGAAAAAGTCATAATTAACACAAAAGAACGTTTCCCTGAACACAAACAAGATCCATCCAATCCCCCCACCCCATACTTCTCCCCTTGAAGCATCTGTCGCTCTAGTCCAGAATATAGTGAACTAAGAAGAAAGAAAGAAAGAAAGAAAGAAAGAAAAGGCAACGCAGTAGGAGCATTGAATACAGTCAGCCACAATAGTGTGCACAATTGTAGAACATTCAACTTATAGAGAACTGCTATGGGAATGAGTCTCGAAAGGCGGGCTGGCTCAGTGTCTTCCAGTCTAAAGTATGTAATCGGGCCCCTGGCACATCTATAGCTGATTATGAGTTGTGGGGTAGCAGCAAGGTTATGGTCCGATATCTCCACCGCCTGCGCCTCCACCACTGGGGGAAAAATGCTAATTTTAATGCTGAATAACACATGCACTGTAAATGCAAAAATATATAGAAGATAGTCATTTTTAGGCATATAAGCACACATATGAATTAACATGTTGGATTTATTTAAGTTAGCCTAACTACTGATGCCATTTTAAATTTTGACTTTACACATTAGGACTTAAAGGACGGTTTTCACGTTTAAACTGTTGTTTTGTATGAGATGTTTTTCTCTTTCCACTTCAGTTGTCGTAATTTTCCAGAAGCCTCCTGTTAGCTACTGAATAGGAATTTGTTATGTATTAGATAACCGATAGTGAGGTTCTCTCTGGGAGGCATGAAGATGGCAGGAAAGTCATTGATTAGAACTGTCTGAACCACAAGGTCTGTTTGAAGTAACAAATCAAGGAAATAGGTGCATAGCTCACTGTGAAGACGTGAGAAACTAGGAACTTTGCCTGCTCCCAGAGTTTGCTGCAGACTGATTGGTTCATGGGAATGGGAAAAATGTTACAAATAATGTTTTGTAGAATTATATTGGTGTGTGTTCCTTAGATTAGAGAGCCCCTTTTTTCATAGAGTCTTTTCTCCAGAGACCTTAGACTAGGTTCGGAGCGCTTACTGATGAACTTAGTAGAAAGATTGTTACATCCTGCTTTTCCTTCCTCTCTGTCCTTCTTTAGTGTTTGTTCTAAGCTGCTCAGCCTGTATCTATGATGTCACTTAGAGTTCCTTTTGTGTATGTTTGATTCTATTGTCAGTTATATCTGAGGCTGAGCAGCAGGACAGATGCTCCCGGTGGGGCCTTAACTGGGGCCTTTACTGAATTACATGCTTGCTTGTATCCTGTACATTTATTCTTGATTACTAAGAATAAACCCACTTCTGGACGCAGCAACACAAGGACTCATCTTTTATTTATATGAAATGGTACACTGGCGACGATTTAAGGAAAGAAACCACGCGTGATCAAAAGAAGATACTGCTAAAGAAACTAACTGAACGTCATGCCCAACCCCTTCACTGCCCCACCGGTGTCTACAACAACAGACAGCCTACATAAGTAAGTTTTGGGCGTTGCATCTGGTCTGCCTAAATTCTGTTACTACATTCTATGTGCAGCTTGACATTTGAAACTGACCAGCTTACAGATACTTTAGAGAAACACCTTTTGGCCGTAGGAGATTATGTGGTTTGAATAACTTTGAACCTGCCTACAATGTATCTACAAAAGTATGTGGAACACTGAAATATGCGCAGTCTACAAGTTCTTTAATCTCTGAGAACGAGAATTCTCATTGAATGTCGAAACTTCAGCTATTTGGCAATACTACTGAGGGGAGCCGGTGAGTTTCTCAACCTTGCTGAACTAATTCAGCACGTCGAGTTATAGTGGAGATATAATATACAACATTCAGCGTTTCCTTACGTTTAATTTGTGACTGTGATGCAGTGTCATTGTCTGTGATGGATTGCGGTGTTCAGTGCACTGTTACAAGCGTCTGCACACATGGTACAATGTACATGGTTTTTCTTTCTTGCTACAAGGATTACGACCTTTCCTGCTACAAGAATTACTAAGCACTGAATTTCCTTTGTTAAGCACTTTAAAGATTCACACCTTCAGTCGGGGCGAAGATCGGGTCCCGGTGTGAGGTGACTGTGAAATATGGTGCATTCGGGTGACATTCATTTTAAGGCCATGGTTATTTTCGTACTGCTTGGGACTACTTGTTGGATCGTTGCAAAATGTCATAGTTTGAACATTTTTATAAACGACTATTTGGACTCACCCCAACGGATTCTGCTCGTGCTCATCGACCTTTCTGCCAGCGCGAGTTCTGCTTTCACTACGCGCAACCTCCAGTTCCTTTAGTGCTGAGCTGTCAAGACGTGCCGTGAGCCACCCGTCTCAGCGTCACGCACGTGCAGCCATTTTCCGATTGGAGAGTTCTTCTGCCAAACATTTTTATGCCAACCACGTAGCAGTCATGCAGTGGCTACGTTTTGCTGTTTGCTTATCGTCTTCCTAAGGGAAAGATTATCGGCGCTTTCATCCAGTGTTCTGTAACTTGCCAAAAGAGTAAGCTGCTTCCGAAGATTGAACAACGGTGACTACTTTTATTGTTTTAGCTTGTTATGTTTTAAACTTTTGTGAACTCCTGCATATCTATTGCAGTGTGCTGTTTACGCTACAATTTACACTTTTATACATGCTACATGTGTGTTGCGAGTGGAGTCTACTATTTGCTCGATTTCTGTCATGGAGCTTGGGTCCATTTATATTGCTGACGTTAAGGTGATGTTAAGTTAAGGAATTATTCAATTTTGCTTATCTTGATGGTGTGTTGAGTAATAGAAGTACTCAATTCTATTGTACTTGCCAGTCCTGAACCACTTTAGGTGCTCAATTTATTTGAGGTGTTCATGCCTATTTGGGTTGGTTGGTGATGCGTTTTGAGGTATTTTATTTTATTTAATGCGTATTTATGCGGAGCCACATTAGTGTTCAACTTTGTTGAAGTGCTCCATTCTTTTTATGACTGATTTTGAAGATTAGTTGTTCCAGTTCTTGGACTTATTTGATGTGCACTTTTGCGGAGCCACTTCGGTGCTCATTTTGAGGCGCTCCATTCTTTTCAGGTTTAATGATAAAGTGCTGCAGTGTGCTCAGTTCAATTCATGCTCAGTTTTATTCATGCTTAATATTGTTGAACCATGCAAATGCTCTAATTAGTTAGAGGTGTTCAGTTTTACGTGAGGAGTTTTAGTGCTTCTCAATTTGTGGATTTCTTTGGAGGTATTCAGTTTTATGAAAAGCAGTGTAAGTGCTGTTCAAATTTATTAGTGGAGTTACGAGCCGCAGGTTGCTCATTGACATGAACCACGTAAGTGCTCTAATGTTTTAGAGGAGTTCAAATTACTTAATGTTATGAAGAGCCGCAGGTTGCTCAATTTTGTTGATATGAATGAACCACGTAAGTGCTCTAATGTTTTAGAGGAGTTCAAATTACTTGATGTTATGAATAGCCGCAAGTTGCTCAATTTTGTTGATATGAACCACGTTGGTGCTCTGATATTTTGGAGGAGTTCATATTTCATTTATTGATTCTTGTATCTGAACCTTTATTGCCCTATATCTTTTGGAGTGTTCAGTTTATTTTGTTTGCTTGTGATGAATCCATCCACTTCCATTCTTGTGGATTTTGTTATGTGGTGGGCCTTTACCATATTTATTCATTTCATTTCTTGTGGATTTTGTTATGTGGTGGGCCTTTACCATATTTATTCATTCTCCTTTTCCTTCATTCTCAGGTGACGGTACTGCCTTTCATACTTTCACCATTTGATGTTTTATCCTCTTCTACTTACTTTGCGAAGAGGGTTTACTTTGTATGTGCTGTATGTTCTATCATCTACTTTTCTTCTTTCCTTCGTTTTCTCATCTGGCTCTTATTTCTGTCAAGGGGGAGATGTGTTACATTCGTATGTGCTGTATGTTCTATTTCTCATCTGGTTCTTATTTCTGTCAAGAGGGGAGATGTGTTACATCCTGCTTTTCCTTTCATCTGGCTCTTATTTCTGTCAAGGGGGAGATGTGTTACATCCTGCTTTTCCTTCCTCTCTGTCCTTCTTTAGTGTTTGTTCTAAGCTGCTCAGCCTGTATCTATGATGTCACTTAGAGTTCCTTTTGTGTATGTTTGATTCTATTGTCAGTTATATCTGAGGCTGAGCAGCAGGACAGATGCTCCCGGTGGGGCCTTAACTGGGGCCTTTACTGAATTACATGCTTGCTTGTATCCTGTACATTTATTCTTGATTACTAAGAATAAACCCACTTCTGGACGCAGCAACACAAGGACTCATCTTTTATTTATATGAAATGGTACAAAGATCTTAGAGATGCCTGCTGATTTTGGGCTGAAAAAATTCCTTTCCAGTCTTTGCTAATCTCCAATGCTTGAATGCTAAGGCATCATGCTTAAGCTCTCGCATCAGAGCCCTTCATCTGGGTTTTCTAAACTGACATCTTACCTTGCTTGCTGAATTTAAATGCCCTTTATACACAACCTTCATTAATTTAGATTAGGGATTTTCCGTTACGGAACACACTTGCTGCATATTCTCTATTCTATTTGTAATTCTGACTAATGCTGTATTTTATCTTGTCTTGAAATATTGATTTATGAATTATTTGAATCTGTAATAATGATGACAAAATTGTAATACTTACTGAATTAAAAATTGATTTTGAACCAATATATTAATAAATCATTTAAACTCACACCAAATGTCTTTATTGATTCTTGTGAAGCCCCTACTGGACTTCACTGTTCATGGTAATTGACGTAAATGATTGCTCCTTGTCATCACTCCTTTGTGACTAACAAAGGTCTGTTAGAGCAAAAATACAGATTTTTCTGATTAAAACAAAACAACCGAAAACGATGACGAAATTTCACTGTGCACCTTGCACGCGTGTTGAAAAACAATACTGAAAATGGGTTAAGTTGAACCATCCAGCACCTAAAAGTGTGCTTGGTTAGTTAGAGAATGGTAGAGTTAATGAACATGGTGATTTTGAGATTAATTTGATAACTTATTACTTATATTCCTAACAAAGATGTTGTGTGTTACATGTTTGAGCATAGAAATGTTTAATATAGATGTTTAGATTTATGGAAACGATTTTGATCAAATGCTTTTAAAAATTATTTTATAAGTTGCTATTTTGTAAATGTAGTATTAGGCCATAATCACAAATGTGCATTTCTGTGCATTAATCACTGACAAACATTCTAGAATGCTTATATATGATACATTTGAGTGATTTTATAATGCCTTTTAACATAAATTAGGAGTTTTACACTAAATGAAATATGAGTTTAAAGATGCTTGAAATAACTTTACTCTTTAGGCTGTGTCTTTCCAAAGCCTGATGCAATGAACCTTGACAAATGTTGTTTATTTGTTCTGATCATGTCATTCCTTGAAGAACAAACCAGACACTTTTCCTTAATTCTTCTTTGTGTGGATTTCACGAGAACCTAACCTTTTGACCGTGTACAAAGACAAACCAACAATGTTAATGCTTTTGTCAACAAACTTGTGAGGATGCAATGTACAGTCTTTTCTCATAAATTGTATGGTAAAAAGTTCCTAGGGTATCAATTTGTACATGCTAAACCAAGGAGTGATCACATGGGGTCACAGTGGACTGACAACATATGCACTATAAAGACTATTGGATTTAGGAGGAGGGCTGGCATCCTGTTACGCTGAGCTCCCATGCTTCTTCTTTGGCTGCCGGAGGACTCTTTGGCGATGCTCTTGAGAACTGTGCCCATTGTTCCATCACTTCCTTGACTCTATTTTGCCTGCCGAACTATCTTATTTTCCTATTGCCTTCTGCTAATGAACTTATCTGCTGGACTATTTGGAGCTGTCTGGTGAGAATCCAGACCTGAACCTTTGATAAATGCCCCATTTTCTTGTGTCTATACGTATGGAATTTCCCCTAGTGGACTTTAACTGAAATCTTGTTTCCCTTTCAAATATTTCTAAATGAACCATCCTTACCCTGGAAATCATCCTTAGCATTCATTAATTTGATTGACAACATTTTTAGATTTTTGCTGCATGCATTAGTATGTCCCAGCATCTTGAGACTTTCACCGTAGTTGCACTTTACAAACCCTGATGGATTGATTGAATATGCATGACAAAATTTCTAAAAATGTTACTTACTTGTATTCATTTTGAATCTCTAATACAACAATTCATTTATTTCAAAGAACTGTTGTGAGTCATTTATTTGAGATTTAATGTTCTTTCTTTGAAACTGTGCTTGGGGGATGGCTACCAATTTATGGTCCTCATTGGGTAGACCAGCAGTGGGTTATCCTAGATTCTACCCCTTATCACAATGAAGAAAGATCCATCAGAGGACCAATACCTCTTTGGTAAAAGTATAATAAGTAAAGATTTGTAAGTATAGCACTCTTATGGGCCCGGTGCTAGACTGACCGTTTTGTTAAAAAGTGGGTCCACTGCTGCAAGTTCATAAGACCAATGGTAGGGGTTATTTAATGTTCAATTGTAGGCAATAACTTAACCCAGCAGGGCAACTTACTCATTTACCCTGCATCGCCTGGCACAGTAGAGCCCCATTACTACCTGGGTGATTGTGCTTCCTTCTGGGCCTTTCCCTTCTGGCCCTTAACCCGTAAACACAGCCCCAGCCACACACAGCCGACAGGACCCTGTCCAAGCCGCTTCGGTGAAGACGCCTTCATAGATCTCCTCGCAGTCTTGCAGAATGGCGCCTCCCGGGCTAGAAAGGGTTGCCTGGCCAGCACCAAAGAGCCCAGCATACTCCATAGGAAGAAGCCTTACCTGGGTATCCATGGCTAACCGGAGTATCGCACACGGCTGACGTGGTGAGATTCCTAAGCAAGACAACACTGAGAATGGAGGGTCTTTTTAAATCTTTATGACATGGTGATTGGTGTCTGGTGAGGAAAGATTGCCTCATTGTGTAATGAATTGAAGTGATTGGTAGAATGACAAGATAATAGGTACTTTATTTGGAAACAAGACAGATCGGTGGATACAACAGGAGCATGCAACCTAGCCAGGTCTGCCACACCAACTGACTCTCCTAAGTATTCCACCCTTCCACATTCCACCCAATCGCATTCCAAGAATCGCAGGAAAACAAGGTTAGAGGAAGCGTGCATGGCATACTAGCGGTTACCAAAAACCTGCGGTGCGCAATCACGCACTACCTGCAAGTCGCACAGCCTTATGCACAGTATACACAGGAAACCAGTACTTTTCTTGTAATCCATTTTAATCCACTGTTAATCCATATTACACAGTTCATCCAGGACAGTCACAAACGTATTCACCCAATGCATTTCGGGCTGAACAGCCCTTCCTCACGGGATCTAAAATATTAAAGCAATCATCACGGTTAACATGGAACTCAAAACTAATTTAGAACACATCCCTTTCATGACGTATCCAATAAAGAATCAAACAATAATCAAAGCAAATCCCACCCACACCCTGCGCCAACAACTAACATTGCTAAAACCCGTGCTCAATGGACCCTTCTTCTCACAATAAAAAACCCTTATGAAACAAAATACCTCTGATTCAGTGCTTCCCATGCTTGCCTAAATGTAAACCCACTTTATGCAACCAAAACCCACATCCTAAACCCCAACAAACTCCAAAGGACCACTCCATAACTGTCTCGTTTTAAAGCTGTAACCGGCAGCATGTCCACCTCATCCACAATCCGTGAAAACTGACTTAAACTGACTTAACTACTACAATCCCCAAGGTGAAAGCCATTTGTTTAAACATCCCTCAGATATTCTGACCCACCCTGTGAGTGCCGATTCCTACAATGAACATCAAAGAAATACGAAATCCTTCCCTCACCATTGTCATGCATAATCCATTGCTACCCAAACCCACATCCAAAGTAAACTTTATGAAATTATCCATTTTAAACTGTGCTATAAATAATATACGATTTTAAACACATATACATAATGGTGTGCAATTTTGTGATCTGCATTTTTATAAGAAAATCCGTAGTAAAATGTGTTTCAGTTCTTAAACCATGATATGGAGTCCCTCTCGTGAACTTGATGTTTCCATGCACCTTTGACGTGATGATATATAATTTTATTCTTCGTTTTTTTTATCCACTTTATGTTTAGGGTGCAGCCAGGGCTTTAAGTGGGCCGGGTCTGTCCAGGTCTGAGCACCGGCAGTTATTTTCAGGGGGCCTCAAAACGGGTCGCTATCGGGCTCTATTTTCGGGCCTTGCAGAGGTAGTCGGTTTTCTTTTTTTTTTTCTTGGACTATTGTTACACACATACTTAAGCAAATCAAGCTAATGCGCTCCCAGTACCCCTGGCATCCCCACACCAGCTCGATCAGAGGCGCAACTAGAGCCAAATTTCGGGAGGGGCTAAGGAAAAATTTCGGGGGGGGAGGGCTCATTATTCCAGTAGTAGGAAGTGTGGAGATGCAGGGGCTCTAAGAAGTGGTGAAAAAACGACAAAGAATCATTAACATGTAAATGGTCTTTTAAAGACCTGTGAAGTACTCGGGTGCGGCTGTGTGTGGGCCTGATAAGCTGTCTCAGCCCGGGCTGCCACACACGATGGGGGGGGGGCTGAAGCCCTTTGAACCCAATGGACGTTGCGCGCCTGAGCTCGATTAAAAGGTCTTCCTTTAAAGTCTACTTCGGTCCTCCGATTCTGAGGTACCTCTTCGATTGCCAGTTTCTGAGTTGAGTATCGCGCATATGCCCGAGGCCGGCAGAGCTCTCGACATTGGCATTTGGGTTTACCCCGTCCGGATTTTCCAGTTTATGTAAGTACCGAACGGACGCCATGTTTTTCAAAAACACCTCATTCCAATGATAAGATACCTTTTTAGAAACGTTATGTGAACTGGACCTATCTGATAGACTAGACGTAACCAGATAGGACGGTGCGGAGCACTGCAGAACTAGTCTGGTCTGAGCACCAAACCACAAAATCAGTTGAGATTTTAAAAAAATAGGATAGTGTCACGCAAGAAAATTTAGGGTTTATTTTGAGCAAATGACAACTTCTAAAGTACTATATACGATGAAAGAGGACGTGTTACCCTTGAGCTTTTTCTTTCAGGTAAAGTGACTGCTCCCTAAAAGCGGTTTTTAAAATAGACCTTTCCACCACGCAGTTTACTGCAGGTCAGCAGGGTTGGATTGGGATAAAAAAATCGTCCGGGGCACGCTAAAAAAAAGTGGCCCACATTTGCAGATTGCCTTTCCGCAAAGCACTGCTTCGGCGAAGTTTTTTTAAAAAGAAGGGGTTGGGTGGGTCTCTGACAAAGGCATGTTTTCTTAGGAGGGGAGAGAGCAAGCCTGAGCGGGGAATTCCAAATCTAATGACACTCTGAGGAGTCCTAGAGCTGACGGCTTGTCAGAGCAGGGGGTACTGCTACACTAGTTATCTTTATTTAGACCACGCCCCTACTTAGATAGGCCACACCCCTTTGAGGTTTGCCCCGCCCCTTTTAGAGCACCCCCAGTTTTTTTCCCCACTTAAAGCCCTGGGGGCAGCCATTCGTCGGGACAGAAAGAATTCAAATTGACAATGAATGAAAGGATACACACCGTGTTTTTGTTCAATGACCACAGTTTATACTAGCGGTTGCCACATAAGGCTCAGCTGAACACTATTTTTTCGTTTAATCATGAGAATAAAAAAAGCCCCCATGCACAAGCTGAGGTAAGCAGTTATAACTATGAAAATGGTTCTCTTTTTCTCTAAGAGAACACCAGCATTCCAAATAAGAACTCTAAGGCGTATACCAACAAAGCTCAGGAAAAAAGAAGGGAGAGAGAACCTTAGCAGGAAAGAGAAAGCAAGTACCACTATAATGCATAAGGCAGCAAACAGCTTCAGTATTTATCTTGCAAGACTTTGGACGACCATTTTAGGGTCATGACATCCCCATCTGAAAGAGGAAACCCATCTGCCTCTTTCACAGATGCCCCCATCACTTTGCTGCCTCTTTCTGTGCTGTTTTTTTTCTGCAGTACCAGCTTAAAAGCTGCTTCTCTATCTGGATGCATTCACCTCGACATAGAATGATAAACGCTCAGTAATTTGTTGTAGGAAACTGACGGAGCATGACAATAATGGATTCTGCATTTCTTTATAATTAGTGTCTGTATCAGGAGACACAATCTATTCATTTTTAGCCTTTTAAAAAAACAGAACAAAACTACGATATAAAAGGTACTTAACCATTAAGGGGATACTTGTGGTGTCGCTTTTAAGATATTTTATTTAACTTTTTCACTTTACAGTATCTAATTTATCAATAGATATAGATTTAGTGTGCTATAGCAGACAGGCAGCATTTGTGAATGTATGTGTTTGCATATGTTAGCACAATAAAGCAATGCCTATTGCCTTTGCCATTGCTTGTTTCTATGTATAATGTCTCTGTATGCATGTTTGTCTGTAATAATGTGCACGTATAAACACCTCAAGAAATAATGGCTTATTGTCTTTGTTAATGTTTCTTTAAAAAGGCTCCATATATACATTAACTTGTCTTGTTGATTTCATAACTGTGCTATGTTGTATCAATAGGCCATTTATTCAGGCTAATATATGTAAATCATTTTAAAGGTTTCAAGCATTGGATTCATCTTCAGTGGCTTCCATTCTTATTTCATATATTTTATTCTGATGTATCACTGACTTCATAAATATATTTCAGGCTTTAGTATTCATATTGAATGAAATACATTTAAAACCATTCACTATTCCAACAGGGCAATTACCCGTTTTACACATTTGTCGAACCTTAAATCAAATTATCTTGGCTCACTACACCCATCTGTTGTTTATTTCGCTGAAAACTACCACAAACCCCTGGTTGTGCCTTAGTTAAATACAGGTGTTATAAAAAAAAATAGCTGGGGCATTATAGATACAACAAGATCTTGTCTTTTTTGTTGCTTTTTCACATTCATGCACGACTACAGGGGTTGTTTTAACGTGTAAAATCTGTTAATTTCATATGGTATCGCGTGACAGTATAACCTCAGTGAAAAGATATATCAACATGTTCAGAAATGCTGCTGCACGCTGCCCTAGGCTATGCAACTGCTGTGTGATGCAGCCTGCACTCCTAAACATGGATGTGTTGTGCTCCTGCGATGTATTTGGACCTGCCCTTAGTGACATGCATGAATGCACCTGAATTCAGATGAAGCAAGGACCGAATTTCGTTGCTTATGGTCACCATCTGTGTCATGTAGTTAAGGCAAATGTAGTTGGAGATGCTTGTAAATGATCAGGAGACAAACGTTATAAAACATTCGAAAAAGGCACATACCTTTGCAAACTATTACCTGTGAAAGGATTCATTCTGCCCACAACATCACCAACCACCAGCTCTCCAGGGTCTTGCAATCACGAGTCCACAGGATGTACTCCAGGGAGCCTGCACTTACCCACAGTCGTACTCCATCAGATCAGAATACCTTACCCCACTCATCCATTAAAACCCTTCCGGGGCGCCATAATGTTGTTTGCACCGGAGTCAATCTGTGGATCACAGACACACACCATCATGATCCTCTCCTACTTCTGTGACCAATTCCACTTGATATCCTTGTGGTCCTCCACTTCAACACCTAAATATTTCTCTCAACAGGCACCTCTATGATTTAGTGGATATAGCAGCTGCCATCACCATTCATTCATCCTTTCAGTCAGATTTCTCCTTGTAGGAAATTCCCCCTTTTTGCCCTGATGACTCCGCATTTTTGAACTGATGCTGGCCATTACTGGGCTCTGAATGTGTCTCGACTCTGCTAACCAAACCAGGTCCAGTGCTCTAACCTCTATAGGTACATGCTGATTGGTATCATTTTATTTGTTAAGGACAATCCACCTGTAATTTCCAAGTATATGGTAGGGCACGTAGGTTTGGAGACCCCAGTTGCCTTAATGCACTGTGGTGTCTGATGTCATTTTAAAACCAGGCCTGTCTTGCAGGCTAATTTTAAAATAAAACTGTGTCCAAATTTGATTTTGGAATTAAAACACTTCCAAAAGTCCAAAACTACCTTTTTATTACATATAACTCATCCTTAAGGTTTGCCCTATGTGCCCCAGGGTTAAGCTGCATTTTTATTTATAGCAGTGAGAATGTAAAATATGTTTTATATGCCCATGCGGGGAAAACCAACCAAAGTCGTTTTTTCCTATTGTAGTGCTACTAGCAACATAGGCAAATATGGGGAAGGCTTTATTGAATATAAATAAAGTCTAACTTTGGATTGGAGGTAGCCAGCCACATCATTCAAAGTTTCAAATTATTAGTTACATTAAACACACCAACGTGATAAGGTTGGACTTAGTATAACTATTACAGGAAAGTAATTTTAGAACTTACTATCCTGAAGTTACCTAAAGCAGCTCTTTAGCAGCCTCTTCTGATTGTTCAGCATTTGACAGCCTGAGCAAAGCCGCTCACTGAATAGGTGTGAAAGGCATGGGGCTGCAACAATCCAGCCATTTGGTGGGAGAAGATCTTCTTCCTTGAGAAGCCAGGCAGAGGAAGGAGGCTGTGTAGATAAGCTGGACTTCAAAGGCAGGGGCCTCTGCACAGAACACAGATGTCACAGGACCCAGGCCACCCCACCTCCTTGATCTCTAGCCAGATGGGAGCCCCCAAATTAGATTGGGAGAGGGGCTGGAAGGGGAGTGTAGTCAAATGTTAGCTGCACCTCTGGGTTGGGTTACACGGACACACACTCCAAGGAGAGATTTTCTCCAATTTCACTTTTGAAAGACTATTGCATTCTGGGCTAGACGTTTGCCACATTTCAAAGGAAGTGGTCATACTAGAGGGGTTAGCATTGTTCCTATTGCCTATGGTGCCCCTTCCCTCAAGCTGCAGCACAGATGTGCACCAGCACTCGGTGAGAGCAGAAGTGCGCCAAATATTAGTAGATATCACGCATTTCTGTTCTCTCACTTTCACACAGTGCAGCACAGCAAGTAGCCTTGCTGCATTGTGTTGTGTGAAAGAAAAGCAAATCTGGCCCACAGATCACAGAGGCTTATAATAGCCGACTAAACAACTGCAGGACATGTCATCTTTACAATACCACTGTCCACCTCTTCACTTTTTTTCTGAAACCTGATTCACAGTGGAGCACAGTGGTCTAGAAACATTTCTTGCATCTATTCATGTACTTGATTCCGACTACTAACAAAGACAATCACCACAGGACTCCCCCCAATGGTCTCCTCTGCTCACAGATACTCTACAACTTCACTAATGGCCCTGCACCACATCCATATTTAGGTAATTTCCCTTTAAGTCACACTACACTACCATGTCCTGGCTCTTGGTCTGACATCCAAGGTCTTCTGGTGTTCCTTTTGAAGAGCTCTGGAAATCAGCTCCTCTAAACTATAGATCCTGCCACCACTGCCTCATCAGGAATACCATCCATCAGTCATGAAGTTTATAAGGTGCTTTCATATACTAAAACAAGGTAGCCCAGCTGTGCCCAGTAATCTTAAATCAATTCTGTAGAGCAAAAGTCTAAGATCATCTTCCACTGAGTTTCAAATAGAGAAAGTAATATATGGAAACTATCCTGCCCATCTCCTTTCGAACATGTAGGAGAAATCAAAACATTTTATTGCTGATTTTACATTAACACCAGGATTAAAATCCATAGTGTTTATCTGCATCATGGGATGTTCCCAGCTCAGCCAACCATCTACAAATTCTACACCCACCCTATGATTCATGGTTTGTGTAAAGATCACCAGATTGACTGTCACACACCAGCATGTCTGGTTAGTCATATACTTTTCACTCTCTACTGCCATCACCGCCAACTGAGATCGGTTACCAAGGCACCTGTATAACTATTGAAGGGTAGCGCTGCACTGAACTCCTGAATGAGATTTACATCGATAAACAAATATATACAATTAAATCAGTAGAGATTGGAAATTATATTTGAAATGTCAGTCTTTCAGAACTACTGCTATATGTTATGTGTGGTATTAAATTATATTCGCATAGAGAAAAGTATTATTATGATACAATCCACTGAAAAGCAGGGTCACAAAGGCGGTTGGGAGAACTAGATTTCCCATTCGACCAAAGTATATTAACATGTACTATGTTTAAGGCTACTTATATGAAAGGCTTTATGCAAAGATCTCTAATGGATTTAATAAGTCTGCACAAACATCCTCATTCTTTGAAAAATTATGTGCTGGGCAATACAGTAACAATAAATCTTTATTGATTGATTAATAAAAAACAATACAATATTTGAAGCATTGACTGCTGTTGTCACAGTAATTCAAATGATAAATTATAATCAAATGTATAAATAGATAAAATAAGGAAAGACCACTTAAATTTCATCATTTTTAACAGGTGTTAGGGATTATAGGCTGCACCAGATCATTAATGCCACATAAACATCTTAAAAGTAGCTTGTCTGTTGTCTATAATTATCATAGTTTCCGTGGTCATTGCCTTACTAATAACATATCTCCATGCTTGCACACACTCATCGTCTTATACTTTTTCTTAACTCCACATATATAAAGAGACTACATGCTTATTTCACCGTACTAAAAAACAATGTTAAAATAAATTGATAACATTTCTCAATGCCATTACTTTTGATACAGACTTGTAAAGGGCCTCTGAACAATAACGTGCAGTGCCTTACGTGCAGTGCCTTAATGCTAACCCAAACTGTATTTCTATCAGTAGGTAGCATGTCAAAAAAGTGCTTCTGATTGTTCTGATAGTACCTGTTCTTCATTTAATTTCAATTTTTTTTTCTGCTATAAAGATATACTTGACAAATTGTCTAATTAAATGGATTAATTTCCCAGACAGGCGTAAGATTATTAATTGACGCCATGTTCTCACCCCTTGTTCATTGAAAGTGGGTTTCAATAATGCTTGCCTTTCCTTTAATAGGCAATGGCAAGTACACACAATATGTGCTAGCATTCGGCATTGGCCAGTTGCATATCCATTTTGGGGTTCCGTCCTTTGTCGGATATTGGCCAAATCTTATTTCTAAAAAATAAATGACTGAAGTTGAAGGAGTAGATAAGGTTGGGGCTCCTTTTTATTAAACGAATAAATGATCGACCAGGCATGTGTTTTTTGCTGAGATAGCCTCCTTATTCAGTATCAGGGATAGGATGTTCATTGATCAATTTAAAAGGTGTTTAAAAATATTTATATTTCTGTCAAATTATCATATGGTTGGAGGTTAAATGTATTTAGACTCTTAGTTAAGTAAGACGTCCACCCACTTGCATAGTTGGATTTAGTCAATTCTTGCCAACACAAATTTGCGAGGCTGACAGAATCAGGTAAAAACAAGGAGTATAAGCTTTTTAGGAATGCTGATTGCCTTACTAACGATTGGCTTAACATGCAATCGGATATTTGCATGTCCAATATTTTTAGAAATCCTAAAAGTAGATTTAAAAACCTTAATTTGTAGATTATCAAACATTTTCGAATCCTTGCCTCAGAAAATTAAAGACATGTAGGACAAGGCTGAAATGGTCTTGACCTTCATAAATTTAACTAAATGCTCGTGACTGGGGCATGCAAGTTTATCACTCAGGATTCTAAAAGTAAATGCAAGAGATGTAGCTTTGGCTTTTAAATTAGTAAAATGATATTTTAAGGTAACCCTATAATCAAATTTGATTCCCAAGTACTTGTAGGTTTTTACTATTTCAATCTCTAGTCCTTTTGCTTTCCATACATGCCTGCCGTGTGTGGTTGACCCTACCGTCATAATTTTTTTTTTTATTATTCAATTGTAAGCCTTTTGCTAAAATACAGTTGTTAAAAGAACATATTAGCCAGCGTAGACCTAGTGGGGTGTTTCTATTTCTGTATTTTTATTATATAGTTAATTAAAACCATAACAAAATAAAATAAAATCATTAGAATCTGACAACATGAAACACTACATTTTCATAGACTTATTAACATTATAATCAACGATAGTCCATTCTACACGTAACCTATACAGTGCCCTTATTAAAATGCCAAGGGGCAGATTTACAAGCCCCTTGCGCTGCCAGTATGTCACTTTTTGTGACGCACTGGCAGCGCATTTCACTGCCCCATATTTACAAGAACAGGAAAAGCCACCCTGCGTGGCTTTTCCTGTCCTTGTAAATATGGCCCCTTTACACGCAGCACTTTGCGTGAAAGGGGCGTTCCATCGGTGATGCTGTGGGTGTTCCCATGCAACACCCATGGAACAAGACACATTTCCAGATTTACGAGGATTCGTAAACCTGGAAATGCGTCAGTATGCTACGCCACCCTAGGGGTGGCGTAGTGAGGCGCAACGAGGAGAAATGTTTTCATTTCATTTCTCCTCCTTTTTTCCTCTTTCAATGCATTCTACAGCACGCATTGAAAGAGGAAAATGCCTGAAGTGATTGTTTTTGTGCAGGAAAGTGCCCCTTCCTCCACAAAAACAATCTCCCCATGACGCAGGCATCCTTGCGCAAGGGTGCCTGCGCCTGTGCATGGCAGCTGTTTGTGTGCCATCGCAGGGGAGAGCACAGGAATGTGACATATCATTGTAAATATGTCGCATTCCTGTGCTCTGAAGGTGCCGCAACGTGGCGCAGCCAAAGGGCTTGCGGTGCCACGCTGCGGCACCTTCTTGTAAATCTGCCCCATAGTGCCTAATTCTAACCCAGTCCAAATGGGTCAACTCCATCATGAAAGTGATACATCATCTCATTATCACTAAAATTCATACAAAATATTAAATAGTCCTAAAACAAAGTCAAGAGTATATACACAGATCTAATTTATATTAACATGAGCCAGATTAAAATAATGCCTAAGTCCTTTACTTGGGGGCTGGTGGGGTAATTCATTCTGGAAGGACGAAATGATTGTTGCATTCTTATCTTGCCTAACTTAGAGATACCAGTTCTTCAATTGGGAGCCATAAATCCCGGTAGTTCTGTCTAAGAAGGATTAAACCTCACCACCGGGCCCCACCCTCCTAGGTGTCCACTGTCCTTCCGAACAGCTCTAACTTACACTCCTACAGAACGGGTATGTCAGCGCTTAGAAAACAATGGTTATAGAGAGCTGACAACACTGCTGCCCAACCTTTATGCACCTCCTTAAAAAGGCCGTCTGGGAGCCCATTCGGGCCCGGGCTCCATCAGCTTTCAGCTTTAACAATACCTTTGCCACCTTTCCGCTATTTGTTAATTTACGCTCAGCCTCCTGGAACTCTTCATCGGGCTGGCCCAATCCTGCCTCCAAAACCTCTAAATGTTGTAGGCTTGATTCAGCTACCGCCAGCTTTTCTTTAAAAGATAAAGGTGGAGTGGCGGACCCTCCAGCCTCTATTAAATTATCAATCTGTCCCACGTACAGCTCAGCGATATGGCGCACCCAAGCTGTGTCTGAAACCCCATTTCCCTGCCCGTATTGTCATTTTTTAATGTATTAATGTGGGCCCATAATTGCGCTTGGTTAGAATCCTTTAATAGCTGAAAGATTGTGACCCATTCCATATCCTTTCTTTCCTTCTGAATCTCCCAAGCAATTCTATTTTGAGACCTTCTTGCCAGTTTTACTGCTGCAGCTGTTTTTTTAGAAGGATTGCACCGGTGCATGCGCCATGCTTTACGCAGCGTTCGTCTGGATACTATGATTCCCTTACAAAAATTGCCTGACCTTACTGGGATGGTCCCCCCTTTTGAAATTTGGAACTTCCCTCCTGATCCAATATATAGTTTCGGAAGTCCTCCATAAGCCTTTCCCACTCCTGTAGGGAACCTGCTAAATAATTTGTATTTATAATAGCCTCCAGATCTTTTAACCAGTTACTAACGTTGGGTTTGTATTCAGATACCCATTTGATTTTTCTAACCAGCTTCACTACCTCCTCTCCAAATGAGTTACCCGCATTAATGACTTTATCAGCTGGTTTCAAGGCTAAACTCAGCATGCTCCTTAAAGGATTGTGGTCTCTATCTGCTCTAATTGTTATGTCAAAGTGATCTAAACGCGCAGCCAAACTTGAAGATAAAAAGGTGTAATCAATGGTTGATACATTTTTTGCAGGTTGGTGGGAATATCAGCTCCTTGTTTCTCAACTCACACTCCGACTGAGCTGATACTAAGTTATAGTTCTCCATAAAGCCATTGATTCCAAAGTCTGCCTTTTCCTTAGAAAGTCCCTTAGTCTTCTCCCCCAATCCCCTAATTTTGAAGTCACCAGTAATAATAAATTCACAGTTCGAGTAATCAAGAAAGAGGTCTTCAAGGCATTCGAGAAACTGCTTTACCATGATTGTCCTTGCATTCCTAGGAGCATTGAAAAATCAGTTGACCACAATCAAAACCATTTGTTTGTTGTTTGTTTTCAAATCGTGAAAACAAATCACTTGGGCTTCTGAACAGTTACAGTCAAGCACCATCACAGACAAGTTGGCGGTATGCTTGATGAAAATTGAAAGACCCCCAGATGGGTGACCAAAAGGGCTCAGCCGCGCCTCAGCAGCAAAAATCTCATAGAAGCCTGATAGAACAGTGGGGGCCAATGCCCAAGTTTCTTGAAGACATAAAATGTCACCAGTACCCAAATACTGGCACCACTCCTCGCTTCCCGTAAGTTTTTTGAGCCTAGCTACATTCCATGAGATTATTGTAATCTCAGGATTGGACATCCATGCCAACTGTTTTGTCGAGAGTTAATTAGAGCCTTCAACTGCGGTTTCCAGTTAATAAATGAGTGCTCCCATCAGGACTGAGGCGTACAGCCCAATAAACTGTGTGTGGCTGTTGCCCTTCACACTGCCTCATGCCGGGTAGGTTTTTTTGGGCTGAATCTCACCTCTCTCATGTTGCGCAAACAAATGATCTTTAGTGCTGTTGATCTTTTAGTGTCTTCTGGTTCCCAGTTTCTACTTGCGCCTGATGAGCCCATAAGAACACTGTGGGTTAACTGACCTATGGACGAGACGGGTTTAATAGAACATACGGATATTTTGGTGGGGTAGATTTCACAAGTTCGATCCCCCAGTCTGCAAAAGTTTCTTTTTCACCCCACACTGCATATCTCAGAGATCCACTCCTCCATGCGGTTTGCGAGGCTTCTCCTGTGCCGTTCATCCCATCCGAGTCAAATTTTACCCATAACAAGTCTTCCGAGGTAATATGATTCAGGGCTGGGATGTGGAAACACAGTTTCAGCAGGTTCCCCCGATTAAGCGTATCCTGAGGGCCCCTTGGGCAGAAATGGGAATAAAAACCAGTTCCGGCGGATCAATGGCCCTCGCCCCTGTCTTACCTAAGTGGTCAGGGCTTAACTCCCCCATTTTCATCGATGTAGTGACCTCATACTCCGCTCTGCTCTCTACTGTGTTCCAGTTGCCACCTGGCCCCTGAGTCGGGGCATTTTGTCCATGGCAAGATCCTAAAATTTCACGTAGGATCTCCGGCATCCGGATCCCCGAAGTTGTACTTTCCCCAGGTACCTTTTGTGGATCTAAAGATGTTGTTCTCACCTGGGGGTCCAGGAGTCTGGACCTACTATACGGCCCTGATAGTCCGAGTTGAGTAAATCCCCCTGCTGTGCACCTGTGGGGGATCTCCTTTTAAAGGTTCTTGGCTATAATCCTGTGCTGACCTTGGAGCATATGTATGCGGGCCCCCCCAGACTGCTTGTGTCCCTGCATCCTTAATGGTACGGACAGCCTCTTGCTGCTGCCCATAATTTTTGACCTTACAGCCCATGTTGGACACTGCATTCCCCAAAGACGAGTCAGTGGCCGGGTCCACCTGTCTATTTAATCCAATTACACTAGATCCACTCGGTCGGTCCAAGGCTTTTGATAACACCCTCTGGTCCTTTGCCGCCTTTTTCTGCTCAAATATTGGGAATAGTTTTGTAGGGATCTTTGATGTTGATTTAAGAATTCCTCTTTTTAATAAGCGTTGTTTTTCAATTGCTTTTTTAGCTTCTTTTTTGCTCTCCTTGAAAGTCAGGTCCCTACTATATTCTCTGCAGGGCTGCTGATTTGAATACCCGGAACTACTTCAATTGTACTTTGTGGATCACTTGGCATCTCTCCTCTTACTTTCTCCGACCGCTCACGTTGAGTAACGCAGTCTGACTCCGACTCTGCTCCCACTGTGGTAGATTGGGGACTTAATACTTCATCCCCTTGACTCTCCATCATAGCACTTGCCATCTCCTCCTGCAATAAGCTTGTTTCATGATAAGATGAACCCACCTTTAAATTCTTCATGCCCTTCAACAGTGTCCTCAATACTTCTGGGAGAGCACTAAGCTTATCTATAATAGGGGAACATAAGCAAGGTTTACCCAAGTCCAAAGCTCTTAGCTTCATATCCAATTGTTAGTTTGGTCTCTATTTCTGCCAGATGTGTTGCTAATGACTGAAGAAGATCTATCTGAAGTTCCATTTTACTTGACTGCCAAAGAAGCACCCTGGCAGTTACATCCTGCCGGGCACTTATATCCTCCAATGTAAAAATCTTTTCAGAAACCAAATCTGAAACGGGGGAGTAGTTGCAAGCCCTCCGTCCAATCATCGGCGTTTTATTTAGTGTATCCTCTATTTGTGCTTCCATAGCAGCTTAAAACTGATGTGAAAGGTTTCCTTACTCTTGATCCATGGCATGGCCATTTCCAACCATTGTTGGAGTAAAAGATGGAGAGTTTGTGGCTGTATTTACCCAAAAATTCGCTCTTAATGGGGCATTCAACTTTAGAGGGGAAGGTAAGCCTCGATCATTCCCTGAGTCCTTACTTTGCAGAACTTGGGCTACTACTAAGATTTTGTTATTGTTCGGTTCAACCATTTGAGAACTAGAATCGTTATCGCCAGACTTGAGAGCCAGGGACAATAAGGAGGGTACCTGATCAATTTTGTCCTCGTTGTCCTCATCAATGGGTATGTTGGCAAACATACCAGGGAACAAGGTGTTCTGCACCGCAGCTGGCAGCTTAACTTATCTCCTTTTGGAACTTCATCTTCCTATAACAGCTTTGGATGTACCTGCGAACTCGCTACCAAAGGTGAATTGGGGCTAGTGCTGAGAATGTTAGACTCCGCGGGTAAAGAGGGGTCGAAGCCTGTCCAAACCGGGGCCGAAACACCCTTCACCAAAGGCAAATCCAGAGGCACGCTGGAAGACCGAAAGTAACTCCTGATTGAGCCTCTTGCAGAGCGAGTCATCCGTCCCCCTGTGTCATTACGGAGCACAGGCAGGGTCACCCCCTTCTTCCAGGAAAGTATCTCCACTTCCGGTGATTTCAGTTCCATCGTAGGCTCTGTGACTTTGCGCCTTCCTATAACAGGTTTAGACAATGCTTTGGTGCACCTTGAAAGATCTGATTCTTGGACCTGACCAGACCAAATCTGAATTCCCCGAAACCAGGGAATGTTTACCAGGCACCCGATGGGATCTTCTCCCGCCCGTTCCACAAATCCAACCACAGACCTCCAACTCTCCAGACAAAGAGAGGCTGCTAGCCTCTCTAAGAAATGCTTACTATGGACGCTAGTGTTGGATGATGAATAATAATAGCGTTGCTTTAAAATCCCTTTTTAAAATCACTTATAATCAACTCCCAGACTTCCGGGTTGGATCAAAACACTGAATCACAGCACCACAGTGGATCACCCCGCTGCCGGTATCACTGACACAAGATCTCACTGGAGGAGTTACGAAGGGTGTTACGGGGGCTGGGGGCCGAGCACCGAGTGGGGCACACCTGGGAGCACTCAAAAGCCGCACCTGCCACTAGTCAGGCCGCCTCCGTGGTCTCGTGCAGGCTCACACTTTTTGCAGCTGCTAGAAACTGCTGCTACGCTCGTCTGCCACCCCCTTACCTGCCCCCCCTCCCCGCTGCACCCTTTCAGCATGGGTTGTCTGAGCTGGGAGCCGGGGGTGACCACACTTATTCACGTCTCTGCTTTCCGCTTACCAACTGGCCAGTCAATCAAAACTGCTGGGTCTTGTGGTACTGTGGGCGTCAAGCTGTGGGCTTCTTGCTGCTGGACTGCAACTGCGGGTGCGACCAGGCTAGGGGCTTGAAGGTTATGCCCGGGTCCTATTAATGAGTGGAAGCGGTGTGGTGACTAGCTCTCCACAGTCCACAGTCCGAAGGCCAAGACTGCTCCGTGGGACCTTCGCTTAGCCAGCTCCCCCAGCCACCATCCCCCCGCCGCTCCACTCGCACCACCGCCTAACAGGAACCTCGCTGGACCCGAAACTGAAACCGTAACCGGAAGCTGAGTAAGCAGACTCCCTAACAAGAGTGTGGCTAAGTAATACCGTGTCATCGGCATACTACAAGTATTTTATATTTAATCCAGAAAGATTTGGTGAATGGGCATTAAAATTCTGTGAATAAAAAAACAAATCCGCCATAAATAGATTAAATAGGCAAGGAGCTAAAATGCAACCTTGCTTCAAACTGCTAAAAGTTTTAATATGGCGAGTGGCGCAGATGCCATCTCCCAGTTTCACTTGTACCCAAGTATTTGAATATAACAAAACAATCATGTGCAATAGTTTTTTTGGTATACCCCAAGCTGCCAGCTTTTTCCAAAGTATGTTATGAGGGACAGAGTCAAAAGCAGCTTTCAAGTCTATGACTTTAGTTTTTTTGTTTAGCTTTCTCCGCCAACAGCGTAAGGGATATTAGGTTGGTGTTCATTGACTGGCCTCTTCTAAATCCGGTTTAGAAAATCGGAATTATCTTTAGTTAGTCGGACCAATCTTCCAAATCCTTAAGTAAACATGTCACAATGATTTTCCCCTCCACATCAGTTAGAGATATGAGGCAATAGTTGTCAGGATTGTCAGGGGGACCACTCTTGTAGATGGGTTGGATAAATCTCCCTTGCCAGGAGTCTGGGATTACTTTGAGCATGACGGTTTCTTTAAACAGCGGTGTAAGGATTTTTGCCCCCAGATCTGATTTGCTCTTAAACACCGCATTTGTAATTCCATTAGGGCCTGGATTGCCATTTGATTTAATCCTACCTATCATCTTTATGGTCTCCTCCTCTTGTAACAAGTCCAATAGAAGTTGGTATTCATCATTTTCATTCGTCTTATTCCCTCGAGAAACTGACATTTTTTGTTGAACAATATTTTCAGTGTTTGTTACTAGTGAGTTCCCATACAGTTTGGCAAGGTAAGAATCCCAACTTAGGGGCCTAATACGATGGCGGGCGGACTTTGTCCGCCCGCCACCGTAACGGTGAATGGGACCGTCTGCCAGAGGTGTGGCGGTCCCGCTGTGGGCATTAGGATGCCACCGCCACGGTGGCGGTGGCATCCCCCATCCACAACATTGTGGCGGGCGGTGCGCACAGCACCGCCCGCCACAAATGCTGTGGATGCAAGTTGTGCATTGGCATGCACAATGTGACAAGCACCGTGCGGTGCCTGCCACCTTGTCCACGCCAATGTAGGAGGGTACCACAGGTACCCCCCATGTGCACCCCCCAACACTCCGGGGGCCCGCAGCGGGCCCCCAACAGCAAAGATTGTATGCCTTTCCATGGCGGCAAAGCCGCCATGGAAAGGCTGATCACCGGCTGCATCGCAATATGGATGGCGGTGTCTTGCAGACACCGCCACCATATTACGCCCGTTTTCCGCCCGGTCGACAAGTCGACCAGCGGAAATGCGACTGACGGTCTTCCCGTCCGCCGCAGACCCCCCAGCCATCCTAATATGGTGGGGGGTCATTCAGGCATGGATGGCGGGCGGATGGCCCCCGCCGGGCTGGCGGTGGCTACCGCCGGGCCGGCGGGGTGATCCGCCCGCCATCCTAATGGGCCACATAATTCGGAGATGTTCCTGCTGGTTGCTCACCTACTACCATGCTCTAACTCATTATTTGTTCCCCAAAAAGCTTTGGAGTTGTTGGTTTTACTGGCATAGTGCAACATTATCCATATATCTTCATGGTAGGCCCGTCTTGCTTTCCAGATCTCATTTTTATATGTTTTCCTCAGGTTTGCCAATTGTTGTATTTTGAAATCTTTATGATCACAATTTGGTTGTTTATATATTGTCCTTGTTGCTTTATTACGGGCATTCTTTTGGAGGTATAATTTGCGTGTGAACTACCTGTTCTTTTTTTACCTAATTGGGTTGCAGCCAGCAATTGTTTTGGGGTGGAAGAAGTCTGTTAGTAAAGAACATAGACACGGCCAAATTACCACCATTGGTTGTCCTACTTGGACCTCTCCAAGAGCCAATTCTAGCTTTGTTTCCGCAAAGGCCAAAATCTCAGATTGGTTATTTGCATGCCATATCATTCTCCTTAGGTTAAATGCAGTTGGCAATTGGTCCAGATTTCTGGTCCTCGGTTGGTATTCAGGTGACAGAGCTAATGATGTTATTTGGGGATTATGGTCGCTCTCCACTTGAGCAGCAACATGGTACCTCTCAATTCCAGATGTTAATCGCCTAGAGACAATGGTGTAGTTGACTACCAAATTTTCTGGAATGATAACAATTTTGAAATTCTGTAGGAAGTTTATTGTTTCTTGGTCTTGTAGTAGTCTTGAGAGGCCTTGTACATTCCAACAACGAATAATGATGATAGATTTTTGTGATTTATCTGTGGTTTTTAACCTTCAATTACTCTCTAAAGATGTTCCTTTAATAAGAATAGTTGGTAGCCAAGCCCAGTCCCCATCTATACCTGGCTTCTTCTGTATTGATTTGCAAGTGCAAAAGTCTGTAATACCACTCGTAATAGTAATACCTGTTGTTGATGCTAGATTGAATAATGGACCAATAGCCCCTTTTAGGACATTAACATGCTGTCCATAATTTCCGGGTGGTGCATCATTTATCTGAACATTCTTATTTTTTGCCGGCATTGGGATCAGTATGGTCGGATAGTTGCTATCTGAGCATTTCCTGATCTCTATCCCCCATTCTTCGAAGAGGGACGTATTTTCCATGATTTTATTGACTGTCTCCTCGTTAAGCCAAAAGGTACATGTTATTTCTCGAGGGAAGATAGTAGAATAATTTTTAAATTGAACAGAATCTAAAGCATCAGTTGTTAGATAGCTTAGAGCTGGAATAGCTGGTAATAGTTTTAATATATTACTGCAGTTTAGAATATCATGTGTACCCCTTGAGTTGTATTGTGGGATAAATCAGAGTTTTTTAGTAGTTGGCGGACACTTTTCATAACTTTTTGGCTAGAATTTTCATATTAGGCCCCCGATCACCTGGGGCAGCCTTCTACTTAGTATGGCATGACATGGCTGTTCTGGTTAACACTGGGATTGCCTTGCAGTTGTTGGATACTTCTTGCTGATGAAATGGAGGGAGGCAGCATTGGGCATGGTGTTTATAACTGCTGGAGATTTAAAGTATGCCAGGCCTCGTCCCATCCACTCCCAAGGACATGCGTGTCTCTACAGTCTTCACATTGCCCTTTTATGTTCTTTAAAACTTAAGGGTAACAATTTGCGTTGGTTTCGCATTTATTTTTTTCTTCTGATTGGCTGTTCTTCCTTATTCTCAAAAATAATAGGCGAGTTAAGATCGATTCTTTCTCCAGTTGCCTCTTTGTCTACTACACTTTCCCGGTCAGAAGATTTTATGACAGGTTTGAAGATTGCATAGCTTTCTTTTGGTCTGTCTATCATACTTGACCTGACTGTACTTTTAGTTTTCTTTATTTTATTATGTGATTTTCTTTGCCTTTTCCTTGCTCTTTTGGTTAAAACATTTTTTTTTGTGGTAGAAAATAAGTTTCAGTGGTTTAATGTTTGGTTGTCTATTGTTTAGTCGTCTCCACCATCTTGGACTTATAGTTTTTTAATAACTTCAGACTCCTGCAGAGAGAGTGCTCTATGTTTAGCAGGAGCAATTTTATCGTTTACAGCGTGCAAAGTGGGGTATGGGGTTATTTCCACTTTGCCCTTTTTATCTTGAGTCATAGTAAGGTGTGGGTTTTCTTTGCATAGGCCAGGCATTTCATGTTCTTCGGTCCCTGTACGATTACATATTTGGACTGCTGATTTTTTTACATCAAAGCGGTGGCTTTGACTATGTTCTGTTGTAGGCACTGGCTTCTTATTTTGATGTTCATTCATATGCTTAACCTGATCCACTAGAGAACTCACCAAACCTGGAAGTTCTGTCATTCTATCTATAATATGAGCACATGTGCAGGTAATCATTTGATTGTCTCTTTCAGCTTGCGCCTTTGAAACTAGGTTTTTCAGGTTAAGTAGATTTGAATCAGTCCCCGCTACATATATGGCAAGTGTGTTAAGCAACTCCACCTGTATGTTTAATTTATCTGAAGGGCCGTAGTTATGGCATCCATAGTGTTTAGCATACTATCCCAAATTCCAGTTTGCAATGGCTTATGATTCTCTGAAGAGCTTCCCTCTGGAGTGAAGTTCTTATCATATTTCACCAGTAGAGAAAAGTTGGCTAACTTTAATGAATTATTCATGAAATCTGAGTTTTCGGCTTCACCTTGTTCCTGCGAAGTAGGTGTAATCTCAATACATTTTTATTACAGGGGTTATAATAATTTTTAGGTCTTCTAATACTGGAATCGGGCTAAAAGGGTCTATTTCTTGTCCATCCTTTAGATCGTTAGGACTTTATATTTCGTGGAGTTTTTTGTATACAGGATCGGTGCAGTGCTCTGGTTTAGATGACCCCTTGGGGGAATTTGGGGACATCGATTGGCCTATGCTGATTTCAGTACCGGATGTGAAATCACAGGGTACTTTAAGTTTAGGCCTGAATCTAAATCTGTAGTATCATGGTAGTTCTTGATGCTACTAGCTATAGATTCTCCTTCATTGGTTGGAACCTTTGATAGAATCGTCATTGGTAGATTAGATACTGTTGGTAATCCTTTCTGAACTTTCAATACTTATCCCTTGCTAAATACACATTCACACCAGAACATGGACTTCTATTGGAATTCTCAAGGGCATATTATCAAGCCCATTATCGCCGCTTTAGCGGCAGTTTTCTGCTGCTAAACCGGCGATAATTTTTAACGCCGTTCTTGATAATATGCCCCGTATTTGTTTCAGGCCACTGACTTGAATCCCTCTACTCTGTTTTCACGAACGCCAAGAAGCTTCAGCGTGCATGCACTAAAAAATGTATAAATGCAAATTCTAATTCTTCATGTGTGGTGCGATAAAATTTCACAGCAGTGCCATACACTACAGGGACCCAGGCTCCGAGGTGAGCATCAAGGCCCCTCTGTGACATAACATGGCAGACAAATCAGCATGCAGAAGGAGCGAGAACAAATCCCAGATCAAAAACTGATGATATTTGGCAAAGAAGTAGTAAAGAAGAATGCTTGCCTGTTAGGTCAACTCAAACTCAAAACCACCACGAAATCCTACTCAAAGCATGGTGAAACATCACTGCGAAAAACAATGGTGTATCCACCTACCCCTGTGAAACACGAGATATTAGGAAGCAGTAGAATGACCTCCAGCAATGGCAGCATTTATGAAACACTGACACTAGGGGGCATATTTACAATGCCCTTGTGGCACTTTTACCCTGCCGGAGCATCACTTTAGTAATGCTCCAGAGGCGCAGCGTGCCGGCCCATATTTACAAGGCCACACAAAGCCACCCTGCGTGGCTTTTCATAGTCCTGTAAATATGGATTAAGGCAATACCGTACTCTGAGTGGAAGGGGCATTCCATGAGTGTCGCTGTGGGTGTTCCCACGCAACACCCATGGTATTGGGCACTGGCCCAGATATACAACATAGCTTAAATCTAGGGCAGCGCCAAAACTAACGCCTTCCCAAAGCATGCATAACGAGGAGAAATATATACATTTCTCGTTTTTTTTTTCTTCACATGTGTGCTGCATTTCTGCAGCACATATAGAACGAGGAAAACGCCTCCTCTGATTGTTTTTGTGCACGAAGAACAAAAATAATCATGCCAACAACACAAACATCCTTGCACCATGGTGCAAGAGTGCCTATGTTGGCGCTCTGCTGTAGTTTGTGCGCCAGAGCTGGGCGAAAGGACAGGAATGCACCATATCTTTTCTTTCGACATAGGGCCGCGCAGCTAGAAGGCTTCCGGCCCTGCCCTATGCCAAAATATTGTAAATATGCCACTAGGTTGCTTGTGACACAGAGGTACTTGTCATCATTTTTAAGAAACTATTTTGAAGATTTCTAATCCATTAATGATACATGAATTCTACTATCCATGAATGATACATGGGCACTGCCACTGCAATGACAATATTTCATATCACTTCACTAAAAGTTTGAGCAAATTTGGAAACATAACTGTCTCTCTGCATTAGTTTTCTACATGCAAGATGATGGCCAATGTTCATTCACTTGTGTGACACTGAAATATCCATTTGATGTACTGGTTCTTTGCAAGACTGAGGGAGGATAACCTATTATCCCATAAACTGAACGGTATCTTCAATGCCATATGCCCCTTCGAAGATTCCAATACCATATTAGATAGCTACCATGGATTAATGAACGAACTCTCAGCGTTCTGGTCAAGGCCGCATAGAAGCCAGACATTAGTGCAAGAAAGGAGTAATACCTGGTTTGACTGTAGGGAGAGCAAACTAAAGCTCTCAAATGCACAAACCTTTCGACATTGAACATCAGCCAATGGAGAGCGGTTCAAGACCCTACTGAGGGAGTACAACATCTTAATCTAGGAAAAGAAACATGTATACCCGTGAGCCAGGTGGAAGCATCTGAAATTTTGTGGCAACAGATAATAGAGGAGGAGCCATTGACAAAACTGCGCTTTAGTGCAAACGTATGGGTGGATCACTTTCTGAACTTGTATAGTGCTGGAAACCCTATTGCGGGGCCATATTACAATTTTTCACTTTGTGCTGTTTTGCACAAAGACTAAGGGACATATTTACGAGCCCCTTGCGCCGCCGTTGCATCACTTTCCGTGGCTTTGAATGGCCTCATAGATATGGAGTAAGGCAAGGCAGCGAAAATCGCTGCGTTGCCTTACTCTGCAAAAGGGAGGTATTCCATGGGCATTGCAGTGGATGTTCCCACCAACTCCCATGGATTTTGACGCATCTCCAGATTTACAAGACCATGTACACCTGGGGTATGCCAAACCTTACGCCTCCCCAGGGGAGGCGCAACGAGGAGAAATATCTTTATTTCTCCTAGTTTTTTCCTCTGTGTGCTGCATTTTGCAGCACACATAGAAAGGGGAAAAAGCCTCCCAATATTGTTTTTGTGCAGGCTGGTGCCCCTTTCTGCACAAAAACAATCCTGCATGCAATGCAGGCACTCTTGCACCATTGTGCAAGAAGGCCTGCATTGTCGCTAGGTTTCAAAAACGGTGCCATCAAAGGGGAAAAGTCAGGAGTGCTCTGTATGCCATAGATATGGCGCATTCCTGCCCTTTCACTTTGACCCAGGGCAGCTTGGCAAGGTGACTTGCTGAGCTGCCCTGCGCCAAATCCCCATCAATATGCTCGTACACTCTGTGCTGCAAGTGTCTGTTGCCATTATTTACGTTCCATTCTGTTACTACTTGCACTGAAGCACTTACACTTTATTACAGAAATTACTTGCCCTCAATTTTCATGCCTGTTTCATGTTATAGTTGGGCCTCGCGGCTCATTGCAAGAGAATCAACTCTGGACATTGAAAAAGTGGCATGAGTGCTAATATTTAAGCTCCACTTCAATATTATTTACAGTGAAGCACTTGCACTTTTTCACAGAACTGATTCACTTTTTACGCCTGTTCCATGTTGTATTTGGGCCTTACGGTTCATTGTGAGAAGACTAACTTTAGACTCTTAGACAGTGTAGTCTTATGGGGGCTGTGCTGTGTAATTTGATCAGTGTACTGTATCTGCAAAGTACCGTTACTAGTGTTGCTTGTGCCTAAGTGTCTGTGTGGTTTGTGCTGCGCTAAAGCACATGCACTTTGTAATTGCAATGATAATTAACTCAACTGTAGCCCTGCATAAAAATTGGATGAATGTAAGGGTATCTGTATCAAATTGGATGGCTGGATCGGTGTCCTTCTCCCTTTTTCGTGCTGCTTACATCTCTTGTACCTATTTTTCTATTTATATTTTTACTTTTTAAAAATTTTAACATGTAATTTTTAATGTGTGTTTATTTGTTATGGTCTATTCCTGAAAACAATAAATACATTGTTGCTGTATCCCAGCAGATGCGAATCAAAAAGGAAAATGGTTTCATTTCTCCTAACGTTTCCCACTTTGCATGTGTACAGTGGTACAGCCCCCATCTAAAGTGGGAAACATTTGAAAGTTTCTATAGGCATGGTATTTTGTACTGGAAGGGTAACCTTCCAGTACAAAACCAATGCTACACTCACACAGACACCTTTGCACTATGGTGCAAAGATGTGTGAGTGGCACTTGACAGCCTGATTGTGCACCAGCGCTAGAGAGAGAGTAGGATAGTGCCATATTTTAGTAGATTTGGTGCTTTCCTTTTCTGTCCCTCTCATGCAGCACAGGGGAGCAACTTTTGCTGTGTGATATTTTGAGCCTCTGTCCCAAACATTTTGGTCGGGTTTATGAGGCTATTGAGTGCAAAGGGTCCTCTGGATCTTAGAGATCTGTCTGGCTGGGACTTGGAGAATTTAACTAAATACTGCTAATGCCAACATTATTTTTGGTTTTAATCGTGAGTTTGGCTTTCACTCTTACTGTGCAGTAACAGTATTACTGCTGTAGCCAGTTTTGTGAGTGTAAGAAATTGAGTTGGGAAGGGTGAAGCAACAGCCACCATCCTTGTCACAGTGAACCACAAAAAGTAATTAAATTATCCTCTGCTTAACCCTCTGGTAGCTTGGGGCAAAATCAGTCAGGCTTAACTTAGAGGCAATGTGTAAAGTATTTATGCAGCACACACACAGCAATAGAGCAAAACACAAAGCAAGAAAAATCCCACACCATTTGGAAAAATAGAGTAAAATCTAATAAATTATTTGACACCTGTTAGAAGGTGGTTCTGACCATCTGAGCCGCCCGGATTTTTTGCTTTTTGAACACCTAGGGGCTGATTACGCTGGCGTAACTTTCGCCACCGTCGGGCCGGCGGTGGCGATCGTTACGCCATCGTAACGTGCAATACCCACCGCCATATTACGATGGCGGTGGGTATCGCGGCGGACGGAAAGTCCGTCTGCCGCTTTTCCGCCGGTCGGCAATCGTTACGATTGCCGGGCGGAGCTGGGGCTGTAATATGGTGGCGGTGCCTAGTAGGCACCGCCAGCCATATTATGATGTGTGAAATTCAAGGCCTTTCCATGGCAGCGATGCCGCCATGGAAAGGCTGGTGGTGATCTGATTTGGGGGCCCGTTGCGGGCCCCCAGGGAGGTGGGGGGTACCTATGGTACCCCCCTACATGTCCATGCACAAGGTGGCAGGCACTGCACGGTGCCTGCCACGTTGTGCATGGAAATGCACAACATGGCATTTTCCTATTGCGGCGGGTGCTGCAGCCAGCAGCACCCGCCGCAATGTTTAAATGCCAGATGAGACCACCGCGGTGGCGGTCGCATCATAATTTGGGTGGCGGGACCGCCGTATGGCAGGCGGGCGGTCCCGTTACCACGAGGATGGCGGGCGGACTAAAGTCCGCTCGCCATCCTAATCAGCCCCCTAATTGTTGAGCTTTTACTGTGGGAGAGCCTCATAAGTTGGGACTCACCCACAGTGAATTCATGATGAAAGAGACTGCATGTCTATTTTACCGGTGTCCCCCTGGTGAGAGTAGGCCGCTGCGCTGCAGCCAGAGTAAGGGGCACCGGGCTGGTTACATGCAGACATGTGTGGACATGCATGTGCACAAGTGTAAGGGCTGCGCAGGGGAGATTCCTGGCGTGCGCAGCCCAGGAGCAGCTACAAATTGAATGGTGTGGCAGGAATTATGCAGAGCTGGGTGGTGACCTGGAATAGGCTTTATACAATGGGAAGAAACATGTAAGGGAAAGTCAGTGTGCTTTACTGTTTTCACTGAAAGACCACGTCATTATTCCCCTATGAGGATGGGGACCATTTGAGATAGTTTCACTTCCCTAGGGCCTACAAATTCCAGACACGCACTATAGTCCACTGTAACTTAGGTGAGAAGAAGTATTCTGCAGAGTCCAAAGTCATATCTGTACTGCTTTTGGGTCATCCAGAAATGTCATATTCCTCTGAGTCAGCTCATAACCAGAGCCTGGCTGGGGCTGACCCTGCCAGGCTGGATTAATGACCTTCCTCCCCAAGCTGTAGCATCCGAGGCCTAGCCCTGCACGACAAGCATTCCAAGGGCAAAGGCCTCCTCTCCAGGAAGAGAAGATGGGTGGAGCTACAGGTTAATCCCTCAGCAGCTGTCACCTGGTGCCAGGCACCAAGCTGCTCTGGAGAGAAGGCAGAAAGGGGGGAAGGGACTTTCAGAGACATTGTGGCATGAGACCCCTGGAAGGTGCCATCTTGAACTAACCCAGAGGCCTGGGCAGGAAGGAGGGAGCATCGAGGGACCCCACGAGAAAAAGCTCCAGAAAAGTTTCTAAGTCCGAAGGTAAAAACTGAGACCAGGACCTACCGCGAGGGGTAGCCGCTCAGGGCTCCATCGAGGTCGGCCTGAAACTTTGACTTTGAGCTGGTCTATCGCGACCAGATATCCCAATAAGGTGCTATAAGTTTCTAAGTGCTATAAAGTGATAAATCTTTAAAAATTCATATCTCCGGTTCCCTACATTGGACTTTTGTTGTTTTGGTGTCATTTTAAAGATAAAATATTTCCTATTTTTATAAATTGGTGTTGGATTTTTATTATGCATTGTGTCTTAATTATTTACTGAATTGGTGTTTTTAAATGCTTTACATACCTGTCTTTGAAGTTAAGCCTGCCTGCTCGCAGCCAAGCTACCAAGGGTTGAGCATGGGAATAATTTTCTAAGACCTATGCTGAGTCCTATCATGTGTTAGTGGCCTTATTGCCAGTGGCAGACCTACATTTGCCCCTACCAATAATCCACTTTCCAACAACACCTAATTAAAAAAATACAGTCAGTTGACCTGGAGATATGCAATATTAAGATTTCAGGTAAATATAGCGCCTAAAAGCTCAAACTGCGATTCATGGTTATCTGGTCATGCGAGACTGGGAGAACGTCACAAGTTCAGGCTGACTGTGATAGAGTGTGGCACAGATACAGGGACCAGGTTAGTCCTGCTGAAAAAGTTACCTTCTAGAGTCCAGCTTGAAGAGTTCAGTTTGCGATGGAGGAGGCTGCGAGGAGCATGGGGAGTGTAGTGGATGGTCGCCACGGTAGCACAATTAGCAGGCTGGGCATTGTTGCTGTAGCGCGAAGATCCTGTCAGGGGTCGTGGGCGGTTGTTGCTGAAGATGCGTGTTGGCCATCACCGCAGGCTGCCAATGCTGTAGTGCAATGTACAGATCTGTCACTGTAGCGCAAAAGCCGGGTTCAGTGGAGCTTTGCATCAACTGTCAGTGCGGGTGGCAAGATCTTGGCGTGAACTAGTCCATTTGCGGTCGCAAAGAGCCCCAAACTTCTGGATTTCTCCTTTTCTTCTAGGAGGAGCTCCACTGATACCACACCAAGTGGTCAGGACCTGAAGAGCACCCCTTGGGGATCAGGAACTCATTCCAAAAGAGGCCAGCAGGGCTCAGGCAGGTCCAGTCAGGTCCAGCACAGAAGGCTAGCTGGGCACAACAGGCGTTTGCACCTGCTTTGCATGCCCCCGGGGCACTTTGGTATTACAGAAGGGGCTGCAGACACTTGGGCGGCCCCTTCCTTAATACCAATAGAGTTCGCGCACATAAAGCGCCAGCGCTATCTGCAGGGGGCATTCCCTCATTTGCATTGGGGCGTGATGCCTCTGCGGTCACGCCGTATTACAGACGTGGGCACAGAGGCAAAGAAGCCCTCAGGAGGTGTACTGACAGTGCGCCACCTGATGGCAGCCCTCTGGCGGAGGAAAAGAGGGTCCCATGGACCCCCCAGAAATCTCCTGGCAGGCGGGTGCAGTCACTGACTGCACCTGCCTGCAAGGGGATTTCTAATCCCCTTCAAGAGTGCAGGTGGGTTGCCACCTGCAGTGTGAAAACACAGAACAGCTGTAAAGCAGCCATTCCGTTTTTCAACTGAATGTGCTGCCATCAGGGCAGCGTGAGTTAGCAGCTGATCTGGGGGAAGCGCATTCATTGTAATAGGGCGCAAACAATGAAAATGTGCATGTAGTGTAATGTGGCCCTTAGTGTTGAAGATAAAAAAAGTTCTTTCAATATATATTTATTTTAGCAACACACAGTAAGACTGTGCCTAGTGCAAAGTCTTAATGTGTCCATTAAAGGAACACATTCTGTAACTCACCAGGTAAGACCCTTATATAATCTTTGAAAAAAAATACATGATACTTCTGCACAGAATCATGCACAGTGTACTCAGTGCTCAAATTCACAGTGGTTTGAGTTACAGTCTGGGATATCGTAGCACTATAAATAGATAAGGCACTATTCCCCACTGCACCAACCGGAATTCAGTTCTGTGACTCTCAGGACACACAGTCAGACATCTGCAGTGATCACATTATCCAATTGAGATTTCATAACGTAAAAGAGTGCATTTCCCACAGCTTTCTTTACCTTGCATTAATTTTCACCTAAGGTGTTGCGTTATTTTATAAGCAGTTAACTAAAAATGAAAAACAAACAATATAAAGAACATTTTGTCCTTTTAGCCATTTCTCTGTCTCACCCCACACTCACTGACCACCACCCTCATGGCACTCAGAGTTAGTATACCAGGTCCTGTGCTTTTTTTTTTAAATTTCAATCGCCATTTACAAGACAGCTAACATTTATTCCAGACCCACGCCATGTAGCATACACTAAGCATATTGGTCTGAGTGTTACTCTGTAGGCAGCCATATAACTGAAAAAGCATCTCTTTGTTAATTTAATCTGTGCTTTCTCCACCACCTTGGAAATAGGAGCTGAGCTTCCCTCAACCATATGCATAAGAATGTGTTGTTAATGAGGGGCAGCAGTAGCAAGCGCTACATCAGGGTATGCCTCCCTGTGTTTTTAGTCAATTTATTACAGAAATTATACTGGAAAATGCACCATTTTCCAGCAATTTTTTACAATTTCTCAGAGGGAGAAACCTCCTCACTCCCATAACACACAGAAAAACATTAAGCATGGTCGTTACACTGGCCTGCGCAACAAATTCTGTTAACTTGTGTTACACTCCACCACTTTCAAATTCTACCAGCAACCACTGCACTTGGCAGTGGTTCACTGACACAACATCGATGTAAAAAATATTGATGTTAAAGATATCGAGTAAAAAATATAGACAGCTAAAATATCGACTCCTATAGTTAAACAGGTAAGTACAAAAATATCGACTAAAAAATATCGATGTCAAAAATATAGGGGCATATTAGCAAGACTGGCGATAAAATTATCGCCGTTTAGCGGCAGGAAACTGCCGCTAAAGCGGCGATAATTAACTTGCTAATAAAGCGTTATAGAATTCCAATAGAAGCCCAGGTTAGATGTGCAGGACATCTAACCTGGGCTTCTATTGGAATTCTATAACGCATATTAGCAAGCCAATTATCGCCGTTTTAGCGGCAGTTTCCTGCCGCTAAAACGGCGATAATTTTATCGCCAGTCTTGCTAATATGCCCCTCAGATGTATAAAATATCGACTTTTATATAAATATAAAATAAACACACACACATAATAATTTATACATATATATTTACTTTAAAACAATTAATAAACTATTCTTTTTAATTTATGTTAAAAGTTTAAAATAATATAAAAAATAAAAATATATATAAATGATTTAAAATACAAAAATATATAATAAATTAAAACATGAAACTATTAAAAAATATTTAAACTTTGATTTCACAATACAATCAGTGCAACACTAGGAAAAGTGTTGGATAGCAAAGGGGTAAAAATAACTATTCCCACTCCAATGAGTGCAAAAGTAGGGTAAGTGTTGGATAGCGGAGGGGTAAAAATTACTATTCCCTGTCAAGTGAGAGCAACAGTAGGGAAAGTGTTAGATAGCGGAGGGGCAAAAATTACTATTCCCACTCCAAAGATTGCAACAGTAGAGAAAGTGTTGGATAGCGGAGGGGTAAAAATTACTATTCCCACTCCACTAAGTGCAACAGTAGGATAAGTGTTGGATAGCGGAGGGGTAAAATTTACTATTCCCACTCCACTGAGTGCAACAGTAGGGAAAGGGCTGGATAGCGAAGGGGTAAAAATACTATTCCCACTTCACTGAGTGCAACAGTAGGATAAGTGTTGGATAGCGGAGGGGTAAAAATTACTATTCCAACTCCAGTGAGTGCAACAGTAGGGAAAGGGCTGGATAGCGGAGGGGTAACATTTACTATTCCCACTCCAGTGAGAGCAACAGTAGGGAAAGTGTTGGATAGCGGAGGGGTAAAAATTATTGTTCCAACTCCAGTGAGTGCAACAGTAGAGAAAGGTGTCGATTCCGATTTCGGCCGGAAAACGTACTACCCGACACGGACCCGTCATTTTTTCCGACCGAACCGTACACACGCCTTACAAATAGCTGAGTACGATGCGAAGCTTGAAAGTTACGACCGACTCGGCCGGAAAATATATTATACGTCCGAGTCAGCAGGAAAGGAGGCGCATGCGATAGACTCGTACGCGCAAAAATCGAGACAGCCAAGCGTCAACCTACAGACACGTACGCGAACGACTCCATGTAGCCAAGCATCAACACGACCTGACCGACTCGGACGCCAACGATGCCACATAGCCAAGCATCAACACGACCCGACAGACTCGGACGCCAACGATGCCACATAGCAAAGCATCAACACGACCCGACAGACTCGGACGCCAACGATGCCACATAGCAAAGCATCAACACGACCCGACAGACTCGGACGCCAACGATGCCACATAGCCAAACATCAACACGACCCGACAGACTCGGACGCCAACGATGCCACATAGCAAAGCATCAACACGACCCGACAGACTCGGACGCCAACGATGCCACATAGCCAAGCATTAACACGACCCGACAGACTCGGACGCCAACGATGACACATAGCCAAGCATCAACACGACCAGACAGACTCGGACGCCAACGATGCCACATAGCAAAGCATCAACACGACCCGACCGACTCGGACGCCAACGATGCCACATAGCCCAGTATGAATGGAACAGACTCGTCCAAAACAAATTACTCAAGAACAAGCATCAAGTGCTGTCAAAACGAATTACTAAATAAAAATTTTTAAAAACAATGGAAACAGAAACAAGACTACCAAAAAACGCATTGTCATCTCCAAAAAAACACATTTTCAAATAACAAGACACACCCACAACACAACCAATAAAAAGGGAGCCAAAAGTTCCCAACACCATTTGCTACTTCGACAGACATGCAAGCACACCACACCACTAGACAGACAACCCATCTAGCTACCTCAAACACACATATCCCATCCACAAAACAACATCCACACAACTAGCACCAAAGAAACACACCTCCACTCACACACACTCACCCTCATCTTCACACACACACACACACATCTCCACCAACACCCATCACCATGCCCCCAAAGAAGAATCAAAACAGAAAAAGGGGGAGAAAGAGGGACGAAGCTAGGTCCACCCTCCTAATGCAATAGTAGACAAAATTGTCACGTAGTATGGGTACATAATAGTGCCGTAGTATTGTATTTTAAGCAACAATGTGCATATGCGGTCTCGAGGGAGAATCTTGCTAGGTCTACTGACCGAGAGGTTATCACACAAAGTTCCAGTTGGAACCCTCTCACCCCGGTTGAGACCATGAGGCACATTGTTGCTTAAAATACAATACTACGGGACTATTATGTACCCATACTACGTGACAATTTTGTACCGTATGTACTGTTAACAATTGCCTTATTTTTGAAGCATTTCGTTGTTTTTTCACGTATATCACTGTAGGTCACTTTGGAGTGGTACACACAGGGCGGGACCCTGTGTTGTCCTGAAGAAGAGCTGTGGGGAAGCTCGAAACATGTTGACATCTACTAGGGACCCCTAACGCATTCGGTTAGGTTCACTAGAGACTAACCCCAATTTTTAATAGACCGACTAGGAGCCTGAATAAAGTTTTTTCTGCCCACTAGTTAGGTACTTTTTAATTAACTCCACTTCACCACATCACTGCACTACACATAGCTCCTCACGATTAGTGCTCCTACGTCTCATCGCAAGTCGTAGCACGCTTCAGCCCGCAGCGGGTTGAGATGGCCCCTATGATGAAGCATGTCACCATGGGGAAACCCTGGTGAGTGAGGGGACTCAAGAAAGGAAAGCTTTCCTTTCTCAAGATTTTCGAGCTCACATTTGAGTGGAAAATCTACACCCCAGCTAGGTCCCTATCCGGTCATACCGGTTTTGTAGGTCT